>OZ018321.1:98166884-98788134 GCA_963969495.1 Ceratothoa steindachneri | reverse complement strand
TTTCCAAGGAAGACTTGTACTGTGTGTTTCATATGATGAATTATTTATAGTCTTCCATGAATCACGAAAACGCTTGAATAATTGAATATCTGGTCCTGATGAAGCACCAAAACACTTTTGAAATACGTCAGACACAATTATTTCATTAATATGATGCCTGCAAGCAAAACCAAGAAGACTTCTGTTTAGTTGTTTCCTATTGTCACACATGGACCTTTTTTAGGACCAGTGCTACTAGCATTGGTGTCAAAATACATGGCCTTAACAGCAGCTTTAAAATTCCAATCTTCCAGATATTCCACAACTGCTCTGCTGTTTGTTCACCTGTACCTGACATTAGTTTCGGTATTCCTAAAACTTTAGAATTGCCCCCACCAGACATAAACACACACAGGCCTACATTTTCATTCTCAATTAAATTAGGCATTAATTTGCCATTCCAATCGACTGTAAGAGGCGCATCTGTATTGAATGATTACTTCATACTATTTGCTATTTCTTTTCTAAATATTTTCCTTTCTCTTTGCAGCGTACTTCTACTTATAGTTATATCATTAATATATTTTCCAAAGTTTGAGACTGTTACTGATATTACTGTCATTTCATTACGATCAATCATCATCGTTCTGTCTAATGCAGCCACTAAGTCATGTGAAGTAATTTTCTCCTTTTTCTTTCCTTTTCGGAGGATCAGATGGGCCAGGCTGTACTTCATCACTGTTGTTATCTGCGCTGCTTTTGCTACCTGTAAGCTGAAGAACTGTCGAATTCTCTTATCTATGCAATTTACCTTAAATTCGTCACGTTTTTTCCTCGCTTCTTTTACGCTTTTTGTCTTCTTTCCTTTCCATTTTCTTGTCAACTCTACCTATATAACTTCGTCTACCTTTCCCTTTATGAGCTTGAGGAAACCTATGATCTTCTTCATTGGCTATTATTTCTAGTCCGTTAGCATGAGTTATATCAAACAAATCATTTAATGATTCTTGGAATGAAGTTTCTTTTGCTATTTTTGCCCAATTTTATTGAAAGAAATTTAATGAAATCGGCTTTGATCAAATTCTCCCATAACATTAATTTCAATCTAATTGAGGGTCTTTTAAATTAGATAATTGGATCATAAATAATATTTGTTTACAATATAAATTTTTATTTGTTTAATTGATTTGTATATTGTAGTTCTGCGGATGGGCTATTTATTTATTCGTCAGTTGGTTCCCTCCCCCCTAAACGATTGTTTTTGTTCTTCAGTATGTTGGAATGACGTCACATTTCTTTGTTTATTAACTGCTTCTCTATTTCATTGTTCTTCTGCCCCGGATGATGTAAACACGAAAGCGCTTGTGCTTATTCTGTGTAATATTTTCCTTTGGGATATTTCAAGCATCTTACATAGATCACGTGTTTTTTGGTGATTATTTTTGCATATATATATATATATATATATATATATATATATATATATATATATATATATATATAAATTCAATAAACCACAGTGAAAGAGAAAACGGAATAATTTTTCCTACAATAATATTTATTACCTTTTTTCGAAAAAATCCGTGAAGGGAAGCGATTCGAACCATGCACATTGAGGCAGCGAACACCGCTTTGATCCCAGTTAAATATGCCGTTAGTATCTATGCTACGCAGCATAGTGTACTAACGACATACTTTTATTTTTGTTTACCCTGTGAGATTCGGGGAACCACATAGCCCTTTTACTGAAATTGACCAAAGGTAAAATAAGCACTCGTATATAATTTCGTTGTGACCCACGCCGAAACGAAGCATTTTTCCGCGCCTGCTTGTCACTTCATTTCCCCGCATCCAGGGATGCAAGTGGAGGTCAGTGAGCTCATACCTGACCTACGACATGGCGATAAATAAAAAGGTTGACCTGTTTAAAGAAATCAATAAGATTTTTGGATTCACCCGATAAAAATTCGGCAGTTATCTTTCGATTAAAATACAAAACTTGTTGGTTTGTAACTAGGGAAAAAATCAGAAATTAAACCACATACACCAAGTGAGGTCTCACAAACAAGAATATTATCTTTTGATTTAAATAAAAAAGCCTCGGGCTATGTATGAAAAATACTGTTCACTTTTGAGGATAACGGAAAACATTTCTTTCAAACCTTTAGGTCGCCTAAAATTAATAGTTTCTGCTCTTCTTTCCTACGTGACCGCATTTAGATTGCGGACGTCGATGTCATACACTCACTGGTGATATGGGGATCGTTATTGTATCATACTTATCGCCATTGAACTTCTTCTGCCAGTTTTAACTCAATCCACTGCTCTATGTTGCTTTGTAAATTTACTATATATCTGCGATGTTTAACTGTATTTTATAATTATTTATTATCAGAATATTTGCATAAAAAGATACCTATAAACAAAAATGGACCAAGAACTGATAACTGAGTTAATCATATCTGTCACCACAGCTCTACTTGTAGTCGCCAACCAATTTTTGGTTCTTTTAAATGCATTTCATTCTATACAGCACGCTTTTAACTCCATCACAAATCTCTTGTGAAACAGAAACAAACGCCTTCAGAAATTCGAGAAAAATAACATGAAGCTGCCGCTGAAATCAAAACTCTTCGGGCGCCGATAATTAAGTTTTTTTAATCCATATGATTCGGTTTCCTATAAAAAACTTTAAAACTACCAAAAATGGAAGTTAGGTAAATCGGACCAGAATTTCCAGGATTAGTTTTGATAAGTTTTTAAAAATTTCGACTCATATTTGCTTGTTTAATCACGTTTCGAACTATTATTTTATTATTTTGTTAAAAATCTTAAGAAAAAGATGTTTTGCTATTTGCTTTTTTAATTCTTTCAGGTGAATTGAATTTCCTTTATTGTTCCCTTGGGGTTTGATATTTTCGTTTTTTATATAAGCCCTTTTTTTCCTTTTTGGTAATTTAATATTCGAAAAATACCTCGAAGCATCAAAGTTATATATGTACATCAACATTGTACATACTCTAATTGAGCTTTATCACGCGAAATACAGATGCAAAATGTTCATTTAATGCCTGCATTACATGTGGCAAGTCTTCAATTAAAATGAAGCTTCCACATACACACAGCTGCAAAAAGCCGAATAAAATACATTATTAAACAAAATGACCTCCTCATGAAGTACAAAAGATGGACTCAGACTTTATTCCCTTATTCTTGATTTAAAAAAATCTGTATTTACACTAGTAACAAAAGTCATGGGAAAGAGCTGTGTTAAAGTAATCGTGGATGCCACTATACCGAGAGGTCATTAAAATTCTTCTGTATCGGGTGTAATCTGAGATCTCATGCATCAGTCAAAACACCCGGTCGCCAGCCCGGAATTACTGGATACTGAGATTTCTAAGATCTCTGAAGTAGATTATAACCTCTTTTAACCTCAAAAAATTATTGCCACGTTCCTAGCTTCGGATAAAACGATCTTTAAGAAATGAATCCACCAACATTTTATTTCAAGGATTCTCTTGTTTCACCATTACTGATGCCTTTTACTTTCTTCCCCTCCTCTTTAAATGTTTAAATATTTCATTCTTGTTTAAGTATGAATTTACTATGTACACAATTCTGGTTCACAATAATACGAAGAATATAGGAGGAATTTACTAGGTCAACTGTGCAGTTTGCTCGAAGCTTTAGTTTGGGCAAACTGGAAAATCATTTAATGTTTGTTTGTGCAAACACAAGTATAATATTAGAAGAGATGAACGCAATAGTGCCTTGTATGTTAATTTATCTGAACAGGAACATCCTATTAAATTGATGTTTTCTAAATTTATTTACCCCTCACAGGACTATATTAACATAAATATAGTTGAATTTTTTTTCATTAACTCCTCTCCTAACTTCAATATATCCTCAGTACCTTTAAACTTGATACATTCATTAAAAACGTTACTTTAAATGAGATTGTTCATTTTAATTCTTAGCATTTTGTTTTATTTACCTTTTTATATTTCTTTTGTTTATTGAATAATTTATTTATATTTCGAATGTGTGTATCCATTATATGGGGCTTAAATTTCTACATTTCACACACACTCTTTCACACATTGTTTTATTGGTAGAGATTTTAGCTATATGTCTTTACCCTCTCTGTATCTGCTTTTTATCCCTCTATTGTGATATTGTATTTCCATTTTTTCATGCACACGGCGTTCTGTATACTTTCGTTGTATGTAGGCGTAGCGTCATCTATTTTCCTCCTATATACAGGATTCTTGTAAAATAATTCTTTATGTACATTGTACATATTCCTTGAGAATAAATTGAATAAAGTTCGAAAGCACTTGGATTCCGCTTTTCATTTTTCTTTTGGGATGTTTGCATATATATATATATATATATATATATATATATATATATATATATATATATATATATATAAAAGAAAAGTGCTCTAAGCATTTATTGGCCGAACGTTTCAGATCTCAACTGCTGGACCATCATCAGCGACTGATGAGAAGGGGAAAAAATATTAACAATAACAGTTAAAGAGTTGAAAAAATACATTATATTATGGAAATTTTCTGCCATTATATAATGTATTTTTTCTAACTCTTTATCTGAGACTCATCCAGTTGAAAAAATGTTTAATTAATTATTTAATATTAATTTTGACTGACGGTATAAAAGGTATAGCCAAGTAAACATTCGATGTTTTGATTATCTTTCCATTGGTCTCTGTGTACATGGTTGTTCAGGCTGGACTGATTTCTCAATTATTAGCAAGGGTCACCGCGCTGTGTGAAGCAACGACCTCGCAATGATGGAAACGTCGAAGAATAAAACATTCCGGAAACCCTTAAAGGAGTAGGAGATACTGGTCCCCTATGATGCTTTGGTTTATGGTTAAATCATCTCTCATCAACTTGCACAATTTTGCCTAGAACCCAGTAAGTTCGATGGTAGATTTGATTAAAATTTTTGTACAAATTTCAGATAAAAAAGCTAAACATGTAAATACAGCTATTTTAACGATACAACTTCACCTTATGACGTAAACTTTACCTCGTAGGGATAATCTCTCATTCATTTTTAAACTTTTTGTAAAAGTAAAAATATTAATGGTACTCTTTAATATTATTGTTCGCAAAGTTTAGATAACTTCATTTGGAAAAACTAAAACTTTTATTTTCTTCATGTTTTCAATAAAAGATTTATTGGCTGCTTTTTATATATTTTTAAATATATATGCCAACAGGCTTGAAAGAATCTTTCCTCTAGTTCATTTCGACTAATTAGTATTTGACCGATCGTTTGGACAGACTAAGACTGCAAACAACAAAATAAAAGTTTCCATTCTCTTCGAAAGCAGGGATAACAAATAAAATAGCTAATTGAAAGACAATTTGGGGGAATTTGTCTTAGAAAGGCTGGCTTATGCGTTATCTTCTCGTGATTGTGAGAATACTACCTTCCAAGATCTTGATGAAGAGCTTAGTTAACTACAACAATGCTTTCTTAACCACATAGTTACGAGTATGATTGCTCAATTGCAAATAATTGTTGATTTATAAAGCTAAGCTAGAATGTATAAAAGTAAATTTGCCATTCTCTTCGAAATCATGGATAACAATTTAAATAGCTGATTTAAAGATAAATTTGGGGTTGTATTGAAAGGCTGGATTAGGCGTTATCTTCGCGTGATTGTGAGAGTAGCTCCTTCTGAAGGCTTGATGAAGAACTTAGCTACAAAATTGCCTTCTTACCCGCAAAATTATAATTGCGCAATTGCAAATAATTCTCGTATCATTAGGCCGAGCTAGAATGGATAAAAGTAAATTTTTCCTTATCTGGGGAAGCAGGGATAATAATTTAAATAGCTGATTAAAAGATAATTTGGGGGGTTTGTCTTAGAAAGGCTTTCTTATGGGTTATCTTCTTATCCCTTGTGAGGAACTCCTTCCGAGGGCTTGAAGAAGAGCTTAGTTAGCTAGGACATTGCATTTTTGCCCGCATAGTTATGATTGCGCAATTGCAAATAATTCTCGTCGATCTATATATATATATATATATATATATATTTATATTAGTTTAATTGTAGAGTAGACCTTTTTTTATGAATATTTTGTTAAAGAGCGTAGTATATTTCGCCTTTATTAATTTTCTTTAGAAACTTTCCTTTTTTCTTATTAGAAAATTTTAGTTCATCTTGTTGATGGTAAACAACTTCTCCTACGTTCATCTCTTTTTTAAATTAAATGTGTTTGGTAAACCTAAACTTTACTTTAATTACTGAGCTTTTGATCTATGTGATCATCTAAAGAGTGTCTTTCTTCCTTTATCATTGACGAAGGGTGGAGTCAGAATGAAAATAAAACGGATTTTAGGGAATATTTATTCAAGCTCGCCTAAACGTTATGTTAAGGGAACGGGCCTCTCCTATGTAAGCCGAATTTTAAAACAACTTTAATGTTCGATTCCAGCCCGTAGTCTGGATTTTGTTAGCTGGTCTTTATTCGTTAGTTAAGATGGCTGCTAATGTGTTCAGTCTAGCTTTATTTTTCTCTATTCTATTGATCGTTGTGTTATTAACAAAGATGTCCATGGTTCAGCTGAAGTTACGCCCCTGGAGCCGACTTTTGCAGACTACTATATGGATCAACTTGAAGAGAGCTTAGTAGACAACATCGAAAATAAGCAACATACATACTGCCGATACGTAGACGACATCGACATCAACGTCCAAAATGAAGATGTTAAGAACATCAAACTCT
Source organism: Ceratothoa steindachneri (assembly GCA_963969495.1). NCBI lineage: Eukaryota > Metazoa > Arthropoda > Malacostraca > Isopoda > Cymothoidae > Ceratothoa > Ceratothoa steindachneri. The sequence goes on along the minus strand of OZ018321.1, from coordinate 98,781,382 downwards.
ATGTATATGTATATATATATATATATATATATATATATATATATATATAAAAATATATATATATATATATATATATATATATATATATATATATATATATATATATATATATATATATATATATATATATAACCCTTACTCCTACATTAGTAGAACGGGATTTTTTTTCTCTTTGTTCGGATGACCTTTTTTAGATTATCTATCTATATATATATATATATATATATATATATATATATATATATATATATATATATACATATATTTGTGTATACCACGTAAGGAAAGAATGATCGATTGGAGTTAGTACTTTCGTTGTCTTAACATTTTCAAACTCACAATGGTCTACCAAATAGAGAGATACTATATTTATACAAAGCAATGTTTTCCCTATAAAGTCAAGTTTGTATGACTTCTAATAAGTCTGATTTAAGGATAAAAGATAGGACTAAATCTAAGGAGAACAAACCGGAGTTAATATTTACATTTAGCTCCTTTGTGCTGGAGATTAGGAACGATTCAAAGAAATTTATGCTAATAAAATAATTTTTATGCATTATGGTATCCTCTTTTGACCAGTTTTATCTGGTGACCCATCTTAAGCCTCTGGACAGCCAGAGCACTATTTGAATATCCCTTAGATACTGCCCTTTGATGTTGCTTAGTACTTACAGAGATATTTAAGAAGTTTGACCTACATAGAATGAATTCTGAGCCAAACAGTGTATAATATAGCTTATATTAACATATTTTTTATGTATAATTCTATTCAAAATTACACGTATATTAGGTTGTTTAAAAATTGGTAATGTATACAAAAAATTATCATGGTAAGGTAAAAGTAATATGTTGTATAAAGGTTCTGATTTTCCTAACTTGCAGTTATAGGAGGTTACTTTAGCTTTATTCATGCAGTTTTCCAAAAGATAAATTCGGGTAATATAGAGTAAAGGCAATATCTTCAAATTTTGTAATTTTTTTATTTATATAGTCAGGACTTCATATTCTGAGCGCCCTAAGATACATGTAAGAAAATACTGATGTTTTAATATTTTTAGAATGACCTGAATAAAAATGGACATAAGATAAATTATTTGTCGGTTTCCTGAAAATAGAAAAAATAAACCTGTCTGGTTGTCTAATTATAGAATTATTAGAACATCTTCTTTTTCTAATATCAATAAATAAAAGAAAACCTCTATGTAAACGATGTCCTGTGAATTCTAAGGGAAGATTTTGTCCGCGGAAGGGGCGGGGGGCAAAAACATGGTGTATATATATACATATATATATATAACAAAACAGTCCCTTATATATATATATATATATATATATATATATATATATATATATATATATATATATATTTATATATATATATATGAGGGACAGAGATATTTGACACGAATGAGCAATAAGAAGACAAGAAACAGGAGTTATAGAAGTAAGAGGAAGGGAAATTGGAAGAACACAAGGATCAAATAGAGCAAAGGATGACACAATGAAGGCAATCCATACTAAGAAGACAAATAAGCCAACTTCGCCCACGGCGTCACTCTATCAAACCCAGTATCTACCTAAGTTAGGAACCTCCAAGGGATTTTTATACTATATCATTATCCATGTCATATACAAAGAAAGAGAAAATACAAGTTCTGCGGGGAATAACAACTACCATAGGGATTTCGCAATTTTTTTAATATATATATATATATATATATATATATATATATATATATATATATATATATATATATATATATATATATATATATATTCATTATTGCAGGTTTTATTGAAAGCCTCGGCTAGTCTCGGGTTAACAATTTTCTTTTCAATCTTCTCGATTTGTCTTACGTTCACCTTTCTTTAGATTGTTCAATCCGTGAAAAAACATGGAACTTGCCGTATCAGAAAAATGTTGTAACAAAACACCAAAATTTTAGACTATGCTCGCAACAGATGCCAATTACTCATCCTTGAAACAATATATATACAAGAATCAAACAAGTGTAAATATACAATTCAACTTCCATGAAATCCTGCCAACTACAAGAAGAGTAAATTGAGGACCAGGTACATTTACGACAGCTGCCCCTCTAGCCGCTAATCACCTCTGACAAGGAGCTTACCCATCCCCTCTTTGGGGAGCCACTTCCATTTCCTTGATCAGTCCCTATCTGCCCCTACTCGCATTCCAGTTCGCCTCCACGTATCTAATTCCGTTCGTAAGTTTGTTAACACATTTTTTAATAACATGAAAACTGGAAGACATGTATTAATTTCCAATTCTTACTCAGAAGGTGATACTTGTCGTATCGAAACGCGTCAGTATAATAAAAGAAAGTGATAAGGTGCATTAATTTCTTTCCATATCTTTGCAATTAATAAATATCAGTTTTAATGAACTTCGATAGACTTATTCACGGGTTGACCAATGAAGAAAATATGAACATAAGATCAATCGAAAAGATTGAAAAGTAAATTTTTAATACGATATAAATGCTCGCTTTCAATAAAACCTGCCATAATGAAAATACACCTACCAAAATTCACACACACACAAACACACATATATATATATATATATATATATATATATATATATATATATATATATATATATTGTAAAAGAACAACCTCTGACACCCCACCCTACCCATTAATCGGAGACCACCTAATATGGTATTCCTCCATGGAGGACGTCATTTCCTGTTCGAACATTCTTGAATCTTTGACTCCTTAGTACGTTGGGAAAATATTTTCCAATCCGGCGAACTCGTCCTAAGCCTCCCCCAACCCCACCTGGTGACGAGGCGAGAACGGGCTGCTCTGTCTAGCCCCTTGCAGCTAAATAATGAATCGACTCCACCTCCGGATTTAGATTTTTAGAGCTTGACACTCCTTTCTCCAAACTCCCCCTTCCCCCACAGAATCGGGCATACAAATACTCGGATTATTCTGTAGTTCGAGGAGTCCTTTCCGTACCTCAAGGCCATCATTATCGTCTCAAGTCGAAGTAGGTCCCGTGAGAGTTCGTCAGACATCAAGACTTTTTCCGCTGTGATTTTACCACAGTCAATTGGTAGTTCTGTGAATAGAAAGCCTTTGAATTTGCACAACAGTCTCCCTTCGTTTGATCGAACCGAAGAAAATCTCCATCGATTGCCTTTGAGGAAAAGAAGATTCCTCTTTGCGTGGAATTACGAGAATTCCCACATTCTTAGTTGAACATAATCTGTGAAGTTTGGCTATCTTCATTGGAAGGTTGGTTCGCATCGTACCTCACCTGGCTTATTCGGATCGTACCCCACTTGCCTCATCCAATCGTCTCCAATCGACTCATTGCAAGATGGAACTTACTCGAAGTCATCGACCAAAAGACTGATACCCCCAACATTATTAGTATTGTCAAGTTACCCCTTTTGGTCTGAGCCCAGTTACATTAATCAATTAATTATATTTGAGAATCCCACCTCATATTAATTATCAACAGACTTTTCCAATTTAAATAATTCCCCTTTGACTACGATTATTTTTATTTATATCTTTGTAAATAAAATTAGATTTTTGTTGTTTCATTTTTAACTAAGAGTGAACAATACTCTCAGCTTATTCAAGTAAATCTCCCAACCATTTATTTAATCTGTTTAATTATTAAGGATTTGAAACCCAACGCCTCAAGTATGACCTGCCAGTCGGTCGTTTATCCCTGCAAACAGTCCTTCAATGGTCGCGTTGCAGTAGGTGGTTAAGCCCCCGCCCCTCGCCATATAATATAGGAGTAGTGTATGGTATAGAGTGGTTGTACCACAACATATATTATATATATATATATATATATATATATATATATATATATATATATATATATATATATTACTTCTATATTATAAAACCTGGTGTCAAGTGTGTGAGGTCTATTACATAGTAAATCAGTTTAATTGATTTACATCTGCTTTGGGTTTTAGTAGTTCCCTCTCATTATTGCAGTTTCTTTATTTTCGTATTGTTGGCCGAAGTACGTCCAAGTTAGTTCTAGATCAGTAAAACTTTAGTCTATTAACTATTTAAAGTTTAGATTATTAGTTCGGACACGTTCTCTGTGTTTTTGTATTCCACTGACCGGAATATTTTAGTTAATCCTAGGTCAGATTAGAAAGATCAACTCATCCTAACCGTGTCGGAAGAGTTTTAGCGTTCCTATAGGGGGATTATTTTTAAATATTTATTTTGGGGAAAAGTTAAGCTTCATGTATATTGCTAAGTTATTTCGTTACGTCAATAGCCCGTTCGCGTGTTACGTTTTCCCTTGTAAGCCAACCAAAAGTCTTCTTTGTTTGACCGTTAAAAGGTTCAAGGAGAGTAGTTGGGTCTGTCGGGCCGAAAATTATTAACTTATATTCAGGAAGAAGAGAGAAATGACTGAGAAGAGAGAAGAGCGAAGGAACAAGAACTGATAGCGCAGCAAAAAGAACTAAGACAAGCAGAAATGGAAGAACTTGAGAGAATAAGCAACATTAACTGGAATTAAGCCGTAATCAATTGGAGTCAATGTCAATTAACTCCCGGACCAAAACTCCACAGTCCCCGTCAGTAAGATTACCCATCTTTAAAGAAGGAGAAGATTTTCAATAATATCTTGCGCATTCCGAGAAGATTTTTGAAATCAACCATTGGGACATCTATGTAGATTTTGTCGCTAAATTGCTCTCCTTCCTAAACTCACAGTTGAGAGACATATTTATTTCGCTACCATCAGACTCCACTGCGGACTACTCTACCCTCAAGTCTGAAATCTTTGCTGCCGTAAATATGATCCCGAGATTCTATTGCGTCCATTTCCGTCACGAAAAGATCCGCTCCGCTCAGACCTTCGCGATTTTCACTATACCCTCCAAAAACACCAATTTTGGTTAGATGCGTGGAAAGTCTCCCAAGAGTACGAGTCCCTCTGGAGTTCTCCTAAAAGATCAATTTCTAGCTCTCCTGACCCTCGAAATCTGTACTTTTGTTAAGGATAAGCGCTGCTCTACGTTCAAGAAATGCCTAGAAGAATTTGATCTTTATGCTATTAGCCATTACTTGTACCCTAAAGTTAATAAGATCCCCCCCGTCCACTCCCAAGTTTAAGATTAATAACTCCATGCCCGCTACTAGAAATACCACTAAATTTGTGAAATTTCGAGGCCCCTCAAAACCTAGGAACTTCCCTCCTTCGGAACCCAGAGACATTAAGCCCATAATTACCACTGCCGCCGCGTCGTTATTCCCCAGCAGGCAGATACTCTGTTTCTCGTGAGGAATAGAAGGTCATTTAGGCACGAACTGCCCTAAAATTTTTCAATTTAGAAGCGTGTCCTCCCATCAGGTACACCAAGATAGTGCCACTCATGCTCCTCCCCGTCTCTTCAAAATATCACTACGTCTCTCTCGTCGACCAACAACTCCGGTCACCAAGTGTATTTTCTCTTCTAATAAGAGCTCCTCCGGTGGTTTGAAATTTGAAAATAGATGCGTGAACGGATTCCGTGCGTCTACTATTGTACGTGACGCTGAGTGCACATGCATCGTGGTATACGAGAATTTACTTCCCTTAGTCAGTCCTGACCACCAAAGGTTCGCTGTGTTTCATAATTTCCTCAGCCGAGCGACACGTTTTCCTATTGTAAAATGTCACATCAAATGTGAGTATTTGACTCGTTGAGTCGAAGTGGTAGCAGCTCCAATTAAGTTTTGCTCTGTACTGATTGGTGAAAGCCCTCAAGTTACAAGTAACCCGGTAGCACAACCCGCCTTAACTCGTGCCCAGGCCGCCAAGGCTTCCCTGGAACGCGTTCCTTTAGAAAATCCCGTCGATCAGGAGATCGAGGCCCTACAGAAGGAGGATTTTGCCGGCACGCAGAAAATGTGCGCAACTCTCCTCCATCTATCAAAGAAGGCTAGGACTCAGGAGCAAGAGTCTTCCTGTGCTGGAAACAGCCTTTCATACCTTGTCAAGGATGAGATGTTACACCGTAAATGTTCCGACGCAACCGAACCTGAAACCTATTATTATTCTTATTTTGATCCTTGTAAATATAATTATATTTTTGTTGTTTTATATTTGACTAAACTTGAACGATACTCTCTGCCTATTTAAGTAAATCTCTCAGACAATTTATGCACTCTGTTTGATTATTAAGGATTTAAAACCCAACGCCTCAAGTGTGAGCACCTAGTCGGTCGTTAATCCCTGCGAACAGTCCTTCAACGGTTCGCGTTGCAGTAGGTGATTAGGTCATCCCCAGACATAATATAGTAGTGGTGTATGGAATAGAGTGGTTGTACCACGACATATATATATATATGCATGAAATGTCCCGCAGGAAAAATGAAAAGTTGTTTGTAAGTACTTTCGACTTTATGTCTGTTCCCCGCTCTCACGTCCCCCAAGTCCTCCAGATTTCTCACGAGAGTTTATTTTCCAGTCATTTTATTCAAAATAAAACCTGTCAGAGGGTTTTTATTTGCCAGGAACGGCCAGAGAAATTAAAGAGTACTGTAAATCATGCGATGCCTGCCAAAGGATATCTGCAAAAGGGCGCGTCGAGCCAGTCCCGCTTCAAAAAAGCCCGATTATCTCAGAACATTTTTTTCGTGTGGCCATTAATCTTATTGGCCCCATTCATCCCCGGTCTAGTGAAGGGCACAGTTACCTCCTCAATTTGGTAGACTTCGCTACCCGTTTTCCTGAGGCAATTCCCCTTAATCGCATTGAGGGATTTTTGTGTGCCGAAGCCCTTATTTCTATTTTTCTCGGGTAGGAATTCCTAAAGAGGTATTGTCGGATCGAGGAAGACAATCTACTTCCGAGCTTATGGAGTATGTCGGAAAGCTGCTCATGGTAAAACCTCTGTTTACCACTCCATACCACCCTCCCGCAAACGGAGTTTGCAAAAAGCTAAATGGCACATTGAAAGCAATCCTCAGAAAATTGTGTATCGCTTAGCCCCCAGAATAGCACCGCTTTTTAAACGTGGCAGTGTTTGCTTATCGTGAAATCCGCCATAGGACCTTAGGATTTTCCCACTTCGAATTACTATATGGCCGCAATGTTCGAGGCCCCCTTGCTATTTGAAAGGTACTTTTCACCGATCCTCGTCTGGTTAACGAAATCCAATCCTCCTATTAGTATCTCCTAAACCTTCAAAAGTGCCTCGAGATATGTGCCGACATCGCGTACCAAAATGCTGAGGTAAATTTAGAGAAGTATCGAACTTATTTCAATTTAACCCACTAACGGCCAATGTCCCATTTTAGGGACACCACTTTTTAGGTTGGTAGAATCATTACAGGAATGATTAATTATTTATTTTTATTTTTCAGAATGTATTTCACAATCATATCAAAGTATCCCATAAAAATAATCTTATATGGTTGACAACTTTTATCACCAGATGGCGTCAAAGTCGCGCTTTTTTTTGTGAGAAGACACGCTAACGCATGAATGCCCTCAGTTCCTCACTATCCGCATAGGGGGAAGGTCGGTTGTTTTTAATGCTGTGCATTGGTTATAAGAGAACACGAGAAAGGCATCAACTGATTTTTAAAATATAAAATGTAAGTATTGTGTTGTTTATAATTTCGGGTCCAATTTTTGGGACATTGGCCAGATATTGGCAATTTGAACTAAATGATCTAGTCATTTGTTTGTTATCATTTATAATTATTTAATGCAAAATTAACACACTAGGCCTTTTATTAGTAATCTCCAACATTTGTGATTTATATATATTATTATATATGTACATATAATACTATATATATATAATCACATTTTAAGATGAAAACTTGGTATATGATCTATTATTTCTTTTTCAGAGGCCTACTCTTTACTATTAGGACAAGAAGATCTTTATTAACAACTAATGAAGTTTCTAATGCGCTAATGAACTTGAGTGATGATGAGGCATAAAATGAAAACGTGGAAGTTGCAATTATTCCTCCAAGTCCAGATTAAATGACAGATCATAAGGCTATCAATGATGAAGACTTCTCCGAAGAAAGCATTCTTCAAGATGTTGCAGGTAGACTGGAGTTGATTGTTCACAACAATGATGGTGAAGAAATTGAATCAACTGGGGTTTCAGCAACCCAACCTCCTTCAGGTCAGCGTAGAAAAATTTACACCAGTTCGATTCAGAAATGGAAAAAATGCTCTCCAAAATATAACGGTGTAATTAATCTGCCGTTTCAAAATATTTAAAACAAACTAGATAGGCTGCAAGGTAAGAGCATTTTTAATATTTTTGAAGAATTTCTGACTGATGAGTTATTGAAGTTTATTGTTGAGCAGAGTATGACATAAGGTAAGCAGAAAAATAATCCTAATTTTTCTGTAAACATTGAAGAGATGAAAATATTTTACGGAATTAATCTGTTTAGTGAGTATCATAAACTTCCTCAACAAAATATGCTGGGAGCAATCGCTAGATGCTGGAGTGCCCTTTGTTTACAATGCTATGCTGAGACAAAGGTTCAAGGAAATAAAAAGGTTTCTTCACTTGAATGACATTGCCAACATTGATAAAAATGATAAAATGTATAAGCTGAGACCATATTTAGATGCTCTAAGAGAAAACTTTCAGAAATTTGGCATTTTTGATTCCCATTTGTTAATCGATGAAATGATGTTAAGGTATTATGGCATGCATTCTGCTAAAATGTTTATGAAGGGTAATCCAATCAAATTTGGCTACAAGTTTTGGTGTCTTTATGGTTACGACGGATACCTATACAACTTTTCGCCATATCTTAGTAAGGGCAGTGAACCTAACAGTGGATCTCTAGCAATGATGGTTATAAATAACCTAACAGCAGTAATTCCTGAAGCTGAAGCTGTAAATCACGAAATATTTTTTTTATAATTTCTTTACAAGCATTGATACATTGAAGAAATGGGAGATAGGAGTTTGAAGGCAACTGGCAAAATTCGTGAAAATCGTACAAAAAAATGTCCACTTATGCCATCTAAAGTAATGGAGAAAACAACAGAAAGAGGGTTCATAGACTATAGATTTGATTCTAGTAATGAAATTTTAGTTACAAAATGGCATGACAACACTGCAGTTGCAGTTGCTACAAATTACAGTCAGGTCTTCCCAACTGGTACTGCTACACACTATTCTCAGAAACTCAAAAAGGAAATAGGAGTGCAAATCCCCAAAGTTATTTTAGAATACAACATATCAATGGGAGAGGTAGACCTACAAGACAAACAAGTGTCCTTATATAGGGTCAGAATACGTGGGAAGAAATGGTGGTTCCCACTGTTTCCGCAACTGCTTGACATTGCTATTGTAAAATCTTGGAGGATTTATCAACATGCAAATCCAGGTGAGACACTCTCCCTGCAAGATGCAAGAAGGAAAATTGTTTTGGCTTATGTTTCAAAGCCTTCTCCATCAAGCCGTAAACGCCCTGGCACACAAAGAAGTAGGCTTTTGGGAGGAAGAGTAAGTGAACATATCAGGTTTGATCAAGGAAATCACCTTGTGATGCTAATTCAGACACAACGTTGCTGTGCATTGTGTGAGAAGAAAACAAAGAGAATTTGCAGTTGTTGTGATGTTCCACTCTATGATCTGTGCTTTGCAACTTTCCATACGAAATAATATTGATTAACTACAGCAATTCACCATGACCATACTTATCAAGAAGGGCCTTTATTATGCGTAAACGATATAATTCTGTTCCAAAACTAAATATTTTCCCTTTTTCAATTTATTTAACTATTTGTTTATTATGCCATTTGGTTTATTATTTTCCATTGTTCATTATTACGTCTACATTATGAAAAGAATTGAAACATAATTTCATTTTGATATATAGTTTGTTTACATTTTTGTTCTTCATAGAAAAATAGAAATAAACAAATCTGAAACTTATAACTTTTTTTACCCTAAAAACTATGTGTGACGGCCAATGTCCCCAAAATGGGACGCCATCTTTTAGGCCCAAGATAGGTAAAAATTAATTATTTAATGGTTGTAACGTTATTTTAAGGTTTTCTGGAGAAAAGATCTGCCAAGATAAAATTAAAACTGATTACCCAATAATTATGGCCTTTAATGGGTTAAAGGCGAAGGAAAGAAGATTTAAGCTTGGCGAGGAAGTGGTGTTGCTACTCCCACGTAAAGTAACAAACTTCTGAACCAGTGAAAGGGCCCCTTTTCCGTTCTAGAGGTAAAATGACCAGTGGTTTACCTGATTCGAACCCACTTAGGAGATAAGGTTTTTCACATCAATATGTTGAACAAATATCACCGCCGTGCGTGTATCATCAATATTGTGGTCATCGATGAAGAGTCTCTCTCCTTTGGAAGCAGTGTATCCCGCTGACCCCCTCAATCTTGTGCAAGTAGTATGCATTGAACAAGATAGTGAATACCCTATCCCATCTTTACCTGGATCCCCGGAATCATCGTCCCCCCGCCCATGCTGGATGTCTCCCCCAGGCTAGCGCCTCTTCAAATAAGTCAGCTGCAGCAATTGCTAAATGAATTTGAAGATATCATCACTGAAACCCCGGTTGCTCCGGGCAATTTGAGCATAACATCGTCCCTACTACTCAACAGCTTGATCGCTCGCAAAATCAGATGAACCCCCAGGACGAAAAGGTCAGAGCCATTGTCAAGATGTTCCTTCCCCACACGAAGAAACAGCTGAGGTCATTCATGAGATCAGCCTCCTTTTACCGTAGATTTAACCCTAACTTCCCGTCTATTTCCGCCCGTTTAAGTGCCCTCCTTCAGAAGAGATCGCCAGATCCCCTTTCATGGAATCCCGAAGCTCCTGCTAGAGTCCAGGTGCTCAAGGACAAGATAGCGTCCGCCCTGATTTTGAGGCTCCCTAATCCCTCTAAACCCTTCGGCATCCGGACAGATGTGAGTGGCGAAGGAATTGGATGCGTGCTGCTCCAATACTCCGACGAAGGTCAAAGCCACCCAGGGGCTAATGGGAGCTGAAAGCTACTGCCCCGTAAACATATAACTCCCTAATAGAACGGGAAGCTTTAGATATATTGAAAGATTTATTGTCGAGACTGACCATCGCCCTTTGTCGTACCTCCAAAATACGAAGATTATGAATGAACGTATAATGCGATGGTTTTTGATACTCCAAAAATATCAGTTCAAAGTTTGGTATATACGTGGTACCGAAAATTGTATACCTAATAATCTTAGCCGGAATCGATTAGACGACAATGCTGGCTATTCCACTAAATTATAGGTCGCTTGTAAACCTGTCAGCTAATCATGTACATATTATTTTTCTCTTTTTTTTACTCTTTACATATATCTATGGTCCCTGTAGATATTTATTACAATATAGTCTTTTTTGTTGTTGTTCTACTACCCTTTTAGACAAAGTTTTAATTTTGTTCTTTAATTTAAATGTAATTTTTTTGGTCTACGCATTTACATTAATTTTTGCTCAGATCAATATCATAGCCTTTTTATAAGTCTGTCGAATAGAGGTCAGGTCCGCGTTTTTTTTTATCAGGCAGACGCCTTCATAATAATTCCACCTATCCAAATTTACGATGTCCCTTGTTCTTCCCTCTCTCCTAGAAAAGTTCCATCGTATGGAAGGGAGGGCTGTAAAAGAACAACCTTCTATTTATCGGAGACCACGTACTATGGTATCCTGACATGGACGACATCATTTTCTGTTCGAACATTCTCGAATTTACGACTCTTGAGCACGTTGAGAAAGTATTTCCCAATCCTGTGGACTCGTCCAAAGCAGCCCCCTTCCCGCCTCCCGGTGACGAGGTGAGAAAGAGCCGCACTGTTTTGCACCTCGCTGCTAAATGATGAATCATCTCCGCCTCCGGATTAAGATTTATGGAGCTCGTGACTCCTTTTTCCAAACTCGCTCTTCTTCTCCAGATTCGGGCATACAAATACTCGGGTTATTCTGTAGTTCGACGAGTCCCGCCGAACCTCAAGGCCGTCCTTTTGCTCTCGTCCCGTGAGCGTTCGTGGTCCAGCAAGCCTTCTTCAGCAGTAATTCTACCCAAGTCAATTGGTAACTTCTGTGAACGGCATGCCTTTGACTTTGGAGCAACAGTCTCCATTCGTTTAATCAAACCGAATAAAATCTCCATCGATTACCTTTGTGATAAAGAAGATTCCTCTTTCCGTGGAATTACGAGAATTCCCACATTCCCCGTCGAGCGTCATCAGTGATGTTTGGCTATCTTCAAGTTTCCCCTTTTAAACTGAGCCTAGTTACATTAATCAATTAATTCCATTTGAGAATCCCTCTTCATATTAATTATCAAGAGATTCTTTCAATTCAAATAATTCCTCTTTGCCTATTATTATTCTTATTTTGTTCTTTGTAAATAAAATTATATTTTTGTTGTTTCATCTGTGACTAAACTTAAAACGATACTCTCTGCCTCTTCAAGTAAATCTCTCCAACTATTTATGCACTCTGTTTGATTATTAAGGATTTGAAACCGAACGCCTCAAGTGTGAGCACCTAGTCGGTCGTTAATCCCTGCGAACAGTCCTTCAACGGTTCGCGTTGCAGTAGGTGATTAGGTCATCCCCAGACATAATATAGTAGTGGTGTATGAAATAGAGTGGTTGTACCACGACATATATATATATATATATATATATATATATATATATATATATATATATATATATATATATATATATATATATATATATATATATATATATATAAAAAATATATATGCATGAAATGTCCCGCAGGAAAAATGAAAAGCTGTTTCTAAGTACTTTCGCTTTATTCCCTTCATTATTAAGGATAACTACATGTGAAAATAATATAATAACGGTATATATAAGACAGCAAAATAAAAAGACCTATTCTAAGACAAGAAATTACCAATGAGGAATTAAGGGATGGACGGTTATATTCACACTAAGATTTACCTATAACAGGTATCAAGTTCAAACCAAGAGGTAGAAAGGGTTAAGAACATAGCCACAGGGGCTAAAACAATTAACGGTAAAAGAGATAGCCAAAAGAGGAAGATTAGGAGAGATACTCGTATGAGTAGCAAATAGCTACGTTAGGGTATGGGGGGAGGGCAATTAAAGAGAGAAAGAGTAATAAAATAAAGTTAATACAAAACCCAAGAGATAAATAAATTCACAAGTCGGGTACCCATAACAATGAATATTGCAAACAAAACTAAGGACATAAGTCAAAACTAATTTCTCTAAGAATAAGTGTTTTTGATAATAGCATCAATTTAAAAAAGGTCAGGAGAAATGTTAACGTTATCAAAATGACTGAAAGATAAACATTCAACAATGTTTTTTTTAATTGCGTCATTTTAGCCAAAAATAAATTTTGCTGAATTCCAATTATTTAGGTGGTCATTTTCGAACATATGAACCAAAAACTCACTGTTGTTTTCAGCTCTCCTAACATTGTATTTATGTTGATTAATATGGACAGATAACACAGGCCTGCGTTTAAAAAAAAAATTTATGTTCCCCAGGATTTCTTTGTGGTTTCTTAATGAATCCAATCTCCTGAGCTCAAAAATGAATTTATATTTGTTCAATCAGGTCAGATTTTCTCAGTACATCATACACCATTTTCATTGAGATTACCTCATTTTTTCTGAATTTAAAAAAAAAAAAACTTTCTCTATCTAATAATGCATTATTACTGTTATATCATATAAACAGGAATACATGTATGTAAACTATAATTATTTTAATAAACAAAAAATAAAAGAATGCAACATAATAAAGAAAATAATTATAATTTCGAAGAACAGACGCCCTTGACGATTTTCGTTTGTGCCTGTCATCTGGTGCATCACGCTTCAAACACCAACAGTAGTCAGCAAGTATGTTTCCGTTCCATTTACACTGGTACCTGGATTCCATTGTTTTTATGTCCTGGTTGTGCAGTTGTCGGAAAAATAATCCAGATGGGACTGTAAAAAGTGTATCTTTATAGACATTCGAGCTCCCAAATGTTTGAGACTTGTTAAGAGCTGATTGACCAGGGCAACATATTCTTCTAGGCTTCTTTTATTGCCTAGAAAATTGTTAACTAGAGCTTTGAAAGCTTTCCAGGCATCTTTTTCTATGTCCTTTATTGATGCATCAATCTGCTGATCAAGTTCCTGATTTGAAGTCCATCAAAAAATCCCCCATGGAGCTTAGCGTCACTGATTTGTAGAAATTTTTGAAAAAGAAATTTAAAAGCTTGGCCTACTTTATTAAGGGTTTTGACATAATTTTTTATTATGCCCAGCTTTATATGCAGTGGAGAGAGGAGTATTTTTTGAGGAGGCACTAAAGGTTCAGCTATCACATTGTTTGATCTAATTCTAAATGCTTCTCGTGGAGGCCAAACCTTCTTCTCATAGTGCATACTATCTGCACGACTGTCCCATAAACATAGTGAACAGGGATGCTTTGTGTAGCCTGTTTGCATCCCAAGCGTAAGAGACACTACCCGAAAGAAATTTAGCACGGTATGTAAACTCAGTGTAATATTTCTAAAAACAAATTCAAAGTAATATTTCTTAAAACAATAATAATATGAATATGTACTGAAAAATCCTGTATGCCGATGCATTAAATCATCGTGTTGGAACTAATTGGATATATGTACATCTTATTTTGAGTTTATTGAGTTGTTTTGTATACCTTCTCAATTAGGATAAGTTCCCCATTAACCCAATAGGATGCATAAACCTATAGGGACACACTTCAACAAAAAATATAACTCAAAAATGACTCATGATTTCCAGATTTGCATTCTTGTAAAATGTAAGTTGACCAAAAGGTGTATACAAGTATTAACAATTGAAAAGGAAAATGTCAATATCAAAAAGCTTAGAAATGCTAAGTGTAAAATGATCTTACCTTTAAGTCACAACATATCCTCCACTTATAGCTAAAGTAATTTATTGCATCCAGCAATTTTTTCATATTTTCATAACTTTCAGTAAGTTGGATTGAATGGCGTATAGGAACGGAAGCTATCTTGTTACCAATATTCAGTAACACAGCTTTTAAACTTCTACTGGAGGAATCTATGAACAGTCTCAATTCTAATGGGTTGTAGGGAATTCCAAGGGCCTCAACAAGTCCTTTAATATTGGCGCAGTATACTAAAGAGCTGAAAGAATGCTGTAAAAAATAGCTTCGAAACTCTTGTTCTCTGATTCTGTACCCCCCTAAATGTTGTTTCTTAAGCGAGAAGATTACTTTCACTAAGTCGAGAGCCAAGAAGTTGTATATTCGCCTTTGAAACCCCCAGATCCCTGGTCAGGTCATTTAATTGAACTTGAGTGAATGGTCTTGCGACCATATCATGTGTGGAAACCTGATAAGACTCAGATGTGTCATAATCTTGGTCAACTTCCATATTAATCTCTTCATGTACCTCTATATGTTCAGGGGGGGAAGGTATAGGAATTCCTGGGCCATGGGGCAGGGGTTTGATGGCAGAAGGAACATCCGGATATGCCACACTATGTTTATTATTCTTATTTATACCTGTGGAAAATATAATTGCATATTACATAAAGGAATTGATTTGGAGTTGCAGATAGTACATAAATGTTTAGTAAAGGATATGTTCATGCTGAAGTGAACTATGTTAGTTTTTAATTTTATGCTAAGTCTTTGCATAATAATGACATTTTCAGGAGCCAGTATAATACAGAAAGCTTAAATACTCGATACAATGCTCACCTTTAAGATTTGTCATGCAGAAATAGCAGTCCGTAGTGTGGTCCTTGCTATCTCTCCACACCATGGGAACACCAAAAGAGAGGGACTTCTGTTCGCCCTGACTCCAGCGTCTTAAACTTATGTAGCATCCCTTGCAGCAGATATGTGGTGCAAAACTTTTATCTTGATCTTTTAGCCTTATTCCAAAATATGCATGATACAAAGATTTAATTACAGGAGGGATTGTACTTTGCTGCTCGGGAAAAGTCACTTTGCCGCAAACATAGCAAAATCTGTCGGAGCTATTCTTACATTTTCTGTTTATTTTTAACTCAACCACTATTATTATTATTCTTATTATTATAATGCTAAGCAATTTTCAACCTGCAAAATATAAACCTCTTTGCATAATTACTTAAAATGTACACAAAATTTACTGCGAATAGAGCAGTGCAAAAACTATTGAAATTTGATGTAATATAGGAGATGTATAAACTATAAAATTATTATCACCCCCTGTATCGCAAAAACTGGAGGTGATAGAGAAAAACGGATGAGAGATTCGGATTTAGGAGGTCAATTTTATTAAGAAACACTATAGAAAACCTAAGGTACATTTTTGACGCAGACCAGTGTAATTAATTCCTTTCCTGTCTGTCCACATACTAACTTGAATAAACAGAACATTGGACTGAATAAACTCCACTAATATTATTACAATTATTTTGAACCAGGATACTTTTGATAGTTGACTCGTATTTGAAAGCAACAGAAATGTTAAAATTTTTTAAAAGATGGGGAAGATTAATGAAACAATAAGAGAAGGGTAGAACCAGAAACTTTCTAGCTTTAAAAGGGATACAAGGAATGGTATTATAAAACGTCTTTTAAATTTTCTTCCCTCAGCAAAAAATACGTTCTATAATAATAATAATACAGTTCCTGCTATCCCTGCTCTATGAGAGGCGATTATTCGTGAATCGTAAGCGAAGTATGAAATTAATGCCCTTCGATGATTCTGGCTAAAAATCACATACATAAATTACTTTAGCACACACTCAATTATAACGATCAAATAAAAAGTATATATATACTTTACATAAGACTTTAGAAACATCTATCCCATCAAAGAGAGAGACATATTAAACAAAAAACATATATCCCTCTATGGGGCTATGTATGTTTAAATATGCACAAAATAAAAATTGTCTATGTTTTTCTTCATATCATTTATTGAACAATTGGAATATTGTGTTTCAACAGACAAACAAACATTTTTTATTTCGCCCACTAGGGACCACACAAGAGCTTTCTTTTCTTTAGAGCGTCCATCTTAGTTTCGACTCACTTCTTCAATACATGTGATGTTTACACAAAAAGTTGTGACCAATATTTCAATATAAAAAATGCAACTGAATTTAAACTTTTTTATTTGTTTGATAAGGTTATCAAGTTTCGAATAGCACCTTTTCAAACATTCTGCATAGTATTTTCTTATGAACAAATAAATATTTGTGTGTATGTATATTCAAACAGACTTAGTCCTTCAAGGTCAAATAAAAGAAAATTGAAAGGTAAGACTCATACAATTTTTGATTCTGTGAAATACCCTCTAGTTTTTTCACATTTATAGTGTCCTTATTATACATATTTATTTAGATTACTTACAGAATTACCATAAAAGATATTAATAATAACAATACTTGGGGTAAAATAAAAATATGAGTGATTTATGTATACAAGATGACCATGGGGAGTGCTATAAGAAGCGAGCAGGATCATTAATTGCTTTCCACTAACCGCACCATCTGTTATAGTTTTTCCAATTTGTCAAAAAATGTTCAGCATAGATATGAAAAGAAATCATTGATAATCCCCTCTTTTTCTGTTTGCTAGAAACGAGTGACAGAAACTCGATCTTACCTGGTGGTGACCAGGGCGTCCCCCAGCGTGCTATAAGAAGCGGGTGTTATCATTTATTGCTTTACACTAATCGCACCATCTAATATATATTTCCGAAATTTTGTGAGCATGTATATATGTAAATATGTCCGCTATAAAAGCAGCTTAAAGCGACCATAGAGGCCAACAAAGGTCATGAATGCGGGTAACTTCACCCGGAGAGTAATATATGTATGCTACTCAGATTTCCCAAAGTGGCGTAACCTGGTTGTCAAAATGCAAAATAATACTTGATAAGAGCAGCATATGATTTAGTGCTTTAAAATGACACTGTTAGTTGATCTTTAAGGCCAACAAAGGTCAGAATCGGGAAAGCTTGACCTTTGGAGTAACATAGGCTAAACAGATTTGGCAAAAGTGGTGTTACCTGATGGTCAAAATACAAATTAATACTTGTTAAGAGCTACAGATGCTTCAGTGCTTTAACATGCTATTTTAAGTGATATTTAAGGCCAAAAAAGCCCACAATTTGGCTAGACAATTCCTATTTAGCTTTTGACCCACGCAAACTCTCAATTCCACAATATTCAGAGATATTTTTATATTTGGCAATCCTGTACCGAAGTGTTTTGCCTGGCAACCCTGTGCAGCAAAGAGCAAATGCTTACTTTTGAGCAAGAGACTGAGAGTACTTTTGAGCAAACGACAGTACTCTGAGAAACACAGTTTATAAAATTAAAGAACATTCCAGATAATTCCTGAAAATTCCAAATTGATCTACAACTTTCCATCGGAACATTCTGAAACTCTTTAGATTCTTCTATTGGAACATTCTTGATCATCCCAGGATACACAACTGACACAAGGATAAAAGGGAGGAGGTTCTCAGATCGTCAGTTTCAATTTTATCTCCAAGTGAGCCACATCACTAAACGAAAAGCAAAGTGAGCGGTACAGTGAATCAGTGACACAGGATTCCAGTATTGTTCAGTACTGACCAGTGTTAACGAGAGGTAGAACTAGGTATGAGATGGGCCCTTGTATGGCCAAGGATTAGCAGGGCCAAGGATCCGCAACGCCAAGGATCAATGAAGGTGCGATACCAGGGGTTTAACTTAGGTTAAGTTAGGTTAGGTTATAATACCCCACAAATAATGCGGTAATACTTCAAATTCGGGGCACACGGTAGGTGGCGCTGTTAGTAGGCTACAATTTGGGGCTACAATATATCTCTTATGACGTCAGACGGTAGCTTCAGATGTGACCAATCACGGCGTTATATTTTTTGTTGTTTTGGGGATTTGTAACTTTTAGTCTGTATTATTTACTAAATATCTGCACCTCTGCTTGTTTATAGTTTTTTCTAAGTTAGGTAAGGTTTCTTGATGTCTTTTATTGTTTTTTGTTTTGTTTTCGTATTTTTTTTTGCTGCGAACGATAACAGGTTCTTACTGGCAACATCGTAGCTTAAAAATAGGACCCGTTTTTTAAATGTTTTTCTTTCGTTATTGCGTTTTCGTGCTCTCCAAGTGCTTCTTTGTTATTCGAATTCGGCTTTACTTAGTATGATCGCGAAAAACTTTTATATTATCTCGAGGCGCATAAACTAATCAAGAAACCTATAAATATAAGAATTGTTAGGTTCTTCGGCCAGTTAAAAGCTGTTGGGGGAAAAAAACCCCAGTAAATTCAAAGGGACTGCTCGTGGGAGAGATATCACTGCGGGAGGACCACCCTGCGATGATCCTGAGTTTCAATCAATTGGGGGGGGGGGGGCTGGGAGGTGCAGCCTCCCAGTATATACTCATATACCCCAAAATATAACGCCCTAATTGTTCACATCTAACGCTACCGTCTGACTTCATAAGACATATATTTTAGCCCAAAATTGTAGCCTATAAACAGCGCCACCTATCGTGCGCCCTAAACTGAAGTGTTACTAATAATACTAATAATAATCAGCAAGTAAAGATATTTTTGTGCCACTATATAAGAATTACAAACAATATGGATTTGTATTTATTTGCGACAGGACTTTTTATCACAGGTAACGCCAGGTACCTATATATATATATATATATATATATATATATATATATATATATATATATATATATATATATATTATATATATATATATATATATATATATATATATATATATATATATATATATATATATATATATATATATATATATATATATATATCATAACGAGTTAAGGCAAACAAATGAACAAAAATTTCTTACCAGTTAGGTAGCACTGAATTAAACGATGTTAGAGATATGTCTATGTGTGTGTGTGTGTGTGTGTGTGTGTGTGTGTGTTGAGGTTAGTGGAAAGCAATAAATTATACCGCTCGCTTCTTATATCACCCTGGGGGACGCCCTAGTCAACACCAGGGAAGTTCAAGTTTCAGTCACCCGTTTCTAGCGGACATAAAAAGATCCATTCGAAACCAAGACCTTATACTTTGATCTCTCGCTGTTTTTAAAAGAAAACGGGGAATTATCAATAATTTCTTTGGGTATCGATGCCGAACACCTTTTGACAAATTAGCAATAAATAGGAGTGATGAAGCCTGTTTATAACTAAGTTTTAGAGAGAGCTTCTCGATGTGTAAGGACCCCAAAATATCTAAATCATGATTGTTGCAGCATGAGTCCGAAACGGAGAACTCTATGCCTGAAATTGAAGAGTGTGATTTCGTATCGAGGAATATTCTCGGTTTGCTAGAGGAGAATTTGTATCGTTGGAGAGGCCGCGATGTTTGCTAACTCTCAATTAGATTTTAAAATTGTTTTTACCCACGTAGCTGGCTTGGCAGCCTGCACACAAATATTGATACACAAAAGATCTAAGTTTCTCGGGGAGTTTTTCTTTGTAAGTGAGAAGTTATCCATTAGATGACGTGTCCGAAGAACGAGAATTCGGTGTATTAATATGGAGCAACCTCATTTTTTGAGACTCTTCATCCAAATAGCTAAAACAGCGATTGAAAAACTTGTTTTACTGCGAGAAGTTTCGAATGTAAGAGTAATGAAATACTAGCTCCCTTGTTTTAATTAATCGTGTCCACAGGTAGGAACGTCAGTTCAGGTTTGTTCTCCTATCTGCAAAAGTACATCGCCAGATTGGAGACATTCCTTCGGATGCCGACAAAGCTCATTTAGAGCTAGCAAAAATACCCTATGACGACAAACATAAAGAATTGAAATTTCTCCCGCTTGTAGATATGCACCTTCGCGGACACTTGGTAGAAGCCTTCAAAACCTGAATTCTTGCTACAATATAAACTTTTACTGACTTTTAAAGTCCACTAATCAACATATTTAAATGTTTTCAGGGAGAGAAGGATACCCCTTCCCCTAGAACCGAACGTCTGCCCGTGGCGCCAGAGAAAAGATGCACCAGCCCGCCCAGACGGCCCCAAGGGAGCAGCGAGAATTTCGTGTGAGCCCGGCGCTCTTATCAAGAATGATGGTCGGGTCAGTAGAACCCAAAGAGCAGCCATAAAAATGTCACAGGGCCGTATGATCCGTGTCGGGTTCCCTTCTCCCCCGTCGCATCGCCTGAATGGCTACAGAGATACGGCATCGTGGACTTTCGTGCATGCCTTTGATACTCGCCGAGAGTATCCTCCCCCCCTCCTAGCGCGCCAAGTTTATTGAGATATCCGTCCCCCCTTTTTGGGGCCTCTGGCGACCATACACGCAAACTGTTCTTAAAATCCCTCTGTTATTGCCTCTTAGTCTTTTCGATGCACGGTTTTATATTCAAGTGAAGATTATATAAAGTAGTTAGAGATTTTTTGCATTTAGCTTGCTTTATTATAATCCAGTTTCGATTAATTATCCAAATAATTTACGATTTTCTCTTATGTTTAGGATTACTGGTAAACCATTGTGAATCTGTCTGTAGGTTTAATTACCTAGTTGAGGAATCTTCAATTTAATTAAATTGGCCCCTAAGGATATATATTAATTACATTTGGAACTGGTTCCCAGTACACACAATTTTATGGTAGCCATTTTTTTTGTGTATACCTTTATCTAAGAGGCTCGGGTTTCAAAGGACTCCTTTTAATGAACTAGATTGCCAGTTAGATTAACTTAAAATTCTCCGCTTTCAGAGTTTGCACTTGATTCGGCGGGAATGTATCATATGTATTTCTTCTAGAGACAACACAATTATGGTGTTAATTATGAGTGTCATTACAATTGTGTTTTGCTTAAAGTGTATGTTTGATTGTAGCCTTTATTTGCCGGGACGTATTGTGTGTTCCCTCCGTAACGGTTGTCCCAGTTTAGAGCGCATTAGTAGACAGTTTACTGTGTAAAGTTAACACCACTTAGGGGTTAGTAAAGGGGGACCTCCAAAAAACGGGACCCAACTTTCAATAGGTTTCATTTCTCAATTCGACAAACAATTAAGAAATGAAGCCTATTAAATCTCGGGGTCCATTTTTATGGAGTAACCCTGTATAACAAAGATTATCAACTTTCGCAATCCATCGTGCACACTTAGAAGACGTCCTTCATCCACGTCAAACAAGTGAATCTGTCCAATAGGCCAATCTAGCAGCCCTAAAATGAACTGTGTCAATTGAGTATTTTAACCTTCACTTTTTCAGTCGCAGTATACGGGATCGTTGCCCCCCTCCTCCGTGGGACACGCTTTACCTCACAATAGTAAGGAAAACTGCAATGTATGCAGTGATGGCATTGCTATATTATCCGCAGACCAACGTGCAGTTTACCTTATATACTAACGCTATTTTCTATGGCTCTTTGTGGCTGTACCTCAAGTAAGTGAAACTTTTAGAACTTCCGAGCAATACTTTTCACATAAACCAATTTCAATCTTCTTATGAAATCTACTGCATTATCCAGTAGGAGCACGCCTAATGCCTTATCAAAAGTCATCGTAATCGCTTTAATTTAAATAATTTCCTAGGATTAAGTAAAAAATGTCACGTTTCTGCATTTGGTCATGATTTCTCTGCAGTGACGAAGGTTGCTTCACTTATTGAAGGTCTGTCTCGCATGTGAGGACCGTCCAGTAGTCGCTTGTTTAAAATTCCTGCCATCTTTGATTCATTATGGCTACCTCGATTTAGAGAAGTTATTTGTCATTTTGAGGTATTATTTTTATATATTTATTAAAATTACGGTTCGATAGTGGCTTGAAGTCCACTTCGCTTCGGATTTCGCGTTAGACCTGTACCCATTCAGACACTTGGGTTGGCTTTTCTCGAAAGTTATTGTGTTTATTTGCTTTGCGAGGCTCCTCAATTGACGAGGTATTATTAAAAATTCCCCTGTTTATCTACTTTTTGGTCTAAGAGCAGTGGATGGCCATCCCTCACTCTTCAGATTTTTTTCTATTGAGCTTACTCTGTTTATTTTCGGAAATTATTGATCCTTCAGACCTGTTTACAGTGTATTTAGGTCAAATATTAATTGACATGATTAGAACTTAGATAATGCATTTATAATCTCTAATTAGTTAAGGGCCTCTCAAATTAGTTAAGTGCATCTCAAATTAGTTAAGTGCATCTCAAATTAGTTAAGGGCCTCTCAAAGTTACCTAACTTTGATAAGTAGAGGATTGGAGTCCTGAGAACAGAAGGATTTGTGATGAGCCAAAGTAGGCTTTCTTAGGCCCCTAAACTTGGAAGAAACCAAGTAGTTAATTTGTCTTTATTCAATCGATGGGGATTAGCGTTCCAATCATATTCAGATTTGCGATTACTACCCAATTATACATTCGCATAATTATACATACAGTGGGGAATTGGACCCCGGGTACTTCTCGATGTATCAAATTAAAGCTAAAAGGGAAAGAATTTGATTTGTTACACGAAATTGATAGTGAATAGTGCCTCCATCATATTTATAGTTAAGGACAAAGTTCAAGCAGTCATTAAATGCGCTGTCTTAATTTTAATTACTGGTTAATCGACGCAGGGGTAGAATTACCTTGTTAATCTGGATGTCATTACGACATAGCTCCTCTTGATCTCCGGCCACCAGGGGATCTATATGTACGTAGGTGTTCGAAATAATAACCCCGAAGAACAGAGGCATTGTCTCGTTTACCCACCACGAACTAGGGTTGAGTTCTGTAGAGGAGCACATTTTAAGTTCCTCGACGTTATTGTCTTGGACCCGTGAGGGTTCGTGCGCTGATTGTGCTAAAAATATGAAAACCTAGAACGTGATGAAGATGGGGAAAATAAAAATGTATAGAATAAGAAGGAATGGCAAAAGATAAAATAAGGGAATAGGAGGTTGAAAAGGGGTGAAAGTGAAAGTGAAATAGGCTAAGAGTGAAGATGAGAGCGCAAGTTATTTAGAAAGGAAATATGAACTGATTAGAGCCAAACGATTTAAAGTTTTGAACGGTTGAAGGTTTTAAAGATTTAAATAGTTTATAAAGTTAAAATGTTAAAAGGTCAAAGGATTGACAAAAAATGAATGGTTAAAGGTTGTTTGCTCTCTCACTCGGGAAAGAAAGATAAAATGGCCGAACTTCTTGACTGTAAACCAAGGGTAAACTAAATGACGTATGGAGTCTGTAAAAAAGTAACTTACCTAAAATAATACCAAAGTCTAAAACCTAAATATTAATTAATAAATTAAAGTAAACTTATGATCAACTACTTTAAGTTTAAAAGTGATATTAATTTAAGTTTGAGGGGAAATTACTAGGGAAAAATAGAACTTTGAGGTAGAAGGGCTAAGTCAACGTTTAAAAATTGAAGTTTAAAGGTAATCTGTTTGCTTGTTTGTATTTTTAGGTTTAATATGTGTAAACATATAGGGTATGAAGGTATTCTAATTTATGTGCAACAACCTTAGAGTACAATAAGCATCTGAAAGTATAATAAAGGAGAAATTTGCGTTCGACAAACGAGACTATGACCAACCTATCTTATACTTTCTGCATAGAGAACTTTTACTTCTTTCATGAAACAACTATGAACATTTCACACAACACAGCATAATAAAGAGTATCTTAGTTACATGGCTTATCTCCGATCTAAATCATCTCAAATCATCTATCTTCTCAGCACATCAGTATTTCATTCAATATTTTATCATAGACTTTGTTAGTTACACTCGATAAACAATTCTCCTATAATATTTTACATCCATTTTCACCTGCTCCTTGGTAAACAAGGTTTGCTGACCAAAAGGTCGCGTGCCCGCACTTATTCTGATTTATGTCCTTACAACTTTGAAAACTTTCAATAATTCCAGGAGTAGCCTTGGGAGGACCTTGAAAATTCTACCATTCGAAAGGGAATTTAAACACCTTAAGGGTTTAAAACTTCGTTAAAATCAGCCGAATAGTTATGATGTTATTGCCCCAAAATCTAATCCCCGGCTAACCTTAGAAGCATCTTAACAATTATATCATTGAGAATATAAAACAACATAATGGGCTTAAATTAGCTCAGAATCGGCAGAATAGTTATCCTGTTATTGCCAAAACAAAATAAATCCATCGCTAACCTTGGTAGGACTTTGGCAATTATATCATTCGAAATATAATGTAAAACAACATAAGGGCTTTAAATTTTGTTAGAATCGGCCGAATAGTTATGATGTTATTGCCAAAAGAAAATAATTCCATGGCTAACTTTGGGAGGACTTTGGCAATTATATAATTCGAAAGAGAATGTTAAACAACATAAGGAATTCAAATTTCGTAAAGCTTACTATAGTATAGCCTAGTCTAGAATAGTATAGTATAGCATAGCCAAACCTAGTATAGTTAATATTGTCTAAACTATCCTCGTATAGCCTATGGTAGCCTAGCCTTGCAAAGCTTAGCAAAGTATAGCATATCTACCATAGCCTATCTATCATAGCCTAAGCATAGTATAAGCATAGTATAACCTACCTTAGCATATTATAAACTAGTCTAAGATAGTATATCCTACCTTAGCATAGTATATCGTATCCTATTCTAGCATGGTATATGTTGGCATAGCACACACAACCATAGTCTAGCCTAGACTACCCTAGCCTATGCTAGCTTAGCATGGTACACTATAAGCTAGTCTAGCCTAGCGTAGTATAGTCCAGCATAGCCTTGCTTCGCCTTGTATAGTTCAGCCTTGTATATCATAGAATGGAATGTCCTAGAATAGCATAGTATACCATAAAGTAGCCTAGTATACACTTGCATATATAGCCTAGCATAGTATATATTCGAATAACCTAGCTTAGTATAGTATAGATCAGCCTATCACAACATATCTTAGCCTAGCCTAGCCTAGCTTAGCTTATCAAAGTATAGTTTAGCCTACCTAGGAGAGTATAACCTAGCATAGCTTAGCGCAGTCAACAATTTCATATTAAAACTTAGTCTATCGTAGCTTAGCTTACCCTAGTATAGTCTAGCCTATCTTAGTATAGCCTAGCTTAACCTAGTTTACTGGAGCTGAGCCTAGTTTAGTATATCCTTCCCTAGCCATGTTAGCATATTCTAACCTAGAGTAGCATAGCCTAATATAGTATATCATAGCCTACCTTACCCTACCCTACCCTAGCCTAGTTAGTATAGTATAGTATATCATAGTATTGGCTAGCTTAGACTATAGACTATTTGATCTTAGCCTGGCTTGCATAGCAGGCATAACATAGCCTAGCCTAACCTAGCAAAGCCTCGCTTATCCTACCTGTTATAGCGAAGAGCATCCTATTGTAGCATAGCTTAGTATATCTTAGCCTAACCTACCATACCATAGCGTACCTTAGTATAGCCTTTATGCCCTGCATAGCCTAGTATAGCTCACCCTAGCCTAGAATAGCATAACCTAACATTAACTATCCTAGACATGTTGAACCTATACTATACTATTATACCCTAGTCAAGCATAGCTTATTACTGTCTAGCCTTACATCTATATGCTCTCCTAGCATAGTATATTATAGCCTAAATTAGCATAGTAAATCTTACCCTTGTGCATTATATCTTAGCATAGCATAGCATAGTATAGCCTAGCTTATAATAGCCTAGAATAGCATAGCCTATTCTAGGCTTGCCTAACAGAGTATAGCATATTATAACATAGTCTAGTCTAGCAGAGTAGCGACCGAAAAGTTATGATCTTATTGGCAAAACAAAATAATCCCCGGGGTAACCTTGGGAGGTCTTGGGCAATTATGACATTTGAAAGAGAATGTGAAACAACATAAGGGTTTTAAATTTCGTTAGAATCAGCCGAATAGTTATGATGTCATTGCCCAAACAATATAAGGCCGGGCTAACCTTGGGAGGACTTTGGAAGATATATCATGCGAAAGAAAATGTAAAAAAATGTGGATTTAAATTTCGTTAGAATCAGCCGAATAGTTATGATGTAATTGCCAAAACAAAATAATTCTCAGGGTAACCTTGAGAGGAATTTGGCAATTAAAAAGTTAGAAATTCAAGAAGTTGTGCAAGAAGAAATGTTTGTGACAAAAAGAAATACAAGTGTATTACTTTAATTAACCAGGGCGGGATCATATTTTATGTACTTCTCAAAGAATCTGAAGTGGCAACGAGCGCCAACCTTACATTAGCAAGCTTCCTTCGTAAACCAGCACCCCACCCCCACTTTACCGATTAGCTATATATACATATATTCTCAGATTAAACCTTAGAAAATTTAAAAGCTCTAAGTATGTTATAAATGCATGACGAAAGCGAGCCAAGAATATAAAATTAAAGATAATACTAAAAAGGTTTTCTTGAGGACACGACCATCTAAGAACTTTAATTTAAAACTAAATATAACTAAGATGATTCACCTTATTATTATAAATATTACGCTGCCATTGTTGTTCTCTTCTACACCGCCCTTTCCCAGTATATCGTCATCGGGAACCCCTCTTCATCGCAGACTAGAGTCCTGAAAAAATCCATGAATTCATTTTAAGACGATTCCAAACTAAAACCTACATCTTCTGGTAAGAGTGGTCACTTTTCCCGCAAGGTCGTTTATGGTGTAACGGTGGTAACAACCCTACTACACCAGAAACCTGAAGTAAGGGCTCATCCCAGAACCCGTACCTGTTTAGACTCAGTAGAGGGTAAAAGATGCCTTTAAATGTTCTAAAATAAATAATAATTGATACTTTGGGGTGCATTACGTCAACGTCTGTCTCCACGGGGCCTGCTCGCCGTTAATTTTCAGCATATTCCGAGGAGACAAAGGACAATTTCCTTTAAAAATCCTTACTTTTAATCCCTCCCTTCAGCCCGTGAGAGCTCTATTCCCTTATCCTATTGCCCTTAAGTATCTTATCCCTAGGAAAATTTAAAGTAAGGTCACAACCCAATCAAGCGTTATATTGGGGTTAATTTTAATCGCGGATTTGAATAGCACCTGCCATGTAGTAGCTGGTGGTCGTAAACAAAACTCCACACTAGATTTATATTCAGCGCGCGATGTCTGATTGGATTAGTTCCCATCGTTTCTTAAGACCCTTCTACGAAGGAAGGATTGAAAACACACATACACAACACACATTTCACAGTAGAGCATTACTTGGGTCGTTTTCTACCGAACAATTCTCAGTCGAAAATTTTACTACAGAACATTTCCAAACTAGGTTATATCGTTACAAGGACTTTTCATAAATATCTACTGAAAATAAAATTTAAAACTCTCAAAAAGATTAACAATTAATTGGAAAAATATTAAAAGTTTGATTCGCATACCTATTTTTAATTTCAAACGTATGTATTTCATATCTTTTAAGGGTTAAAAAATTAAAACATTAAACAGGGTTATAAAATAAATACTACTATATTAGCATATCTTAAGATTATGTTCAATAGGGAGAAAAATGTCTGGTTTGTCTCCTGGATTGTATTGTTTACTAGCCTGCTCTAAACTCTTTTTTATTCTTTTTGTTAGTTATGATTCCACAATTAGACTGTTATTTTTGTCATAGCAACTACTTGCTCATTATTCAAGTTGTTAATAAGTTTCCATATGATGAGAGTGAGCTTGTAACCTATTCTTAGTACTCTGTGTAATACTTCCAAATTATTTATTCTTCCTAACAGTCTCTAATTTTATATGAAATAGGGGGGATAATCTTGTCTCCCTTGGACTATGGCTCCTCTCTGCTCCGATTTTTTTTCTCGTATTCAAGAGCAATATCAAAGAAGCCTTATCGCGTATAAAGTTCGGTAAGGGCTATTTTTTAAATAGAATTAGAACTCATAGAATACTAAAGGAAAAATAGTAAACAAAGATATATACCAAGGGAGCCTAAATATAGCGAACCAAATGCGTCTAAAAGATTAAAAGGCTAAAATGTTTCTATAGCAATTCGTGCAGTCGTCAGAATAAGAGAGAATAATAACACAGGGGAACAATTTTAATCACATTTTATGGTGACTTAGATTTATCTGCCAATTTTAATTCGTCTTTTCATGCTGATTTCTAATATATAATCTATTTTTACCTACATGATATAGTTATTTTGTAATTTCTATTTTCTCGTTTCCCCGAAAACTGCCATCCGGACGGACAGAGAGGGTGCTTGTAGAAACAAATACTTCACAGTACATAGTAGTAAGATAGTAATAAGTGTTATTGTGCAAAATATTGACATTATTGTTTCTTTTTTCAGGTCTTATGTGAAAGTGATGGCTTCTTCAAGAGGAAATTGCGTTAATGATCCAGACACCTTCTGCTACTTATGTGGCTGTTACATGCTATTTCGTTAAAGTCCCAATATTTCAAACTTTGTGATCCGTACTTATAAGGCATATTTTGATGTTCCTTTTAGCGATCAAGATAAGAAGTGGGCCCCACATGCTGTTTGCCATAGTTTTGTGTAACATCTTCGTGATTGGACGAAAGGAAAGAGAAATGGTCTTCCTTTTGAAGTCCCCATGGTGTGGCGAGAGCCAAAGGATCATGTATCGGACTGTTATTTCTGTCTGGTAAATACTAAAGGGATTGGGAAGGAAAATCGGCACAAGATCGACTACCACAACATTCCCTCGGCGATCTGGCCAGTACCTCATTCTGAGTTTTTACCAGTTCCGATTTTCAGTGGATATGCTTCCTCCGAGGATAAAAATGATGTACCTGATATGGACGTCTACGGAATGGATTCAAAGTCTGCAGATTTATCATTAGATGCTGAACAGTCATTAGCTCCTCACTGTTACACACAAGAGGATTTGAATGAATTGATACATGATTTGGCGCTTTCCAAGAAAGCTGCAGAACTTTTAGCTTCCCAGTTGAGTGAAAAACATATGCTTGACAGGTCGGAACGGGTATCATATTATCGAACAAGGAACAGTACATTTGTTAAGTATTTCTCTGAGGACAAACAATTTGTTTACTGCCACGATGTTCCTGGTCTGTTTATCGAGTTGGGACTTGGCACCTGTAGCCCTGCTGAGTGGAGACTGTTTTTGGATAGCTTCAAGCGTAGCCTAAAGTTTGTCCTTTTGCATAATGGTGATGACTTTGGTGCAGTTCCTCTCGGGACTCTCTCCATGTGCGAGAATCTCACGATGATATAAGAATGGTCATGGATTTACTTAAGTACCATGAACACAATTGGATGATATGTGTAGACCTTAAGACGGTCAACTTCCTCCTTGGCCAGCAGAAGGGATATACAAAGTTTCATGCGATATCTGTATGTGGGACAGTCAAGCCCGTGACAAACACTGGTCTCAAAGAGATTGGCCAGTTCTGGAAACTTTTAAAGCAGAAATACCAAACATTGTTAATGAGCCAATCATAAGTCGGGAGAAGATCGTTTTCCCTCCACTTCATCTAAAACTGGGGTTGATGCAGCAGTATGTCAAGGCGTTGAGCACTGACAATGATTGTTTTCAGTACATAGTATCGGCGTTTCCTGCTTTGTCATACGAAAAAATAAAGCAGGGGTATTTGATGGCCCCCAAATCCGAAGACTTCTGAGTGATTCTAGATTCGTGAACACCATGAATGAAAAAGAGAAGGCAGCCTGGCTCTCATTTTCTGCCGTTGTTCACAACTTCTTGGGAAACAAAAAAGCGCATAACTACGAGGATCTGGTTACTAATATGCTTTTAGCATATCGTGATCTGGAATGCAACCTGAGTGTGAAGCTGCATTTCCTAAATAGTCACCTTGACCGATTTCCCGAGAATCTGGGCGCCGTGAGCAACGAACAAGGGGAACGCTTCCATCAGGATTTGATGACGATGGAAGAGCGCTACCAAGATCACTTGGAGAGAGACATTATGGCGGGCTACTGCTGGACGATTACATTTTTACATAAAATTTATACACACCTACTTTATTAGAGGAGGAGGGGTGGGTGGCTTATTCCGAATTACTCGTAGTTGTTTAATAAAAGAATTGATTAAGCTAAAGAATTCTTTAATATTCAAATTTTTAAAAGAATATTAACACGTTTAAGGACTTGTAAGGAAAAACAATGCTTTTATGTCCAGTATCATTCCTACAAGAGGAAAGGAGAATTAATTTCATTATTTATATTTTTTAAGAAAATATCAAATGTTTTTATTATTTAAAAATGCACTTTATTAATAAAATTACAGGATGTGAAAAAAATTAGAAAATGTTCTGGATAATATGAATTTCAATATCGATGATTTTAGGATCACATTCTGTAGGCACTAAAAAGCATGTTCGATGCAACTGATTTCTTTATTGTACAACTATGAACCAAGTAAAAATGTCGTAAGCAAATAAATAATTATTCTAAGTAGCAGGAAGCCAAGTGGAGGTTGTTTGCAATTAAATTAAATATAAAAATATGGTCATTTTATGTACATTCGGGTTATTATTAATTGTTTTCAGGAGCTAGAGAAAAGTCATAGTCTGGTACAGATGGATCTGAGTACGAAATATCTGGCCACCGAGTAGTGACTAAAGAGGAATCGAGATCAAGCATAATATATGTAAATTAAGAGCGGATCCTTTTGTTAATTTGGCAAAAAAACTGTGGAGAATCCTGAAATTGATTCTTAATTCCCGTCCTGATTGATAAATCCTCGACAAGTCTTTCCTCCTAAGTTGTTTTTAGCCCTGGTCCTTTTTCTTTCTTCATCAGGCATATTTGGCCTCGGCACCCATCGCTTTCCTTTGTTTTCCCCCAACTAAAGGCCTTTATCTTCTCTTCCCAGATATACCCTTTAGTATGGGTTATACCCTTTCTTCAGTTTGATTCGTGTCAACCGGTGATTTTCTTCCTTCTTTTTCCGCCTCTTGGCTGAGCGCTACGGTTTCATTTCTTGTCGGTCCCTCGACTAGTGGGACTTTTCCTTACTTCTGCTTGTCTTTTGCTTCATCTTATACCCCTTTCTTCTTTGCTCTGCCAGGAATTCCCTCTTCTCCTTTTCTTTCTCCCTTGTTTTTGACCCATTTTACCTTCTTCTTGTGTTTGCTACATGCCTCAGTCCTATCCTTTACCCACCGGTCCTATCTTTTTTCAATTATTTTGTTTAATGTTTTTATTTCGCTTCGTTGTGTGTGTATCTGGTTCTTCCTCTCTAGTCGTCGTATGTTTGTAATTATCTATACTGCCTTATTTTTTATACAATTCATTCTTATTAGATTGCTTCTTGAAACCGTAAACATGACAATTGTTGGATATATCAAAGTTGGTTGGATAATTGCTTGGTAAATCTTTCTCTTATTTTTCATATTTGGATTTTTCACATCGTTAAGTAGAGTTAGCATGCCTTGTGCTTTGTATATTCTTTTAGTAACGTGTTTCTTGTAACTTTTTTTAATTATATTAGGCCTAAAATCTTGCGTTTCCCTTTATACCTGTATCAGATTCCGTCTACATAAACGTCGGATAGCTTTTTGCGATACATCGATATAATTCTAAATTTATCTTTGTTGGTTTTAATTTTCCATTTTATTTCGTAATCTATAAGGTTTTTAATATCTGCGGCCGTTATTCTGGCCTACATCTGTGGGTTCCGATAAACACAGGGAATTAATTGAGTGAAATCATCTGCATATTGTATGTTCACACAGCCCTTGCTCTTGGGTAAGGGAATGTCCGAAGTATATACAGAGTATAGCAAAGGACTTTAACACCCTCCCTGAGCGAGGCCCGCATTAAGCTTGAATCTTTCACCTTGGTAATTCCCCGTGTCTATAAGTATGCATATCTTTCCTTACCGTAGTCACATAAAATTCTTTCTAGGTAGTTATTCAATTCTAGGTTTATATTTTTATGTTGTATGCCTCTTTGCCAGGCTTTATCGAATGCTTTGCCTTCAATACGTCCTGGCCTACTATATCCATGCTGCTTTTATCTCCTTTCACTTTGCTTATTTCTTCCGTGATCACGCTGCGCGCCATCTTCTTGTTCCTGTTCTTTCTGAAGCCGAATTTTTGTTTTTCCATTGGTTATTTTCTGTTAGATATTCATTTAATCTTTGGTTCAGTATTTCTTCAAATACCTTCCTGATGAAGTCGAGAAGGGATATTGGTCTGAGGTTTCCAACCTCGAAGGCGGTTTTCCAGGTTTCGGTATGAATATCATTTTTACAATATTTAACTCATCGGGGAAGTATCCCATGTTAAGACAGGCGTTAAAAACGTTCCTTATCCCTTCCCGTATATTAACTGTTGCTTCTATATAATCTTTTCTAAAGAGCCCCGACTTTGCAGGGGCCTTTTGTTTAAATATGGTAAGGGTGTTCTTTAATTCCTCGATTGTGATTTCAGTTTAAAATTCTTCGTTCGCATATCGTTCCTCTTCTACCTAGTGTTATGGAAAAGTCCTCTTGATCCGTTTCATTTATTTCGTCAATTATTTGGTTTTCAAAATCTATATCGTAGTTTTGCTTTCCTCTTTACTGATGTTAAACATTCTTTTCCAGTGTTTCCTGAACAATTTTTCAATCTAGTGATTGTCTTCGATTAAATTCCCGTTTCTGTCCTTGATCTTTGTTTGCTTTTTTCCCTTAGTACTTCCCATATGTCTTATCTTTTTTCCAAAATTCTCGGGGCATTAGCTCGTTGTCAAAATTTTGAACGGCAGTGTCCCAGTATTCTCTTTGTTTATCCGATATTGCGCTTAGTAGTTCCCTCCTTCTTGTTCTAAGATTACGGTATTTTTCTATTGTTGTTCCATTTGTTACAATGTCCTCGTTTTTCGTTTTTATTTCTGAATTCTTAGTCTTCATTTCGTCTGTCCATATAAAATACTTGATAGTTTTGTATGTGCTTCTGGGAATAGCGTTTTCGTCGGCTGTCTGTATTCGTGTCCTTATTTTTTTCAGTTCGTCGCCGATTTCTTCTAAAGTGGCTTCGATTAATCTGTTTGGTGTGTAGTCGTTACATTCTTGTTTGTATTTTTTCCAATCTGTCCTTTGGAACGCTTTCCATGTTTAGCGGGTATTTGTATAGGTTGTTGATTATGGTTAGTCGCGTCGCTGAATGGGCGCTGCAGATAACGTCTACATGTTCCATATGTTAGTTAAATGGAATATTATATTTTGCAAGGCAGATGTCTGGGGTCGTCGCAGTTCTGTTTTTAATTAGTATTGGATATTCTGGTCCAAGTCTGCTTGTTATCCTTCTGTCAATTAGTGCTTGTAGGTTCTTTCCCCTTTTCCCTTTTCATTTCTGTTCCTGTATCCTGTGTGCATGCATCTTGCGTTCAGGTCTCCCCAAAACAAAGTTGGGATTTTATTATTAAATATTTTCACAAAGTTATTTATTGGGAGTCACGGGTGCCTAGGTGGTTGGTATCCTGTAGCAATTATTATATTAGGTAAATCCATTTTGATCTCAATGGCGAGGTAAGATTCGGTTAGTCTTTGTTGTGTCATGTAGTCTAATCCTCTTTTTATGCCTATTGCTGATCCACTGTGTTGTTCGTTTGTGTGGTAAGTCGCTATTACGTTGTGGTTCTATATTTTTAGTTCGTGAGTCTCAAGTTTAATCTCGTGATCTGAAATTAGAATAATGTCGGATCTATTTCTCTAAATATATTTCCGTATGTGTTTTCTTTATTCTTCCATCCATTCGTATTTGTCTGTAGGATTCTTAATTTTCTATTATTCATCTTATTTGTTTGTTCTTATGCGGTCTTTCTTTTATTAGAGAGTGGAGCTTTTACAAATATTTATTTGTATCTTTTTCTGGCGGTTCTGCTTTTCCTTTGTGTCCGTGCCGACATCTAGCTTTTCTCAGTTTCACATTTTGCTGTTGCTACATCCGGTGTCCTATATCGCAGCGAGGTTTCCTTGTTCAAATTGCTTTTTAGTTTTATGCTTTTGCGTGTGCTTCTTTTTACGTTTTCTTACTCGACTCGTCAGTGGTGCTTTCAGATTCTATTTTCTTGCTTTCTGTGTATTCCTCTTGTTCTGATATG
This sequence comes from Ceratothoa steindachneri, assembly GCA_963969495.1. Classification (NCBI taxonomy): domain Eukaryota; kingdom Metazoa; phylum Arthropoda; class Malacostraca; order Isopoda; family Cymothoidae; genus Ceratothoa; species Ceratothoa steindachneri. The sequence continues at coordinate 98,746,354 of OZ018321.1, read as the reverse complement.
CTTTCTTTTCATTTTGCCTCTTCGATGAGCGTCCTTTTTTGTGTCTTCTGAAATTTTTATGTTAAATATGCCCGATGAGTCAATATTTTGCGGGAATTCCATTGGCGTCAGCCCGTTTTCCTTGAACATGGAACTCAACGTATTGGCAAATGTTCCTGGCTGTGCCATATTCATGACGTGTGATTGAAGAATACACGTTAGTATCTTTACGCTCAACGTTCCGCCAATTGTCTCTTGAGTAATTTGTTCGTTATTTTTATTTTTCGCTGCTGCTTCCGCGTATGAGTATGAGGAGTTTCTTGTTGCTTATTTTCTTTGATATCTCTCCGTTTCTTTTGTTTTAGGATTTCTTATCGCTTCGGGCATACCATTACCGTTATTCTGTGGCTCCCTCTACAATTAACACATTTTTTAGTGTAATTTAGGCAGCTCCTCCACTAGTGAGGGCAGCTCTATTCCGAGTATATTTCTTCCTTAGTTAAGCAGTTTGCTGTAATATGGTCTTCCATTTTATAGCATCTAAAACAAATTTGTATATTATGATACTGGTCGCTTTACATGATACAGGTAGGGATTATCATAATGTATACGGGAAGTCGCTTTTTAAGTGCCTTAGTAGCAATCTCGGTTGACTCACACACGATTTTGAACACGTGTGTGTGTGTTCCTTAAATTTGATGATATCGTGTATCTTTAGCCAGGGTTGTTGCTCCATAAGTTTCTCCTTTAGTTCATCTGGTGAGTGTTCACCCACCCATGATTCTACCTTCCGAAATAAAAAGCTCCCGTTGGCAGTGATCTGGGGAGGTACTTTACATCTAAGTCAATTTTTCTTAAAGTGATGGTTCTTGCCTATTAAAATAATAGTTCAACGTTGTCGTAGAATGGGCCTTTCTGATCACTCCACACCTGTCACCACTTTTGTCGTGGTTTACCTTGTGGAACGTAAAATACTTCTTTGATGAAGTAGTCTTTGTTCTAACAGTGCTTATATTTTGTTGTTTTGAAGAATAGCCGTTTCAAACACGTAAGAATATCTTTAACTTTAACAATTTAATACACAAAAACTGAACATTAACCACAGAAATACTTCGAATATTATAATACTCAATAATTACTTTAATTAGCTTGCCCCTCTAAAATTGGCTAAATTCGCTATGCACTTCAATATTGACTCTACTGGAGTTTAAATACATCAGGAATGTTATTTGCTCCACGACGCGTGCCAACCAGCAAGATGGAGGTGGTTGAGATCATGAGGTTCTTTGGGCGAGGGTAGCAGATGGGGGTCCATACGGTATTCAAAGGGGGGATAGGGGGGTGTTATTCAAGGACGAGAACAATCACGGTGCTTTAGGCAGCACCAAGGTAGGCGTGGTCTCTCTAGCGAGAGTAAGTCGAAGTTGGTTCTTAAACCAAGTTAACTTAGAGTTCGGTGTGACCACCGAGTAACGGGCTCGAGGAAGAGCTTTTCTCCTTCGTTACTTAATTTCTGATGGGCGAGGACTGTACTCGGGGAGGGTCTTCTTCAAGGGTGAGGATCAAGGAGGGGGGTTTCTTTGACGAGAATAAGGTAAACTTGAATAAGTTAACTTAAAGGTCGGTTTGGTAACAAGGAACTAGCTCGAGGATGAGCTTCTTCTTAGTTCCAGTCTTCCTTAATGGCAAGGATAACGGAGGGGAGTTTCTCTGACGAGAATGAGTTTAACTTGGTTTCTCAACCAAGTTAACTTATAAGTTTGGTGTGGCCACCAGGTAACGGGCTCAAGGTAGAGCTTTTTCTCTCTTCTTTTCTTAATTCCTCAAGGACGAGGAATACCCCTAGTGTTTAAGATGCACCAAGATATGAGGAGTCTCTCTGACGATAGTAAGTTGAACTTAACAAAGTTAACTTAACGTTCGGTTTGATAACCAGGGACTAGCTCGAGGATGAGCTGCTTCTTAGACCCTTAGTTAGGTAGCCTTGCCTCTCTTGCAGGGTACTTCGTAGTCTGGCGACCAAAGTAATCTACCTGTGTAGTCTCGGTAGCCCGATCTTAATCCGGGGACTTTGTCACCTGGAGACTGACGTATTCTACCTTGATTTTCCTCAGTGTTTCTTATTTATACCTCGTCCGCCCACTGACGGAGGGGTAAGATTTGGACCCCACGGTGCCGGGGCTGATGATTTTGCGGTAATCTTCTCGAGTCTCCACTGGAAGAGAACGGGTGGGGGACGATTGCCCTACCAGCGTCACTGTTTGTGCACAAATGACAACAAATTCATTTAGTGTTTTAATGCATTTGATCAGGGTGATTTTCAGATCCTTGAAACTGCTCTGTTCGACATCCTGTGTCTTCCGTTTTAATCCGTTCTGAATAAGCTGAAGTAGGAGACTTTTAGTGAAATTTGCGGGTCCATGATCAATTTTTCTCATGCCTCCCCCTAAATGGGGGTAGGTTCTCTGGAAAATAAGTTTGTAGATTATTTAATCCACTCCACTAGTGGGACAAGCCCCAAATCTGCTCATATTACTATCTAGCCTGCCTGCTCAGGAGTTCACACTCCCCGACCACCCTAATTATTTAAGCCTAGCCCTATAAGTGGCCCTGCAGTCAGATTTGGGCTCGTCACCGATAAGCAGGCTGCTTTTCTGGCCACCTAACGGGGTGTCCTTCGGGAGTTCACCACACCCTACTACTGATGCTTTTGAGACCTTGCTGGTGGTTAGGTTATACTCTGCTAGATGGAAATAAAACGGGAGAGTATCAGATATATAAAAAAGGAATAGATTGAGAGATGAAAATTTAAGGAGATCATCGTTTTGGGGTGAAACCCCGCAAATCTCTCCAATCAGTCTGATTCGCGTATAAATCTCTTCTATCTTCCGCTTCTCTTTTTACGAAAGAGAAATGGTTGTGGTAGCTTAACAGTGCGTAGGTCGGTCGCTGTGAGCAGCCAGATGAACTGAGCCATCAAAATTAAGGTTTCATTATTATCATTATTTAATGAAAACTATCCAGCGAAAATTGCCATATGTTCTAGAGCCCACACGAGGCGGATAGGGTAACGGCATAAATCCCAATCTATACCTGAAATCCGAACGAATTGCGTGCCGTACCAGCGTAAATATGTATGTACCTTACAAGGGTACTAGATGTAAGATAACTCAACATGCTGCAGTTGAACGATTTGCTTCCTCTATCCTTATCCCTTTGCCTAAAATATTTCTTAGATCTTTCTGCTGGAGATGCACTTCAAGAAGGACAAACATGGGCTTCTTCCTCAAACTGATGTCAGTTCCTTTCTCTTAAATCCTTTCTCTTAAAGCAAGCGGGCACTGCACGAGTTTGTCGGTAAACAATAATCACTATACGAGTTTTAATTTCAGTCTAATCTTGCCTGACCAGCCTCAGACCCGCACTAACTGTACTCTGTACTTACATATCACGATTGCTGTCCGCCACGATTTTAATCATCAACGGCTGCGACTTGTACAGATGTAATTTTGGTTTGAGAATCGGGAAACATGCCGTAGGACCTCAGATATTGGCCGTTACAATGATAAATTTTCTGGCATGCCAGCAATTTGTTGGGAGGTCGCCGACTTGTCTTTAGAACATCGGAACATGACCTCTGCTCCTCTCAAACTGTGCATCCCGAAAAACTGGCACGACATTATGCTATCTAGATGTGTATGCAAATCAGGCTGATACTTGTATGGAACAACAAAATCAGGGCAATATCGTACAGTACCCGCCCGCCTTTAGGTGCACAGTATATTTGTCTAACTAATGCTTGTTGTGTGGCATTGTTTGCATTGCCTGTGTACCTCTGCTTGTAGGTCCTCCATAATTATCAATACTTAACCATGTTCATATCTGAGAATCTGCACAGCCAGGATGCTGTGGGTGACATCTTGCATGTGTATATATTCCGGTCTAAAAGAGTCTGTGTGTCTGTAAGTCTGGATGAAATGACTTATCATAGGTCAGTACGGTTTTTTATTTGAATTTAATTTGAACATTAACATGCGAATTTTCAAAAGTTTAGGGTGGGAAAAAATGTTTGGATTTATTTTTTGATAGTGTTTTTTTATTGGTTTGTATCTGTACAAGCTAAGGTAAAGGAATGAACTTTTCCTGTTTAGTAGGAAATGCGTCAATTTGTAGGATTCTACAGCCATTTTATCTTGACTAACTCAGTCATTGTTTTGGGCGAGGTAAGGATACACAAAAAACTATTTTTTGTGTTTTGTTCCTGCAGACAGGTGCATCAGCTGCTGATGTCTAAGAAGCACGTGCCATACCTACCAGTCCTCGACTGATAATGCTTGGTATGTACTCTATGCTCTATATCATTGAGGCATTTTTTATTGAAACACCCTCTCTAAGTGTAGTGTTCAAAAAGTAATCCTCTGGTTTAACTAAGCACATGTCAGTTATATTTAGCAGTATAAAACATAATATAGCCACAATTCTTTTTATTCAGTCTTTTTAAATTATTGGCTTTCCATATTGCTTTAATTCACCCTTTCACAATTCACCTCAGCAAGTTTGAATCGAGGGAGCGGGGTTACTCAATATGTCTGACATCAGAAATCTCGACGAGCTGAAATACCCCCAGAATTACTTACTATAAAGTATATTGTATCGTATGCTACCAGTCATATCCAATTATCTTAGACATGAAATCCTAAATGATTTCTTGTTTCAGGGGATACTCATTACTGGATGTTGAGCATTGAGGGGCAGGTGGTGTGCGAGGGGACCACTTTTGTGTCTGGCCTCGCAGTGCTTTTTGCGTCCTATTACAAATTCAACCTGAAGTATCAAGATAAGGCGGCTTGTACGTTTGAATCCCTTCAAAGGTGAGCATCTCATACACTTTCACCTACACACTAATGTGGTTTCTTTCATTCTGATTGCTTAATTGTAGGCGGTGTGTTTTTGTGAATATAACAATGCCTTTCAGCCCATGTCATTATTACACATTTACTCACATACTGAATGTTCTCTAGTTTGCAAGTTTTTTATGGTGCCTCTGGACTGGGGTCAAGCTGTCTCGATTATTGTTGAGCAGAAAATTTCACTGCACAGGAATTTACTTAATGAGCAAGACGAGACATACATTTTGTTTGGTTGGTATAAAATAAGTATGGCGGGGAAGTTTTTCTACCAGATATTAGGTTGTTGAGGTAAAGTTAATTTCGACCACTAACAACATTGATTGTTCTTTTTGTGCTGGGGGTCTCTGGCTTTTAATAACTAAACCGTACTATTTCACTTGAGATGTTTTATTTATTGGTCTTTAACTGTTACACTTAAACAAAACTCAGCTTTCAGCACCCAACGCCACACACAAACACACATACCTACGTAGTCTCTCATCAGGAACTAAGGTTTACTTGTGGCCCTACCTTCTACTCCTGAGCCAATAGGACGGGCAGTGAGCAATTCTTTTTGTTTCCAACTCAAAATTGCCACTTCAGATGGTTTATCGATATCAACCCAGAGAGGGAAACAAAAGTCAAACAAGGCAAAGTGGTGTCCAAGAAGACCGGGAAAGAAGTGGAAAAAAGGCACACACTGTCAATTCAGGGGTCGCCATCCTTATGAAGAAGCTTCGGGATTACAATTGGGACTTTGTAAACTAGTGAACATGCACCCCTCCTCCCACACCACAGACGCACAGAGAAGATAGGTGGATGCAGAGGAGAGGGGAGGGAGGAAATGGATTGGTGAGAGAGAGCGAAGGAAGGAAGAGAGAGGGACGGAAGGGAGAGAGAGGGACGGAGGGGAAAGAGAGGGAGGTGGAGGGATGGGGAAGAGAAGGGAGTAGAGGGAGAATGTCATATAAGCAAGTTAAGTGTTAAAAAGGGTATTTTTGAGTGACTGGCGGTTAGATAATGAACAGTTTGGAACTGAACTGAGCTGTAGTGTGCTCTGTAGTTGCTAATTTATTTATTCTCGAGAAAGTTTTAAGCTTAAAGTACCATATATATCTTATAAATTCTGCTTACAAATATGAGATGCTTAATTTACTTTAAAATTAGTTCCCATGTTTATAGAGGGCTCAGGGCACAGGCAAATTAGAAGATGTGTTATTTGAATCATAATAACATTAGCTTACCTTTTTTCAAAACTTCAGGGAAAGTGATGACACTGGGAAAGAGGTAAGGAGAAGAGGACAGGATGTAGGTGAGAGGGATGGAATATAGAAAGGAGAGACAAAACAAGAAGAGTAAAGGAGGAGAGGAGCCATAGGTGAGAGAAGGACAGAGGGGCGAGGGCTGGAAGAGAGGGGGGGGGGAAGAGAGAAGGAAAAGTGAGGTAAGGGATTGAGAAGGGAGGAAAGAGATAAATCATGGGTGAAAGAGGGATGGAGGAGGGAAAAAAGAGGAGAGGAAGAAGGGAGAGAGGGGATTTAGGTCAGAAAGTCAGAGGAGAAAGGCATGGAAAAGAGATGGCGGGGGAGGTGAGAAGGACATAGGAGGGAGAGATGGAAGACAGAAAAACGAGAGAGAAGGAAGGAAGAAATGGAAGAAGAGAGTAAGCTAGAGGTAAGAGAGTGACGGTGAGTCAAAGGATTCACAAGGAAAAGGTGTACCTCAAAGGACATTGCTGTCCAAACCGTGGAGTTACTATTTGGGGAAAACACTAACTTATAACATAATAGGAAGCATAACACAGGCCAAGGACCTTCCCTACCACCTCTCTTACACGCTTTTGCGGGCACAGAAAGCGTAAAAGGCACCTGATTGTGATGAAAAAAGAATCACACACAGGAAATTTTAATAGTCTAGCTGAAACCTATTTTACTTGTTTCTATAATCTACGTTCTATACATATTCATGGATTAATTACATCGTCCAGTCTAGATTTGAATTATTCTACAGACGAACTTTCACCACCTCGACCGGAAGGCGGCTCTATGTAATGCAAGTCTTATAGGAGAAGTAGTTCTCGCAAATACTAGTCTATAATGGTGGAAAATCCAGCATGCAAACATGGTTACGGGTTGCATTTGTGTTCAAGAGAAACATCCTGCTGTAATCCACGTTTTCGATATCCCTTGAAAACTTTAGGGTATTTATTAGCTGGCCTTGTCTTTGGCGGGTCTCCAAAGAGAAAAGCCACAATTCTTGAATCCGACGCTGATAGTCTTTCTGCCTAAGTGAGGGAATTAGCTTGGTCGCTCTAGCCTGTTAACGTACCAGTCTATCTATGCACTTACGCAGTGTAGGGGACCAGAATTAAGCGGCGTATTCTATGTGAGGTCTGACTATAGAGTTGTACAATTTGAGGACAATTCACTTGTTACGGAAGAAAAATTGCCTCTTTACGTAACTTAAATGTCTGTGTGCCTTTTTTCTACATCGGCTCACTGCTTGGAAAACTTTAGGTTGCTGCTAATTTGCACAACCAAGTCCTTTTCTATGTCTGTCACCTCCATAACTCTACCTAACAAGTAGTAATCTTCTCGAGGATTGACATAGCCAATGTGCATCACCTTTTACTTGTCAAGGTTCAATAGCATCTGCCAAGTCTACGACCAGTCATCTAATCTTTGAAGGCTGCTTTGTAGATTTTCTACTTAGTGCGTTAGCTCACGCTGCCTCTTAATTTTGTATCATCCGTGAACTTGGATATCGAGCAAAGCAACCCATAGTCTATATCATTTATATAGATGATGAACAAGAGAGGACCGAACACGGAACTCTGAGGTAACACACTACTCACTGGGGCCCATTTTGAGGCTACTCCGTTTATTCTCACTCTTTGTCACCTGCCTGAGAAGAAGTCCTCAATCCAGATGGCCACCCTAACTGTAATGCCAACAGCATGGACTTTGCACATCAACTTGCGATGTGGCAACTTATCAAATACCTTTTAAAAGTCCAGGTATAAGATGACCACAGCCCAACTACGATCGTACTCACCCAAAATCACGTAAAAGAATTCTAGTAGATTTGTGAGAAACGATCGGCTGCTGTGAAACCCTTGTTGTCAATCAAGGATCAAGTTTTTTTTTTCTGGGTGCTTGACTATTTTTCCTGCTATCATACTCTCTAACCTTTTGCCTACAACGGAGGTCAAACTTATAGACCGGTAGTTACTCTGGTTTTCATGCTCTCCCTTCTTAAATATCAGGGGTCACGTCTACTGTCCTCCACTCCTCTAGTACTTGCTCGGCTTCTAACGATTCATTAAAGATTGCAGTAAGTTATGGAGCAAACTCACTGCTCACCTTTCGAAAGACTCTAGGGAGAAAGCCATCGTGTCCTGGAGAATTATATTGGTTAAGGTTATTTATTCTAGCCTCCACTTACTCATCGTCTAATATTATCTGGCTTAGGTTCTTCTCTTCATTGAAATACACCCTCAGCTTCGGGGTAGGACCATATTCTTCCCTTGTAAACACACAATTGAAGTAGTGTTCAACACGTTATAGATAGCCAGATTATACTCCTGCAACACGCCAACTTCATTTCTTAGAGGGCATATGCGCTGGCAAACTGGTTTGTACATATATACTTACAAGAAGAATTCCCCTAGGTTCTTTTTGCAGAGGGATCCGACCCGAAGTTCCTCGTTATGTTTAGCTTGGCGCACCAGTGTTTCAACAGTTCTAATATTTTGTCTATAATGCATGAGATTTTCATTACTACCACTACTTCTCCAATGAGCGTAGCTTTTTTTATGTTCCTAATTGCTGAAGCAATGCTACGATTGAACCATTTAGCTTGACCAAATTTTTCATTCACCTCTTGTTGTGGAATGAAATTGAATAGCTCGTTCATGAAGTTGTCTTTGAATCGCAGCCATTTGGCTGAGTCACTTTCACCACTTACACAAAAAGTACTGTAAATAAAAATATAGTATAAGTATAGATTGTTTGTACCACTACAATAACTTTGCGTCAATCTTAAACAGTCCATTCATAACTTTCATGCGAAAGTGAAGGCTATCTCTAAGGTTTTTCTTGGTGAGATAAAGCTACTCGAATTGAGACCTTGGCCAAAAATTCTCCGCCTCACTGTTCGCGCTGAAGCTTTCACAACTGCCTCTTTCCAATCGAGAGCGAGCTTGGCACTGGAGGTAACGCGTTCTTTGAATTGAGCCTTAGAAGAATGCTAACTTAGCGTTCATTTAAAGTTCTTAGGCGTCCATCTGAAGTGTTAACAGAAGTGCAACTAGTCTTTTGTTGCAGAGCAACAATGGTTGCTCGGTTTCTTTGGAAAGAACAATTTCTGGAATTGGAAAAGATTCAAACATATATTCCCAAAAGAATTATTATGAGATAGATTATAATTACGCAACAAAATTCATTTAGCGGATATATCTCTTCATTTGACCATTTTTTATCGAATATCTAAAGTCTATTTACTAAAACTCACCTTCTATAGGAACAGGACCGGAACGCGATGTTGGATTTAGTGATATAATCAAGTTATTTCTTATTAATTTTTTAATGCTGACTTTTTAATAAACTTGCAATAATTTAAATATTTGAATAATTGTTCCAATCAAGTAACTGCTAAAAACGAATAAAATATATATATATATATATATATATATATATATATATATATATATATATATATAATCTCAAAACATTTAGGCATGACTGTACATATAATCACAACCCACAGGAAGAAAAGTGTACGAAGAACATATGTAGATAAACAACTTACGAAGTTTCCCTAATTCTCCACATCCTACATACGCTCAAATACACGATTACAGTTGTACTTACACATTGATAAAAACATAAGTCCAGACTTATACGAATACATGCACATTCATACATATGTAACTATACATGCACTTTCAAAAATATATATTCACATAAAAAAATAAACATACACGTACATAAATATCATTCACATACATATAAATATATTAACATATACACATACTTCATTATATTTTCCGAACACTACTGAAATATTGTAATCCCCTCACAGATATAGACTACTGATGGTTAGTGTAAAACACAAATTGGCAAACGACACATCTTCAAGCGTCCTGAATTCTAGGCATTGTGCCTCGCAAGGTAAGGTATGGTCAAAGTATCATTCTTAAGTTAAATATTATTTAGCGAAAACATCGATAGAAATAATTAGACATATCCATGTTATGTGAAAGCAGGAGGTAAACTTTATAAGAATCAATTGATATACTTCTTTTGGGGGCAGAGTTATAAAAATACTTGGAACATACCCTCCTTGCTAGTTCAAAGGTACCCTCTTTGAATGGACCGTAAGGTCTCCTAGGGTACTTCCTTTACTTGTTGGCGAGGCATGATGCCCGTCCTCCCGACGGCTGAAGCAGTGTCGGTTGTCAATTTATGCTTTATAATAACCACGCCCTTTGCCCTCTGTCTCAAGTTTCTACAATTTCATTTTCCTATAGTACTCTTTTTCAATCGCACATATCAACCAAAAAACCAACTTGAATGATTTTTTTAGACATTTAGGAGTCTATGAAATACAGTAATAAGCTTCATAAGGTCATTAATGTCTATTATATCTGTTACTATCGCCCTAAAATATTTTAACACAAATATAGTGACTATATTTCTTCCAATTTCTCTTTTAACCTTGTTTTTAATTTATTTAAAACCGCAGACTCCCATTTCTTTTCGATAATCTAAGCCATACACAGCGACATTTTGTCCAATAGAAATGACCAAATATTTTAACCAACTGTTACCTTCGACCTCTCCCATTACCAAAGCAACACCAAGCGATGTGTGCTGTGTCCTAATTTAGGTTAATAAATAATATTCTTTCCGCTCATTTTCCGACGTTCCCTTTGCTGATCCCCCCGCAATTTATCACTACCTTTCATCTCACCTCCCCAATTTCATCAATCATTTCCTTTCAAAATCTGGTGATCATACGGCTGACATTTCCAATTTCCAAATGAATTTGAGTGTCGGGAAAAATATATGAGCGTATGTAGTTGTTTTTATAGCGAGAGGTGGAAACTATTTCACTTTCGAGTTCATTTATTCACCACTATGAGTAAAAAAAATACAATCTCACCTTGATTCAATTAACAAGTGGGATCTGACGCTCGCCTTAGTTTTTATCTGTCGCTTCCACCACACATTCCTATTAATTTCTTATCGCCCCAGTAACTAATAGTATTTAACAGGATTTATTCAGCAGCAACCTTTATATGTACATATTAAAAAACAAAAAACACCGAAGGTTAGTTAATAAGAAATTTGTTGAAGAGTAGATTGCAAACGAGTGAAATGATTGGAAGTGAAAATGAGCAGATGCCAAAACATATTTGGTCTTCATCTCTACTTTTACTAATAATTTTGTTATTTATATATAACTAATATACAGGGTGTCCTAAAAGTCTGACACCATAGGAAATGGATTAAAGAAACTAACTTACACGTTTTTATTTATTAATTATCGTTATCAATTACATTATATGTTCAAAATGACATTCATTTACTTTTATACAATTTCTAACGCGTTCCACGCAAGACCTTTGAACATTTCTTAGCTTCGAATTCTCTTAATATATTGGCCTTTACCTTCGCTATTGTTCTTGCACGGCTCTTATAAGCAACTGATATAAAATGGACCCATAGAAAGTAATATAAAGGTGTCAGATCTGGAGATCTGGGTAGCCATTCAATTGGTCCACGTCGTCCAATCCATTTATCTCCAAATGATTCTTTTAGAAATTCGCGCACCTTATTTTCAACATGTGGCGGAGCTCCATCCTAATGAAAGCACGGAATTCTCCGATAGCGATCGTATAAGACGCTTCCCGTTTCCTTGAAACGGGCAAAGATCTTACTGACAGTTCTGTAGTTGATTCGAAACCTTTCGCGGTACTTTGTATTAAAAGGGTCTGCAACGGAACGCGAAGTGGCACCATCCTTTGCGTATAAAAGAACCAGCTCTATTTCTGCTCTTGTTATCTAAGCGACCATAATGTAGCGATCTGAAAAATATAAAATAAATTAATTTTACAGCTAAAATTTAAAATTTATAAGCTAATATCTAAAATCAAAGATCAGCAAAATTATAAGATACATAATATATAATAAATCCATTTTAAACCTTCAATTTACTGTATATTTATTATGGAGCCAGACCTTTGGGACATCCTGTATATAAATATTATTTATATATAACTAATTCACTTGTTTACAGATTTACCTTATAAAGAATCTTCAAAATTGCATAATCCAATGGGGAGGTTCCTACAGGATGAAACAGAGAAGATTGAAACAAAAAGAATGAATATGAATTAAAGGAGTAATTTTTATGTAAATATATGTAAGGTATGTTCTAAAGCTGAATCTTTTCAATACAAAAGAATCTTTGTGGGGCATCTTTCTCATCAAGGTCGCTTTTATTCTCTGAAAGCCCGCACCACCACAGCTTAATTAGGTTGAAACTGCGGTTCGAAAAAGTGAACTCAACCACCCATAACACTGTTGTCATTCCATTCCCATTTTCCCATCTAAAATAGGCCCCTTCCCCTCAGTATCGTAATAACAGAAAATAGACGTCCATCTGGATTGATTCATGACACGACGTAGGCTCACAAACGTGATAAATGAGAAGCCTACGTTGATAAGGATAAACCCTAATTTAATCATGACAAGCGTACTTTAATACTTTTATTAATGAGAAATTTGATTTTAATAATGAGAAACATAATTTATTAATGAGAGTATACTTTAACAATGAGAGCTTACGTCATGAATGATCTCACTAATAGTGGTAAGCCTATTTGTCGTAGAATAGTGTCGAGTTCAACCTTTCATGCATTTCTCAGCCGAAAGAGAGGAAGGCTGTGAGCTTGGGAGACTAATAATACAGATAGAATGCAAATTAATCGAATTTTAGGTTAGCCAAATAGTCAGCTATCTTGTAGATTCCGAGAAAATAGAAAAACAGGTACAAAAATAACTTTACAAATATGCTAATTAATATTTTTATTACATAGGTTAAAAGAGGTTTTGAAACAAGCTATATAACACAATAGACGTACACGAGTCTAAGCGACTTAAAGGAGGGAAAGGAATTGGTATGGACGCTCGCCCTACACACAAAAGAACAATCCTGACCGAAGGGTCGCTCGAATGAGCGTACACGAAGACGAAGATTGAGGCTTACACTGGGGGTAAGGGTAGTATAGAGAGCACTTGCACAGGAGAGTTGCGCGTTGCTGGTACCTCGAAGATTTGGTCCTAGGGAGTAATCCTTGTGTCGTAGAATGCCCCTCTTTTTTGTTCACAGAGTGCTAAGAGGGCTAATATTGATATCTTAAAGAAGAGAGCTGTCTCAATTACGTAAGGATTTAGAGAAACACACAATAATTCCGAAAATATACTTATATTTTAACTTTAACAATTTAATACACAAAAATTAACCATTAACCAGAGAAATACTCTGAATATTATAATACAGAATAATTATTTTAATTAGCTGGCCCATCTAAAATTGGTTAAATTCGCTTTCACTTCAATATATAAGATTTAGACTTATAGACTCTACTGGAGTTTAAATACTTCAGGAATGTTATTTGCTCCACGACGCGTGCCGACCGTCCAGATGTAGGTGGGCGGGATCAAGAGGTAATTTTGGCGAGGGTAGCAGATGGGGGTCCACACGGTATTCAGGAGGGGTTCGTCAAGGACGAGAACAATTACGGTGCTTTATGTGGCACCAAAGTAGGCGTGGTCTCTATGGCGAAAGTAAGTCGAACTTGGTTCTTAAACCAAGTTAACTTAGAGTTCGGTGTGACCACCGAGTAACGAGCCCGAGGGGAAGCTTTTTCTCTTTCGTTACTTAATTCCTCATGGGCGAGGACTGAACTCGGGGAGGGTCTTCTTCAAGGGCCAGGATCGATGAGGGGGGATTTCACTGACGAGAATAAGTTAAACTTGAATAAGTTAACTTAAAGGTTGGTTTGGTAACCAGGACCTAGCTCGAAGATGAGCTTCTTCTTAGTTCCAGTCTTCCACAAGGGCGAGTATTACGGAGGGGGGTTTCTCTGACGAGAATAAGTTGAACTTGGTTCCTCAACAAAGTTAACTTATGAGTTTGGTGTAGCCACCGAGTAACGGGCTCGAGGGGGAGCCTTTTCCTTCTTATTTTCTTAATTCCTCAAGGACGAGGAATACCCCTGGTGTTTAAGATGCACCAGGATATGAGGAGTCTCTCTGGCGAGAGTAAGTTCAACTTAACCAAGGTGACTTAACGTTAGGTTTGATAACCAGGGATTAGCTCAAGGATGAGCTGCTTCTTAGCCCCTTAAGGTAGGTAGCCCTGCCTCTCTTGCAGGGTACTTCTTGGTCTGGCGAGCCAAGTAATCTACCTGTCCAGTCTCGGTAACCCGATCTTAATCCGGGGTATTGGTCACCTCGAGACTGACGTATTCTGCTAATCCAGTCTGGGTAGCCCGGGTTCTTAATCCGAGGACTTCGTGAACTGGAGACTGACGTATTCTAGCAATCCAGTCTAGGTAGCCTGGGGTCTTAATCCGGGCACTTCTTCACCTAGAGACTGGCGTATTTTACCAATCCAGTCTAGGTAGCCGGGGGTCTTAATCCGAGGACATCGTCACCGGAAGACTGACGTGTTCTTCCAATCCAGTCTAGGTATCCCGGGGTCCTAATCCGAGGACTACGTCACCTGGAGACTGACGTATTTTACCAATCCAATCTAGGTAGCCCAGAGTCTTAATCCGAGGACTTCGTCACCTGAAGACTGACGTATTCTACCACTATTTTCCTCAGAGTTTCTTATTTATACCTCGTCGCCCCACTGGTGGAGTGGTAAGAGGGGGGAGGCTTGAGGACGGGCCCAGGGGGGTTCTTATGCCAAACGGTTTTTCTCACCAAGTCCTACATCAGCTCGTCGTTAGCCTTCGAGCTTAGGAGAAACACGTCTCCAATTTCTTACTTTACGTGAAATTGAATCTCACTCTCCTGGGGGAGATCTTGCATTTTACTACCTTTCGGTTACTTATAGCGACGAGTGGCGTGGCACTGCGGTTACCCGCTTGACCCGATGGTGCCGAGGCCGGATATCTTTGCGGTACTCGCCTCGTGACTCCACTGTGAGAAAACGGGGGAGTGACGATTCTCCTACACCTTGCATTGGCGCAAAGTTCAAATAATAGTCTCTAGACAATGAATACTAATGGGATGAACTTAGACCTTGCCTTCAGGCCTAGAAAACCGAGTCGAGACTAGGTGCGTTGCGTTCGAGGGGCGGGTAACAACGATTATGGCGTAGACTCACGCAAATTAAATGAAAATACCCGGAGCTTGAGAGGGTCTACGAGGAATTTTTCAGTGTCCAAAGGACGCGAATAGCGGGTACGAACGGCGACTTGCAGACTGCAGGTACTGATGGGAGCGGGCACATAGCGGATACTGACGGTGCGGGCAGGCGCTTGATACTGCCTTCCAACTCTGGTACCGGAGGATTTATAGTGTGGTCGAATTGGGTGTTTCCCTCTCTGTCCAAAGGAGAGGGTTCTAGAGTCCGACGCATCGGCAGGCGAGGGTAGTCTCCCCCTATTAGCACGATTGCGGAAGGTTCCTAAGCCGGCGAGGCAAAGCTTTGTCCGACTCATGATGGGACCGTTTCGGGCTCTCAAGCTTCTCCCCGCTTCATAGAGAAATTGAAAGCTGGCATCTTTGACGTTCTTAATTCCGTAAGCTCATCAGAGATCCAGAGTTTAAAAACTCAATGAACGAAGTGTAACTAGAAGCGTGGAAAGTTTTTATTCTGAATGTGAAGTACTTCTTTGGCAATGTGAAGGTTAGAAACTATACATATCTTGTCACCAATATGATGACTGCTTTTAGAAACTTCGGATGTAACATGAATATCAAAATGCATTACTTATTCTCACATAGAAATCAGTTCTCTGAGGATCTGGGATTAATTACTGACGAGCAGGGGGAGAGAATCCATCAGAACATGAAAAAGATGGAGAACAGGTATCAGGGATGGGGAGTTTCAGTCATTATGACTGATTACTGTTGAATTTTGAAAAGAGACATCTCTACCCATGAGCATTAGGAGAGTTAGAAGAAACGGAAGCTCATTCACTAATACCTAACATTGATGACCTAATATCCAATTTACATGGATTTTCCTTTATCAATGTTTATATCCAATGTACATACAATAATGAATTTTTGTGACATTGAATTAATAAATTTTCTTATAAAACTATATTTTTTTTAACTTAAAACCATATTTTACATCAGAAATATGAACAAAATTCACCGAAAATGCCACAAAAATGTAATTAATTGTTATAAGATCGGAATTTTAAAAAATAGACTTAGCACAAAAACTTGACTTGATCGCTAGAAACGGATGTCGTTTAAAGATTCAGCGGTGCAAAATTCTCCTAGATGAGTTAAAAATTTTAGAACATTAACAAAGATTTTTTATTAACCGAGTATTATGGGTGGAAGTGTTTCTAATGAATAATGTCCTACTCTTCTGTTTGCCTAATTGTCAATATACCACAGCTAAATTTACTTAATTACAATTTATCAGAGACTGGTCAGCTAATTCCTCAGTTGTTGTGCCTATATCTATATTTAATTATCGCGAATAGTTCGTTGTTTACTCATAAACTTGAAAAATTTAGTGTTATAAATCCATAACTGTTATTGTATACATGATTTTTACGTTGTTTTGATCAGCACTGTCATATGTAATCTCTAGTTTCTGATACAGTCTATACGGAAAACCGATCAAAGCAATATTTACAACTGTTCTTAGTTTGGCCGAGCCAACACCATTCATTTTCTGCCGTATCTCCAGAATAGCTCACTGCCCTCGAAACAGAACTACTAAACTACGATATCCTTCAAGGTTAATTGAAAGAAAAAGAATAACTAAAAGTTAGAGGTGAACGATTGGTAAAATGAAGAAAGGATATATCTGTAAACAGAAATAGTTTCCCACTTTTTTTAAGTTATATTTTGAAGAAATATTTATCTATTCCTCCACATATTTACCAAAGTGCTTTAAACAGGAACAATTTTGCTTAGAGAAACCAAGATGAGAGATGATACTACTTTCCGAGAGACAGTGTTAAGGATTGTTTGATGAAGTGGATATTTTCATGAACTAATCTATAGGAACAACGTTTTATATTGTGCATTTC
This sequence comes from Ceratothoa steindachneri, assembly GCA_963969495.1. NCBI lineage: Eukaryota > Metazoa > Arthropoda > Malacostraca > Isopoda > Cymothoidae > Ceratothoa > Ceratothoa steindachneri. The sequence continues at coordinate 98,729,185 of OZ018321.1, read as the reverse complement.
GGTAATAATAATATTTTATCTAAGACGGACGAGAAACCCCTGGCTAGGTAGCGTCAACCTATAGGAAAGCTAAAGGAAAAGAGTAGGAACGTGTCATTTACAGGTATTCTTCAGAGAATAGGCGCAGAGAATATTTATTATGAAGAGATTCATATTCCAATAACTCTCTTAGCTTTCTCTTCTACGAAGAAGGGGCGCAATTCCTCAACCTATTGAATGAATGACGAAGGGAGCGAACTATTCTGAAGATATAGAGAGCTGCATCTGAACATGGTAGGCTCGTCAAGATTGGGAATACTATTAAATAATGCTTTTATGGGTCTCCCGAGATAACTGTATCAGAGACTAGAAAATATAACCGAGTTATGTTCCCGAGTGAAAAACAATGCACACAATGAAAGTTTTTGGTGTTTTGTTTATAGCGGAATAGTACAGGTGACAGATACCAAATGAAGCTCAGTTTGTGAAAAAACAAACAAAGAAATATAAACAAGGAAAGGTGCAAAATCAACAAGAGAAAATGCCAATGGACTGGTCTCCTAGTTACTAGTAAGTTATAAGATTCAGTCCAAACAGTTGAGAAAAAGAGTTACATACTATAGTTGTAAAGGGAATCAATGAATAATTATCAACGTGGTTCATCTTGTAGGTCACTCTTTAGATACAGTAAATAGGAAACCGGACGGGTAGTCTATGGTCGGTAAAGTGGAGGTGGCATACACTCATGTAATTCAGTAGAGCAATGCCTAAAATATTATATGTAAAAATAGAGAGAGTGCAGCAAACATACACCAGAGTTTGAGCGAGTCATAGTTTGAAGTAAGAAGAATTGTTGATACGAGTATAGGCCTTTGATTTCACTATCAACCGGAGAAATGAAAGATGAGCTACTTCCAGAGATGAGAACAATATATCATACAATGCGGAATAAGTCCAATATATTAGGTTGAAAAATAAGTTCTTGAGTTTTTTTTAATAATGTGTTGATTTAAGTTTTGTTGACGTGATTTGTGCACATATTAAGAAACAATAATAAATAATGAGAGCAAAATTTGCAAAGGTTAGTCTACGTTTCTTAACAGCGTAGACTATTAGGCTTTTGCTTAGGCTACGTCTTGAATTTGAGTAATAAGTCATTGCGGTTTATTTAAAAGTTGTGTTAATTTAATTTTTGTTCTGTACCCTCAAAATGGAATGTCAAATTGAAAGAAAGGCGCATTTTCGACACTTATTATTCATTTTCGATCGAGACGGGAACAATGCAAACGCAGCCAAAGCTCGTCGCGATATTTGTGCTGTATACGTAAAAAATGCTTTATCAGAAAGGACACCTCAATGGTGGTTTTCACGTTTCTAAACCAGCCATTTAAATCTTAACCACTAAGAACGTTCTGGTCGCCCTATTAAGTTGGATGAAGATTGATTGAACGACCTTCTTCATGAAAATCCTCGTGAATCGACAATATAATTGGCTGTAAAATTGGCGTGTGATCAGAAAACTGTAGTAGATCACCTTCATTCGATGGGTAAAGTTCAAAAGCTCGGTGCAAAGGGTTCCGCACGCTTTGAGCGAAAGCAACAAACTTTAACGCTCCAAGATTGCCGCAGGTTTGCTTTGCTCGTCATAAGGCTACTCGTGGATATAAGGACAGATTTCTTCACCGCATCATCACTGGCAACGAAAAGTGGTGCGTGTTAATGTCAACATGAACCATCGAAAACAATGACTTAGCCCCAATAAAAAACACTTCCGCGGTTAAAGCAAGGATTTCATCCACGAAAGACGATGCTGTGTATGTGGTGGGATTGTGACGGCATCAACCTTTATGAGCTCCTTGCGAACAACGAGATTGTCAATGCAGAACTCTACGTTCAACAAATGTATCGACTCGCCGAAGCTATTCGTGAAAAGCGACCTCATCGACGTTATGGAGTCCTTCTGCAACACGTCAATGCTCGTCCTCACATTTCCAATATGACAAAAGACGCCATCCAAACGCTTAATTGGGAAATCCTACCGCATCCTCCATATTCGCCATACTTGGCTACATCAGATTTCCATTTGTTCCTATCGCTCTCCAACAATTTGCGCGGCGTTTTGTTCAATACTGATGTGCAATTAAGAACTTGGTTAGACGAATTCTTCGAGTCAAAATCCAGATATTTTTATTGCAGAAGCATCGAAAAACTAGTTGAACGTTGAGAAGAAGTCGTAAATAACAATGAAGAATACATTATTGATTAAATTGCATATTGTTATCAATTAAAAATTATTTTTTTCTAAAATTGTTATGGTAATGAATAAATTTGATAAAACCGAAAGAACCTATTCCTCAACCCAATAGATCGAAAAACAGAGAGCTAGACGCTCAATATTACCCGTCTAAGACTTTCTACTATTAATTTCATAACTCCATAAATTAACGGAAGTAAGAAGCTCAATTTGATTGTTATGAAACACTATTGATAAGTCATGAGGATCATTCAAGGGAATGAGAAGAAGAAAATTTGTCTTATATGTATTCAAACACACCAATTTCTTCTCAAGTCAGAGATACGATCCAGAGTAAGGTAACAGCATTAGTCAAGTTTGTCGAGTAGGACATTGTGCAAACGAGGTAGGCTGAGTAGGACAGAAGACGAATGGTCTTTTGCAGTCTCCTTCTTTTCTTATGTTCTTATGTTCTTATATGCATGGGTGGGACAGGAGGAAGTTTGAAGGACCCCATTGATGAGGAGGGGAAAAAAAGCAGGGTAGAGAGCAGAGCCTCGTGAAGCACAAGAAGAAGAAGAAAAGGGGCCTGACTTACTACCACCATTAGCTACGAAAGGATTAAATGACCAGAGAAGAAACTAAAGATCAGGCTACAGAGAGCGGGAGTAAAGCCAAACGTAGGAGGTTTAGAAAAAGGGGCTTATACCAGCCTCTGTCAAAAGCTATAGAGATGTCAAGACCAATGATGTTGGATGATCCAATGTTCCGAAATAAGAATGAGCAAACGTGAGAGAGATATGCTAGGAGATCACAAGTTGAGCTCGCATTATGGAGCCCCTATTTATGATCAGTGAGAAAAGCATAAGACTAAGAGTTTGAGAAGGTAAACATTAAGTAACGTCTCGAAGAATACAATATTTTTTAACGCGACTATCTGCCGACTGCCTCCAACGACCTAGTAGCCAATTCAATTTAACAGGTCATCTTTCTTGGGCATAGGCTGTACAAGAAAATACTTTCAAGAGGAAGGGCAGTTATCACCTTATAGGATGGAGTGAAAAAGGTGGCAAAACCCAGGGGCCAATTTATCGGTCATTCTTTTGACAAACTCAAGGAAGAATGCACTCAGGGCCGTATGCCTTGCCAGACTTCAGGGACATAATTACTCTGTAGGACCTACCTTGCTTACCGAAATGATAGAGTGGGATCATAGGATTTGAAAGAAGCTAAATGACATACTCGGCCGTATTAGAATCATTTAAAGAACAGCTATAAAAACAAGTAGCCAAAAAAAGATTATTTATCATGGATCGAGAGAGCTGCATTTCCATCTTGTTCGAAAGATGGAAGGAAACTATATTTGCACGAGGTTTTAAAGATAAATTTAGCTACGGAGTAGAGGCCATTGTTTATAGTAGATAAAGTTAGGCTGTTACACTTTCTCTTTCGAGAGCAGTCTCCAGATGGACTCCCAAATTTTTTTGGGAAAAATCTCTTTTAAGAGTATTTAGCATTACGAAGTATAGCATACCTTCTATTTCTTACAGCTTTGAATGTTACAAGTAGGTAGAACGGGATATACCTTTCAATCCGTTCAATCATTATTTCACTAACAAGGTTGTTGCAAGAGTTTGGTCTTGAGTACAAAAGCAGCAATCGTTCTATGGTAAATCAAGGATAAGAGAGGGCAGATCGTTATGCTGAGGCCGGTCAAATTTACAAAAATCTACTGTGGAGTTTTTCGTGTTTTTTGGATGCATTTGAGGAAAGAAATCATCAAATAAAGATATTAGTTTCTTTAAAAGATTTTGATATATCGCAGTTACGAAGTGTCGTAGAGTCGAAGGTCGATTCTAGCCGATGATTGACTTTGCGTTGACGTGCGAACGGCACGCCAAAAATTAGGATAGAGATCCCAGTGTGAGAGATAAATAATCTAAATCGAGTGCAGTTGGCCTAAATAATCATTTCATAGAGGTTCTGGGTTTGGATACTCTGATTGTAGAAAAATTACTATATCCAAAAAAAATATTATTAGCAAAAGTAAATAAATGACAATAAATAAGATGAAAACCTGTATACCAAACGGGGAGTGGAGATATAAATGACTCGACGAGGACGAGAGTCCGAGAGAGGATGTACGGTGAATGCTTCCAGAGAAAGGGGGTGGAGTGCAAATGATGGTGAGACTCACCTAAAGCCTAAGTGACTGGAGGCTTTGAAGACGACGAGAGTAAGCGGGGTGCTGCAAACTACTACTTGCAAAATTCCTTCTTCTTTAACCTCGCTGAGAAATGAACGAGTGAGTACCCCAGACAAGAAAGAAGTCAATAACCAAGTGATAGATGTCTGTCCGTGCCTATCGTCTGTCAAGCGGGAACTCTGACCTTAAGCATGAGTGAGACTGGGTAAAAGTGACGCATCGCGGTCGGGGCTGGGAGACGATGTGAGGAGGGGCAGGACGTACGATACTGTACGTGGATGCAAACCGAAACGGGGCTATATGTTACTAATTTCTCAAAGCTTTTTCCAAATTATTTATACTGCCTCGGCGGGAGCGGGTCGCCGGAGGCCCCCAAAGGGGAACGGGGATCTCATTAGACTTGGGGTGCCAGGGGGCGGGGGTATTCTCGGCAGGCATCACATCTCACGCGAAGGTCCCGACGCTGTAGGTTTGGCTCTGATCAGGCGATTAGACGGGGAAGAAATGAGAACCTAAACGGGTCCCGCGTTTGCCTGAAATTCTCCCTGCCCTTTTAGGGCTGTCTGCCCGTGCAGGTACATCTTTTTTTAGACGCCACGGGTAGACGTTGGGTTCGAGGGAAGGGAGGTAACCTTCCCTCTCTGCCATGGAGATATGGTTATAAAGCGCTAAAAGGGACGTTATTGGAGACTTTAACTTAGGTAGCTAATATTTTTAAATAAAGATGGTTTTAAAGGAAAAGTGGTAGCATTATTTTATACATGAAACACGAACTAGGCGAGATAATGAAAGAGACATCAAAATAGATTGTACGTCTGAAATGTTAGCTATTGTATTTGTGATAAAAAACATATCAAATATATTTTGTCGTTGTATATTAGGTATGAAGTCAAATGCGAGGGGGCTTTAAAAAGTTCCTATACAAATGGAATTAAACTAAACCAAAAGGAAATATAAATTTTATTTTTTAACATAAGCTCTAATGAGGTAAAAAAACTTTTGCGAGCGATGATACCATCCATTTAAACCCTTTCTATAAAACAGAATACTAAAGTTCTGACCACTTGTAAAGATATTAAATAAAATATTTTGAATTTTTTAAAGATTTATAAATATAAATATTTTCCTACGATAAAAGCCATAATAAATTTTGTCAAACACACTACTCTATAAAGCATTCATATCACTCCTAAATAAATTATTCTATTAAGAAAATGAAATCTATTTTACCAACTCTAAAATTTAGAAATCAAACTGTTAAAACCCTTTTGTATAATTATCAAAAAGTCTACTCAAGAAGGACTAGTTCCTAAGTAGTTCAAAGAAACAAATATAACACAAATTTTCTAAAACAAAGAATAATAACATAAAGACTGTTCTGGGAAATTATTGTCACATCTTTCACACTATGAGAGTTTGCAAACTCTCGGAGTTCATTTATAGAAATAGAAACATCCATCATCTGTATATAAAACCTTTATAAATGACTCACAGCACGGCTTTGCGCTGGCACGCTCATGCTTAACTAATCATAACGTTTGACCAAGATAATTCTGCAGATACAGTTTATCTCGATTCAAAGAATGTATTTGACGCTATTCCACATAAAAGAATATTGATAAAGGTAAACCTGCACGGAATAAAGGGCAAAGTACTACAATATATTTAAAACTGGTAGGGGAAACCGCAGTCAATGGCACCAGTCAATAGCGGCGTTCCCCAGGGATCTGTTCTCAGACCATTGTTTGCAATTCCTTGAGAACCAGTGTTGGGTAATGAACATAGTTCACAATACTCCAGCAAGAGAATACAATGTAGGTGGTGAAAATTTAAACATATCCAAGGTGTAAAAATGTTAAGGTATCTTAATCTCGAAAGATCTAAAATTTTCGAAACAATAAACTGGCGAGGCACCGATGCCCAAAAAGCTTTTAGGCTCCATAGGGAGACATTTGGGGTTTAAATTGAAAAATATTATTCTTGCTTTATATGATATAAACCGCTTGTAAAATCTTATTTAGAGTACATATGTTGTGCAATTCTGTTCTCCTCACATGCAAAGGTACATTGTAACATCATAATTTCTCAAGCGTCAGGCAACGAAATTTATTCCTGAGCTTAAAAATAGATCGTAAAAGAAAAGCTGACGCAACTCAATTTACTTTCACTGAAAGATCGGTATCTGCGCAGCTAAATTATTGAACTATTTAAAAACCAAATGGGCTTACTAATATGAATTATCATTCAATATTCGAACTTGATAACCGAGCAGCAACCTGAAAGAACAGTTTCAAAATAGTAAACAAACGATTTAGCATTGCAATAGGAAATATTTCTTTTACTATAATATAACATTATTGGAATGCTTTATCAAAGAATACAGTCGAAAACACTGCACTAAATGTCCTTAAAATAGTATGGATAAATATTACTTTAAAATATGAACTGGCAGAAATTAAAGGTGGGAAGCTAATTCTTTATCCATATCATCTCTTCTTTTACCATCCTTCCCCTTTTTCAGACCTAGCTTCGAGTAGATTTAAGGTCGCTGCTAGTTCTTTATTCTGTAATCTATTTATCATCACATTTTAACTCTTCTTGCCCTATTTATCCACCTTAAAGCTGGTGAGTCCTAAAAAGTGTGAAAATAAGAGAATCAATTGAAATTAAAATTAACAACAACGAGCAATTTATAGGCTCATTTAAGAAGTGATTAGTAGGATCGATTGCAGGATCAATTAACAGTAGTACTTCGCAGGATTAATTAATAGACTAAATTAATTGGAACAATTATATGGATCAATTCCTCAATCATTTAACATAAGCAATTAGATGGATCACTTCCTCTATCATTTAACAATAGTAATTGGAAGAATAAATTAACAAGAAAATTTGCCCAATCACTTCATAAGTAATTAAGAGAACCAAGTAACAGGATTATTTTCCAGGGGCACTTTCAGGATATATTAACAATATCAATTATCATTTTAGGTTGCAGAGTCAATTTAAAGAAAAATTATATTGATCTATTAAAAGTAGCTGATAACTAGCCTAATTTTAGAAACAACGTGCATTATCAATTGCAAAATAAATTGAAGGATTATTTTACACCAGCAACTGCAAAATAATTAAAAAGGTCAATTGTACAATTAGTTAACAGCACCAATTGAAGAATTGATCACCAGTTGCAATTGCATGATCCAATAAATTTATCAATTAGCAAGATCAACTCCTGAATCAATTAAGATAATCTGTCGCAGAATCAAATATTAGGATCGATTCCAGGATCAATTACCGAGAGCAATTTCATTATTTATGCAGAAGATCAATTCCAGAATCAAGGAAGAGGATCGAAGGAAGACGAGTGACGAGAATCAATTGGAATTAATTGCATGATCAAATAACAGGGGTATTTTTAAGGATAATTACTAGATCATTTATAATTTAAATTAGGGTTGAAAAACTACTATTGAGGTATATCTAATTTAAATTTTTTTTTTACAAATCTGAATTTTGCCTTTTAGATTTTAAGAGAAGTTGGCCGAGACTTGTCTCCAATACAAAGAGCGAGTAGTTCCACGTTAAGATCAAGTCTGTAGACGGTATGGAACTCCGGAGTAATACTTGGAAGCTTAGAAACCTCAAAAAGGCTAGATGAATTCTTAGAAAAATCAAAGGGTAAGAGAAGTACTAAAAAATACTAAGGTTAGATAAGCACTTAAAAACCTCAAGAGCGTTAGATGAGTAATTAAAACCCTCAAGACCGTTAAGTAAGTTCTTACAAAACTCAAGACGGTTAGTTAAGTACTTATATACCTCAAGACCATTAGATGAGTTCATAAAAACATTAAGATGGTTAGATGATCACTTAATAACCTCAAGAGCGTTAAATAAGTTCATAGAAATTTCAAGAGCGTTATATGAGTAATTACAAAGCTCAAGAGCGATAGTTGAGTTTTTATAAATCTCATCAGGGTTAGATGAGTAACTAAAAACCTCAAGAGTGTTAGCTAAGTTCTTAGAAAAGTCACGAGGAAGAGATGGATACTTAAAAACTTTAAAAGGATTAGATGATTTTTTTTATTTCTCCCATTTAGCGATTGCTCTTAACTCGCAGTAATTAAAATTCTAGCCTAGCGCTAGGCTATTCTAAGATTAACAAAAACAAGTGAAAAAACAACAACAAAGAGCATACAAAATAATAAGAAGAACGCATGTTTTGATGCTATGGGGAAGCTTGCCAACCCTGGCTCAGGAACATTTAACCTTGCACCGAGAGAGTGAAATAATATGGAAGAGGCCTTCCTCCTCCACAACGTTATAGAGCAGAAGCCTCTGTACACGAAACCGTCCCGATTACAAGGGAAAAGCGATAGCGATCTTGCTCAGCCTTATACTGTGATAAATAAGGTGCGCGAAGATCACTCATCCTAGGACATTCAACAGTCTAAGGGGGAATTCAGTCGTCGCAATATAGTGCAGTCGAGCCCTCCATCAAATGGTGGTGCGTCCCGTGAGTGTTTCCAATTCGAAGACGAAGGCATTGGATGAATTCTGAAAAACTCAAGAGATTTAGATGAGTACTTAAAATCTTCAAGAGCGTTAGATGAGTGCTTATAAAACTCAAGAGTTAGATAAGTATTTAGAAACTTCCGAGGCGTTATATAAATCTTTAAAATCCTAAAAAGCGTTAGATAAGTTTTAGTAACCGCAAGAGTGTCTGATGAGTACTTTTATACCTCGAAAGCATTAGATGAGTTTTTAAGCTGCAAGAACGTTAGATGAATATTTAAAACCCTCAAGAGCGTTAGATAAGTTTATAGAAAGCTGAAGATTGTTAGATGAGTACTTAGATACCTCAATAGCGTTAGATAAGGAGATCTTAGAAACCTCTAGATCATTAGATGAGTTTTGCGAGGTACAAGAGCGTTAGATGGGTATTTAACATCTTCAAGAGTGTTAGCGTTAAATGAATTTTACAAACATCAATAGCGTTAAATGTGTTTTTAGAAACCTCAAGATTGTTAGATAAGTTTTTGAAACCTCAAAACGTTAGATGCGTTCTTAGAAATCTCAAGAAGTTAGAAGGTTGTTAGTAACTTCAAAAGCGATTGATGAGATCTTAAAAACCTCAAGAGCGTTAGATTAGCTCTTAGAAATCTCATAACGTTAGATGAGTTTTAGAAATCTCAAGAGCGTTAGACGAGTACTAAGAAGTAAGAAATGATGAAAATTAGATGATATTTTGAGCAATGAGTTTGTTAATGTTAAAAATTGTAAAAACCAGTGAGTACATGTCAGGGAAAAAAATTTAGAAGAGCGTGTGTGAAATTGACTAAATGATGAATGAGACTAGTATACGGAGAGTAAACACAAGCAGAGAGCGCATCTGTCCCTATGGGAGATTTGCATTTAAGGGAGGCCGACACTGGGTAATTACAGAATCATTGGTTAGAGGTCGGCAACATCGTCGGTGTTCTTGGTTTTAATGAAGATGTCGGTCAAGTGTCAGATAGCGCATTATTGCCACCTCAGTGTTTGACGTTCAGTCAAAATACGGATGAATAAAATAATGACGGGAGATGAAAAGGAATTGAAAGAAAAGAGAGCGAATGGAAAAATAAGATATAGAGAAAGAAGAAAGAGATTCATGTATCTTCAAAGGTACCTAAATGGAAGGAGAAAGAGAGAAGGATAAGGAAAGAGAGAGAAAGAGAAAGGAGAAAGAGGGAAGTGGACTACAAGCAAGAGATGTTGTCAGTTGTCAGCCAAAGGTGATCCACACCAAATGTCCAAAAATCTATCACCGTCATTTCTTTTTTATATCTATTTCCTCCCTCTCTCTCTCTTTCTCATTCTTCTCTCCTCCTCACATTAACATCTCACCTTTCCGGCATGAACGGCTGGAGTGACAGAGACGTGTTGTGAAGTATGTCTACCAGAAGAGGCTGTGATTAGAGCGGACGACCTTCAGGAGTCAGCCAGGTGCTCGTGGGGGTCGGAGTCCCCTCTGCAACGTATTGAAGGGTCAACACCATCATTGAAGAGAACTTCACTACAGGAGGTAGTGTCATGAGGAACTGGATGCCCTTGGATTCAGTAGGGAGCGCGAACCCATCCCACAGTGTACCCACGGGACCTTCGGAAGGGAAAAGGAAAGCACTTGGCCGATGTGGGGAATTTCCGGGCTCATGAGCCGCTGGTAAACCACAAACTGGTTTAATGGGGCTCGAATCTGATTAGGCTGTTACACATGGAATAGCAGTTGGCCCTCTCGACCCCAAGACTCATGGTCCGGTTTGTAATCTCAAGTGAGTTTAATAGTACCATTGATTTACTTCTAAACCAAGACTTGGTTTAAACCACTACTAAATAAGTTAGTTTTATATCGATCGTGATCCCTTCTACTTATATGACATTTGTGTAATGGGACTCTTGAGCAGAGTAAAACGATATGCATGGTGTAGTTTGTGGATTTATAGGAAATCGTAAAGATACTAGCTACGAGAACTTGGTGGCAAGGCTCATTGTAAGGTATGAAATCATGGGCTGCCGTATCTCTCAAAATTTTCATTTCCTGCATTCGAGTCTTGATTTTTCCCATAATAATTTAGGTACCGTAAGCGAGGTATGCAAAGCAGGTGCCTTACAAAGGGGTAAGTTGCAAATGTTTTCCTAAGGTTTTGCAACAATGGAGAGAAGGTATCAACGACGATGGGATATTGCCATAATTGGCGACCTTCCATGGTCTTTGGCTAGAAAAGATGAGAGTCGAAAATGAAAGGAGCAAACTTCGAACTATTTTAATTTCAAAATTTCGATATTTTTCTAATTTGATTAATTTCTTAAATACACTTATTAAACTAAACTTTAATTTGAATGACATTAAACGACCTGTTAAATAAACTGCCTTGAAAATTTTAAATCAAATAAGAAATGGATTTATTTTAGACCACAGTTGAATATAAATGACTCCAACACCTAGACCTTAGGTGGAGGTAAATTTTATAACCTAAAATTATTTTGAAAATATTTGCGATAAGATAAGAGTAAATTAATATTTCTCTAAGCTCAGCTACAAAAATACCTGCCATAACAGCTGAAAATCAGGTAAACAAAACTTTTGTCTCCTAGAGATTGATTTAGAGGTATGACTATTCAGACAATATATTTTTCCCCCTTTTTTGTAAAGTGCGAAAATGGGAGCTCTCTTCGTGTAGCAGGCTTGGTTGAGCGATCAAACGTGGCTTCCTTAGGAAAAAGGAAAATATTCAGCTGGATTCTTTATTCCATCGTTTATTGCGGGAACAGGTCTCTAAAAGGCAAACGGTAAGGATAACTTCTTGCTTCAAGAAAAAGGACTGCTAATACTAAATTTTTTTAAGTTCAAGTTAATGAAAGTGATGAAATGTTTACTAGTTTTCCCTGGTTTTAAGGGCATCACAAGCATACTTTCCTCTTCGTGTTTGTTTAAAAAAGTAAATTCCTCCGTCAATAATATTGCTGACCGTCTATGACGGTCAGGTTCTTCCATTGTGTTAGAAATTTTGTTTATTCTTTTGGGAGATTTCTCCATCGTGGCTTTTAAGCCTTTCAAGTAGTTTTTTCCTAACTATTATTTTCTAGTTTCTTATGGGCATTTTTGCCTCTTTTATTTGTGCTTTATAACCTTGTTATTTATTAATTCTTTATTTTCTTTCTACTTAAATTTTAGCTATGCTTGTTGTTATTGCATTTAATTTATCTTACTCTTTTTATTTTAGTTTACTTTTTTATTTAATTATTCATTTCTTATTTTTAATTCGAATCTTAGTTTGGGCACTTCGCCTCTTTTTGTTTACATTTTCGTTATTGCTGTTAGACTATCTCCCTTTTCTTTTTATTATTTTATTCATTTTTTTTATTATTTATTCTTTTTCTCTTATTTTTATTTTAATTTGATTTTAGCTTGGGCACTTTGCCTCTTTTTCTTTATACTTTTTATTGTTTTTTATCTTCTTTTTGTTTTAGTTAAATTTTAATTGGGGTACTTCGCCTCATTTTTTCACAAAATGCTGCTCTATATATAGCTATTATACTTTTATGTTTAATTTATTCATGTAGCTTTAAAACAAACTTTAGATTTTACACTTAAGCACTGCAAAACGGACTAATCAGCGTCACGATAGATTTTTAGGATCAATTTACGTTTAAACACATACAAAAATAGGAGACGCTGAAATTGGATACAGATTTTTATTTACGGCCGATATTTCGATTCATACGCACTACTCTCTTCCGCACGGATAAGGCATTTTTACTTACTTAGTAACTGACTTTGAGCACCGCCTACATAGAAAAGAGCCTATTCTGGAAGTCTTTTGGTGAATTTTGCTTTACCGTTCAAAATGAGAGAATACCATTTTTTTCACCGAGGATTCATAATTCAATGAAGGCTTAAGCACCTCACAGCTCCCTTACATCGTCCTGTGTGGGAACCTGCTCGGATGTCTGCAATTCATTGATTTTGTATTAACTATGCCGGCCACTTGGACTGACATAATTAACGCCTTATGTAAAAACTGGTTTGAGGACAAACCCACAGCGGAAGCATATGTATGAAATTTTCTCGAAACTGTGGTATAACTGTGAGTCCCGGACGAAGGAGTTATCTTCTTCGCCCGGGGAACCCGGCCAAGGAATTAGCACCCGTCTCTATGTAGTTGGATGCAGTTATAGCGCAAGTACCCGAGAGGGGGTGGTAAAACTTTAGCGTTCGTTAATTCGACCGCTACTGCATCAAGTTTACTATAATGCATCCCTCTTGAGGTTCTCATTTGATATCTATCCCATCCATCCCTCACCCACCATCCTGGAAGCAATCAAGCGGGGGACTAACTGGAAAATAGACGGGGGGGTTTTCTCCCTTTTTGGCCTCATTCACGAACTTAGCTTCACTAACCGCTACCTCCTTTACCACCTCACAACTTTTTTTTTACTCCAAACACCATAATGACACTTTGGTTTCATAAAAGAAGACAACACAAGAGGACTTAGTAGAAGGACGTGGAAGACTATAGAGACCCTCACTCAGAGGGTCCCCCTAATGACCATCCCTGCAATGAAGAACCCCGAAAGAAGGAATCTCTGTGAAACCCTTAACCTCGAATTAAAGGTAACACTGGTGAAACTGATTGAAGTCTCATCTGGGTTCATCGCCTTATCTGCCGACACAAAGGACTTGGACCAGCTCCTATCGGAAAAGGGGGCGAGGATCCTCAGGAACACCGGACTTAAGGCAAAAATCATCCACAAGTGGCAGCCAACTGAAGCATGATCTGCTGCAAAGTGAAAAGCTGGGTGGGTGAGCATACGCCAGAGAGGCTCAAGGAGGAGATCACCAAGAGCAATTCCTGGGCACAAGTTCGGGAAATAATAAAATTTCGCAAACACACCCACGTATTTAAGATTACTTTTGCTACCACCGAAATAGTCAAGAAATCAACACAGGATGGAATACTGGTATTTAACATTAGAATAACAGGCGATAAAATCCAACAAGAAAAAATCAGTAGCATACAAAGGTCTTTTTCATGCTACAAACAAGAAGAACACACATCTACAACAATCCCGGACAAGAACAAACTGTGATGCAGTAAATGCACCACAGAAAGACATCGGTTCGATAAGTGCGAGAGCACTAAAAAGAAATGTCTTAACTGCAAAGGGAAACACAGGACCTTGGCCCTGGACTGCCCAAAGCGCCAAGATATAATCCAAAGAAGGAAGAAGGAGAGAAGAAAGCTAAGAAGATGACGTACGCGAGCGCCGCCAAGAAGAATGGGAAGGTGAAGACTACACCTGTACGGATGAACATCACAGGAGATCTGAGTGCAAAGATTCTGATCTACATCACTCACGCAAATGTAGCAAATGCAGTGAAGTTTGGCTTTTACAACTGGGTCCTCAATGCACTCTTAAAGGCAAACCATCTTCCTTTAGTAATCATGCCTGCAGACCCTGAATGCTCCAAGGTATTCAAGGAATCAGTCATAAGAAATAACACTGTTAAATCTGGACTGGAGATGATCATCGAAGCTCCCTCATTGGATGAATCCGAAGATGACGAAGAAAAGGAAGAAGATAAAGCTGAAAATGAGGAGGGATCCTCCTCCTTAGATAACTACTAAGGCCCCTGCACCATATACGAGCTACGAAGAGCAGGTCCAAAACCCCAAGTCCTCCCCCGAAGAAGGAAAACCTAGGGCACAGTAAAACCGCCCAGCCAGACCCCAAGATAAAAAAGAAGAATAATAAATAGCATAGGTAAAAACAATTCACCATGTTTCAGAACGCATTGAAGATACTAGAAATTAATACTAACGGCTGGATTACTAAAAGGACTCTTTACGGAAATCGATTCAGAGAAATTGATGCAGACATCATTTTAATTTCCAAACACAGGATCGAGTCGCGTAGTGCAGAAATAAAAATCTGGAACTACGATGTGTTGATAACGAATTATTCACAGGAGCGGTTCAAAAGTGCCGCTCTTGCAATAAAGAAAAGGATTAAATACAAGCAAAAAGAAATCTAGGAGAATCCTACCTCGCCATTGAAGTCAAACTCGACATAAGAAACTTGGTTATTGCTACCGGATATCAACCGCCAATGAGAGACGTGTTACCAATTTACACTCTCACTGGCCTATTTGGCAGAAGAGTTCCTACTATGTATAATGGAGGATCTGAATGCCAGATGCCGAGAATTGTGTTACAGGACATTTAACAGTATAGGAAGAGGCCTGGACCTATTGCTAGACAGAAACTTTGCCCAGCGAATAGGCCCCGACTTTCCTACCGTTATCAGAGGAGAAAGTTCCACAAAACCAGATATCTGTCTGGCGGATCGTCAGCTACCGTTCAATTCCTACATGGAATCAGTTCAGGTACTATGTAGTGACTATATAGGGATCCTACTAACTATCAAAAAGGACCATATACAAGTTCTAGCTGTAAACAGAAAGAACTACATAAGAGCAGCCTGGACACGGTATGCACGCCTTCTCAAGGCCCACGATCCGCCCAACTTGGACGAGTCAATTCTAGACGAGATGGAAAAGGCACTCGGCGACCTCTATAATCATCTCATCGCGTACTTAGGGCTTGTATCCATAAATCCGAGTATAGGACCATCTCTACCTACAGATGGACCTAATACATGAACGATGTATACCGTGAGATAAACTCATTGTATAAGATCAACATCAGGAATGCATCAGTTCACTCAATGCAACGAAGTAAAGAAATCAAAGAAGAACTTAACGAGTTAAGCCTCGAACAACAATGGAGACGATGGGATGATGCAATCGATAGCTTCGATCACGAAGCAACTCACAAAGAATTTTGGAATAAGATTAGACATCTCAAAGAATTGACTGGTAAGAAGAAGATCGAACTATAAAAGGTAGACGGAAACATCGAGACAGAAGAAGGAAGAATTGAAGAGCTATTTCGAAGTTATTGGAAAAAAATCTTCAGTATAACTGAGGAGTAAAACGAAGCAACATCATAGATGAAGTTAATAACCAAATACTCAAGGCGCATCCTACCCACCAGGTAGATAGAAAGCGTAACGGAGACGCCGAAATTACCAAAGAAGAACTACTCGGCACACTCTGCGCATTCCGACAAAAATCCACAGGACAATCGGGGCTTAGAAAGTTAAACTTTGATAAAGCACCAGCCAAGATTATCGAAGGGATGAGAAGGATATTTAACGCCTATGTGAACACAAGATACTTTCCAGATGCTTATTAATAGGCTAAGATGCTTTTCTTGCTTAATCACTGAAAGGACTCAAGTTGAAAGAGAGCTATCGGCCAATTTCACTTCTAGATTTTTGTTGGAAGTTCTTCGAGAAGATCCTCAAATGAAGACTAGTGTCTTATCGCGACTTTCCTGTTTAAATTTTTTTTATAAAATTGGTTACTGGGAACAATTTGAACAAGAAATTGCGAGAAGAATAATTAAATGAGATTTTAAATGAAAAATAATGGCTGTAATATAAACTTAGTAAAATAATTAAAATCTCAACTTACATGCTTTAATATAAGGTGGTTATTAATTATCCCATTCACAGTGTCTAAGTATAATATGCCTAAATGAACCTAATAAGTAGCTATTATTAATAAATGACAGCTAAATATATACTAGCCTGTGAAATTGTGATTAATCTTGATCTTGGAGCGAGATAATGGCTTATTTATCCATTAATATTTATCAAACTTAATCAAAATAGCTAAATTATTATCATACGACTTTGCACGCCATATGAACCAAATCTTAATATCTTGCGGAATTTTTAGTAGATATTTAACGGGGTCTGTATTTACGTCTTGACACTGAGTCGTGGTAGCAGAGAAGAAAAACTGCTTCTCAATACATCAGAATCTGTGCTAGGTGGCAACTCGAAACAATACACTTTCGCAAAACGCAGCGACGACCACTAATTAAAAGTTAATTAACCCAAGTCATTATTACTACTACTCCCAACTTACTCTAATATAACAAGTAAACTAAATTAAAATGAATGTCTATGTACAATTTCCACTTTCGTTTCCGGGAGTAAAAAATATTTACGACATGTCTCACCTGGAAAAGAATTCCCTCTTCAATCTATATCAATTCGGGTTTAGGAGGAAGCGAAGTACGGAGATGGCGAATAATGTCATCACGGAAAAGCTAGCCTAAGCAAAAGGGAAAAAGAAGTTAGGTTGACATGGTTGGTCGTGATGTATCAAAAGCGTTTGATAAGGTGAGGCAAGGGGAAATGCAGTACAATGTATAGAAATACCAATATAAGTAAAAATATTCAGTTTCCCCGAACAATTATTGGATCCATTCTACCTCTTATCAACCTGTCGATACAGATCTTATATCCTTCTATATGTCCCCAAACTTTCCTTCTCTCAGGGTGCCATATATTGAGTTTCATCTGCCATTTACCCGTTAAACGGAACTCTCATTTGACTAATCATTTTTTTAATCATGTTTTAAACTTGCTACTCCAAATGCTAACTAGAAAATGTATCAGAACACTATTCCAAGGCGGTCGATTAGGCTCATATTTTTGTTAGTACGAGAAAATACTATTTTAATTAGATTTGTTAGATATTACAAACAGGTGAACACTCAATTAACAACGTAACAAACGCAGAAAAACGTGCGAGCACACAGGAAAAATAACATTTTCGACCTAAAATAAACAGACTAGATCAATATATTCCTCAATGCTTATATTTCCTTTGCTCTTAATTTATATCTATACACAATTATCTGCAATCCAAACCAGATTCCACTCTTTACTGATGGCTCGCAGGGTAGAAAATAAATAATGACTTATCTTTCCTTAAAAATAGGAAGATGGAGAGCCTGATTCTAGAACATAATGGAGAGTTAGGCCCTAAATGGCATCGAGAAGATCTATTTGGCGAAATTCACAATACACAGCATTTGCGAGAGAAAAGGATTAACGAAAAGTAGAAAATTGTAATTGCAAATTCATTTCGAAATGGATTTATGGGTTGCCAGATCGGTGCACAGATGTTAATGGAAATCTTTAGTAGAAATTTGCAACACTAAAACTGAATACATACTTTAGAAAGATATTTATGGTGTATCTTACAATGGCAATATTGAACAAGGTATGGAGTGTGTCGTAAATTTCTCTTCGAGAAAAAAATTTATAATGAGGCGAATCAGAAAGCTTTGACAACCAGGACTAAAAAGCATTAATCAAATCTTAGATTAAATCGGTTACTTTTAATTTATAATTTTATCAATAAGCATACAACTTTTAACAAAATGTACGGGCATTAATATCGGACAGAAAGGGGACAAAAATATGATATTTCAGGGTACATAAGCAATAAATTTCCTTCAACATACAATTTAAGCTGAGGCTTTTTCCCCTAACACTTATTCTATGCCAATGGTATGAATCGCCATAATAAACAAGTTTTCTAGCTAAAGAAGTTATGCAAATTGTTCATTTATATATCTTATATAATCTTTAACCCATTATCCTGTTATTCATTAACGACAATAAATAACATTTCCGCATATTTTGCTGCCCTTCTACCCGGTTTTGTGATCTGGTGAAGAGATCTTCACTAATCAGACGAAAGAACCATCAATCTGTTTACTGCAGGTTACCTCTCATATGTAACTCACCTCTACTTTATCAGTACAATCTGTATATATAAGACGGTCCATTTATTACTGCGGCTACAACGCTATGCGCTCATATCTAACGGTCATCCATGCGTGCGCGTGAACTGCCGGGTGCACGCGGTAAAACGTTAACTCATCGTAAGAATATGATAATATATGATACTATATTATAATATTATATATTATTTGATAGGAAGAGTACGCAACAATCCCGAATCTGCCTTCATCCTTCAAATAATAGTAACCGGCAAGTAATGATTACTTTGTGGCACAATATAAGAATTTCAAAAAATATGCATCTTTATTTATTTGCAACTGGACTTTTTATCTCGGGCAACTTCGGGTACCTATGCTAGTCGTAAATAAAATAGATACATATTCTGAGTTTAATTTGTGATCAAATTAAAATAAAACCCACCGAAAACATGCTTTTAATCTGTGGCTGTAGCTCAAAATAATGCAAACATAGACCTTTTGTTATTACAAATCATTTGAGATCTCTACGTCTGTTTATCTACCAACTTACTTCAAAACTATTACTACTTTCTAGCTACTCTCGGTGTTAGAAAAACGAGGCCTTGAATCCGCAACTGTTTTTAGCCTTTTACATCAGATATTTGTTAATAATCACCCATTTTAGACAGACTGAGTTTATTTTCGTTGTTGTAGTACTCACCTTCACTTTCAGTAAAGTAGCCAACCGTTAAACAAGTATCGAGTAACCTAAGAAAACTCTTCTGTTTATGCTCCACCATTCAAGCGCAGAAGTTCCGACAGGAAGAAATTCAGATGGCACTTTTCATATTTCTATTTCGCTCCCTTTTTATTATGCATATGTTCACTGCAAAGAAATTGACCTTTAATCCCCAAACTTTGATGTCATTTGCCTCAAAATTTGATTGAATATAACGACTATTTATTTTTTTTGGCTACTCTCCCCACACTTCTCTTACTATAGTTCGTTTTTTAATTACCTAACATCTTTCCATGAACACTTGACATCTACATGTTCACAAGCTGAGAAACTGTATGCAGGTGATTTTAATGTACAACAAACTGAGTGACTGAAATTTCCCGGAACTGATCTTGGTGAGAAAGAAGCACTTAAGCATTTCAAACTCAAAGATCTGAAACAAATAATTATCAAATCTCCTTCGCGAGTTTCAAACTGACAGCTAACATTCTTGAGCTATTTTCTACTTCTAAATATTATTATTGTCAGAGGATCCTTTTAGGATCCTCTGACAATTACTGGCCGATAAGAGCTCTTTTGTGCTTACCCATTGTCATTTTGGCACTTTGACTGGACTCAGCAGGACAATCTGTGATCTTCTACCCTCGATTTTCATTCCTCTGATAACTGCTTTCTTACGCAAGACCCAGCAGCCCTTTTAAAATAAAACGTGTTAAGGAAGGGTTTATTGAAGTGGAAAAAGTGTATATCCCTACCTCACTTCGAGATCTGGTTTGATCATAATTGCTTCTGTACTGTAAGACTCGTGACATAGAATAGTTAGGCTAAAGGAAATTCTATCACTAAAACCTTTGAAAATCTAGTTTCTCTCTATTTCCAAAATTATTGGACTGTAGCTGTCTTTATCTCTGATCGAGCATCTCTTTTTGGCTCCTTGTTTTCCTCTAACCTTTGCTTACGTGATGACAATGCTACTGCTTCCACCACTCACCTTCTCTCAAATCCTATGACCACCCCCCTATTCTTTCGGTAAACAAGGCCCAAAACTTACTTAGGCCTAAGAGGTTTGGCAAGGCATACAGCCCTGATGCCATTTATCTCTGGTTTCTCAAGAAATTTGACAATAAATTAGCATATTTGTTTCACCGCCTCTGATTTCCTATCCTAAACACTTCCCTTCTCTTCCTCTCGGAAGTATACTATCATCCTATTGCTCGTAGTTTTACAATTTCTTGTCTTCGCTAAGTTACTTAATGTTCATGATGTTCTCTCTCAGCATCAGTAATGTTTCGTAAGGCTGTTTCAACAGGTGATCTCCTACTACATGTCACTCTTTTTCTTCATCTTCTCTCAAGAAATTGGAGAATTCTAAGTCAGACGTGACATTTCTATGACCTTTAACAGAGTCTGACACAAAACCCTTTTGCCAAACTCTCCAGGGTTTTGCTTAACTTCCGCTCTATTTAGCCTGATATATAGTTTTTGGTCTGGTTGTTCAGTCTCCGTCGTGGTTAGTGGTGCTAAGTAACCTTCTTTCCCTATTTATTGTAGTGTCTTTTAGGGTTGTGTTTATCCCCTTACCATTGAAATCTTCATCAATGACCTCTTGACTACCCCATCTTGCCTCCATTCTCAGCCTATAGTACGAGTATGGCGACTCTTGACCTAGTAGGCAGTCACCAGATGGCTTTTAAAATAAAAATCTCAACCAACATTCTCCGTACGAACTTATTCTCTTTAAAGCATGTAAAATGTTGTTACAGTAGCATTGGCGTCTTGTAAGAAATAGTTAGAGCAATACAATGAGATAAAAGAGAGACTCGCTGACTGGGAACGAGAGAAATTGGTGCAGTTTCAATACTTCTTATACAAACTTCCCTCCTATCTCGCTTTCTAATACCTCTCATGACTTTCCAGTAGTGTTTGATAAAAATAGAATTTAACTGTTTAATTCTCTTTACATTTGGGGTTTAAAAAATATTAATAGAATGTCTTAGATGGATCATATTACGGGTCTGGCTAAGTCTGCCTTTGAAAAGACAAGTATACTGTTCAGATGTAGAATGTACGTCTCATAAATAGAGTTGAATCAAAAGCCTGATTTTCTTTCTCATCAATAACCTTCTCACCTCTAAAAATTGGACTTACACAAACTCCGCCGTAAGTTTGCTGCACTTTCGTTATTTTACATATAATATTTGGCTCATTGCTCTACTGCATTATATGAATGTATGCTGCCTCTATTGTCCCGTATTTGCACTACCCACTAATGTTCCCATTCACATAGTTACTAGGTAAAACTATTGAACTCCAGGATAAACCAGGTTGATAATTCTTTTTCTTTACATCTAAGAATCCTATAACCTGCCATCACCCAAAGATACTATTCGATTAACACTTATTGTTGTTTTCTGATTTCCTCTTGCTATATCTTTTGGTATTTTCTCCTTTTTACCAGGTCTGATCTTTCTTTGAGATTCTCTTGCCCTGTGCAGTCTCTCTCGTTTTAAAAAGTTTCTCTATTGTTTTTCTCTTTCATTATACTTAAAATCCATGGTTATTTTGTTGCTATGAAGTTGTTATACAGAGGACAGTCAAACTATTTCTCATTCGTTGATGTATAACTGGGCAAGTAGCTGCAATATTACAAAAGGAGGAAAGGTTCTGCTATCTGTTCATAAGAATGGCGTGAGAGAATTTTTTTTGTAAGTTTGAGTCTGCTCTAACACCCAAAAATCAAAATAAAACTCGTTTTAAAGCAATTAAATTAAGCTTTGGTAAATTTACTTTGCGTAGCTCAGAAAAATTTATAGAAAACTAGATTCAAACTCCAAATAGGCAATTTGAGCAGAAATAATTTCGGAAATTGGTATAATTTAAATTGTAATTTATATTCATTTAATAGTTATATTTATTGGGAGTAATAAATGCCAAAAAACTACATAATATTATAAATTGCTCTGGAATACAATATGCTAATTTTTTAAATTATCTGTAACGTTAAAAGGATAAACATGTCACTTCATTATGCAAATTTTGTGATCGCAATCTTTGTCTTTTAATCTTCTTTTGGTCTAAAAAATTATATTCGTTCTCCTGGACTTATTAAGGCGATTATTGGCCATTTCAAAATAAATTTTGTAACTTCCTTGAACCAGAAAGAAACCAATTTCGATGTTTAGGGTTGTTGTCATGTTTAATGCCACATCTCCCTAGGTCAAGCTTTCTAGTATTACCCTTCAAATAATCTTCAAAATTCATCCTGTTGTATTTTTTAGTTATCGTTAAATTGATTCGAATAGGTGTATAAATTCCAGTTGCAAATGAAACTGCCACATAACATAATAGATCCATGTTTTATTATGAAAACAGTGTATTAGGAAATACCAACCTCAGCACTATCACGCCAAATATACGGAACATCATTAATGATGGTAATCTACGTTTCCTCTCACCTTATACATCTGTCCAAACAATGAACTTGTTCTACAAATGATTATCTTCGTACTCCAAACATGTTTGAAATTAATGTATTTTCAATAAAGCTTTGTTAATAAAAGTAGGACGACTTTTATACATTTCCTCTCTAGGAAAAATATTGGACACTGTGTTCAAAGAAACAATGAAGACTTACCCCTCTTAACTGATCGTCAAACTTCACTCTACTTGCCATCGATTTATTTTTAACACAATTAAGAATCCTCCAAACCATCGTGGTGGAATGTTTTGTTGAGAACAGCAACAACAGAGTGTTTCAGTAGTTCCCAAAATCTTCAACTTTGTTATTACTGATCACTGTAGATTAAAGGACGTTAGATTCTTCAGAAACCATCTTGTAGTTCATCTTAGATTTAAATTATTTGAATTATTCTCGATTTTATGTACATTTCAGTACATTTCTTGGTGATAAATTCTACTAGAATAAGATTGTCGTTTATGGATGTTAAGAAAATGTTTGCAGAACGTCCTATTCTATTCACGTCTAGTGCGAACTACCAATAAAAGGTTACAGAAACGGCTCATGTGACTTCGATCCGTATCACAATTTTAACCTTACGGCGTTGGATTTTTGAGCTCTAAGTACCCTGTTTGATCTTAATTAAAATCTCTCACTAACTTAGTTGCCGCGGAGCTGGTTTTCTATATAGAAGGTACCGAGTTCGATTCAAAGTAAGAAGCTCTCGCGAGCCTAGCGGATGCGGCGTTGGTTTTCTTCAGTCCATGCATAGGGTTTGATTCAAAGCAAGGATCTTTTGCTACCCTAATGTATTCCACGTCTTTTTCTATAGTCTGGATCCTGGGTTCGAGCCCAAGTAAAAATCTCTTGCTAGCCTAGTCGATACAGCTTTGGTTTCCTACAGTCGTGGTGCCAGCTTCGTTCCTAAGCAATGAGCTTTCGTTACGTAGTAGATACGGTGTTGATTTTATATGTTCCAAGTACCGGAATAGATCCCAAGCAAGTAGTCCTCGCAGCCTATTAGATAGGGCGTTGCTTTTCTATGGTTTGGATACCAAAAATTATCCCAAGCAAGGAGCTCTCGATAGCCTAGTGAATGAATTACCAGGTTTAATCCAAAGTAATGAGCTTTCGCTACCTATTTGGATACCGCGTTGGTTTTCTATGGTCTAGGTACCGTCTTCTACCCCAAGCAAAGCGCTCTCGCTAGTCTAGTGGATACGACATTGATTTTTATGGCAAGGTATCGGGTTCGATCTCACACAAGGCGCTTTATACACCCTAGTGTATAAGTCGTTGTTTTTCGGCACAATTACAGAAATCTGCGGAAAACGGAACGTGCATTTAACTCATCCCAGTTGACCACGATTTAATTCCTAAGGGCAGAAATATAGAGAACGATACCACGTGAGGAAAAAATCAAACCATATCTCAACATTGGAAGAGTATTTAAAATCTTAAAATTTTAGAGATGGAGAAAGATTGTCGAAACCAATTTAAATTGTAGGTTGATCCTTTCTGAGGCCACTGCAATATAAATACAAGTTTCTAATCCGAGAGATGTTAATTAATCTTAGAATATCCTTTCTCATTACATTTGATGAAATTGTATTGGCTTCCTTTGTTTTCAATAAGGAAATGAATCTCGTGAAATGCTACAAAAGAGTTTCTGGAAGAAAAAAGAAATTAAAGAAAATGAACCAGAAGATCTCTTTGCTAAAGTGAAATCAATGAAGTTCCTTTTAGAATTAAACACATGTAGTATATTATTATATTTTAATCTTATATTAATAATAGCCAGTTCTTACTTGGTTTTGCGGGGTTTTTTTGCCCTTTTAAACATATGCACAATTAAATACATGGGAGTTTATTTTAATGAGTGAAGTTTTGAAATCTATTTAATGTATAGTGTATACGTCATAATATTAAGTCAATAATAGTAATAACATTCGTTATTACGATAGTTTATATATTGCCGGCAATATACAGTTTGATCAGGTTAAATTTGATTGTTTGTATGAAAGAAAAAAAACAACCTATTTTAATGTATTTGTTTTAAATATCAACTAGGTTATGGCCGGCGGATTACACTTACTAAAGAAACCACCTTCAGCTTCCACCACGGCCTCAAGACGTCACCAGAACTTGGCGCATATATTACAGACTGTGTCCTTGGGAAGATCTTCGAACAGCTCGCGTGATCTAAAAGGCGAGAAAGTCTGTCTAGTAAAGTCATAGAAATTATCACCAAAACCATACTGAAACCCGCCAGAGGTATGGCCTTCCACTAGGAACATTGTCCAGCCACGGTGAGACGACAATCTTCAGGAGTTCAGCATAGCCGTCTGAAATCAGCCTAAGACACCGTTCAAACTCGTGGGAGAGTATAGCGTCACCCACATTTAAAAACCCACAGAACATCACATTTCTGTGTGATTTTTGGCATTTATTGCACTACTCATGCTCTGCTTTGTTAGTTTATCATATCTATCAATAAATGGAAAATTACAATACACCCCGCACACGGTAGGTACTGAATAACCCATTGGAAATAAGGAAGGCAAGAATGATTTACAAACAATTTTTTTTATCTATCTATATCGCCTAGACACTTTCTTTTTATCTTTTCTACTTATTTAATGAAAATATTTTCTATTCTGTCACTAAGGACAATAAAATATTTCAGCTTTGTTTTTTTTACATTTAACTCTTAGTGCTCAAAATTTGCGTGTCTATAAAAATAAAATTCATAATATTGATTAAGAATATTATGAAATATTAGAATCAATTTGAAACGAGGGATAAATTAGCCAGACCTTTTAGGTTTTGGGGCTTCTGTTGCGATAACACCGATAATTACTGCCAAGCAATCGATTAACAAAGATCCAAATTATGAGACCTCGATAGGATTTCTGAACTTCATGCACATAATTACAGTCACTTCAACTCTATCTCTATCTTTTCACAGACTTCCCAATAATGATACCTTAGTCGGTATTCTCTCTATTTTTTAAATAAATATAATAAATAAATTTACATCAGACACGACGTTATATCGACCAACCGTAAAGTCGACGAATTAAATTCGAGTCTAAATTCTACCATTCATGACATGCGTGGGAGGGAAAATAGAAATCGCGACAATCGGCCTACTCGTATGAATCATCAGACAATTGTTGACCAGCAAAAAAGGATTTTGAACTCGTTTGGACCCCAGGATTCACAATATAGACCCCAAGATTCGCAATTTAGGCCCGTTAGAAATGGGGCTAGACCATCGAGGGAACAACATTTCACATTACCATGCTCAAACCCCTTCGCACTGCTAACTCCTATCGAAGGGGAAGAAGAAACTGTACTAATTGGGGATTCTCTAATTAATAACCAAGAGCCGGAATTCACAGCGCGAAACCCGTCAAAACGAAAACGATTTTGCTTTCCTGGTGGCCGCATAGATAAAGTAGTTAGTGAAATTGAAAAATTGGACCAAACACGTGACGGGCGTACGATCCTCACGCTCATAGGGGGGAATGATGTGCACAGATACGACAGCACCCCAGAAGGAATAGTAAACCGTGCTAAGACTCTGATTCATACTGCGAAAGTTAAAGCGGATAACGTAGGAATAATTGGCATTTTACCCCGACTAAAATCCACGTTGCGTCTGCAGTCCCGTGCTATATATACAAACGAGTGCCTTAAGCGCTTGTGTCGCGATACTGGAGTTAGCTTCTTTAACGTTTGGGATAAATTCCAAGACCAACCTTCACTTTATCAAACGGACGGAATTCATTTAAGCGATGTGGGAAACAGTCGGCTGGGTAGGATTTTAGACCAGTCAGTACGTAGCATATTAAGTAGGAGAGTTGCGGGGCCACGTGATGCCCATGCGCCAGACCGTTCCTCGCTTGAAGGGGCAATGAGTATTGGGGAGCAGGGAAACGGAACAGATTCGCGTGTGATAGAGGAGTCCACCTAAAGCGCAAATTGAAATGTATATATTCAAATGTTCGTAGCTTAAAAAATAAACTTGCCGAAATAAAAGCCGTAATTCTAGAGGGAGACTACGATCTCGTATTCTTAAGCGAGACTTGGATAGATACACATTCGGGGATCAGTGTTTGCGAATTTGATATACCAGGTTATAAAATTCATTATACAAATAGACAAACTGGTAGAGGAGGGGGCGTATTAGTGTATATAAAAGATGACTTAAACGCTATAACGATCGACTCGTCTACGGCAGATATGAGAAGTGAGGCCTTATTAATCCAATTATGTTGTAATGCAAAATATAAAATTAATTTAGCCGTCATATATCGTCCTCCATCGCAAATAGAAAGAGAAGATGCTGCACTCTTTGATATGCTTTCATCTTGGGTTAGAAAAGGAACCACATTAGTCTGCGGCGATTTTAACTATCCAAACGTTAATTATAGTAACCTAACGTCAAATATAGCTGGGGAGAGACTACTAAACTTTATTCTGGAGAATTTTCTCGTTCAAAAAGTGGAGGAACCAACTCGTGATAATAATATCCTCGATTTAATCATGGCGACTGACGAGTCACTGGTAGAAAATGTTTGTGTAGGAGAGCATTTAGCCTCGAGTGACCATAATGCGATTAGATTCGTGGTTAACACGTGTGTAGATGTAAAAATTAGTACACAGCTCATGCCACGTTTTGGTAGCTGTGATTTTGATACTTTTCGCGAAAGGATTAAGGATGTAGACTGGGGAATGCGCTTCGAGAATAGGTCGGTAGGAGAAATGTACACTGAGCTTCGGCGTACACTCCTTAGTGTAAATTTTGACTTAGTAAAGTATGTGCGCCGTAAGAGCGGGAAGTCGATGAGAGCGCCGTGGGTTAGCCCACTAATATTAAGCTTAATTAAGGACCCAAATAGAAAATTTCAAATACATAAGAACAACGAGTCATTTATAAGTCGGCAAAATTACATAGATTCTCGAAGAGAAGTTAAACGGGCGGTTAGAGATGCGAAGCGGAAATATGAAATAAAACTGGCGAAGGATTCAAAGAAGGAACCGAAACGGTTTTACGGCTATCTAAACAGTAGGAAACCCTTAAAAGGTTCAATAGGGCCGATTAAAGACAAAGATGGTCGTTTGACGGAAATTCCGGCGGAAATGTCTAAAATTTTAAATGAACATTTCACAAGCGTCTTTACTATTGAAGATTCGTCCCAATTAGGATCGTTAGTTGAAGAAGTAGATAATAGTGATATTTGCATATCCGATATAACGGTTAATGAAGTGGAAATTCTTAAATATATTAACCTGATGAAAAAGTCGAAATCACCCGGGCCCGATGGCGTTTACCCCACTCATTTAAAGGAACTTAAGAATGAGCTTGCGAAGCCGTTGCGTGCAATTTTCAATCGCTCATTAGAAGATGGCGTAGTCCCTGTAGACTTCAAGCGTGCAAACGTTACACCAATATTTAAGAATGGGAATAGATACGAAGCAACGAATTTTCGTCCTATTAGTCTAACTTCGGTAGTTGGAAAGCTTTTAGAATCGGTAATTAGAGATAGAATAGTGTGCCACCTCGAGGTAAATAATCTGATTAAAGATTCCCAACATTGGTTTAGGCGGGCGAGATCGTGCTTGACAAATTTGTTCGAATTCTTCCATAAAATGATTTGCGTTTACGACGAAAGCAAAGCTGTAGATGTAATCTATCTAGACTTTAAAAAGGCGTTTGACACCGTTCCGCATGAGAGATTATTAATGAAAGTTAAAGCAGTCGGTGTGAAGGGTAAGATATTAAATTGGATTAGAAATTGGCTGAAGGATCGTTCGCAGCGAGTAGTTATAAATGGTGAATGTTCAGATTGGGTCAACGTCAGTAGTGGAGTGCCACAAGGCTCCGTTCTTGGCCCATTATTGTTTCTAATATATATAAATGATTTGGATAATGGCGTATTTAGTACGATTTCTAAATTTGCTGACGACACGAAGCTGGGCAACCGTGCCTATGTAAGATCGGATGTAGAAAAATTACAAAAGGACCTAAACTTGATTGTCAGATGGGCGGATAAGTGGCAAATGCAGTTTAATTTAAGTAAATGTAAGGTGATGCATTTGGGTTGCCATAATTTGAGGGTAGAGTATACCATGAAAGGCCAGGTCCTCGACGTAGTTAAATTGGAAAAAGACCTGGGAGTTTTAGTCTCGGATGACTTCAAAGTCACGAAACAATGCGCGGATGCATGTAAAAAATCAAATCGTGTGCTGGGTTATATCGCGCGTAATTTGACGTTCAAATCCAAAGAGATAATTTTACCATTGTATAAATCACTTGTGCGTCCACTGCTCGAATATGCGGTTCAATTTTGGGCTCCATACTTAAACAAAGATATCGCGCAATTAGAAAGAGTGCAGCGTAGGGCTACAAAATTAATTCCCGAGCTGAGAAACAGGCCCTATGAGGAAAGACTCAGGGCATTAGATTTGCCATCTCTCGAAGGCAGAAGATTACGTGGCCAGCTAATTGAAGTATTTAAAATATTGAAAGGATTTTCAAACGTTGATTATAGGAATTTGTTCGAATTGGATCATAGGGGAAATACTCGGCAACACGGATTAAAATTAGTGAACAAGCGATTTAACACTAGTATAGCCCAAAACTATTTTACGTTTAAAATTACTCAAATTTGGAATAGGCTACCCACCCACGTAGTGGATAGTAGGTCGGTAAATATGTTTAAAAACCGTCTCGACGCGCACTTAAATAGTATAAATATAACGTAGTCTGAGCACAGTAAATAATAACGTCTTTGCAAAAGGAGTTTGGAGCGGAGGAACAACGAGAGTAAAAATGATGACTAAAAATGATGCCAGCGATTTCTCTTGCATGTGTAGTTTAGATATCCATTTTCTTTTCCGCCTATCCTATAACTAGATTTTCACCACTAGCAGTCGAGGGCTGCGGAAGTTGAGAAGAAAAACTTTCTATCACCCCCCCTTAGGTTGAAGTAGTTAATATGCCTGACATTGTACACATGTAGATAAGTGTGTACAGTAGATTATATATTTAAAAAAAAAAAAAAATATATATATATAGCATGTTAGAGATACACTCGTAGATAAGTGTGTATCGTAGTTTCGGATGTAGTGTAGCGGACTAGCCTCGAGCGGACCTTAGGGTCTTTGTTGGTCCTAGATTCTGTAGTTCTGTAGTTCTCTAATTTCTTTTTATTCTATTGTTTTTAAATCTTAAACTAAATATTCATTTTTTTCCCTTCC
This sequence comes from Ceratothoa steindachneri, assembly GCA_963969495.1. Taxonomy (NCBI): domain Eukaryota; kingdom Metazoa; phylum Arthropoda; class Malacostraca; order Isopoda; family Cymothoidae; genus Ceratothoa; species Ceratothoa steindachneri. Next base: position 98,699,134 of record OZ018321.1, on the reverse strand, counting down.
AAACTGTTCAAGTAAACCAATATAGTGAGAACTCTGGCAAATATATATATTTCCCTTTATGAATCGGAAACTTATAATATTTTAGGTACTCTTCAATTAATAACATCAATCATCAACATTAAAACACAAAGCTTTTACCATAACCAGAGATGAAGCCTCTGAAAGGTCCCACAAACCTTTGATAAGAAATGCGTGAGCGGCTGGACGTTAGATAAAGCCCGCCGGCCTCTGTCTTTTTTATTATCGCTGGTCACAAGTGTCCTAGGTTCTTGTACGACATTAACCAGGGCTCCATCTGGCGGGTGGACACCCCTCCCACTACTTTGGCCGGGTCGAGGGGTTTCGCTTTCACCGCCTTTAGAGGCCCTCTCGAGAACCTCAACCCTTAAAGTGGCTCCCCACCCTAAGCTATGGTCAAGGCCCTCCTAACTTCATGTTTTGGATGGGTCTTCCACAACTCTAAGAGATCTGAGTGAGGAGCTTTCTCCTCAACCCCCTTCCCTCGAGTCATGCCCTCAAAAGGAGCTGAAAAAGACCGGATAACCAACATGAGAGGTTCTCTCGCCGTCGATAGGAGGAGCAGAGAGCCCGGTTTATCCTCGCCAACTTAGCCTTTTAAAAAAAGCGAAAACCAACGAGATCTTTACGGCCATGACGTTTGTAAGGAGTGACATTTAAATGAATTGATACAGTTAGGGGAAGTGTAAACACACGGAAGATTCGTGGAGGCAACTTTTCTGCAATAATAAGGATGGGGAGGGCACGAAATATTCTAGATGTTAGTTGTAGCTTGGAGCATCATCTTCTGCCACGCACTACATTCCTCTCCTCACACCTGGGCAATTGTGTTATCAGCCTACCACCATTAATGGGTTACATATATTTTCTATCTTTCCCTCTTGGACAGATGCCCTCGTTAGTCACTGTTATTTGCCTCTGTGCAACAGCAGCAACATTGCACTCTCCGGCGCGTGTCTTAGAAGGCTACGAAGCATGCATAATGGCCGACACCCTGGGAAAGCCCCCTCCCCCCCGACAGTTTTTGTCCTCAGACCTGAATACTGAATAGTGTTAATGGGCGGAGGTCAGCCACCGCCCATACCTGCTGGTTTATGACAATTAAGGGGTGAACCGAATGGGGGTATGGGCTGTGGTGAGAGCAATATATGTGACGTGGAATTTAAACTGAAAAACCAACCCGAGGGCCATTTGACCGGAGGTGCTCCTGAAAGTAATGGGTTCAGGAGGGTGCACAACTGCGAGCACTGGAGCATGAAAGGCATCTTGTTTCTCCAGAATTTAGGGTCATTACCCATACGGGTTACTTTACGGTTCATGGGAGGGGCAAAAGATGAAAAGGGGTGGTGTATGTGTGTGTGTTTATAAAAAAAGGATTCCAGAGGTTAGGAAAGAAGTGTGTGGGGGTGAAGTGTGAGGTGGGAGTGTGGCAGTTTTTAACCAGATTATTTATGCGTGTGTGTGGTGGAAGGGGAAACTTAGATTTGTCGAGTGAGAGGTTGTAGTGTATGGACCCTGTCATGATAGAAGATTAGTTGAGGTTCTGGACTTGGTTAAGACGAGTAGTGGAAGGAATTGGGAAGGGGCATAGTTTTTTTAACTTAAATGCGCCCCCATGTGGAGGGCCAGTAAAGGCCCCCATTGTAATCATAAATAAATCTCTCACTAAGCAACCGTAAAATGTCTAAAGTCAAAACAAAAAACAAAAATGGCGCTGGATATTCGGTTACTATAGCAACGAGAACCCACCTTCCCCCTGCATCGGGCACGCCTAAGAACGCTCTTCATCCTCGTCAATCAAGTCACTCTACCAAAAAGACCAATCTGAGAGCCCTAAATTGACCAGGAGCAATTGGGTATTTTGACCTTCACGTATGGTATATCGTGCCCACACGGGTGGATGAAAAAGATCTTTTGTACTGCGAGGACAAAAGTGAAGGTGAAAATACCTAATTCTTAAAGTTCTTTTCAAAGGTGGTTAGATTGGACAATTGGGTACAGTCACTTGCTTGGCGTGAATGAAAAGGGTCATGAGTGGTGTAAGGATGTAGTGTAAAAGTGGCTCTACTTACCGCTTAACATCTCTAGCGATGGATATAACCAAGTTTGACAAACCCATTAAATTAAAAAGAGTAGAAGTCGTCGGTGAAATTTGTTATTGGTGAATAAAAGATAATTAAGATGAGAAGAAAGGACAAAAAATAGGCTAAAAAATATATATATACGAAAATTCAATAACACAGTTGTTTAATTCAAATGCAAACATCATTCTAAATATCAATTGGGGACATGTGAGAAAGGAAATTTAATTTCTAAAGAATATACCTAGTAATTTTCTATCTACTATTATATCGAGTAGTTAATACATCAATACTGATATATGCCAATTAATATATGCCAAGTAATATATTTCAATAAAATATCCATCAAATATTCGATAGTCAACAGTCTGCCCGCCAAGAGAGTCATGTCGTCATGCATTACTGATGGCACCTTGATTATTTTACCTGTTATGTTTAGAATTTGGCCCCTAAATCCGTATTATACATTATTTAATGCCACAGATTAAAACACTAAAATGAACATTTTTTTTTTTTTGGGGGGGGGGGATTTCCAATGAAATGATCAACGTTTAGCTTCAAGATAAAAATAGAACCTGGCAATCATTCGAAGGCGAGTCTCACATGACAGGAGGGCGAAAGAAATGATCAAATTTAAACATAAAATTTCACACTCACTAAACATGCCAAACGCTTTACTAGGTCCTAAAGCTGACTCCATATAAAAAAGTCAAAATGATGTTGCCATATCGTAACGAACGTGAAAATGATAATACAAATTTGATTATAAGGATGTTAAAATTCAAAGTCACGAGGAAGGAAAGGTCTTTTTTCGCAGATTCCAAATCCGGGTAAATAGATACGGTTTTTTATATTCCTAGCGTTTAACAAATCCTTGTATCCTTTTGGATGTTTGTCGTGTTGAAAATGTTTGATTTTCGCGGCTTCATTGCTTGATTCTCTTTTTTTGTCTTTGCTAGTATAATAAAGATTTCTATTTAAATAGAGAAAGTGCTTATTTCTTTGGGGTTTTAGTATTAGATAAATTTTGTCTTTGCAGAATACGTTGCTTACAGATGCTATATCGGTACATATTTTCATCTGTACCTTTTTATCACTCCATATATGTGAAAATTTGAAGTTCAAACAAATTCATGAGACATTTGAGTATTCTTAAAAAATAATCACCACAATTCAAGCTAAAAAACATCTATTTTTCCCGTTTTCCAGACGACAACAGGCCAGTAATTGACCTTTTTTTCAAATATAGCTTTGTGGAAGGATGGATCTATCAGAGATGGCGGTGGACTTCATAAAATACAGCCCGTAGGGCAAAAAGCCTACTTATATTCCCCTTTCCACTCGTTAGAAACACTTAACACCAAACACCCCGCTGATTAGTGCATAGCAAGCTTCTCTTTATCTTATCCACCTCAACAACCATACATTTATTCCCCTTCCATTTTCCTTCTCTATAGTCATGCTACATTGGCTCTCAAGACGTAGGTTTCCTCCTGTTTTCCATACCCACAACCTAATGATATTTCCACTCAATTTCCCTTTCCATGCCTCTTTCCTTCACCTCGTTTTTCCATTCCTAAAGGATATGTTCCCACTAGTGAGATCCATCCTAACTTAAAAGGGGACAAATAAAAGAGAGAGGGTAGAATCTAAAGGCAATAAAAAGGAAGACAAAATAAAAAGTATAGATTATAGGAGAAAATTAAAAAGAAGAACTAGAGAACCAAAGAAAGAAGACTAGGAAACACTGTGGACGTATTCGAGCCCCACTCGAGAATGAGAGAGTAAAGCTAACGCTGATGGCTTCGGAAGGCTAAGCACATATCTTACAATTAAAGGGGACAAAATGCTATGCTATCAACTCTAATCTTCAGACGAGAACTGCTGATAATAATAATACTGAAATTATATCCATTTGTTTATTCTTTATTTTTATGCTAGATCTAGCATATCAGATACACTCTAATCTATGTGTACAATTTAGAGGCAACTCCAGGAAATCAGCGTCACTGGAGCTCATCATAGATTTCGCATAAGACACAGGTATAAAAGAAGGTAAGAGACGTAATGCACACCGCAGAATTATATACACACTGATAATTTAACAATAAGACAGAAATATAGTTTTAATATAAAAACTACTCACTTCATTTATACATGAATTCCAGTCGTCTTGGTTTGATGGCATTTTACAAGACCGATCTGACTGTCGCCTGTACTGTACTCTTGACAAGAGATACCAGTTTGTCTTTTACACATACCAGGCTCGTTCATATTATGAGGAGTTTCTGGATCATTTTTCGTTATTTTAAGAATATTGAAGAACGAAAACTTTTCATAGATTGGAAGTTAAATCATGATCTTTATATAAATCTATTTTTTCAAGGAAACAACTCAGGTTGTAACTTCTGAGCACGAGTCAAGCGTAGATGAACGATGCTACAAATGATATTTTTTGACACAGGGCATCTCTAAGACGACCATCAGACGCTGAACGAAAATATATAAACTGCAATCAGGCTCAATAAAAGGAGCCCGAGCTATTAGAATAATGGATAGAATTTTTTTATGATTCATTCCCGACCCATCTTTCGTGTTCAGTATACCTACGCATCTATTTTCCTGACTCCCAACTATTTTCATTAGATATTGAGCCTCGTGAAATTGATTTTTAAGAATCTTTATTTTCAATACTCAGCAACTACAAATACTCCAGGTTTGGGTGGTTTTAAACTAATGAAGACTTTAGGTGTGGAAACGTTGAGACGCTTTTATAACAATTTAAATCCACTGTAATAAGTGTTTTTTTCTATCTTCCATCTCAAACACCAGTCTTTAGTCAGTATTACTAAAGGCATTTAGTGTTTTAAATAGTTTTGTGCTATTGCCCAATGTGTAACTCTATAGTTCTTATTTTTTATCGCTCATCTTCTTTTATTTTCCAATCGCAGGAATTTTAAAAAGATTGTAAATGCCTCGATTAGGCCCCTTTATTTTCTCTCCAAAATATTCAGGAATTGTGCTATTATCATTCGAAAGGGGAAGTTGCGAAAATATTTCAATGCTGAGAAGTCATATTTGGGGATAAGGTATCCACATTTAAAAACGCCTACATAGCTTATTACCTAATTTACGCGCGTCTGCGAGTGGTTTGCGCTTTCAGATTCCAGAGCTCCCTAAGTAATATTCTCCCTACGCCGGTACTCGGACTAGGTACCTTCAACACAATTTCACTTCTTCTTATATCGCCACCATATTTATAAACACCTACAAAAAGAATCGCTAAAAATAATTGTAATAAGAATAATAGTCATGAAATTGATGATAATTAAATATTAATCATATATGTTAATAAATCTTACCATAAAATTCGGTCTGGTAAAATATGCTCTTGAAAATTCAGTCTCAGAAAATTCTGTCATCTTTAATAATGCTTTTAGCTGCTTTTAATGATAGAATACGTGTTACTCCTTTGGATCAAGCAAATACCGAGAAATGTTTCTGATTTAAAACTTCCGTTTCTTATTTATTTTACTTAAGCGTTGTAATCTTCTGTTTTGGTCAGTCAAGATCAATCCCATTCTTATGGATTTATTTTTAAATTGTGTAAATCCTTCGGGACAGATAAGAATGTTATTTAGGGTGTTCAAAATATGATCGGTAGGTCACTATCAATCTACTTTTGATGATCTGTTCGTGTAAGTTCAACGTTCCTTGGCGCTAGGAGATGCGTATTAAGTCTCATGCTCACGTGCATACAGAGAACAAAACTGGTGATCGGGTAATTATAAAAGAGCTCAATAATCATAAACATGAAGCTGATCCAGTGTAATAGAAGCAAGAATTGCCATTTCATAATTAAAAACTGAAGTGAATAAGAGCTTGGCATTAAGTACTAGAGCTCTCATTTCAGAAACAGTAAGTGGTGTTGGGAAATATGCAAAGTATGAATTGCCAAATTTGCAAACAGTTTCAAGAGATATAACTAATTGTTGCAATAAATGTTTTTGTGCACCTCCTTCGCCTCTTTCTTGTACAGGAGTTGAAATACCAGATACTTTCACTAGCTTCCAGAGAGGTGCATTGATCTTCTAATGTGACACTGGTTCTAATGATGAAAAGAAAATCATAAATTTGCCTCAAATGAGGACCTTGTAGATTTGAAGAACGCTTCACACTTCGGAAAGGATGGCTCTTTTAAATCAGCTCCATCTAAATGGTCTCAGTTGTTCACTATTCACGCTGTTTTAAACAGTAAATTATTTCCTCTTGTTTTTTGCTTTTTTCCTGGCAAGACTGAAGCAACGATTGACAATTTTTTAATGAACTAAAAAATTGGTATGAAATATGAACCTACAAGAAGCAATGATTGATTTTTAAAGAGCACTTCGAAATAGCTATAGTCGTAACTATACTGGTGCCAATAGCGCGAGTTGTCTATTCCATTTCAATCAGAATATTCATAAAAAAAATAATTCAACTGGGATTTAAGGTTCAATTATTTACTGATGGCAACTTTGCGACTAAGATAAAAATGTTTTGTGCTTTGGCATTTTACCACCTGGAGATATTATTAGTACCTATGAAGATTTGTGCGAGGATGAATTAGTGACAATAGTATTTATAAGTTACTTTTAATTGAAGTACATTGGCCCAAAAGGAGGAAGACCCGGTAGGCGACAAGAGCCTTTGTATCCAATAAATTTTTGGAATGTCCAACATCGAGTGATCCATGGATTGCAATGATTTAGAAGGTTCCCACTCTGCATTGAGAGCATCGGTTACCTGGAAGCATTCTAATATTTGGAAGCTCATTGATACTTTCGAAAGGAAGAAAAACTCACGCAAACGAAAATTATTCACATTCAAAGAGGAGATAATCCACAAAAGAAAAGGAAGTATGAGAAAATAATTGAAAAGTTACTAAAACTTGTACAATCTTACGATAAATAAACAAACTAGCCTTTTTAAAAGCAATTTCTTATAATCTTAAATAAAAAATTTATTTTTCCAGTTCTATATCAGATCGAATTTTTCCAGACCAAATTTTCTTAATTTTTCAAGTACTTTTTTAATAAAAGCTTATGAGATAATTGTGTTTTAATTGTTCCAACTCCTTTAGTTTTGAGTTATTCTTTAAAAATTATAATTTTTTTAGTGTTCTTACATTTATAAGTTTATTGTTTTTTTTAAATTATTTAGCATCTTAACTCCTTAAATTTCCAGACCGAATTTTCCGAGACCAAATCTACCTAGCACCGTTAATAATATATTACTAGTTTTTATGAAACCATTCTCATAATTTTCTTTCATTTAGTGCTTTTGCTCTTTTATTTAAGGAAGTAATCATTTTTTTTATTTCATTGCAAACACCTTTGGCTTATATCCTTGTCACCAATGTACAAAAGATGCTCGAGGAGAACTCAAATCTAGAGTGCAGAAGAAAATTACGTTCAATTGTGGAACTAATATTAACAATACCGTTGCTCATGATAGGTAAAGTACCATATTAGTACACAACCCATTACTTAGGCTACTAAACAAGCATTAGGAACGGTTGCTCAGTATTTTAAGTAATAGTGCAAGAATAATTATCACATCCCTTGTATTAATCTGACCGGCTGATGACCAAGCATGAATAAGGAGGGCACTGGGTATCTTACGAATATGAGCATGATTACCATATCTCATCTATTGATCCCTAACCAGATGATTGAGAAATAAAGATAAGGGCGTTACGTATCTCTAGTGTAATAACATAATAACCCAAGTCCTCTTATAAATATTAGGCCGGTAACCCATAAGAGAATAACTTTTACGCTCAGGAAATTAAGATAATCTCCAAAATCATTCCAATTTTCATCATTTACGTAAATATGTGTGTGGGTGTCTATTGTAAAGTGTGTAATATTTTCATCTTTCGCCACCGTGAAAACTGCAAATATATGTATAAAAAATGAATTATAGCGGCGAAAAAAATGACACAACGCTTTTATGGAACACAATAATTTGCTTATTTATTTTGCAGGAAAAATAGCTTATTTTATATGCATGGATTTAGCCGGGAACATAAAACGGATTTATGGTCAAAATGTTCTTTCTTTCTTTAATTCTCTCTTACGTGAATTATATAAGGTTTATTCGGATCTATATAGTTACAGTTTACTTTTCTAGGAAATTATATACTTTTCAATAAGTGTATATAATGTATCCAACAAAGTGTTATATTGCTACTTTAACTTACATATATAGAGGCGATATCTTCATCTATATTGAGATAATGTATAGTCATAATCAATATATGAAATGTACAGAACAAATGTAAAGGTCTTTGTCATCCATCCACACCACTGTAGATCTATATGCAATTTAGAACAGTTTTTACCCAGTTATCTGTTTACCTTATCCCGCCCATAAGTGCCGTCCCCAAGGCACTCAATCTTATCGACTCCTATCTGACCTAAGTATGTATTTGTGCCGTCTACTCTTAAACAAACCAGAAAAGTAGTATTTTTCAATATGACCGTACAACCTCTTTAATTGTGTCCAAGAGTAATAAAACCATCCAGTATAAAAAATTATTGACTGATATACACTATTATAGAAAGTAATTTGAAGACCTAAATCAATATCCACGTCACCCTAAGCGTAATATTTTTGAAACTAAAAGCATACCTGACCATATCCGTTAGAGAATAAACCATTTATGCTCTTATAAAATAATGAAGATGTGGCCTCAAATAAAAGTTGTATATTCTACTAATAAACTTTGCTTTTATTACTAATATTTTTGTTTTAATCACAAAGATACGAGAATGATCTGTCATAATATTTGTGTCCACGTTATAAGTTTTTGCTTACTACCACTGCTAAATTCTTTTATATACTTCGAATGCAGACAAAACTCATTAATTTTCAAATATCTCACATGCCCCTGGGAAGCTATAAGTTATTACTATTTATAAAATTAGATTATTAACTTTTACAATCAATAAATAAATAATTACCATTGATAAGGGCCATACATATTGGTATCTTTCTATGTATTTTATTCCCAGTACTGACCTTTCCAAGCCTCTTTATCCAATGCTCAATTCGTTAATTGCATGCGATCTTTGAGTCCTAGAGCACATTTATTTTTTCTAATAAAGGTCCATAATAAAGCCTGATATGTCTTTGAATTTCCTGCGATAAGGAGGGGCCCAAAGAATTGATGAATTTAAGACCTCCGAGATACCCAACAATTTTATATTAACCCTGTTCTGACTGCCTTCTCGCTAAGTACTTCATTGCCAAATATAAATTTCCATCAATGACTTAAATAATCAACAAATTAGAGCAACGAGAACTTTTCAAAAAACTATGTAACCCTCTAATGAAAAGAGAAGGAATGTCGATGAAAAAAAACACACTCAGAACACATACGAGAGCACAGCTCATCCAGTAAATCCAATTGCAAATACTACGTTTTTCTAGAGTTCCCCGCCGTGGGTCCCACCTCTTGATTCAGCCTAATGGAGTTGGGTACCCAAAATTCTCGATCAGTGATCTGTTATTGTGATCTGTTTCCCCACTTCTTTGCAACCACAATGCCAATTTCATCTACCCACTCCGGAAGAATGCGATTTTAGAGCGTTATTTTCACCATAGTACGCTCAAAAGAAGGTCCCTTCCTCTCACTCAGATAGATTTTCCCATTTCGGTCCAATAGATTGCTACGCGATACCTTTGTCGAAAATGTCTTCAGGGATTTTCTGAATGCGTCTTTTGCTCGAATATGCCCTTCCCATTTCCATGAAGCCGTGTAAATTATAAATCTCGTGCTCCCCTCTCTGGATGAGTTGGCAACTACCGCAGCTCGTGCTCTTGATAGCTCAACGCAGAGGAAGATCAATGCCATCTCAAAGGTTCATCTCTTAGATCTCTGTGAGCAGCTAGAAGGGAAAATTAATTCCACCAAGTCGCCGCTCTCTTCTGCTTGCATATTACTGATTTTTTGACGGACAGGAGATTTTTCTTGGATTCAGGATCAGTATATTTGAATTATGACGTCTGCGCACACAGATCAATAGCAAAGATAATCCAGGCTTAATCTGCAGACGGTAACGGGCTTACCAATAAATACCTACGGTGAGGAAAAGATTTAAATTCTCTGGCCTTAGGCCGCGGCTTTCAATTCCTCCCTTGAACCTCACTGTAAAGATTTTTGTTCTCCCATACTGTCGTTCACGCTATTCTAGAATGGCTCAGTCTGGTGAAACTTCGCGCATTTTATTTATTCCAGTAACCGAACGAGCGAGGATGCTGCCACTTTTCTCCTTTTCTTGTGATAGGTTCATTGACTCCCACGAACCCATTGCGAGAGTTCAGTACATGCTCATTCCACTGAAGGAATTGTATCCTACCGGCAGCTGAGCAAACAGTTTTTCCTCTTTTGTAGCCGTTTTTTGAGTCAGTGCACCTGAAGCTATAAGTTATTATGTCTTTGCGTAGGTTGATAGGTTGATTGGTAACAATTTTACTTTCCAATGTGTTTTTTGTCAATAACATCGTAACTATTCGGCCGATTCTAACGAAATTGGAAACCAAAATCTTGTTTTAAATTCTCCTTCAAATTATATAATTGCTAAGACCCTCACAAGGTTAGTCTGCGAAGTATTGAGAAATTTAAAGGTCGTGAGATCATATTGTCATAGGTCAGTATAATTAAGAACGCGAGACATAGGTCAGTTGACCATGTTTTTTGAGGGATCTACCCTCGTTGGTGTTTGTTTTTTTTCTGTTTTTGTATGAGTAGCCTAAAGATGGGCGGCCGCCAGAAGGCCGCATACAAAAATACAAACCTCCTCCTAACACTTTCTGTCCGACGTTCTTATTCTTCGTCTATAAATATTAAATAAATAACAATTTTGTCGATTTCACCCACGTGTACCAAAGGTTATCCTGGATCGTAAGATAAAGCTTGAATTTTGAACGCTAATCGCACGGGCAGAAATGTGAATTATGTAAATAAACGTGCATGTACATGCCCTATCCATGACAAACAAGGATATATACACGTGTGCGCATTGTGATCTTTATTACTGGCAGTGACAAATGAGATAGTATTCCTCAACTGAACATAAAATTTATTGTTGTTGTTGTTGTTGTTGTTTTTCTTCTCTCATTTTTCTTGTTCATCTTCTTCTTCTTTGTCTTGCTTATTCCCACCCTTCCTTGGTTCTGATAATTTGCGCATTACCCTAAAATAGAAAAGTGAGCTTGTTTAAAACACAATAGTTGTTTGACAATATTTAGTGAAATAAATCTAATTTTCTTAATTTATTACTTATTTTATCTTTCAAAACGAGTGATAATAATGATAAATCAAATGTCGCTATGAAGAAGTTGAACAAGATTAGTAAAATAGGTAGCATTTTATGTAAATCACTTTCAATGTGCCCTCCATTTCATTGATGCATTTCTGAAGGTGTTGTTGAATGTTTGCTTCCACTCTTTTCAGCATTGCTCTATCGATTTGGTTGACTTCCACGCCAATAGTTTCCTTCAAATAATCTAATGTACGGGCCTTATGCTGATACACCCCTGCTCTGAGTTTTCCACACAAGAGATAATAATAAATGGAAAAATCAGGGGACCGAGGTCGAAGGCGGGGAGCAAGGGGTGTCACCAAAACTGTAAATAAGGTGATAACCGAAGAGAGGATGAAGTTTCCATTGATGCTCTGGCTGTTTGGCCTGTCGCCCCATCTGGCTGAAACCACACACGTCGGAAGGGAAATAGTTTTCACCGCAATTCAAGCAAAAAGAAGTTGTTTAGGATCTCCAAAGGAGTAAGGACCAATGATTCCAGCTTTTATAATAACACGCAAACTATCAATTTTGGGGGTGTGCAGTGGTCTTTCGTGCAGTGCTCTTGAAATTTCAATAGTAACAAGAAAAGAAAGCACCCTAGAAGACCTTATGGTCCATACAATTCTGTTGATTCCCCATACTATTCAGATGAAAATGAACTTCACCACTCATTAACAAAAATGAGGTTTTTATTTGCATCAAAAATTGTTTCCATATGGCGTGAAATTATACCGCTGTGTATAGCCCCCTTAGCCTCAACTGTTGTGCAATGACCAATTTGTAGGGGTGAAAATGCAAGTATTCATAGAAAATACGCCTTTGTAAAAGATTCTCGATGTCAAGTTCAGTAGTATGCCTGCAAGCAGAGCGATTCGCACTGCGCAGCAAAGCTTGTCTGACGCGTCCCACACTTTCTAGGATACGTGCCATTCGTGGGGCCCCCAAGGGTATAATATTCATAAGTGTATCTCGAGTACGAAGTGCATGCATAAACCCAACGTAAGATTATGTTGCGAGTGAAAACAGCAGGATTTTTTTAATTTTGAATGAGCAACGAAAGTCACGCTGAACTACTGTGACAGACTCATTATTTTTAACGAAATTTTAAAGGAAAGAATAAAGGAAAGAAGAGTAAAATACCATTGATGGTGTTATGAGTGTTGATTTGATTGGAATGCAAGCCAGATAATGAGGAGAAGACGTATTAGAGCAATCGAGAGGAAGAAGTCTCAGCCACACCATAAAGAGCAAATTTCTTAGAAGAGATAAAATAAAATAGGCAAACAGCTTTTTTGTAGATTAATAGGGCCATTTTAGAAAAACTACAGAGAAGGATCAAAGTGAAGATGGTGGTAAGGCAAGGAGATGCTGAGTGTGTTGGGGCGGTCCCGAACATGAAAGCGTACTGTATTGAGATAAAAAAGCGTCTATGAATTCAGAAATAAATTAATAATAAACCAAGGGACATGATTTTATTGAAGGAAGACAGAAAGTATATATATATATATATATATATATATATATATATATATATATATATATATATATATATATAAATATATATATTTATATAGTGTGGAAGTAGGACATTTTTATGCAGAATTCATTGAAGTCGACAGCAACGGCTGCATTGTTTACTTTAGGCTGCAGCTATCTTATAGCTTTGACTATAGTCTTAACATATGGCTCTAGATGAGTAAAATTGCTTGGAAGAGGCATAACTTTATTATTAGTATTATATATATATATATATATATATATATATATATATATATATATATATATATGAAAGGAAGAGATTTCTTTAACTTTTCATATTGGAGGCCGTTAGTAAAACCTAAAGCTCATGAAATAAGAATCTAAGTCCAAGAAACATTTGTACTTGGCCATAGTTAATAACTCCCGAGATTAAAAATAAAGTGTGCGAAGAAAGATTCCGATCTCTAATGAATTGCAAGTATGTGATTGCATAGGCACCTGATTGAAGTAATAAAAATATTGAAAATGTTCCAAAATACTAATTATAAACTGCTAGAGTTGCTTGATAGAGCAAAGACGTCAAAATAGATTTAAATTGTTAAAAGAGCATTTACATGGCCAAAGCTAAGATTTACTCTAACTATGAAATCACACAAACGTGGAATAGCCTACCTTACTTAGTAGTTAAAAGTATGTCAGGTAATGACTAAATAATGACCAGATGAATTTTTTCAAATGAGAATAATACATAGAAGGAAGCCCTGCTGAGAATGTCTACTCATCGAGCAAAAGTGATAGCGAGGTAAATGAAAAAAAAATAAAAGAAATTTCCATATTTATTTCCCACTCTCTTAGCATTGTATTTTTCTTTTGCTAATAATGGTCATTAGGCAGTGGAAATCTTTTTCTATTGTTGCCTATGTTGTAAATGTGCATTTATGTATTATTATTATTTGAGATAATGAACACAAAATTCTTGTGGGAAAAGCTTAGCGGCCATGAACTTGAAAACAAGCTCCCACAGAACACAGTGTCCATATGTCAATTAAGAAAGAATGAATAAAGAAGAAAGAAATTGAAATGTGTCAATAAATAAATAAATAAGTTTGAAATTATTAAATTTAAATCAATCATAAAATTATGAGGCAGTAGCACCTACCCTTAATCTAGCATTGCAACCTCATTTGAAGATATTAAGATCTTCTTGCCTCACTTCTGCAGGAAGATCATTCCACTGCTTTACCGTACTTGGTAAAAGCAACGCTGAAACTGAGAAGTGTGGCAATGTATAGTGCATGTGGATTTTGTCCGTCCGCAAACGTTGTTGCTCTAGCAAGAGGCAGGTGATCAGGAATTGAAAATGATAGTGGCAATTTCCTACTGAAGTAGTATTTATGGAATATCGATAAACATGAAATCATCCGTCGATGATCCAAGTCATAGCTAGCCCCATCAGGAAAAGGGAAGCTGCTTCCATGAGCAACCCTATCTAAGAGTGACAGAAATCTGGCAGATGCGGATATCCAAACTAGAGAACAATACTCAAGAAGAAGGAAAACAAAGGACCTGAAACAAGTGGCATTAATATCTTTAGTATTATAGATATATGAAGCCTTACGTACAATACCAAGTTTTCAGGCAGCATTAGAAGATACATTTAAAAGATTCTTCTCAAAAGTCAGGTAAGAATCATAGGTAATGCCAAGGATCGTTAGGGATTCCTACTCAGCAAGAAGTGTATCTCCAACACAAAGTGGAGGATGAGGCAACTCATTTGTATGAGATCTACTAACCAAGAGGGTATTAGTATTACTTGAATTAAGCTCCATACCCCAACGATCACACCATTTCCTATTTTTATCTAAATCACGATTTAGACTCATGGCAACTTGGTTTCTTATAGCTGGAGACCCGGCTACTCTAACAAGTGTAGTACCATCTGCATACTGAACAATATTGTTTTCAAGACCTTTTACCAAATCAATTGTGCATACTAAAAACAACAAAGGCCCAAGAACAGTGCCTTGTGGAACCTTAGACACAACACGTCTAGGTTCACTAAAAACTCTATCTAGGACAACACGTTGCTGCCGATCTATTGAAAAATCGTTAAGTAGTCCTAGGATGTAGCCACATACTCCAAGGTTTTGTAGTTTAAAAACAAGTGATTTATGGTTAACACGATCAAAAGCACCACTAAAATCAATCTGAACTAATCTAGATTCAAAACCTTTGTCAAGATTATCTTGCATACTACAAGTCAAATCTAAAAGGGCATCACAAGTACCTAACTGCCTCCTATATGCATACTGACTTCTAGCCAGTATGGATATAGGTTTCATTAGATAAGACAGGCATGAATAATAGGTGCAATCGTGGATAAATGTGGATCCATAGTCTTAACCGTATAAAAAGTATTTTGTATCGGTTCACATGTGGATATGTTTGTAGAAAATATTCTCGAGCCATCATTCGAGCTCACAGAATAAATTTCACGCCTTCAAATTTACGATAACTCATTTTTTGGAATTGGAAATTGTTGAAGGAGTTTATATTGGTTTATTTTTCCACTTACTCTATTCTCTCTCGTTACTTGCCCTATGTAGATTCGGGGTTCTTTGCTGATAACACAGGGTAGCTAAAGAGAAAAGAGAACCAGCATCAATATAATGATTAGTTGTTATTTCTTTCAAAATGACATTCACAGTGATAGAGTTCATAGTCACAACAAGAGCTAGAATTATGTGCTGTCAGACGGCCGAAGCGAAGTGATAAACTACCTCGTGCCCTTGGCAGTAAAGTAGCACTGTCCATCAGAGTGCTATTGCGACTCATGGTAACTTGAGTTAGTAAGAATAACATCGAGGATCTTCATTTTGTAGTGCTTCTCTTTTCCCCATCCTTTCTCCCCTACTATCAACACTCATAATACAACTCGGATGAAACGAGCCCATTACGTTAAAAAAACTCAGTTACAAATGGTACCTATCTCTATGGTATTCTGTAGTGTATGTAGTGTCCTATATTACCGACTTTGGTGCATTACTTAGGTAATTTGGGCTGTGGTATAATTGACGAGCCATTTTATCATTTTTGCTAGATAAGATGTTAAGTACTAGTCTTAGACTAGAAGGGTGTAAGTGTGGTAGATATATTTACGACGACTTCTCTTCTTATCATATGCTTATTTTACTTTTCTATTTTCTTGTCACCTACTGGAAAAAAGCCGCCTCTTGCCACCAAAAATTTGATTTCTTGAAATTTGGTATAGAAATGCTACCATATGGCAATTAATGCAAAGTTAAACCGATGAATTATATAGAGAAACAGAAGCTTTGAGAAAAAATACTAAATTGACAATAAAAACCAAGAGACACATAAGATAAGGTGAGAGGAGAGACCAGCCAAAAACGACTCCCTTCCCACACCACGAATAATCTCTTAATTAAACATGTGTAGACTTAAGCTCATTATGAAATCGTTCGAGTTGATTGCATTAAATTTCCCATCAAAGGAGAAGGAAAACTTTTTCATTTCAAAATTAAAACCCAAAGTGATTCGGTCTCTACGACTCCTCTATCGTAGTTAAGTCAAAGGAATATATTCCTAGATATATGCTACTGTGTTTGTGTATTTATGTCTATGTTTCTGTGTGTACTAAGTGTATGTGTTATGAAGGTTTTAGACGTCAAACTATCGTAAAGATAGTTCATACAGTCATACTTGCCACTACAAGGATTTATTTTTTGGTGGGTGGAAGAGGTAGTGGTGTTTCTGCTTGTGCTTGGGAGGAGGTAGAACAATTAATCTCTCAATTTGGAAATTGAGAACTTGAAAGCAAAAGATATCTAAGTTCTAGTTTGGGAAACATGATCCTCATTTCAGTCCCTCTATATTTTGTTATTTTTGTGAGTGATCTTTAGCATCTGTATTTCTATTTAAAATTTGTCTCAATATTTTAAAATGATATAACTTTAGGATATATTTAAGACTTATAAATTTTGATGCTAGTTTTTCTTTCTCAATTAGCCCAAATTTAAAAAAATTATTAAATTTCTAAATGTTTCGAAACCTTTCATAAATTCCTTAATAAATTTCAAGATACACCATGATGATTTCAGTAGTATGGACTCATGCATTATTATAAGCTAATGTATTAATAAAGATGTTAATTGTTCTGGCTATAATGTTTATTATGGGAATATTACTAAATATTACTAATAGTATGTTACTCTTTTAAATAGATATAAAACTACCGAATACTCAACTTCTAATATAGGGAATAACAACACTCTTGCTGAGTAGCTATCTAGTTTGTTCCTACTGGAATTTGATAAAATAATTAGCCATACGAAGAAGACAAAGGAGAGAGAGGAAGAATAATGAATAATATTTGAACCTGAATCAAACGAGCAACAAAATGACGAAAACCAACATCATCAGATATGAGACCAAATAATAAACGCAGACACCTGTTGGCCTAAGAAAATCACCTGTTTTTAAAATTTTGGTATGGGTATTACCATCAATTGCATTGCAACCGATTTTACTTGTTTTTTATACTTAACCCTGTGAAGATATTTACTTTACTGTAGGGTTAGACCACGGGCCATTCCAAAATATGGCGTTCTCAGCCAGCTAGAATCGAATTGGATTCTATCTGGCAAATAAAGGCAATCGACGTGGCCTAACTTGCTCAAGGGAAGAAGAATCCTCGTCGGCCTAGCCACATCGGCTTGGGACCTTTGTAAGGAAGTCGTAAGTCTGAGGAGGTCACTTAAAATCGAGGTAAGTAAAATCGCTATTTATTTTTGCCTGTTGGAAGCGGCCAAGTATTAATCGAAGAGATTATTTACTTAAAGTATTTTGAAACGGAATATAACTTACTTACCCCATTAAATAGACATAGCCTCATCAAAATTTAGTGAGGCATAGTTTTATTTAGGATTTACAAAGGCAATCCATGCCTCTCTCGTAAGCAGGAATGATTGTAATGATTGGAAGCCCTATTTTAACACGCAAGTTAAATTTTAACTAAGCAACTCAAGTCAATGTCAATTTTATGCCCACTTATTTGCAGATACATTACATAAACAAAACATAATTTTTTCATTAGGAAGCATTGATCTTTAGGACTATTGTTAGGAATAATGGTGGTATAAGGGTTTGAATCAGATTCTAAGAGACGTGATCAAACTTAATATATGTAGGATACATTAATGCCCTAGAACGATGGAAATGTGATTTCGTTATCTTTGGCTCAGACTTGGTTTCAAACCACAATTATACGTTAGCTATTTTTTGATGTTTATTATATTTAAGCACAAGCCTAAATATAAAATCTAATGTAATGACAAAAAATAAGATACAATAAATCCCGGTCGAAGTCAAAATAAAACACAATAGTTACCAATTGTGGGGAAATCACACGGTCGGCCTTTACACGGGTTAGAATACCTGCGGCAAGAAGATTCGAGGACATTCGACAGTAGAGCTGTTTTCCATATATAGTGCTCGTTTCCCACGAGGCAGACACAAAGTTAAGAAGTTTCGCCCGGACCCAAGAACATTCCTCTAGTTCCAAGTCAGGTGCTAACAACAAAGCAAAGTTACGGCTAAACTAGTTGTGTACTGGTTTTAGCCCCAGCCAGTGAGGTAATTCCATTTAACTATCGCTACCGAGCGATTTTTCCGACTTCACCCATCAACTCCTGTCGAAGCCCATCTCGTTCGCCCCTCGTTTTCGGGTGCCCGAAATACTCTCCCTTGGACCGGACGTTACTCCCGCCTCCTTTTTGGAAAACCGTCATTACTTTAAATCTCCGCTCAAAAGCTCCGAGAGGCCTCGCCTCACGTGCAGAAAACATCCCTGAAGCCTTACCCTGATGTCTCACCAGGAATCCTCCGTAAGCCAACCTCTCTCCCCCTTTAGTAACCCATTTGAGTTAATTCCTCCCCAATTTGAATATTCTCCTCCTGTAATATAATGAATTTTAATTTCATAGTCTGATTCATACTACAAGCCCCCCCCCTCCCACCCACTCCACCTGTGCGTTCATCTGATGTAATTTTGCCCTTCAATTCTCTCATTATTTTCATGTAAATAAAATTATATTTTTGTACATGCCTCTTTAAGTAACCTTGAGCATTGCCATTGCCCATATTATACCTGACCTCGTTGCACTCTTATCTCGCCCTCCGCCCGTCGAAACTCGTGGTGTTCCGTCCCTTTTTCGGCTCGCCTTTAAGTTATTGGTCCCTCCCCCATAGATATAATATGGTATTGATTTAATATAGTGTAATACTACGACATATATATTTATTACTATACATATTATATAATTTTGGCGTCAAGTGTGTTTGGGGTTTTTACAACCCGTATCATTTTAATTTCGACATTAGAAGTTCCCTTGTTATTCATGTATATCCATTTTATTTTCATTTTGTATTGTACTGGCAGAAGGCAAGTTCAAGTCAATTGAAAAGCAGTGGAAGGTAATCTATTTAGATATTGTGTTGGATCCCAGGTAATTAATTTTTTATTGTGTTTGAATTTTGGAGACTCTCCTGGTTGTTAATCCAAAAGAGATAAGGTCTGTAGTGTCTTAATTCAGGTAGGACCATTTTATTTTTTTCCGCTCTAAAACAGCAGATATAGATAGCTGTATAATAATTTTTTGGTGTGTGAACAAGGCCTTTACGAATATTCAAGTATTCGTTTCGCGTGGGTAGTGTCCTAGCTCGTTCGCGTGTCAGGGTTTCCTCAGTTAACTGCGTAACAATGTCATCCTTCGAAAAATTCAAGAGTCAGGGTGAAATGTTAGGTTTTTCGGGCAAAGATCTGTTAAATTACGTCCAGGAAGAAGAGAGGAACGAACTGGCAGAGCGAAGGGAAATGAAGATGGAGAAGAACAAAATGGAGAAGGAGAAGAAAAAAATGGAGATGGAAGGACTTGAACAAATTAAGAAGCATGAGCTGGAAATGAGCTGAAATCAAATGGATTCTCAGTCCATCCGTTCCCGGGCTGAAATTCCCCAAACTCCTTCAGTCAAGCTTCCCAATTTTAATGATGGAGAGGACTTTGGGTTATTTTTGACCCATTTTGAGAGAATCTTTCATATCAATTGATGAGATCTCGAAAATGATAGCTTCGCTCGCTTACTCCCCATCCTAAATGCCAAGTTAAAGGATATCTTCGCATCCCTTCCCCCGGAACCAAATTTAGACTATTCCACGTTAAAGTCCGAATTGCTAGCCGCTGTTCATATGAATAGTGAATTTTACCGCTCCCAATTTCGCCAGAAAAGGATCCGTCCTGGTCAAACGTTTCGGCAACACAGGTACATCCGCCAAAGACACCTTCAGTGTTGGCAGAATGCGTGTGAGATTCCCCAGGTCTACGAGTCCTTTCTGGATTTCTTCCTTAGGGATCAGCTTTTAGCTACCGTGGCTCCCGAAATTCGCGCCTTCATTAAGGATAAATGTTGTGCCACTTTCAAGAAGTGCTTGGAAAAGGCCGATGTCTACGCGGGTAGTCACGATCTATACCTTAAGAATGTCAAAAAGGCTTCCCAATCGCCCCCCAAAACTAAATTTTATGGCCCTAAGACCCCCCTAAATTGGTTCCGAGATTTTCCAAAGTTCCTAGTCCCTCGAAGCCAAGAAACTTGCATCCATCTGAAAACTGAGACATTAAACCCCTACTTTCTTCTCCCCCGGTTATGCCATACCAAAATAACCCGATCGTCTGCTACACCTGCGGAGTTCCCGGCCAGGAACGCACGAACTGTCCTCAAAACTTCCGATTCGCAAACTCTCAGTCCCACCAAGTGCACCAAATCTGGGCCACCCCTGATCCCTCTGTTGCCTCAGGAGACCCCTGATCCACCCTCACCCTACAAAGGTCCGGTCCATCAGGTAAACTTCATCTTAAATGATAACAACCCTAGTGGATTGAAGTACGAGTACGGAACTGTGAACGGTCGCCGAGTATCCACCCTCGTCCGTGACACCGGAGGCACCTGTATTATAGTGTCTAAGGACCTACTTCCCTCTGTTGGTCCCGACCACAAGAAATTTACCGTGGTCCACGACTACCTTGGCCGGGCCAGTCGTTTTTCAGTAATTCGTTGTCACATCAAGTGTGACTATATGTCCGGTTGGGCCGAAGTGGTAGCGGCCCCAATCCAGTTTTTCTCCGTTTTTTTCGGTCAGAAACCCGTAATCCACGACCCTTCCGTGGCTCAGCCCGTGATTACCCGTACACGTACACAGGAAGCCCTGGAATCCCGTTGCCTGTTCCCCTGGAAATCCCTATCAACCCGGAGTTCCAAGCCCTTCGGAGCGACAAGTTTTCCCGCACCCAGAATGAGTGCACAACTCTCCTCCCCCCCTTTGGGATAAAACTAAAGCCCTCGAGCGTGAGTCCACCCGAGGTAACAAACAAGTATCTTATCTTGTGAAGAAGGACTTATTGAGAGGTATAAGACCTACTTTGACCTTAAGTCACGAGAATGAAAATTCCAGCCTGGCGCGGAGGTGCTGGTGCTACTTCCTACGGGAAGCAACAAACTCCTTAGCCAGTGAAAGGGACCCTACCCTGTCCTCGAGGTTAGAAAACCCGTGGATTACCTCATCCATACTCAGATAAAATTGGCGAAACTTTATCATGTGTCCTTCGAAAACAGGTTGAAAATCATCTTTTGTAGTGAAGGAACACTTTATCTGAATCTGATATAGCAAGAAGAGCTGCCATTTAAACCTTCCATCCTACTGAATAACGGACCAATAAGTGGTTGTGATAAGTTAGTATAAAATTATAAGGCTGGATTACAGGGGCATTCCAGCGAATAGTTCAAATACTAAAACTTACCATATTTTTGTCGAAAATGTTGAGAAAAGATTGTTATTCTTTTCTTTTAGTCCATGAGTGAGAATTGTGGAGATAGCGAATCAACAAACGCATTTATCGAGGAAAATTTTAAAATACAGCAATATTTTGTTTTACTCGTATATATTCAGTAAATTTTAAAGTCGGCCATTCTATTTCAGAGAATATTCGGAAAAATTAGTAAACTGTTTCAGAAAATATCGGGAATGGAAGAGGTGTTATATTGGTTCCCTCTTTTCCTTTGAAATAATGTTTTACTTTGTAAAGGTAAATATCACTAATTTACATGTGTACATTTGCTAATAGGTTTTGCCTAGCCTCTCCTCCCATAAGTATTTAGGATGGACCAGATTACTAGTACATTCCTTCTCATCATTAGCCTTATTCATCTACTTTTTCTGTTTCTCCTCGGTACCTTTATTTCCCTTTAATTCCTCTTTATTTCATCTTCCACGGAAAGAAAATTCTTTAGTTGTTTATAGTTTTCTCTCTTTCTCCTTCAATCAAATTCCTCTTCCTCTCGTCCACCTCTTGCAGCCATGTCCATTTCTGTGTGTTTGTTGTGTCTCAGTGTCAGTTGCTCCCACTATCTCCTTGTTGCTTGCGGCAAATTTGATCAAATAATTAATGGTAGAAGAAAAAAAGGTAAAATGTTTCACCATAGTCACCTATTTTGAAACACCTGTAAGAAATTCATTAAAACTCTCCCTTTTTTTATCATTCCGTTTGTTCACCAAAAATCGAGAAGATTTTATCTAATTTTTTACTCAAAAGTCCTCCGTATCATTTAATTAATTCTCTTTTTTCATTAAGATCTTTCATAGAATCTTTTCACACAAATATATTAAATGGATTGTGCAAAAGAGCTTGACTTTTCATTGTTTTTGATGCAATACGTACGGTGTACGATGTATAATAGTGTATATGGTTTGATAGTTTTTAAGGGTAACTTGTCTTTTCACAAATAAGGAGATCTAAGTTGAACCTAATATTATAATTGAGGTCTGAAAAGCGCATTATATAATGGGAGATTTAAAAGTCTTTGAAGACTGTTATTTCCTAAACTACACCATTGAACATAGCCTAGATAATAAATTACTATTTTTATATATCTTAACTAAAACCATATATACCAAATTCGTGGCAATGTAACCCAAATGGTGATGATAATGTTACGAGGACGATGGAAATACGATACCGATGGAAATACATTATCGATGATGATAATGCTGGAGGTTTTGAGGTTGTGATATTCCTACTGTAACTTTTGCAGCTGGCTTCTAAAAGCCCAATATCATTAGAATATTGGAGCACATAACGTGTGGCACTGAAACTATGGTAGTGTTCACAGGTGGCCTCAAGTCAAATGTGGGTGGGAGGGGACTTACACGTTATATCATCCCTCGTTTACAAGTCAGTGGGGCTTTATTGCAGATTACTCACCGGTCTGGTTCGGAGACAGTTTTGTGATCCATAGCGAGTCGGGGAGTGAAATAAATGCCTTGGAAGTATTGGAATCTCCGCATCCCCTGGTTTTCAGTATCCGTGACACCATGGCTGCTGTAAGGTGGGCGTGTACCGAGCCACGAACTTACATACGCTAAAACTCTAATCGTTCCAACCTGCTTCGTATACTAATTCGGATGTGAGAAATCGAGGAAAAATGAAACGGATTATATATACAGTACTTTATTTACCCCAAAAATATGGGGTTAAAAATTTACAAGAGATATCTTTACTTACTTATAGACAAACAAAAAATTATGGATAGATAAATTTACTATATATAAACGAACAAAAAATAAGTAAATACTATGTTCGAATACTACCTCTCAATTATTTATAAACTAACAAGATAATTAAGCGATAAATTAGCAAAATAAAAAGAAAAGACCTTACGTATCACCAGGAATTTTTGTTTAGATATTTAGGTCCCCCGGAGGAAAGTCCTGCCGGCTGCCAATCATGTGGGCGCAATTACTCCAGACGTCTTACAAAAAAAGGCTGGTGCCTCCGAGCTTGGTATAATGAGATCAGGTCGCGTCTTGAGGCTAACAAAGCCCTCTCTGTCCTGTCGGAACTCACAATAACTTAATGGCGTTATTACGAAACTACACTCTCAGCCACTGCTTACAAATGGTGGTGATTAAATTTTGGAGTATTTAATTGATTGGCTGAACGCAAAATATCAAACAAACGGGTAAATAGCTGAGGAAGAGAAAAAAACATTTTAAACTAAACATGAAATTCTAATAAATGATATATATATATATATATATATATATATATATATATATATATATATATATATATATATTCACATACACATTCTTACAGAGGGAGGGAGAGGGTATTGGAAAAGGGGTTGGAGAATGGCTCTACAATCACTCTTACATTTGCTCCACCAGAGGGGGAAGACGAGATTTTCTAGTGAGAGCGTCTTGGACATTGAGAACGAGCTCCTCACTTACAGCTCTCATCCAACTCAAGGTACACTCTTGCGAAACAGACAAATCACTCACATTCCCTCTACTCTCAGAGGCTACACCAGGAACTCTTTTAACTGGTTTCCTCCAGAAACCAGAAAAGTCAGTCATCTCCTCATTCTCCACATCAAACTCAACTTTACCCTTACCATTCGCAAAACCAGAAAAGTCAGCCACACTAGGTTCATTCTGTTCAAACACATTATCATTCATAGTGTCCTCAAAACGGGTAAAATCAGACGCTTAATCACTCGTCTACTTACACTTGCCTAATCACTCACCTGCTTCAGCAAACATTTAATCTCCCTCTCAAGCTCCCCCATACCAGAAAGACTCTGTTCAGACTTACTTTCATTCGTACTTGCATTCTTCCTTTCACTCTTTTTTGTACGCTTCCTACTCATCGAGACCAAGGCAAGCTCTTTCCCAGACATATTCATACAATCACACTCCATCTCATCATCATACACCTTATCTCTCTCTGCACAGTTCATAAACCGGATGGCTCACCAGGTAGTCAGGAGATTCTCTCCACCTCCTCAACTGACTCTAATGAAGCCGCAACCTCTCAGTCACACCTTCATTCAAACTCTCCAAAACATACGTCACACCATTCTCCCAGACTCTCACAACTCTATACGGTCCTTTAAACTTTTCACTCATCTTCGAAACCCTTTTCAGAGTTAAATATTTTTAGAACTCCAAATAACAGTAGCTAAAAATCGAATAAAACTATAAAATTTATGCGCCTCTAAATAATCTAAAAGTGTTTCGCGGTCATGCAAAATAAACCCGAATTCGAATAACGAAGAAGCACAACTAGAGCACGAAAAAGCCATAACGAAACAGAAACAAATGATAATCGGGTTTTACTTATAGCTATGACGTTGGCAGTAAGAAGCTGTTATCGTTCACTGCGAAACAAAAAAATCCGAAAACAAACAATAAAAGACATCAAGAAACCTTACCTAACTTAGAAAAAACTATAAACGAGCAGAGGCGCAGATAATTAGTAAATAATACATACTAAAAGTTACAAATCCCCAAAATAACGCCGTAATTGATCCCATCTCAAGCTACCGTCTGACGTCATAAGAGACATATTGTAACCTAAAATTGTAGGCTACTAACAGCGCCACCTACCCTGGGCCTAAATCTAGAGTATTACCAAAATGGAAAGTACTATCTATAGACATTTACATAAATTTTATATTTTTTAACCAAAATTTACTATATTCCACTCTTTAGTTTCTGTATTCTTTTCTTTAGTTCGTTTAAAATTTCTTCATATCATGGAAATAAAAAGTATTAAGCTAGTGGTAAAAATAAGCACGTGATTGCGAAAATAACAATAATTGGGAGAAATATATCTAAGCTGTTTAATTTAGTTAGATGATAATGCAAAAGAGAATTATTTACAATTTGGGAACAGTGCTTCCTCTAGAGCACTTATTATTTTCTGATTCCCTATTCATAGAGGATATTTAGTTAAAGCTGCCCCATTATAAAAGCCTTTTATGAAACTGCAAATTAATATTTTTAGGCATCTTGGATTGTCTTATTCTGTCTTGTAATATGAACGCTACATAACACTATAACTGCATCATTGATTGGAAAACGAAAGTGGGTGCACTTTCGGAAGTAGTTTAAAAATGAATTGCGTCTAAGCATACTACAGTAGTTTTACCTATAGCACTCGACCTATTAAAATATTGTCCTTTAGTTATTTTTTAATCTATTCAACAATGGATTTAATTTATATTTTCTACACATACACGAAAAGGATTTGGCAAAATGTAGTCGCGTTTGTAGGGAGCGAGTTTCCGACACTCAACCAATTTTCTACCCCAGAGACTCCTCTCTTATCCTACCTTCATATAATCATTTACCCTTTAAGTAATGTGTCCATGGGTCTCATCATATTAAGAAAACAGGGTGAGAGGCAAGATGATGGGTGATCAAATCTTTTTCCCTCTCTTAAAGGAATTCGCACATCCGACGGCCTCTTTTCTCTCCGGTCCTCTGCCCACGTGACGCAGGATTGACCCCATATCATTCTTTTGTTTGTGCTAGTATGTTACTTTTTCTTCTTTTGTAAACTCGGCCCCATTAGGGATGGCTTTCCTATGAACTGGATCACGCTTGGGGTCAGACCAACTAAAACATGAACTCGGAGGTAAAACACTATTTCCTTTGTTTTGGCGCCTTAATCCCAGTTTTATGGCATACGCTCTCAAAAGGGAGGGATAGGAGTCTTAAGAATACACACGGCAAGGCATTGGTGATCCCTTTTAAAGGAGAAATGTTTGTTCATAGTTGCTGCCCGGAGTACCAGCGCCTGGCCAAGTTATGGTAGCTAGCCCCAAGTAGGTCTTCCACAATAAACCCTCATTAATGATTGACCACCAAACCACGGAATCTCTTCGGAAGTGGATACAATAGCCCCCCCAACCCTTGTGTTTCCTTCATTGGGTTCCAGGTAACAGGAAAGGTGAGGGCTGCTGCTTATTAGAAAGAGACCTATGGGGAGTAGGCCCCTTAGTGGAAGGTATTGTAGTATTTGCCCAGCTTCCTCCCCGACAAATAATCCCTCTATCCCTACTTCTTTCGAGGCTGACTGTGATTACTGGAATACTGGTTGTATTTTCCGTCATAACTTCGAACAGGCCGAGGACTAATCGGCCTTAAATGCAAACCCAACCCGTGCTGTTGGAAAATACTCAAGCTCACTGCTCCTACCCTTCTTGCTCCTCTCTAGCAGCCGAATTTTTGGGTGGTAGATCTACCCAGAATTGGAATCCCCTTTTGTCAGTCGTGTGCGGCCAAGTGTGTATACTTTGTTTTATCTCTCATGTCCATTATCAAATTTTTTATTTATCTTTCATGTCCAGTTTTTTAAAAAAAAATTTGTACAGTAGTAAAGTTTATTTTGTTTCGCCCAGTTTGATATGCAGAACCCTCTAGATATTTGAATTAATTCTGCCAAGTATAACTAGTCACTCTTAAGAGATTATTGAAGCCCAAATTTCAATTGCATTATTCGACGCAAGGCTCAACTGCAGAGTTGCTCTGCGTGCTACCTGCCAACCGTTCCGAGACACAGAAAGCAAACGGAGGTTATAAGATCAAACCTTACCTACGACATAATATATATATGTATATACTCATATTAAACTGGTGTCAAGGTTTTATGGGGTTTGGTTCTGGCTATCAGAAAACTGTGGAGAAACAATCTACTTGCATAAACTTCTTACAATCAAATTTGTTTACTTTATTTCATGAACTTTTTGAAATTATTTTAAAGAATCTTTTAGGTTATTTCGTTTGTGACTGTGCTTCACTAATTTTCTACAGCGAAATTCAAGTTTCTTTCAGGTACCACATACTCTTCCATATTTGAAAGAATCAGTAGGAATTGCATTTTTCTTTTTTATGCGTACTCTAAGGGGTAAGACACCGAGGCCATATGGTCTCAATCACAACAAAGTTAAAATAAGGTGATACAATCTCGACTTCAGTCAAAGAATTTATTTCGCGTGATCGAACGAATAAAATTCAAATTGTGCAAATATTTTGTTGTGTGATTTTGTTTTTTTCTTCGTTTGCGATTTTTTTCTGGTTAAACTAACCTTCAGACAATTCCGTTAGTGCTTTAGAGAAATTAATATTTTTGAATTACGATTAAATTGTGTTCGCTAACCCCTCTTCGTTCTTTTGTTGTGTTTTTTTAAATTTTTATAAGTTTTGAGAACACGTCTCGTCTTTCAAAGTTATCAAGGCACAAGATTAGTTTCTCGGATTTAATGGCAAAAGAAGGGGAAGAGAAGAGAAAGAAAAAGAAAGAACGTCAAGAAAGAAGAGAAGAGAAAGAGAGGAAAGAAAGAGAAATTTGTTTGCATGAGCTGAAAATGATCACGGGCAGAAGCGAAACGACTTCAATTACGTCTAGGACCAAAGTTTAACAAAGTGAGTCCATTTTTTTGCCTGTTTTCAAGGAGGGAGAAGATTTCAAATCATAGCTCACTCAAATCGAGAACATTTTTAGATGAATTATTGGAATAATGAAACCGACGGCGTAGCCAAGTTTTTACCTTTACTTAGTACCCAGCTGAGGGACATTTTTATCTCCCTCCCATCAGAGGCAACCATTGATTATTCCACATTAAAAGCCGAATTTCTTGCTGGCTATAACATGACCCCAAGCTTTTATCGTGCAAAGTTCTGGCACTGTCGCATCCAACCTCACCAAACATTGCGACAGTTTAGATATTCTTAGCAGCGTATTTTTATTCTCTGGCTAGGCGCGTCCAAAGTTCCCGAGGAATACTATGCTTTGGTTGACTTTCTCCTCAAAGATTAACCCTTGGCGCCACTTTCCTTGTAGATCAGATCTGTAAGGGTGCAAAAATGTACCAGAGAACTATTCCTTCCAAATCGATAATATAAATAGCCCATTAAATTACCAACTCAAAACGGACTCCGCCATAGCGTGATGGCTAGAGTATTGGCCTTTAGATCTAAAGATACCACGCTCGAAACTCTAAAAGTCGATGATTTTTACGAAGAAAAATCACGACAAAAACGGAATTCAAGGAAAATGACTTCAAGGGCTAACTCATCAAATAATCTAGAATCAAAGAAATCATCACGTCAAGTTAATTAGAAGATGCATCAAGAAAGGAAGGATACCAGGATCAAGAATTAACCCAGCCAACTTAAAAGAAGAAGAATACCAAGAGTCAGATCAATGGAAGACAATGTTTGGAGGGGTAACTTCAGTCAAGAAGAGTTAAATAGATTTGAATATAGAAAATCTCAAGATGAAGAATGATATTGATAAATAAGAAAAGCCATATAATTAATGCCTCCCCCCCCATAGATCCTTTGTGAAAGACCGAAAGTGTAGGACATTTAAAGAGTGCATCGAGAAAGCAGATGTATTTGCGGCTAGTCATAATTGCTATCCAAAGGAAGGGAGGAAGATTGAACTGCACACTTCTAAAACAAAGGCCCATAAGGCCAAAATCGTCGTCTAACAACAGGAAAAAGTTTAGCAAAATGACTCGACCGTTTAAGCCTAAACCCTTTTACATGCCAGCCATCGTGAGACCAAATTCCTCTTCTCAAATCTCCCTGCTTTCTTGTTCCCTAGGAGAACTAACATCTGTTACTCCGGTGAATTTAAGAACTAATTGCTGTCAGAATTCTCAATTTAGATGTGGCTACCCCCACCAGTTGCACAATATAAGAGGCACGCCTGTTCAAAAAACCGTCGCATTCAGAAGCACCCCTTTCTTCAATCGAATCGAGTCCGGCCAGCCACCAGGTGAACTTTCTGTTTGACAAAAGCACTCCTGAAGGTCTCAAATTCGAAAATAGAGTGGTGAACGGGTGCCGGATCTTAACTCTTCTGCGCGACACAGGGTGCACATGCATCGTAATATGTGACAGGTTACTTCGACCTATCACCCCGATCATGACAAGTTTGTAAGAGTGCACGATTACCTGTGACGCGCTAACAGATTCCCGATTGTGAAATGATACATCGAGTGCGCCGATGTACTTCGCTGGCTAAGCTGAGGTCTTCGTAGTTCTTATCAAGTTCTGTGCTGCTTTAATTGGCCAGAATTCGCGGGTATCCACCCCTCCCGTGGCTCAACCCGTGACCAACAGAGCTCAAGCAGTTAAAAAATCGAAAGCGCACGCACCTCTGGAAACCCATGGCCCTTCAGATTTCCCAAATGTCCTGCACGAGTATTTTGGGAAAATCAGAAAGATTGCAAATCCCTCCGCCACTTATCAATAAAATCGCAGAACAAGACGCAAGAGACCAGTAGCGGCAACAAAATTATTTACTTCATTGTTAAGGATGATCTTCTTTTCCGAGTGTGCTTAGCAGACACTAACAGAGAGTCCCAAGTATTATGTGTGCCCCGCTCCTATCTCAGACCAATCCTTCGAACCACCCACGATAGTGTCTTCTTGGGGTATTTTAGCCTTAATAAGGTGGCCCAACGGGTCTTTAAATATTTTTATTTGCCAGGCGCATCGGACGAAATCCTACGTTATTGTCGTCCGTGTGACAACTGCCAGAAGACCGCAATTAGAGGGCGAGTCAGGCCTGCACCCTTACAATGGAACCCATTAATCTCCGAACCCTTCTATCCAGTGGAGATTGGTTTGATCGGGCTGGTTCAGCCACCTTCAAGTGAGGGCCCTACTTGTGTTTTAACTCTGGTCGATTTCACCACTAGATTCCCCGAGGCTGTGCCACTTAAGAAGAATGACAGCATCTCTTGTTCCGAGGCACTCATCACGATTTTCGCCCGTGTTGAGCTTCCGAAAGAGATATTTTCGGATCGTGGATGGGATTTACGTCCCTATTAATGGAATATGTGGGCTCATGATAAAACCGCTTTTCACGACCCCGTTCCACCTAGCCAGAAGTGAGATGTGCGGAAGTTTAAATGTCAGTGGCAAAACCCTTCTGAAAAAATTCTGTGCCAAGCAGCCAAGAGAATGGCACACATTTCTTCTGGCAGCTCTCTTTGCGTATATAGAAATTTCCCATCGCACCTTGGGTTTCGCTCCGTTTGAATTACTATACCGAATAAATGTACAAGGCCCCTTGAGGATATTTAGAGAATTATATGCGAACCAAAAACTAGATCTGGAAATCCAATCTTCGCACTCATATCTGCTCGAGTTATGACAGAGGTTGGAGAAATGCACCGAAATAGTTTACGAAAATGAGGATGTTAACCTGGATAAATATAAAACATACTTCGGCTACAAATCTGGAGATATAAAATTTAAGGCGGGTCAGGAATTTATTGGCCTCAACAGAAAATAACAAATTACTTAGCCAATGGAAAGGCCCTTATCAAGTGATTGATAAACGGGAAATAGTCGATTATTTGATTGAAATGTCAACAGAAAGGAAGCTTTTCCACCGAGACATCCTCAAGAAATATCATCGGCGCGCATGGACTAAGCAGATTGTGGCTATAGATGAAGAATCGCCTATGCAGTCGCCTGCATAGAGCAAGACAGCGAATATCCCCTACACATCTTGCTAGACGTACCCAAACTCTCGTTGGCCGAATTAAAGTTTACCCACCATCTGTCACATTCTCAGAATACTCAACTGCATTTCCTCCTGAAACAATTCGGTGACATCATCTCTGAAATTCCTTGTTGTGCGGCCCAATTTGAACACAAAATTTAAATGACCACTCAATAACCGACCTGATATAAAAAGTATCTGCTGCCCATACGCCTGAGAGAAGAATTTAATGCTAAGGTTGACAAGCTGTTAAATTTGAAAATAATAGAGCTGTCAAAATCAAATTATTTTTCCCTGGATTTTATAGTTAAGAAACAAAACGGATCATACTGGATGTGCATCGATTTAAGGAAAGTGAATTCGGTATCCGTATTCGACGCAGAGCTGATCCTTCATTTTGACCAGAATTGGCAAATATATCCTTTTATTTTGATAATATTTATGTTTCTACGAATGGGTGGAATCAGCACCAGAATGCTCTTCGAGCACTTCTACAAAGACTCCTAGAACATAATTTAACCATTGCCCCCAGTAAGTGTCACTTCGCCTACAATACAATAGACTATTTTGGATTTCGAATTGGAGATAACCAGCTAGCTCCCCAAGAGGATAAAATTCGAGCCATTGTTAAAATCACTCTGCCCGCGACATGAAGGAATTAAGATACGGAGAAAATGATAAAGGCATTCTCATTGCGTATGCAAGTCAGAAATTACTACCATGAGAAAGAACTACGCTGTGGTTGAACGAGAGGCTCTCGCGATAGTCTAGGAATTTTAAAAAATTTAAAATGTTCCTGTTAGGGAAAGAACATATAATAGAAACTGACCATAAACCCTTATCCTACCTCAGAAATCTAAAAAAAAACAATTATGGTCATCTAATGCGCTGGAGTTTGTTTTTACAAGAATTCCAATTCACGATCTTGTATATTAAAGCCTCCGGAAACTGTATAGCCGATAGCTTAAGCTGCAATCCATTGAATTCCCTTCGAAAACGCGGCAATGTTTCACTTTTATTGATTCGCTGCTGAGGAAACTACAGACATTACTAATACATTCCAGTTAGCTATATTAATTCGGCGGATTACTTTTAAATTCGAAATTACAGAGGAATTATTATGCTTAAAATCTTAACATTTTGGGGTGGATGAAATCAGCAATTAATGAATTGAATATTTCATATCAAAATCGGATTTGAATTGCTACTGATGGAGTGCCTTCAATGATTTACCCCCCCAAAGGACTAGTAGCATTGGTCAAGGAACAATTAGAAATCAGTGAACTAATGCAAATAAATTAATATTATGTCATTGCATAATTCAGCAAAAAAATTTGTGCGCAGAAACGTTCAATATAAAAGATGTGATGTCAATTGTTGTGAGATGTGTTGATTTTATGAAAAGTAAAGGACTCAACAGCAGGTAATTTAAAGAAATATTATTGGAGCTTGAAACGAACTATGGTGATTTATTATACTATTGGGAAGTGCATTAGCTAAGCAAACCACAATGCTTTATAGGTATTATGTACTCAAGAGTGAAATTAATTTTTTTCTGGAAATCAACGGTAAACCTATTCCTTAAATAAATCAAGAACAGTAGATGTGTGACTTAGCATTTTTAATTAAGTTGAATGTGAAAAAACAAAAGGTTGTAAAACCTTTTGAATTCATACTGTAATTATCGATGACACAACTAAAGCAAGGAAATATGGTTCATTTTCCAACACTTGAAAGATTGATACAGGAAAGATTGACAGACGACAAATAATTATCAAGTCAAATGTGGGTAGCTGTCTCTATAATTCTACCAAATACCAAAGAACTGTCCAAAAAGAAACAAGTGTAACTATCATTAAAATAACTGTTTATAAGGAAATTTTTGAATAATTATAGAAATTGTTAATCAGCAAATTCAATGTTTGCTTCGATGCATAAGTAACTATAAAAAAAATTCTTAAATAGAATATCGAATATAATAAGCTCAAGTCCAATTTCAACCTTATTTTTCGCCCGCGAGCAAAAGTTTAATTTTGTGTTTGCCCGGTAACCATAAAAGATTTATTAACCCTAACATAGGTATTGCATTGCCACTAGATATCAGTAAATATGATGAAATAAAAGGGATTGCAACAATGACAAAGATTAATTTCCTGGAAAATAGAAGAAGCATAAATAAGGGCAAGATGAAAGAAATATCTGGT
Source organism: Ceratothoa steindachneri (assembly GCA_963969495.1). Classification (NCBI taxonomy): domain Eukaryota; kingdom Metazoa; phylum Arthropoda; class Malacostraca; order Isopoda; family Cymothoidae; genus Ceratothoa; species Ceratothoa steindachneri. Next base: position 98,665,556 of record OZ018321.1, on the reverse strand, counting down.
ATGACCTCATTTATCCTCAATAACAACCGTAAGGCGTTAATTATAAGAATGTACAAGATTCTTCCAAGTTACGAGAGCACACTTCTTCAGCTCCTTCCACAGAACTTACATGAATTTTAAATCTGAGCTTTGAAAAGGCCACTTGAGTAGACTAATGGGTCGTTGTGCTCAGTATTTTTGAGTAGATATTTCTAGTATGATTGTGAGCTTTGTTCCGTTCACTTGCCGATTGTTTTAAACTTTTATCAAGTATGCACTGATAGTTTTCAAACTTCATGGTCAAATATATCGCTATTTATGCGTCATTGAGAGCAGCAACGTAACACCCGATGAACATAATCAAACCTCCTCCAATTTTCACAGGGGAATGGTGTTCTTTTCTCTCAGGGCTTCATCAAATCTCCATCAAACCTAGTGTTCGTCATTTTTTAACAGAGTTGATTTTTCTCATCTGACCATAGTTTTCATCCAACTTAGCTTGTATATCTTTTAGATGCTCTTTGGTTAATACCAAACGGGTCATTCTATGAGCTCTCTTCAACCAAGGAGTTTTCATCTTGGGACACATCCAGGAAATCCTTCCCGTTGTAAATCACATTGTACTCTTGAAGCAAAAACTTATACCCTGCGTTTTGCAAGCTGTACTTGTAACTCATTCGATTATCTTAGTATTGCTTTTGTCATCATCACAGGTAAAAAAAACATCTCGATGGATCAGTTTCTTTGGTTGACCATCACGCGCAGGATACACTGTGATTCCATTTTATATATACTTCTTTGTGCTGTTTCATAATGTTAATTTACAGATTCTGACTGGTCAGAGGTCTTCACTTTTGGGATCTTGGAAATGTTTCTTAGGCGACTTCGTGACAACAATTAACAAATCTCGCAAGAAATTTAGCATTTATCCTATCATTCTTGAGCGTTCTATTATACTCTATATTCGTTTCAAAACATTATAAAAACTTTCTGAATATTTGCTTATATGAAAAATTCCTATTTAATCATTAAAATACAAAAACTATCTCTTTCCTATACTTTTCCAATCGCATAATATTGACACCTATACGAAACTAGGATTTATTTAATATAATCTCTTGTTCTGATTGATTTTATACAGCATCCAAGAAACAGAATGTTCCTGAAATAAAAAATAAACGAATAGAAGTTATAAATGTATTTAATTCTGATATAATGATATAAAGAACAATACACTGGAGTTATCTTTCAAGAACAAATAGTAATAAACGAAATTAAAACATAATAAAATTGAAAATACATTGAAAAGGATCGTAAAATAACATTTTCAAGTGAGAGTAAATGTAATTTAAATTAAAAAAACGCAGTAATTAATATGATTAAATAAACTTATATAAGTTAGAAACACTTCATGAATCACCTAATCTTCACTTTTATTGATTTCTCGATCGGACTTGTCGCGTAGGAATAGATGAGGATTTAGGACTGATATGGTCTGGCAGTTTGATCGTTGACGACTGCGTAAAAAAATTGACTCTCCAAAATTAAGTTTAAATGAATATATGCAGTGATGTTATGCTGTTAGTATAAAGGTGGTAGCCACCTCTACACTTAGTGGTGTAGATAAGTAGCATTCTCCAGACGTGCTCGATGCAATGTAAATCTGCATATACGCTGATATACTAACAAAAGTAACTTGTGTTACGTTCCGACGAATAGAATGAATGCAAATACAATAAACGTAGCATATAATTGCTAAGTCAATTTAATGTGTCTAATTGACGCTTTGCCGAATTAACTTTTCTCTACCTTGATTGGGCGAGTGCTATTGCTGCACTGCTAACTCTTGTGTTTAATTAAGTTATCTTTTATTTCGATCCATAAGATTTATTCTTTGTTAAACAATATCTACAAACGTATCTGTATCATCCTGTATTTTAAATACAGTAATTCGTCCTAAGCGTTAATTAGATGATAATTTCGTTAGATGCTGGAATGAGAGGCCACTTAAAATTAAATAAAATCGATTCCCTAGTTTATCCTTTTTATACTATTGAATTCAATTTCTTTACCCCAGTACTTTAATAAAAGTCATATATCAAATTTTTGCCTATAGGCATCAGATAAAGTAGCATTAAACACAAAATTTTTCTACCATAATATAAATTCTACTAAAACCTTTGTTTCCTCTCTGTTTATAAGTACTTTAATTGGTCATCACAAATTTTCCAACCATTTCAGAGGTGCAGTTGGAAGAATCCTTAATTCAAACGAACCATTTTCTAGAGAGAGAAAAAACTATTTAAGACAACGACTTGAAATTTCCATCCAAATGTCTTTAAAATGGATTATTGCAGTGGGAAGGGGTAAGTACAGCGAGACACGTTTTCCAATTGTGCCATAAGTGTCAATAACTAAAGGTGTTCAAGCGAGTGAGAGAGAGAGAGAGAGAGAGTTGGTGAAAAAGATAGAGAGAGTGAGAGACAGCGACAGTAAAGTGCTGGTTAACCAATGCTTACCTGCGCTAACGGGCCACTCAAGATGAGCCTAAAAATAAAGCGTAAAGAATTGTAGTAAAAGCAGATGAAATGGCGAAATTTAATTATAACGGCAAGATTAGCGGAATTTAAAATGCAATAAATGAAGGATATTATAATTAAAAGAAGGGAAAGTGCTTTAATGCATTTTAAGGAATGCTTTAGAGCTGTTCTAGGAAAGTCACTTCTCTGGCGAGGAACGGTGAGCAGCCACTAGGACATGAAGCAGTGTCGGTTATCAATTTTTGCTATCTACTAACCGCAACATTTGTCCCAAGATTTCTCGAAAAATTAACCATTATTATAATATATTTAGAAAAGTTAACGGTGGAAAATTATCTGCGATTGTAAGCTAGCTGACTATAAGGATATATCTTGAAATGCATTTTTTGGGTGCTTTCCTCAAAAGTGGTTCCCTGAAAAGTGACCGATCTGGTGTCAATGCTTTTGGTACCAGTAAGGCTGTAAGACGTGACATTGGCAGTTAAAACAGAGAGAATGCAGCCTCAGCCAGCAGAAACAGACACAACAGTCAGTATGACTGCGTCTTCACGCATGAATTAATCCAATAACTGGAAGAAAAGTTGATGGTAGAGCAGAGTAAGGGAACCCAAGCTTTGGTTCGAGAGATGGGTGTTGTAGTTACCAACATGAAGCTGGCCCTGAAGAAATACCTTTGCTACCACTCTTAATACAGGCGCAAGGCAAAGTTCTGAGAGCCATAGTGGAGGAGAATCACTAGACTAGGTCAAAGATAATCATGAACATTCAGAAGCATCCTGTTGGGCAGACGACTATGTAGTTCATATCAGATGAACACAACATCTTCCAGAACCAGCTTCACAACACCCAAAGCAAAAAGTCGCTGGCCTAATCACCATGTAATCTTCTTCTTCTCATGAACACCAAAGTCTCCCAAACTGTGATGGTCATTGGATGAAACTTCTGTCAGGGTTACGTCATCCTGCCCCACATCTTTGATCAGGGTTTTAGGCATAATTTAGACCTGTTAGATACGGTGTTTAAACCCTGGTTGTAGAGGGTTCGTACTAGAAGGAAAAACCTCCGGAAAGGATCCAAAGTGAATATCAAGAATTTACAATATTGCAGAAGCGCCACAATCTGGTTCCTGATTTACCGGAATTTAAATCCCATGAATTAATATCTGTGGAGCTCGGTTGAGAAAGAGACAAACTATTCTTCCTGCAATCCCACGGCCGAACTGGTGGTCAAAAAAAAGTTAGAAACGCATACCACGAGATTCGGAGCCTTCTTGAGGTGGCAGTAAAAGCTGAGGGTGGCGCTGTGATCAAATTATTATCATCTATCTATAACCTACTTGATATTTTTTGAAATTTTAAAATACATTGATATTGAGGGTAGATTCTCTGTTAAGCAAAAGAGAGGGACATTAAAATATAAATATCAAGGAGAAAAAGGAAATCACAGTGAAGGAAATCCATACTAACAAAACAGAAATAAACTCAAGACAAAAAACAATAAATATTCTGGACGGGATTCGAACCAGAGTTTTCAGATTTCCGTTCAATTGCTCTACTGCTAATCAAGCAGGCACATCAAATTATACCAATCCAAAACATCACCCTACAATTTATCCCAATGATAAAAAGTACTTCTAAGCGACCCACACAAAGCAATCTAGGGGATCTCAATCAGCCAAGTTGGGAAGCAAAATGCAAGATGATGTGCCATTGAAGAAATTCTCCCACAGCGTGGCCTTAGTATTCTGGCTGGTATGATAGGGCGCAGAATTTTGGTGACTCACGTATGGCCTCCGAGCAGGTAGCCAGTTGAGGCCAGGCTTTACAATCTCTATCAGAACATGGATGTAGCCGTCTGTGTTTAGCATGAGGGCCTTAGGAATGAAATGGTATGGCATGAGATTATTTTTCCTGCTGCTTGACTCTGGGTACATTCATGGCTGCTGCAACATCAGGACACCTCTGGTTCTAGGAGTTAATAATTTTGTATTGGCAGCTTAGCAGAAATTCTTATTGACAGATAAGTACCACAGACTGTGTTGCTGCAATGGCTGTTTCAACTTGATGAATAGCTTTGTGGTGTGCTTGATTCGTTTTTTCTGCATCAACTTGGACAGAAATTGTCTCATCCTTATTTTGTATAAAAGCTAGCGAATGTCTTCTTGCATCACTAGCTTAATTAGCTTTTCAGCGAGACCTTTCTCCCATGCAATTACCTCTCTGAGATGATTGTTGATGATTTTTGTCGCCTCGTAGTCGAATTCTAAACCTTCTAGCATTTTTCTGACCTTTTCCAGCATTATTCTTCAGGACGTTGCGGAGGTCTAAATTCTTCTTTTTTCTCCTTCTGGCACGGATTGTCAGGACGATGCCATACATATTCTACAAATTGAAGGGTGGGGTTAAAATTTCCAATAGTCAATTATTCGACCAAAAAAGGAAGAAAAAATATTATTGCTTTTAAGAGAATATACTCTAAACGAAAGTCAAAAAATACATGTAAAATTAGCCTAAAAAAAATTATAATACGTAAAGCAGCTAAGTTTCCTGGCACGTCGTTTCTTCTAATCAAGAATAACATCAATTGATCATATTTTATCTAACTTCCATTACTACCTTTTCCTTTAATCGATGGTAATTTTTCATCGAAATTGAAAAATGGGTAGTTCCATAACCTAAGTTCCTCCTACATTTTATCATATATATATATATATATATATATATATATATATATATATATATATATATATATATATATATATATATATATATATATATATATATATTTATATATATATATATATATATATATATATATATATATATATATATATATATATATATATATATATATATATATATATATATATATATATATATATATATATATATATTCGTTTGATCTGTTCTTGTAGCGCTTCACTTTAAGTTGTAGGATGAACGAACAGAAATAGAGGGAGAAATTCATTTATTTAATACAAACTTTCGGGTATTAATTTCCCCCATCATCTGTTACTTGAAATACAAATTCCTTAATAGACTAAGCATTTGAAGTGTAAACTTTTAAATATTGAAATTACGGAATTGGTAGATGATTTTGCACGTTAATATAGAAAGTTATACAGAAGTTATAGTTTATTGCGTTAAAATTCATGCTGGATAATTTAAGTAGTAAAATTGGCTATCCTTTTGGAGGAAACTCTACAGGCACGTCAAGAAAACACTAACCTTGTCCAATCAGTTGTGAACGGAAGATTGTTGAAAACGCGCGAAGGGCGTAAGAAAAAAGAGACGATTTGAATTTGGGTTAATACTTTGTAGCTAAATTAGTGGATGAGAAGGGTAATCTTAATTTAAAGAACTGGAAAGGTATATGATGTACATTTATTCTTGAATTCGAAAAGAGAGAGGATCGGGGATAATTTCCAATTTTTTTAAAATGTTCTACGGTAACATGGGTTTTACAATGAATACAAGTAGAATGTAACTATACACGCGAGAACTTTGCCTTCAACGAGCGCACTGTAATGCGAATATATTTACACAGATTACATCTGGAACAAGTAAATTCGTTATGACGGAGCACTTTACATATTGAAGTATTCTGTCCTTACAATTGAAATAGTCTCCTATATGTTGTTTATTTATAAAAATTATTTTAACTTTGACATGAGAAAAGAACTGGAATATATTTGTAATTACTTTTATAATTTTGGGGTTAAAAAAATCCATATCCTTAAAAAATATGTAACGCATAACTTTACATAGTGTTGGGAATTTGAATTTCGGTTGATAGATGTTTTTTAAAAATTGCTGTTGTCCTCTTCACTAGAGACAGCAACACCGTTTTAGTTGAAATATCCACACAAAAATTTAACTTCTGTTGGAATCCAGCACAGGACGAATTTATGTACGGAGTATACTGTCCTTGATCAATAGAGGTTGGCTTGCGGAAATATCTTGGTTTTAAATTCTGTTAATGAATGAGAGATGCGAAAAAGATGAGAAAAAGATACTCCTGCTGTAATTCCTTTCTAAATGTTTTTACTGATCTGAATTTTTACCATTCCTTTACTCAAAAAAGTGTGAAAGTAAGTAAATACTATTCCATGTGCTTCCCGCCATCTCCCCAGTGCAATTCTAAATGGAGTTATCACTACTCCAACTGCGCGTTCGCTTCTCTTTCGGAATTTTTAATTTTCATGTGTCCCTCTTTAAATTTATTGTTCGAGTCATTTTATCATTTTCTCTATTCGGTGAGGGAGACTGGCTACCATTACGCTCGGATCCGCAGTTAAAACAGCGCGAAATCTTCTGAATAAAAAATCCGCCAGAGATTTAACGTCATCTCTTGGATAAAAGAGAAATTTCAGGGCAGAAATTCAGCATTCACGATGAAGTAATTCCATTATTAATATTAATTACAAGAAATAAAAATTGAAGTGACGAAAACAATGATCATAAATCTATATGAAATAAGCTAATCAGATTATATAATTACACACACAACAGGAATAGTACGAGTACATCAAATATATGAGCTAATACCTAGTTTACACCAGTGGTACGAAAAAATACAAAGTCACTCAAAGTTGAGAAAATGCGGAGGTGCAACATAAAATATTAGAAATTCAAGATAGGAACAACAACAAAGTACAACCTCAAAATAACGAGTGGGATTGTAATAATAACAATAATGATTGCCCTAAAAATGGGATATATAAAGGGCGATCATAAGAAAATACTATAATTACGATAAAGATTAAAAAAGAATCGAAGGCATGTACAAACGTGTGTAAGATTAGCTCCAGCCTATATATCATCCAAAGTGATTATTTAAAGTCCTAGGGTTAAGAAAACTTTCACAAGACTTCATTCGCAGCGAATTCGTTTCCCAACATTATCTCAAATGCCAATGTCTATACTACAGGATGCTGAATCCAGAGTTTAAAAGCTGGGAGTCAGTGGCTGAGAATTTCCACTTAAATTTGCAATTCTTCCCAAAATCGTAATTAAAAAGGTCCTCCATTTGTCTAAGTAAAATTATCAATCAATGTGATATCACTCCATCAAAATCATGTGATAAAATCTATTGAACTTTTACAATAGTAACTTATTTTTTGAGATACTTGATTGATTATTAAAATCAATTACATTTGTAAGGTATTTTATATCCATCTGTCTTGTAAAAATTAAGGTTTTCCTTCTTAATGGCGGAGCTTATAACTATTTCTGAGGTCTCTAAGTTAAAAAATAGAAGATTATTTGTTCAGGGGGGGGGGGGTGACTTCTGCAAATTTCATCATTCTTGTCTACGACCTAAATTATATGCAATGGTTCAGTAAATGAGTTTTTCGACTATTTATTTTCCTTACACTGCTAAAGAGCAATTAAATCTGTTTTCACTAATCATAATCAAGCTGCTCTGAATAGAGCAGCTCCAAGTCCCGAGGATGAAGTTCTTAGTAATACCATTATTCCATGCCTAATACCATCTAGAAGTCTTACTAAATCAGGAGTCTCTTATTTTTTCATCTAGTACTCCATTAAGGTGCTATTTATATTTTAAGGACATTACTATTAGTTATATATGGTTGTTCATTGTTGACTGGTTCTTTCAGAAATGCATTTCATTCTTCTTGGTCAAATTAATCACAATAACTTATTTAAGTAAATGAGAGCAAAAGATTAACTGTCTCCTTTGCATGTATGGATAGTTCAAGAAATATTTAGTATGGAAATACTTTGATAAATCGTACAGATTTAATCTAACCGAGCAAAATCATATGAAACTATATATAAATATATATACCTATATAGTCGGTGGAGGGGCAGAAAAGAAAAGCGAAGTTAGCGAAGATAACACAGTTGCAAGGACTGGCTTATCATTTGTATTCTTGATATATTTTATAGTTCTTCTATATTTTTCAGACATTCATATAGTCTTAACTGTTTGTTTCCCTATTTTCCTATTTCTACTTTTGAATTTTAATTTTCCTATAATAAATGCATAAAGTTTTTATCCTGTACCGTTCCTGATATCCTCAAAGATTTTCTGTTTGATTGACCTAAATTCTTCTCGGTAGATTCTAAAATTTCCATCCATTAAATGCTATTCCAAATTATTTTATTCTAAACTTAGGCGAATAAACGAATTTACATTTGCGGCCCTGATTTTCGGCGTATCAATGACATTTTCTCTTTTTTTTCCCCCTAAGGGGGTAGCTTCGTTAAGCAGAGTTTCCAAGTTAAGGTTGGGCTTCATATCTGCGGCCATTCGTTCTTTTTTCGTTATTCTCTTCGGCAATGTCCTAATTTTCGAAGATGGTGAAATTCTTCGGGACACACATCTGCTTGATGATGTTTTTCTTTATCATCAGGTTGAGATTGATGGAGAAAGTTAACGGCTGTCCGATGTTAAGCACATCAGCATGGTAATATTTCAAGGGCTGTTTCCCTCGGGATGGTGACGTTAACATTTGGTTCTTTAAGTTCTTTCAGAGTAATTTAAAGTTTATGCATGGTAGGGAAGACAAAAAAGTTAGGAGATGTATAAAATAAATGATATTAAATCTACATTTTCCTTCTACTAACAAATATTGACAAATAATTTAATTTTATTTTGGCTTGCTAATTGCGTGGGCAGACGTGCATAAACTCAACATCACTCACAAATAAGCAGAAAGGCGAAATCAGCTGCATTGTAAGTCGTTCTATAACGTTCGAACAATTCTAGATAATCTATAACATATTTTACTGTTCCTCTTTTTTTAAATATATGGGCAAATTCCCTGAGGCAAAAGAAGAGGACAGAATAGAAATGGAACTTACAGCAAACTTGCATTTAAACAGATATAAACGTTTCTTTCTTTTTCAAATGTACATCACTCATTTTTAAAACGGAGTCAAACTATTTCGTTCTGACTTGTAAATAATTTAATGCCTTCTCTTAGTGTTTGAGTTTCAGCCAATGTTTTTTTTTACTTAAGTGTTGTACGTTTTTTTTTGTTTTTATTACCATTTAAACCGCTGCCCAGTGTATATCTAAAAACAAGACATTTTAAAGGCGATCTTTATATTAAAGCGTCTTTTTTCAGCTCGAAGGAATGCATACAAAATTAAATACACTAAATGCATTACCTACATACAAAGATACGCAAATGTCTTTTCCGGATGCTAACCTATACGAGCCATCACTTGCCAAGCTGATGCCATCCCGTGCCAAACATCCAATAAGATCGTAAGAAACACTCATTAATCGTGTGACACCAAGGGTGTTAATTACCAACACGAAAGAATACCGATATAGTATTCTGATGAGTGTCGTAAAAGGTGACTAAGCCCGCTTAGGGGGGCGCTGTCGTGGGAGGCAGCGACCTCAGGCACTTTATCCCACGAACTGTAGCAGACCCAGACGAGTGAGACCATCAAAAAGGTGGCAACGGATTGCCCGAATTTTTATGGGGAAGGAGAAGGGTTAAATGTGATGAGGAAAAGATAGGGGAGGTTTTCTAATGTTTTTATAGAAGGGAGATATCAGAGGCTTGCTCTAAGCAAGATTAACATGAAAGGGAATGAAGAGTTTACGTGGAATGGAGTGTGATTAGGTGTGGATCAGGGTGGTAGGAATAAAGAGGGCGTGTTAGTGCATTTGACTGAACAGTAATACAATACATTGGTTCGGCATAAATTCACGATTTCGAGAATTATCTGCGTGAAGATGAGGTTTGCAAGGTTGAAACTAAACGTGATTGTAGTATATGGGGTTAGGTAATACTAAAATTGAAGCTGAGAAAGAGAGATTATGAAATGACTTGGGAGAAGTGGTGGAATGGAAATAGGTAATCCGGTAGGGTCAATATGATAATTTAGAAATTATGTTAATATTTTGTCATTAAAATTAGATGCAAATGAGTTCCTTTTGAAATATTTTTCCCAGAAAAAATTGATTAGCATTGGCAAGGAAAAATAAGTAAGATTGTACCTTCTAGGCTGTATTTATTTAATCGTTAAATTTGATATTTATATTCGCAGAAACTTAAGAAAGCAAATCTTAAACATTTGAATGTCCTTTTTCATTATAGTGTTTGTATTATTCAAAGTTTTAAAAACACTGAAATATAGATGGCAGTGCACAGGTACGTAAAAAAGGATAATTGAATCAAGAGCAAAAGACTGATATAATGTGAAGTTTATAATGCTAGTTGGCACAAAATATCTTTTGCTTAATGATGATTTTAGTTCCAGATTTACTGATATAAAAATGAATAACTTAAATAGAGTTTGGCGGTATTATTCCTTGATCACCAGACTATGTTTGGTAGTACTTTTATAAAATAGGATTCTGTAATGTTCTCGAAAATATAAATAACTGATTTAAATCTTTTTTAATCATTCGACATAAGACTATATGGAAGAATGTTTCAAAAAAGTAATTAACAACTACTTTGTTTGTTGTAGGATTGTGTGAACTTCACTAACATAAGAATTCTCTTTTCAATTTAGTGACTTAATTTTTTCCATAAGCTCTAACTTATTATTTTTATTTTATTTTCTATGTTTTAAACGAAAAATGAAACTAAAGTTCGCTTAGAAAAATGTTAAAGGTAAAAAACGAAAAAAAAGGTAGCTTTAATTTTAGTTTCGTAATGGAATATTATTTTGTGTTATATATATTAAAGCTGGTTTTATTGCACAAATATTTTATTGCATATAAGAAGAAACTTGAATCACACATTAGGATTACAAATACTGAAATCAAATAGATGCTAATTTATTAATAACCGTACATCAGGCTGGAGGACCTCTTTTTGATTGCAAACGGGCAAAAATTTCTTTTGTTACACTTTCCCTTGTAAGTCTTCTTTGGCTGATCTCGTCTAATCGTCCAGCAGTAGTCCGCCATCATGTGTCTATCCCAGTAACCTTGGTAACGCTCTTCTATCGTCATCAAATCCTGATGGAAGCGTTCCACTTATTCGTCGCTCACGGCTCCCAGATTCTCTGAGAATCGTTGGAGGTGACTATTTAGAAAATGCAGCTTCACACTCATGTTGCATCCAAGATCAAAATGTGCTAAAAGCACATTAGTAACCAGATCTTCGTAGTTAAGTGCTTTTTTGTTTCTCAAGAAGTTACGAACAACGGCAGAAAATGAGAGTCATGCTGCCTTCTCTTTTTCATTCAATGTGTTCACGAATCTAGAATCACTCACAAGTGTTCTGATTTGGGGACAATCAAATACTCTTGCTTTTATTTTTTCGTATGACAAAGCAGTAAACGCCAATACTATGTACTGCAAACAATCATTTTCAGTGCTCAACGCCCTGACATACTGCTGAATCAACCCCAGTTTTAGATGAAGTGGAGGAAAAACGATCTTCTCTCGACTCACGATTGGCTCATTAGCAATGTTTGGCATTCCTGCTTCCAAAGTTTCCCGAACTGGCCAATATTTTGAAGACCAGTGTTTGTACGGGCTCGACTGTCCAACATACAGATATAGCATGAAAACTTTGTATATCCCTCTTTCTAGCCAAGGAGGAAGTTGACCATCTTAAGTTCTACACATATGATCCAATTGTGTTTATGGTACTTAAGTAAATCCATGACCATTCTTATGTCATCGTGAGATTCTCTCAGATGGACAGAGTGACCGAGAGGAACTGCACCAAAGTTATTGCCATTATGCAAAAGGACACACTTGAGGCTACGCTAGGAGCTATCCAGAAACAGTCTCACTCAGCAGGGCTATAGGTGCCAAGCCCCAACTCGGTAAACAGACCAGTAACATCGTGGCAGTATAAAAATTGTTTGTTCTCAGAGAAATACTTTGAATTTGTACTCTCCCTTGTTCGGTAATATGATACCCGTACCGACCTGTCAAGCAAATGTCTTTCACTCAACCTGGAGGCTAAAAGTTCTATAACTTACTTGGAGAGCGCGAAATCACATATCAAGTCATTCAAATCCTCTTGATTGTAAGAGTGAGGAGCTAATTACTGTTCAGCATCTGATGATAAATCTGCAGACTCTAAATCCATTCCGTGGGCGTCCATATCAGGTACATCATTTTCATCCTCGGAGGAAGCATATCCACTGAAAATCGGAACTGGTAAAGCCTCAGAATGAGGTACTGGCCGGATCCCCGAGGAAATGTTAGGATAGTCGATCTTGTGCCGATTTTTATTGCCAATCCCTTTAATATTCTCCAGATAGAAATAACAGTCCGATACATGATCCTTTGGCTCTCGCCACACCATGGGGGATTCCAAAAAGAAGACCATTTCTCTTTCCCTTCGTCCACTCACGAAGATGTTCCACACAACTATGATAAACAGCATGCGGGGCACACTTCTTATCTTGATCGCTAAGAGGAACATCAAAATATGCCTTATAAGTGCGGATCACAAAGTTTGATATATTTTGCCTTTGACGAACTAGCATGTGTCTGAATTATTAACACAATTTCATCTTGAGGAAGCAATTACTCTAATATGAGACCTGAAAAAAGAAACAATAATGTCAATATTTTGCAAAATATCATTTACTACTATGTACTGTGAAGTATTTGCTTTCTAAGAACACCCTCTCTCTCCGTCCAGAGGGCAGTTTACGGGGAAACGAGAAAATAAAAATTACAGAATAACTATACAATATAGGTAAAAATGGATTATATATTTGAAATCAGCATGGAAAAACAAATTAAAATTGTCAGATAGATCGAAGTTACCAGAAAATGTGATTAAAGTTGTTCCGCTGCGTAATTAATAAAAGAGTCCCGTGCAACTCAGGTCTTGCACAAGAATGGTAAGACCATGAACGAATTGAAAAAAATCCTCTTTATTATTCTTTAGACGTTTCGAGATCGAGCCTCATCATGATATATATATATATATATATATATATATATATATATATATATATATATATATATATATGTCGTAGTACAACCACTCTATACCATACACTACTCCTATATTATGTGGAGGGGTGAGTTAATCACCTACTGCAACGCGAACTGTTGAAGGACTGCCCGCAGGGATTAACGACCAATTAGGAAGTTACACTTGAGACGTTGGGTTTTAAATCCTTAATAATCAGATTGCATAAATGGTTGGTGAGATTTACTTGAATAGGCCGAGAGTATCGTTCAATGTTAGTTAAAGATGAAACAACAAAAATATAATTTATTTATACAGATAAAAATAAGAATAATAATAGGCAAAGGGAATTTTTTTAAATTCAGCATTCACGATGAAGTAATTCCATTATTAATATTAATTACAAGAAATAAAAATTGAAGTGACGAAAACAATGATCATAAATCTATATGAAATAAGCTAATCAGATTATATAATTACACACACAACAGCAATAGTACGAGTACATCAAATATATGAGCTAATACCTAGTTTACACCAGTGGTACGAAAAAATACAAAGTCACTCAAAGTTGAGAAAATGCGGAGGTGCAACATAAAATATTAGAAATTCAAGATAGGAACAACAACAAAGTACAACCTCAAAATAACGAGTGGGATTGTAATAATAACAATAATGATTGCCCTAAAAATGGGATATATAAAGGGCGATCATAAGAAAATACTATAATTACGATAAAGATTAAAAAAGAATCGAAGGCATGTACAAACGTGTGTAAGATTAGCTTCAGCCTATATATCATCCAAAGTGATTATTTAAAGTCCTAGGGTTAAGAAAACTTTCACAAGACTTCATTCGCAGCGAATTCGTTTCCCAACATTATCTCAAATGCCAATGTCTATACTACAGGATGCTGAATCCAGAGTTTAAAAGCTGGGAGTCAGTGGCTGAGAATTTCCACTTAAATTTGCAATTCTTCCCAAAATCGTAATTAAAAAGGTCCTCCATTTGTCTAAGTAAAATTATCAATCAATGTGATATCACTCCATCAAAATCATGTGATAAAATCTATTGAACTTTTACAATAGTAACTTATTTTTTGAGATACTTGATTGATTATTAAAATCAATTACATTTGTAAGGTATTTTATATCCATCTGTCTTGTAAAAATTAAGGTTTTCCTTCTTAATGGCGGAGCTTATAACTATTTCTGAGGTCTCTAAGTTAAAAAATAGAAGATTATTTGTTCAGGGGGGGGGGGGGGTGACTTCTGCAAATTTCATCATTCTTGTCTACGACCTAAATTATATGCAATGGTTCAGTAAATGAGTTTTTCGACTATTTATTTTCCTTACACTGTTTTCACTAATCATAATCAAGCTGCTCTGAATAGAGCAGCTCCAAGTCCCGAGGATGAAGTTCTTAGTAATACCATTATTCCATGCCTAATACCATCTAGAAGTCTTACTAAATCAGGAGTATCTTATTTTTTCATCTAGTACTCCATTAAGGTGCTATTTATATTTTAAGGACATTACTATTAGTTATATATGGTTGTTCATTGTTGACTGGTTCTTTCAGAAATGCATTTCATTCTTCTTGGTCAAATTAATCACAATAACTTATTTAAGTAAATGAGAGCAAAAGATTAACTGTCTCCTTTGCATGTAAGGATAGTTCAAGAAATATTTAGTATGGAAATACTTTGATAAATCGTACAGATTTAATCTAACCGAGCAAAATCATATGAAACTATATATAAATATATATACCTATATAGTCGGTGGAGGGGCAGAAAAGAAAAGCGAAGTTAGCGAAGATAACACAGTTGCAAGGACTGGCTTATCATTTGTATTCTTGATATATTTTATAGTTCTTCTATATTTTTCAGACATTCATATAGTCTTAACTGTTTGTTTACCTATTTTCCTATTTCTACTTTTGAATTAGCAATGTTTGGCATTCCTGCTTCCAAAGTTTCCCGAACTGGCCAATATTTTGAAGACCAGTGTTTGTACGGGCTCGACTGTCCAACATACAGATATAGCATGAAAACTTTGTATATCCCTCTTTCTGGCCAAGGAGGAAGTTGACCATCTTAAGTTCTACACATATGATCCAATTGTGTTTATGGTACTTAAGTAAATCCATGACCATTCTTATGTCATCGTGAGATTCTCTCAGATGGACAGAGTGACCGAGAGGAACTGCACCAAAGTTATTGCCATTATGCAAAAGGACACGCTTGAGGCTACGCTAGGAGCTATCCAGAAACAGTCTCACTCAGCAGGGCTATAGGTGCCAAGCCCCAACTCGGTAAACAGACCAGTAACATCGTGGCAGTATAAAAATTGTTTGTTCTCAGAGAAATACTTTGAATTTGTACTCTCCCTTGTTCGGTAATATGATACCCGTACCGACCTGTCAAGCAAATGTCTTTCACTCAACCTGGAGGCTAAAAGTTCTATAACTTACTTGGAGAGCGCGAAATCACATATCAAGTCATTCAAATCCTCTTGATTGTAAGAGTGAGGAGCTAATTACTGTTCAGCATCTGATGATAAATCTGCAGACTCTAAATCCATTCCGTGGGCGTCCATATCAGGTACATCATTTTCATCCTCGGAGGAAGCATATCCACTGAAAATCGGAACTGGTAAAGCCTCAGAATGAGGTACTGGCCGGATCCCTGAGGAAATGTTAGGATAGTCGATCTTGTGCCGATTTTTATTGCCAATCCCTTTAATATTCTCCAGATAGAAATAACAGTCCGATACATGATCCTTTGGCTCTCGCCACACCATGGGGGATTCCAAAAAGAAGACCATTTCTCTTTCCCTTCGTCCACTCACGAAGATGTTCCACACAACTATGATAAACAGCATGCGGGGCACACTTCTTATCTTGATCGCTAAGAGGAACATCAAAATATGCCTTATAAGTGCGGATCACAAAGTTTGATATATTTTGCCTTTGACGAACTAGCATGTGTCTGAATTATTAACACAATTTCATCTTGAGGAAGCAATTACTCTAATATGAGACCTGAAAAAAGAAACAATAATGTCAATATTTTGCAAAATATCATTTACTACTATGTACTGTGAAGTATTTGCTTTCTAAGAACACCCTCTCTCTCCGTCCAGAGGGCAGTTTACGGGGAAACGAGAAAATAAAAATTACAGAATAACTATACAATATAGGTAAAAATGGATTATATATTTGAAATCAGCATGGAAAAACAAATTAAAATTGTCAGATAGATCGAAGTTACCAGAAAATGTGATTAAAGTTGTTCCGCTGCGTAATTAATAAAAGAGTCCCGTGCAACTCAGGTCTTGCACAAGAATGGTAAGACCATGAACGAATTGAAAAAAATCCTCTTTATTATTCTTTAGACGTTTCGAGATCGAGCCTCATCATGATATATATATATATATATATATATATATATATATATATATATATATATATATATATATATATGTCGTAGTACAACCACTCTATACCATACACTACTCCTATATTATGTGGAGGGGTGAGTTAATCACCTACTGCAACGCGAACTGTTGAAGGACTGCCCGCAGGGATTAACGACCAATTAGGAAGTTACACTTGAGACGTTGGGTTTTAAATCCTTAATAATCAGATTGCATAAATGGTTGGTGAGATTTACTTGAATAGGCCGAGAGTATCGTTCAATGTTAGTTAAAGATGAAACAACAAAAATATAATTTATTTATACAGATAAAAATAAGAATAATAATAGGCAAAGGGAATTTTTTTAAATTAAAAGTCTCTTAATAATTATCATGTGAAGGGATTTTCAAATAGAATTAATTAATTAATATAACTAGGTTCAGAGCAAAAAGGGGAAACTTGACAATAGTAATAATGGAGGGGGATTTAGTCTTACTGATCGATGACTTTGAGGAAGGTCCTTCTTGCGATGAGGTGAGTGTGGAACGATCCGATGAGGAAATTGGGGCATGATACGAATAAAGCAGGTGGGGCACGCTCCGAACCAACCTTCCGATGAAGATAGCCAAACTTCATAGATGACGTTCGACGGGGAATGTGGGAATTTTCGTAATTCCCCTGAAAGAGTAATTTCCTTTTCCTCAAAGCTAATCGATGGAAATTTTCTTCGGTTCGATTAAACGAAGGGAGACTGTTGCGCAAATTTAAGGCTTGCTATTCACAGAAGCTATCAACGACTTGGGTAGAATCACGGCTGAAGAAGGCTGCTGTATGACTGGCTGGACTCTTTGAACTACAGAATAACCCGAGTATTTGTATGCCCGCCCTATTTTGGAGGGGAAGGGGGAGTTTGAAGAAAGGTGTCACAAGCTCCACACATCTTAATCCGGAGGCGTAGTCGATTTCTCACTTAGCAACAAGGGGCAAGACATAGCGGCTCTTTTGCGCCTTGTCACCAGAGGAAGAGGTCTTAAGACGAGTCGCAGGATTGTGAAAATTCGAGAATGGTCGAACAGGAAACAACGTTGTCCATGGCGGGATACCATAGTACGTGGTCTCTGATAAATTTTGTGTGAGAGGGCGGGGGGGAGAAGTGTCAGAGGTTGTTCCTGTACACCCCTCCCTTGCATACGTTGGAAATTTTCTGAAAGAGAGGGAAGAACAAAGGACATCGCAAATTTAGATAGAAGGAATTATTATTAAGGCGTCAGCCTGATAAAAAATAAAATGGGGACCTGACCTGTATTTGAAAGGCTTATAAAAATGCTATGATATTGATTTGAGCAAAAATTAATGTCAATGGTTCGACAAAAAAATTACATTAAAATTCAGGAACAAAATTAGAACTTTATGTCTAAAAGGTAGTGGAACAACAACAACCTAAAAAACACTATATTAAATAAGTATCTACAGGATCCATAATATAAACATGATTAACTGACGGGTTTACAGACGACTTATTATTTAGTGGATTAGCCAGCAGTGTCGGCTTGCTCTTAGTATTTCGTTGGTACGTCAAAGGGCCATGGTCAGTTTCGAGACGAAACTCTTTCCCTATTAAATACATACTAAACTTGGTAATACTCCAGATTATAGCTAAAGCTTCCCGTTCTATTACCGAGTAATTACGTTCACGGGGCAGTAGCCTTCGGGATTCCATGAAAGGGGCCCTGGAGATCTTTTCTGAAAGAGGGCACTTTAAAGATCGGAAATAGACGCGATGTTAGGGATAAAGCTACGGTAAATTGAGGCAGGCTCCTTGAATGACCTCAGCTGTTTCTTCGTGCAGGGAAGGAGTATGTCGACAATGCCTCTCAGACCTTTGCGTCTTGGGGGTGCATTGGATTTTTCAAGCGAACAAGCTGTTGATTAGTAGGGACGATTTTATGCTCAAATTGATTGGCGAATCGGGATCTCGCAGATAACATCTTCGACTCCATTTAGCAATTGCTGTAGCTGACTCTTTTGAAGAGGCGCTAGCCTGGGGAAGAGATCCAGCACGGGGGATGATGATTCCGGGGTCCAGTTAAAGATGGGATAAGGTAATCACCATCTTGTTCAATGCATAATACTTGCACGACATTGAGGAGGTCAGCGGGATACACCACTTACAAAGGCACCTCTTCATCGATGGCCACAATATTGTTGATACACGCACGGCGGTGATCTTTCTTCAACATATCTCCAGAGAGGGTTCGAATCAGGTAATCCAGGGGTCGTTTTACCTCTAGAACGGAAAATGGGCCAATCTACTTGCTCAGGAATTTTTTACTCTCCGTAGGAAGTAGCAACAGCACCGCCTTGCCATGCTTAAATCTTCTTTACTGCGCCTTTAAATCGAAATAAGTTCGATACTTCTCTAAATTTACCTCAGCATTTTGGTACGCGATGTCGGCACATATCTTGAGGCACTTTCGGAGGTTTAGTAAGTACGAATAGGTGAATTGGATCTCGTTATCCAGACGGGGATTGGTGAAAAGTTCCTTTAAAATAGCAAAGGAGCCTTTACCATTACGGCCATACTGTAATTCAAGGGGAGCGAATCCTATGGCCCTATAGGGAGTTTCACGATACGCATACAGTGCCATGGGTAAAAAGCGGTGCTATTCTCGAGCTGATCGATACACAATTTTCCAGGGATTGCTTTCAATGTGCCATTTAGTTTTTCGCAAACTCCGTTTGGGTCTGGGTGGTATGGGGTAGTAAGCAGAGGTTTTACCATGAGGAGCTTGCCGACATACTCCATAAGCACGGAGGTAAATTGTCTTCCTCGATCCGACACTACCTCTTTCGGAATTCCTACACGAGAAAAAATGAAAATGAGGGATTTGTCGCACGAAACGCTATCAATATGCTTAAGGAGAACTCCCTCTGGAAAAATAGTAGCGAAGTCTACCAAAGTGAGGACGTACCTGTGTCCTTCACTAGACAAAGGATAAATGGGGCCAATAAAATCAATGGCCACAGGAGAAAAATTTTCCGTTATGATCTGGCTTTTCTGAAGGGGGGCTGGCTTGATGCGCCCTTTTAAAGATGTCCTTTGGCAGCCACCGCATGATTTGCAGTACTCTACAATTTCTATGTCCGCATCTAGCCAGTAAAAATACTTAAAATACCTCTGAGAGGTTTTATTATGACTAATATTAACCGGAAAATAAACTATCGTGATAATTCTGGAGGACTTCGGGGACGTGTGAGCGGGGAATACACAAGGAGTGTGGTTCAGGTTCGGTTTGGAAGGAACATTTGCGATGTAACAGCTTATCCTTGACAAGGTATGATATGTTTTTTCCACCACGGAAAGACTCTTGCTTCTGAGTCCTGGATTTCTCCCAGAGGACCTCGATCTCCGGATCAACGGGGTTTTCCAAAGGAACGGGTTCCATGGAAGCCTTTGCGGCCTGAACACGGGTTACTACGAGTTGTGCTACCGGATTACTTGTAACCTGGGAGCTCTGACCAATCAATACAGATCAAAACGTGATTGGAGCTGCTATCACTTCGACCCAACCAGTCAAAAACTAACATTCGATGTGGCATTTTACAATAGGGAAACGATTCGCTCAGCCAAGGTAATCATGGACCACAGCGAACTTTTGATGGTTAGGACCGACTGAGGGAAGTAAATTCTCCGATACCACGATGCATGTACACCAAGTGTCACGTACAAGGCTAAACACATGACATCCGTTCACTGCTCCATTTTCAAATTTCAAACCACCAGGGGAGCTCATATTAAAGAGAAATATATACTTGGTCACCGGACTTGGTATCTTGAAGAGATAGGGGAGGAGCAGTAGTGGCACTAATTTGGTGTACCCGATGGGAGGACACGCTTCTAAATTGATAATTTTGAGGGAAGTTCGTGCGTACATGACCTTCTATCCCACACGTGAAACAGATTATCTTCCTTTTGGCGAATAACGACGTGGGAGGAGTGGTAATTATAGGCTTAATTTCTCTTAGTTCCGAAGGAGGGAGGTTCTTGGGTTTCAAGGGGCATTGTACTTTCACAAATTTAGGGGAATTTCTGGCAGTGGGCCTCTTCTAGGCATTCCTTGAACGTAGAGCAGCGTTTGTCCTTAATTCGAAAATGTTCGAAAAGAAAATGACGTCGTCCATGGCGGGATACCATGGCACATAGTCTCTAATAAATTGGGAGATGGGGTGTCAGACGTTGTTCTTTTACAATATATATATATATTTATATATATATATATATATATATATATATATATATATATATATATATAGTTAATTGAGAAAATGTTAACATGTTCTACACCTTAAATTATTTGAAGTTCCCCGATAAAAAAAAAACATCATACGAGGGGCAGTCAATGAGTTTTGCAATTCAGATATAAGAAACGAGATATGTGGAAAAGTGTTTTATTATTTTTAAATACAACTACCCTCGACTTCAATGCACTTTCCATACTTGTCCCTGAGGCTTCAAATTCCCGACAACCAGTGATCTCCCAACTGCTGTTCAATCCACTCCTGGACGGTGAGCTAGAAATCTTCATCGTCCTCAAACCGGCGTCCATGCAGTGCAGCTTTAAGCTGACGGAATAAAAGGTAGTCCCTAGGGGCCAGATCTGGACTGTAGGGGAGATTGTTGAGCTCCTCGAATCCGCACTCGCGCAGTGCAGCTTGTGCAACTCTGGCCTTGTGAACTTTGACGACGTTGAAGTCGATCATGGGGCATGAGGTTTCTAGGGACCCAACGGAAAAGACCTTGGTCATCGCCAAATTGTTGTGGATGATGTTGATAACACTTCCATGTGATATTCCAAGTTTTCGCTCGATTTCTTCGAAAATCACCCGTCGATTTTTGAGGATAATCCTCTCCACACGGGTCACATTGTCCTCGTTGGTCACGTCTGACGGGCGTCCTGGACGAGGGTCATTTGCAAGGGGCCCACGACCATGGCGGAACTCCCTATTCCAGTGAGCAATTGTTGCATAGGAAGGGGCGGTGTAGGTTTACACTGCAACAATGCGTTCATAGATCTAGTGCATTCTTGCCTTCCTTGGTCAAAAATTTGATCACTCCGCGGTGCTCAACTTTCTCCATTGTTGAAATATTTGTGAGTGACGATCTGCGATCAGCTACTGCTTCTTAAATCGACAATGCAGGAGCGTTTGGCTGCAGGTCCTGACTTTTCATGACTTGTTCCAACACCCCCACAAACAGCCATCCTCCTTCCTCTGTTTTGCCCTACCGATTCGCAAACCTTATTGACCGCCCCTCGTAGCCTCTTTATTTTTGATATTTACATAATCTAACAAGTTATATTTAAGAAAAAAAAAACCTAAATAGAAAATTAACGAAATTTAATGATTTATGTGTTCACACTCGATTAATTCCTTTTAATAAAAAACTTTGTGAGAGTCGTCTGGATAGTAGTTTCCTTTCTACGTCTTTCATAAATATGTCGATAAATCTCTACAAATTTGCGCGCTATGATCTGGATCTGAATCGGTGTCAATGCATTGCTGTTTCAAATTTTCTAAAGTTCGAAGATTTTGGGCAAACTCCTTTTGATTGTTTTCCCTCTTCAAAGATGAAGTGGTTGTTTCTTCATCAGATTCTCCATAAGCTCTCTGTAAATCGATATTGAGAAGATCATTTTCGTCGAGCTATTCGGAATGAGATTTAAGTAATTCATTCACATTTCCTTTATCCAAATCTTAAAAACCAAGCTCTTGCCCTACATTTGCAATTTCCTTAATACATAACACTGTAAATTTAAGGGGTGAAGCCGGGGGGTAAGCGATCCTTTGTGACGTATATATGTACGTACAATAATATAAAATTTTTCTTTCGACTAAACTATTTTATTTTTTATCATAAACTAATAGTTTTCGTTAGCGCAGTAATCAATATTCAAGTACAAAAAATATAACGCGTCAATCGAATTAGCGTTAATTAAACTCGTGTTAATCGGGTGTTTCCTGTATATCAGAAGAGAGAGAGAGACATTGGACAACACAAAGATTAATGAAAGAGAATTACTGCACAATAAAGGTAATCCATACTAAGACAGGAATAACTCAAAGAGAAAATATTTAAATTATCTTTGCCGACTCTCGAACCCGGCTCTTCCAATTGCCGACAATGTGCTCTACCAGTAAGTTACTAGGTACAGCAATTCAAACATACTCACAGCTTCCTCATATTAAACCCAACATCTCTCAAAGCTAGAAGGTATTTCTAACTGATATTTATACCATATCTTTGCCCCGAGTACAAGTAAAAGGCTCACTATCCATATCGCATACAAAGGAAGAGCAAATAAAGTTTGTGTTAGTTGGAACAACAACAACGAGGCTTTCGCCCGAACTCATTTTCTCCTGGTAGCTTAGTGGTAGATCATTTAACCAAGACTCGGAGACCCTGGTTCGAATCCTAGCCAGAGTAATTTTAATTAATTCCCTTACCGATATTTCTGTCTTCTCTGTATGGATCGCCTTCATTGTATTTTCTTTCTTTCTCCTTAAACTCGGTGTGTGTATATATTCCTCTTTCACGATAATAGTTAGATAAAGATGGCTTGTGCAAGGTGGATGTCTGAGGGTGAGTGTAATGGTGAAAGTGAACTTGAAAATTGGAGTGTTTGTACTGCAGGTTGAATCACAGGAGTATGGACTGTTTCTCTTGCATGTGGGCTAAACTATTATGTAAAGGAATTAGTGGAGGGAATAGCGCTGGATTTAAAAAGAAAAGCTAGATCTTAGCACTAGGCACAGTGAGATTTTGGAGGCTCGTAAGGATAGCCAATTGGGGTTAGCCAGGAATATGGCTAGTGGAGAGAGTAGCGAGTAGAGGGTGGTAAAGGGAGGAAGGACACAGGTAACTAGTGAGACATCTCGTGATGCAGCAGAAGTATGGCTGCCAGTGTTAAGAAAGTGGAGATTGTAGATCTACATCGAGAGTGTAGGACTGAGCTTCTTTCTTCTAGTAACAGGTTTATGGTTAATATTTCTTCCTATTGATTAGACGTTTATAAGGGTAATTAACGTTTCCCTCTTCGCTCCCCAAAGCAACAGAGTTTGCCTTTTCAATTTTGGAAGGATTTATTTCCATCATGATATTACTTCTTTCACAAACGATATACAACTGAATCTACTGTGATAATAAAAAAAAACAATTCCAGACAACACGCATGCGTGGAATTCAGAATTGCTAACGGCAACAAATTACCCACCCTATCCAGTATTGAAAGACATAAAAAGCAATTCTTGGTGAACTAAACCATTTCATTCTCATTTCCAGTCATTTAGATCCTAGTCCCCCAATAAAATATAATAACACTTTGGAGGAGAATTAATTGTATATATATATAAACAACAATAATGCGAGACTCTTCTCGTCACGATAGTACATATGTTGTCGCATGCACTTTAGTGCATATACTTTTATACAAACGATGTTAGGTCTGTATTTTAATTAATGTACTCCCTTCGGCGTCTTTGTTCGTAAGAGCTTTTAAAGTGCACCTCACCTTCCATTTGCTTTAAATTAATGAGGTATAATGAAGGAGATTGTGTGGTTCTCTTTCCTTCTCATATTACTTCCTTTTCTATTCCTTAGTTCCTCATCGGAAATTCTTTTTTTTTGGTATTTTTGAGCACAATAACAATTTCCTTTTTTTCTTCCAATAAGTCATGGCTATTTAGAAGGCTGAAGATAAAATATCGGATATAAACACCATTTGTCGTCCGATACACAACGTTGCTCCCGCTAATATAAAAAAAGCCGCAAAACTCCATGTTCTTGCGCCAAAACGGGATCTCTGGCTGACAAAGAAATAAAAGTGGCCAAAAAATGGATCAAGGGAGAAAGATGATTAAGAAAAAAATGAAGCAGAAAGAATAATTTTCCATCTAACTAAGCATCTGTCTTTTGGTGATTGCCAAATATTATTGATTGCTCATAAGCACTGGGTAAGAAACTAAAATTAATTTCTATTTATGAAAACAACTTTGGCAATTTAAATCTCTAATAAGGCATGATTTAATGTTACCTATTTAATTAATTACTGAAACAAATTAGCATGAGCGTATAATAATATACAATGTGTGACATTGTATATTATATATACATTATATTATATATACATTGTATATATAATATCACATAGAAACTGTCATTGTCGTTTCAACTAAATGGCTATCTCACGATTTCATGACCTGGTGAAGAAGATGAAGAACAAGATAAAAATAGTGAAAAATAAAAGATAAAAATAAAATTTCAGGCACAATTCTCAGCAATCTCATAAAAATTTGAGTCAATTGACGATGCTATTAGCAGATCATTTGATAATGGCAGATGCGGGGGATAGATTTATGTTTGCGGTAGCCAAAAGAAAAGGAAAATTTCCTAATATTAAAGGAAAGGAAGATGGAAGCAGTAAAGACTGCTTTAATGAGAACAGGCAAGAGTATTAGTTAATCCAATAAGGGCTTGCCAATTAAGCGAAGAAAGAAGAAGAGGGAGAGCAGACAACAAAGACCAATACAAAAATAGTGTGAATTTTTGTTGATAAAGAAGGCTACTATAAAAAACCTGTCACATTTAAATCTTGCGTGCAATTGCAAATGGTCACTCTTCTAAA
Source organism: Ceratothoa steindachneri (assembly GCA_963969495.1). Lineage (NCBI taxonomy): Eukaryota > Metazoa > Arthropoda > Malacostraca > Isopoda > Cymothoidae > Ceratothoa > Ceratothoa steindachneri. The sequence goes on along the minus strand of OZ018321.1, from coordinate 98,640,053 downwards.
GTACAGAGAAGAATTATTAAACAAGAAACAAGCTTGGGTTCTTCTCTGGCTGTTGAGAGCAGAGGAGTAAAGGCTGATTAAGAGATTAGATATGATGGTATGATTAGGCATAATTATCCTATAACGGCTAAGTAGATAAATCAACTAGATCTTTCAGTAATTAAAAAGGATAAAGAAATTCAGATCCCGCCCTTCCTGATCTTTCCAATATAATTAATTTTCTTAAGACAACGCATCTTCATGACAACCTATTTTTTCTAGCAAAAGAATACCTAAGAAAACCGACATTCCCAGGTCAACCAATTTCTCGTTGACACTCGATCTTCCCATAGCTAATCAACTTCTCGAGTAAAACTGATTTCTTTCAATACAAACTTTTCTCAAGTCAACCAATATCTTCATGGCGAACGATTCCCTCAAATTACTTCATCTTTTCAAGGAAACCAATTTACTACGCAGGACAGCCGATCTTTTTCTAACCTCTGTACTTCCAAAGAAAAATTTCTTTTCAAAACAATCTATTTGATCAAAAAACTATCTTTATAAAAGAGCTTATTCCCTCTGGAGAAACTACTTAATTGAGACAACCGATCTCCTCAAGAAAACGTATTTAGCTAACACAACAGATTTCCTCAAAACAAACGATCTTTCTAAGAAAATAATTCTCAAGAGAGAACCGAACCTCACAAGATAACGATCTTTCCATCCGGCCGATTTTCTCAAGACCACCAATTTGCTAAAAATAACGGATCTTCCATAAAGAACTGATCTTCTAACGACAACACTGATCTTCCAAAGACAACTGCTTTTTCAGGACAACCTAAAATTTCAAGACGATAAACCATCTTCTAACACAGAAACGATCTTCTCAAGCAAACGATCTTCAGGAGATAACTTAATTTAAAATAACAAGCGATCGCCAAAGACCAATTTTCTCAGGACAAAATTAATTCCTATATTAAATCAACGTATTAATTATGATTCAATTGTTTCATGGAGCCGATCAGGAATCTGCTTTGAAATGGTTCGTTCATTTTGCCGTCTCGTCCTTTATCTACTCTGTTTTTGCCCTTTTAATATATTTTCTCCCCCTCTAACCTCGCTATTTTCATTGTAAACATCTTCAAGAAACTTTTCTTAATGCTCGCGTTGGATTGCGCAGTAGCATCATGCCGGTTCTAATAAAGGTTGAGATTTGGTAGGCCTAAATCCACCGGAGACACATAAGCAAAGGTAGGAAATTTTTTCCACAAAGTCAATATAGAGATTTAGATCAGAAAACTTCCATTTGGGGGGTTTAATAGTCAATATGACCAAATGGACACACATATTTGATAAGGATTTAAAATTGTGAAGTTAAGCCAGTTCAAAATCAACTTCTCTTTTATTCATGGATTTTGTACATTTTCTATGCTTTCTTGACCAAAGGAACTCAGAAATCCCAACTATTTTGACCTAGGAAGTTGGGAAGCATTCCTGCATGGAGCTTTAATATTTCTCTCTTGAAATCGGTCAAAAGCACCAATATTTTCATAGAGGAAGAGTTGTAATGATTAATTTATACCTAACATAAGAACTAGGTCCGATATTAAAAGAAATCAATAGAGATTTAACTGTGGATACCGTGATAATTAAGCAAAATTCTCTTGGTCTATAGGCCAATAAAGCAAACGGAAAGGTACGAAAATATTTTCAAAATGCTTTTGGCATCGGTTAGACAAAAGGTTACTTTAATATGCGGTGACTTCAATTCTCTAAACGTAGATTTTCTAAATGAAACTGCCTTAATGCAAAAAATTGACGTCGAGATTTTATTAATGTTAAATAAAATGTATACGACCTAAAACATTAACAGATTATCATAGACTTAATAGTGACCAATGAGAAATTAATGACAAGTATACACGTTGGCAAACACTTGAGAATAGCAATCAACTTTGTATTCGACTTAATCTAAATATTAGTAAAAATGCATACAATTTCTTGCATCTTACCCCGAAATATAAAGCTTTCAATTTTTATATTTCTTTACTGTTTCTCTAAACTACTTAATTCGAATACAATTCTAAACATTAAAAACAACCATGTGGTGTATAATGATTTTCATACTTAATTTTTCAATATATTTTTACATAACCAGAAATGAAATAAGTTTTTGTAATAAGAAAATGCCAGTTTCCGATGAAATATAGTCGATTTAACTTGAAGAATTAGAAATGAAGAAATAGTTATATTAGTTCACGGGAGCAAACATAAATGCAATAATCAAAATAGGCTTAAACATTGATTTTGTAAATAAACAACCCACTTCTGGTGTCCAATATTAGAGAGATGATCCTGGAGCACCTGACTGTTACTAACTTAATGGCACTCGTGCTTAACTAATTGAATTAAAATTTTTACGAAAAGACACTAACGAATGAGCAACATGAAACTGTATATAAAGTTAATCTCAATTTCTAAAATTCTTTTGAAACCAATGCTCGATATAGATGAAGAGTGGGAGGGTGCCACTGGATAAATGGAGGGCCAGGTTTCAGATAAGATCCAGGCATAAGGAGAGATGAGGGAGAGGCCGAGGAATACACCTCACTACCATAGTCTAACTTGGACTCGACAAGAGAGGTGCATAAGCCCAACGCACAGTTAATGTTAGCTGAGCTTGATTAACATTTAAGCTAAAGGCGAACTGAATAACGGAAGCTTACATTTAATATCAAGTTAAAACAGCTTTGAAAACCACAGGCTGAAAGATGTCTCAATTCTAATATGTAGCCATTGGCATCCGTTAATATTGGCGTACCATAGGAATCTATTCTCTTTACACTGCATATAAAGAGTCTTTCAACGAGGACGCTCGAGCTTTGTCAGGCGATAGTGGCCATGTTGTTAAAGCGACATCTAGCAACTTCACTGTGAACTTTTCAGAAGTACTTGGCAACTTAAGATGCAAGGTTATAGTGTTGAACAGCGTGTTCAAATCATCAAATGTTATTATCAAATTCAGTGCTCCGTTCGACAAACGTTCCGAGCATTACGTGATTTCTATTCTCACCACAATCGTCCTGCCGAGTCGACTGTTCGACGCTTGGTGCCCAAAATTCGAGGCAAAATGGTCGATCAATAATCAGCTAATACAAGTACGTCGCCTAACGCAAGGTTTGCTGAAAACATCGCTGCCATAAATGAGAGTGTACGGGAAAATCCGAGGCAGTCAATTTCTCGTCGTTTACAAGAACTTAGCCTTGCTGCGACTTCAGTTTGGCAAATTATGCGTAGGGACTTGGGTTTGCACCCGTACAAAATACAATTTACCCAGAAACTTAAGGTAAACGACCATAGACAACGTCGTGTGTTCGCTGATTAGGCTCAAGAGCAGTTGGAAGTTGCCCCAAATTTTCCCCCCAAAATCATCTTCAAAGATGAGGCCCATTTTTTGATAAATGGATTTGTGAACAAGTAAAATTGTCGGATTTGAGACAAAAACAATCCACATGAGATACACCAGCACCAATTTCATCCCAACAAGGTCACTGTTTGGTGCGGATTTTCGTATAACGGAATCAGCGGTCCGTACTTTTTTGAGAATGAAGATGGGATTGCCATAACCGTTAACGGCGAGACCTACAGATCGATGATAAGCAACTTATTGTGGCCTCAACTGGATTATATGCCTGGTATGGATACTGACGACATGTGGTTCCAACAGAACGGCGCTACGTCCCACACTTCGCACGCCACGATAGACATTTCCACCAGCGATTTCAGGGGAGGCTCATCTCGCACGGCGGCGACGTCAACTGGCCATCGAGATCATGCGATTTAACGCCATTAGACTACTTTCTTGGGGACTACCTTAAATTGCATTCTGTGCGAATAATCCGCAAACAGTTGATGTCCTCAAAGTCAACATAACGAACACCATCCAGCAAATTCAGCCAGATTTATGCGATAAAGTCATCGAAAATGGGCCTCCGGAATACGTTCCATCAAGCAAAGCCACGGCGGACATTTGAAGGACGTCATATTCTACACTTAATGCAATAAAATGTACTTTCAAATTTAAAAAATAAATTGAGGGCATATATCACACACAACTTGTTATATTTACATTTAAAAACCAAGCGACCTTATTGAAATACCCTTTACATACACATACTCGCAGAAAAATATTGCAGAGTGGTATATGTGCATATGTGACCCAGAGTTGTGAGCGTGTGTCTACGTACACGGTTGTTGAGTGGAGGTTATGAGAGCCGTTATCTCATACGAGCCCCCCCATCCCTGGAAAATTATGGTAATAATTTTGAATACCGATAAAGTGAGATTTGACTTGCCATCGTAAAATATGAACAGTTTATTTCTATGAAATAAATGCCATAAAATGACAAATGAAAGAGTGATGCGTTGCCCTGCATGTAAAGCTTTTGGTTTTTTGCCATAAATGATATAACTTACCGTTTAATATGTGAGGCTGGATTTGTTTATTTTGGCGTGTAAGGTGTATGCTTATTGTGCAGGGGTCAATATTTATTTGGTGTGTTAATACGTTGCGTAAACAAACTCAGGGAATTTGTTCTGGTTCAGTTTTAATAATTTCGACTTTATTTGTTCCTAAATTTAAGTCAGTGTGTTCCCTTAATCTTTAGGCCAAGGGATAGAAAAGGGTAAATTAGCGCTTACAGTCGTTGTAAGTTTTATTTTTTCCTCTTTCCTATTCTGTATATTTATTGTTTTCTATTTACTTTCTCCATTCCGAGCTATTTAGTAAAGTTCCTATATTGGATTAAACAAGTTTTTTTTCTTTTGCTATAAGGAAAGAGAACCTATATATGTAGGAATGTTGTCCGTGTATGTTAAATGAACACACAGCTTTGCGTTCTAAAATTTATTGCAATGAAATTTTCACTCAGTAGGAGTCGAAAAGTTTTGAGTAGATGTGAAAATGTTGAATAATTTTCTTTCCCTCACTCCATCCTGGTCACTCGTAGATAATCAAGAAGAAACAATGGAGTATTCAGTAACTATTAAAAACTGTAAGAGACCATCCTACTGCATCGAGCTGGCCTGAGGGAGACAGTTCATGCATGGCAAGCAAGTGGCTGCATCCAATAGACCAATTTATCAACACTAAAGTAGTCTAGGCGCTTTTCTTCAAAATGGTCTCTATTAATAAAGCAAAAGGAATGAGAATACTCCTTCCTTTTTACCGACCTTTCAAAGAATAAACATTTTTAAATAGTAAACATATTCTTTAGGATGGAAAAGTGTCGCATTTGATATTCTTCTGTAGGGGTGTAAAATAGCATAATCATAATATGAGTTGCGCGTCGTTGATGGTAATGAAAAGGGAACAGGCGCTTGATTAGCATATTTTTTTAATTAATACAAAGGATAAAATTGAGGTCATATCAGCAAAAATGGATTTTAAATAAAGGTTTGTAAGGAAAATGGTGAATTTAAGAAAGTTAAAATGAATAATTGGGGACAGCAAAAGACGAAACTAATGGGCGCACAAGGGCCTGGAAGAGCAGCATTCCTGGATATTACCCTCTTCCGTATTATAGGTAAATCTAATTCGCCCAGAGTGTTGGATTTAGATCCCACTCCAAATAATAATAATCCAATGAAAGATATTGTAGGGTGACCCCAAACCTGACGCCAGAATTATATAATGTTTGTCGTAGAGTCGAACGTCGATGCTATCCGAGGATTGACTCTGTGGTGACGCGGGAATGGAGCACGCCAGAAGTTAGGATATACAGTAGATCCCAGCAAGTGCGTTAATTAATCCAAATCGAGTGCGGTCAGCCTAAATAATAAATTCTTAGAGGTTTTGGGTCTAGAAAAACTAATTGTAGAAAAATAACTTTACTCTCTACAAAGAAAATTGTATCTGCAAAAGTAAGTAAATTACAATAAATAAGATGAGACCCGGGGTATCAAACGCGGGGGGGAGAGATACAAATGACTCAACGGGGACGAGAGTCCGAAAGGATGTACGGTGATTGCTTCCAGGAAAAGGGGGAGAGTGCAAATAACGGGGAGACTCACGTAAAGCCTAATTTGACCGGCGGCTTTGTGAGACGACGAAGAAGCATGGCGCTGCAAAGTTCCACTTGCAAAATTCCTCCTTCTTTAACCTCACTGAGAAACGAACGAGGGAGTTCTCCAGACGAGAACGAAGTCGATACCCGATTGATACATGCCTTTTTGTGTCTATGGTCTGTCGGGGAGGAACTCTAGCTTTAAGTACGAGTGAGGCTGAGTTGAAAGGTGTCGCCTCCCATTCGTAGCTGGAAGCCGTTGGGAGGCGGAGCAGGGCCTATGAGACTGTTCGTGGCTGCTAACCAAGACTGGGCTGTATGGTACCAAAGGCTCAAAGTTTTTCCCGAATTATTCATACTGCCTCAGCGTATGAGGGTCGCCAGAGGCCCCCTGAAGGGAGAGGTTGATCTCATTAGATCTCGGCGAGCATAACAAGGATCACGCGTCCGCGCGAAATTCTCGAGGCTGCTCCTTGTCTTTGACTGTCCCGATCATTCTTGATAAAAGCGCTGGTGTCATCCGACCACGTGGAACTCTTGCTACTCCCTTGGGTCTGTCTGGGCCTGAAGACTGCCCAAGCCTAAGCAAAATTTCCATAAAATTATATATCTTACAATCCAGCAAGGGTGGCACAGTTAATTTTCATATTTTTATTATGAGCATGGTCTATGCCATTAAAATCTAACAAGATTATGGAGCAGCAAAGTAAAAATGGTACGAGATATCGAAAGTGCGAAGATTAAAATAAGATTTAAAAGAGGACCCAAGGGCAATAAACAAATGACATGCCCCAGCATAGGTTAACTAAACGAGAAAACCGAAGCTAAGAGGGAACATATTATCCACCACCAAGGAAGAGAACAAATGCGCATTCTAGCGTTTACATTTCTAATTAATAATATTGGGAAAATTAAAAGCTATAAAAATGGAGAAAATGACATACAGTATTAGAAATTGGAAAGCGGAATTAGAGCTAAAAAAAGGTGCCCAAAGTTAAGAAGAATCGCAGTTATTTGCTAAATGGTGCCTGTAAAATAGATGGAAAGCATTCCAGACGGAGGGTAGAGAGGGGCTTGACAGTCGACCTAAAAGATTACATGAGGCGTGTGTGGCCGATTTGCAGGCGAAAAAGGACCAGGTCAGAGCTCCATCAAGATTAATAACAGCTAGCTTAAGGTAAAACCGAGGGATTAACCGAATGCAACTTGTTACTGAAGCAGCTATACCATTCTGACTGCCAGAGTGAGCAAATGTAGTCCATAATAAGAGGATAAATGTCACGATGAGGTTGACTGAAACGAGTCGTTGTCCGGTCCGTTCGTTATCCTGGACTCCGACATGACTAGGAACCCAGCAAAACTCTACTTCGTATCTGGAAGGGTGCTTGACCAACCAGGAATGTCTTTTGGAGGCAAGTTGATAGTCAGAAGTTGAGGAGTGAAGGGCGTATAATACACTTCCGAATTCATTGAAACTTGTAAAGGCAGTAAAATGCAAGGTGGCTAAAAGGCTTAAGATTAATAAAACTGCATAAAGCTCGGCGCTAAAATGGAAGCTGCCCACGGTAACGACTCTGAGACTATAGACCCAGGTGAAACCACAGCAGCCCCAACACCATCTTCCGTTTTTGACATCTAATATTAAATGATTTTTTCTCATCTTATCGTTCTCCACTTTGTCTGTGTTCACCTTCAAGAAAATGAATATGTCAAAGTTATCATCGGTGAAGGATGATCGCTTCCCCCACAAGAGTTCCTTGCCCAAGAAAACAAACCCTCCGTGGTAATTGATGTGATGGCTGTAATGAACTATATCCACCAACACTTGTTCACTCAAGAAGGAAGCATTTGTTATCGGGTCCATGGAGTTGGTCATCAGCCAGGTGTTAACCAAGTAATAGGCCTTGCCTCAGAGTGACATGCGGCTTCTGCTGGTGATTTTAGGCTGGATGTCAGCAGTTAAGATGTACCTTCCTCCTCTTTCTTGTCCTAGTTACTGCCACAAGGTTTCTACCCACTTCTTAGTTATAGTAAGAGTGTAGGAACTTTTGACCAATGGACTGGGTAGTGCAAAACCTTCATCCTTTCTGCGCAAGAGTTAAAGGTGTGGAGAGCACATTTCATTTGGGGGACAAGATTTAGGACATAATCTAACTACTACTTGTACAGAGATTCAGCCAAAAGGGAAGCCAGACAAGGACCAACAGGGGGGTTGGGGGAGTTCACATCCTGATGTTTAGCATTGCGTCAGCCTCTATCCGTAATTTGACAAACTACTTCACGACTTTGCTGCCATTGTCTGTGGCAGTCCTTAAATGGAAATTCATACTAAGTTGTGTATATGTAAGCTTACAATTAGTAAATATTACTACAAAATTTTCTTTATTAATATAAATATTCTAAATATTATTTTATTTTTTATGATCGAATTGTTACTAAAATAGTTTAATATTATAATAATATAATAATGACTATATAACGCGATGACTTCTCTCAATATACAATTCATAGTGGACGTTGCTCATAGTCTGTTAGCCTGATGCAGACGACCACTCCATACTTGCAACCTATGGCTGGTAGTGTTGTCTAGCAGATAGACAGTGATAGTGAAGTAGCCTTGATCGTGGACAGACATGCAGTTACTTGATGGCAACCCAATGATCTCCGCTGAGAAATCACAAATCTTTAAATGTTAATATTTAAGGTAAATATTTAATTCTGAGAATCGCTAAGTTTTGCTGGCATGCTTTCCTTGGCAACAAAGGCGGAGGGGGGGGGGGCAGACTCGATAATACCAAAAATCTCCTGCCGCTGCTATAAGCAGATTTATAAAAGTTTCCAATCGCCAACCCATTTGATAACTCACTTTCCTTGACGTTCTTAATTGCTACCTGGTGTTTTTAGTTACGTACGTCAAGATAAACCTTTTAAAAATTGAACTTTTCTTATTTTCTCCAATTGCTGTACATTTTTTCATGTTTTTTATCTGAAATTTCCTAAAATTCCCAGTATTTTAAGCTACTGCTGTTGGCAAAATTTCCTAGTGTTGAAATCGAACAAATGCACCAGTTACGAAGGCCCACAAATCATGTTTTGTACTATAACTTTTGATCCTAAAAGATTAAACAAATTTGTTATCAAATGACAGAGAATAAAATTAATAAATGAAAATATAAATTATAACCAGGCAATGGCTTGGCCACTTGCTCCTACTGGGGGAGCTTGCGGTTCGTTACTAAGATTAAAGTTTATAATCTATAAAAAGGCAGCCATGGTTAAATTTATATAAATTTTCTGAACTTCGCCAATTATAATAATTTTAAAAAGGAACTCTAAACTAAATTTCCACCCTTTCAAAATATCATGTTGATAAAATATAGAAGAAGATATATAAAAATAAATTTTCTGAACTTCACCATTTGTAATTCTTTGGGTTTTAAAAAATTCAAAAAAATTCGATACTTATATTTATTTCTGAACTTCACCATTTTGTTTTTTGATATTATAAAAAGATTATTAGAAATAACTTTGATAAAAAAGCATAAATCATAGCCAAACTAAGATGAAATTATTATTCAAATACTCAAAAAATCCCCTTCTTTAATTATAGAGTTAGTGATGATGATAATGAAAATAATAAGAATTTTGATAATACTAATAATTATAATAAAATAATAGTAACAATAATAATCATAATAACGATAATAATGATTATGATACCAATAATAATAGTAATATTACTACTACCAATCACGATAGTATAAATCAATAATAATTACTAAATAATGAAAATCATCTACCATTTACAGGAAATAAAAGAAACTAAATCAGACCCTAGAAAACAATCTACAAGTTTATTCCCTAACTATGGCAATGAAGAGGAGCTGAGGGAGCTCCGTGTGTGCACAGTTTATATTTCAGAACTACCAGGTACTATCCACAGGCAAGTGTCAACTTGGCCATCTACCCGATCTCTCGCTGATACGTTCCTGGTTGGATACCCTTGATTACTGTAATTCTTTTCTCACTGGAGCCCACGACACTACAATTCGTCCCCTTGAACTAGTCCAGAACTTTGCGGCTAGAGATTTCCTCCTTCGAGAATGGTTTTATCGTGCCACACACATGTTCCGAGAACTTCCCTGGTTGTCCATTAAATTTTTGATTACTTTTAGAGGCCTCCTTCTCACATTTAAGATCCTAAACACCGCAACTCCCCTTTACACTGACTGTGTCCAGTCACAAAAGAACGAATTGCTCGGGAATTGCCCTACTACTTTCGGTTCTTAGCACTGATCCTCTACTATATGGGCGATTGTACCTTAGCTGTAGTTGCCCTTAAGCAGTGGAATTATCTGTCTGCTGACATACAGTCCTTTTCCTCGTCTGGCGCTTTCAAGCGGCTAGGAAAACCCATTTTTCGGTCAAGCCTTTTCCTAGTCAATGAACGGGCATCTTGCCAAGGCTTTAAGGTCTTGAAGGATGCAATATAAAGCCTCGAGTATTGTTATTATTATTACCGAGAAAAATAGATGTTCTATCCAGTAAGCCACTATTGGGTAATTATTCCTTAATTACACTATCGTAACCATTCTTCGAATCATTCTCACCGATCTTTTAATCAATTTTTTCTTCCCTCCTTTCCCCACCTAGAGTAGAGCCCTCTTTTTTTTGTTTTTTTAATACTTCTTCTCTTTGCTTTTTTAGACTGATCATATGCGCTCGTACCCAGGAATTAAATTTAACGGGTTTCTTTATATTAGAATTCTTTATCCACTAATATTTTCAATATTCTTGTTTTTTACTTTTTGTGCTTTAGATATCTGCCTCTCGCTTCTTCTTTTCCAATTAATTAACACGCCCTCATTGGATTAACTGACACTCTTGCATGTTCTCATTAAAGTAGCTTTCACTAGCAGCCTCTTTCCTTTTCCCTAATATCAGGGAATTTTAACTTTTCTTTTTTCTCCCACGAACACAAATCGAACCCCAGCAGCTGCCACGTTCAAGTGCTCTGCTAATAGCATCCTCTACTGACTTTCTTCTTTACGACATAGCTGCTAATTGCACCTGAAATATTATTTTTATCTTTTATTTATCACTTTTTTTATATTGGTGTTTATCTCATTTACTAGGTGATAAAATAGTGGCCTAGCCATTTAGTTCAAATGACAGGGACAAATTAGATTTGTTGTTCAGTGAGAATAGATGTTAACATGTTCCTGAATGTTACCCATAGTAATACATCAGACGCTCTTGATAACTTGTTACAGAAAATAATTTAATAGAGAACATTAAATCCTGCGTTTTTTTAGAGATTAGAAAATCCAAAATTTCTTTTCTAAATTAAATTAATTTTAGTTTCCTTACCCAGAGCATACGATCAATCTATAACATTTGACAGAAGGGAGGTTCTTAGTTAGATGGAAAATTCATTCCTTCTGCGTCATTTTGCTGCTAATCAACTTCCTTCCTTGGCCAGTTTCCATTCTTCATCCGTCAGAGATCTTATTTTGGCGCAAGAACAAAGAATTTCGCGGCTGCTTTTGGTGGCAAGGTTGGTGGATATCGGACTACAAAACGCAGGGCAAAATGGGGTTTATATCCGATTTTGAAAAAGGAGATGACTTATTGTACGAAAAAAAAGGAAATTGTTCAGAGGAACAAAAAATATGAAAAAGAAAAGAAATTCTAAGATAGAACTAAGGAATAGAGGAGGAAGTAATATGGGGACGAAAGACAATCACCCGATCTTCCTAATATATCTCATCAATTTAGCGTTAATGGAGGTTGAGGTGCATTTTGAAAGCGCTTACGAAGAAAGACACCAAAGAGATTGCATATATTTAAAATTCCGATATAGAATTGTTTGTGTGCATTAGATTTCACGTTTATACATGTGCATACTCGGAGCGATGAGAGTCTCGCATACTGTTGTGTACATGTCTGTCCAAAATAACTTCCCCTCAAAAGTTGGGTGACTAAGCTCTAATATCGAGAAATAAGCATAAAATAGTTTAGGTATCCGAGAGTCGGTTTATTTGTCTATGCGCAAGAACCTCTTTATGTTTGCTGTATTGATAACATTATTTTGTTCAATACAGTTTGGGGTCGCTAATTTGAAGGATCATAGCATTTTCTCACAGTATAGACTGGATGTGGCAATGGAGAGTCGTATGAAGGAAAATAAGTCGATAAAAGAGTAAATAGTGAGAGAAGCTAATGATGCAAATGAGTACGACAGAAATCCTGGTTAATCCTAAATATTGCTGCGCACCAAAGGAGGAACAAGCTCTTAAAAAAGACACAGGTGTTCAAAAAGAATCCACATTATGAGGAATGTATTAACCAAATGGATTGATCATAGATCCACAGTAGTGGTATATCAGGAGTCGAAATACATAAAGTATTTAGATATATCAGGTCCTAAATATTAGCCTCTGATCTTCCCGAAAACCAAAAAAAGCATACTATCCCTCTGGAAGGGTTCTTTAATTATATTATATTGCATTATATTTCCCCAAGTAAAATCATTAACGAGAAAACTTATTAGCATCATAGTATTATTAAATATTAAATTAGTAGCGAGATAATTAAAAAATAAAGTAAGTTGTTCACTTGCCGTCCTTGGTCAGGCATTTTATCTGAGTTGGACTAAATGAAATCACAATTCCGAGCTAACACTTGATTTAACGAAATATAATTACAAATAATAAGGATTCAAGTAATAAAAAATTATCAAATTTAAATAAACACAATAAATGCCAGATGTTGTAGTTTATTTTCCGAAAATTTAATCCAATCAATAGAAAAAAAATAATACCTTATTCCCAATGCTTGTTTTGTATTTTCGAGTAGATATTTTTCATATTTTAACCACATTTTAATGGCGGCTCTATCAACATGTATAATACCGCAGCTTTTCACATAAGGGACATTTCCATCTACTGTTCCCACCCAAATCACATAAATTTCAGATATTTTTTTAATAAATAGTGCGTGTATTCGCAGCTGTCTGGGTACTCGCTTTTGTACATCGGTTTGCTTTTAAAAGTTTGTTATGACAGTTAATCAACGTTGTTGTTCCACTTTCTCTTTATTGTATTAATAACCGCCGTGTGGTACTTTTCCATTTTAATATTTTGCATCATCAAAACTTTATAAAATATCTGGAAAATATTACATCATTATAATTTAAAGTATGTTAGAATAGAAAAGTAAAAATTATTTAAGCTATTAATACCACCTTACTGATAACTGACTTCAGTGGAGTAAAAATATCACCACCATTCTTGGATGAAACGAGTTCAAAGTAAGCAGCAGAAGTGGGCCAATGTCCCATATATACGAGTACGAATGTCGGTAAATTGGATAGCTGTAAGGGAAAATATATATCATAAAATATAAAAGAAGTTATTAGAGCTTTTTGACAGTGTAAGAGTAATATGTTTAGAGACTTGAAGAGAAACCGAATAAGGGTTACAGGGGAAATTCCCAGTTTCCTTTAGAACATATCTTGATGGCTGCTTGTCTGACTCCCGTGTAACAAGACTCAGGCTGAGTGGCTTTCCCTCCTGCCCTACCGCCTAATATTTGCCTTGCTTTCATTTTAAGTATATATGGTTCCATTTAATACTTAGAATAATATAATGACTTTATGAGACAACTTTATTTATTAAACAGGCAATTAAAAGTTGAAAAGTATAGGATAAAGATGTTTGCCATTTATTCATAATTCAAAGGGTAAAACTTTTAAATATCTCGCTATATTTGCCCTACTAAATATATTTCGCATAAGTGGCTTAAAGCGGTGTGCCCTTTTAGAGCTAAAAGTCCGCCAGGCAGCCACCCAGCCACTGGATCATGGTCTTAAAGAGACCCGAAATTGTAAATTGCGCTATTAGTGTATCGTGCAGGGTGTATAAATATGAGGGCAGGAATCCGTGAAACTAACGGACCCTCCCTCTCATGTATTAATACTCGTAAGACCCAGATTTAGTTTGTCCCATTCGTCAGTCTAAGCCTTCGTAAAATCAGGGGAATTATATCGATCGCTTTGGTGTAGTGAATAAAAAGTATGGCATGAAGGATAACTGGCAAAAGTGTGTCGGTGGGCGGGGGGAATTTTTGAATGCATTTCGAAAGGGAACAGTAAAAAATTTTACATTGTATAAGAAGAATCTAAAAAAAAAGAAAGGATTCGTTTGTAGAAGAGAGTGTGGTTATGTTGTTGAGTGAAGAATAATACATTGCTCTGGTAGGGTTTCTTTGGAGGAGATTAAAAATATTTATGAGGAAAGTAAATGTCCAGAAAGTTAGCTGTTGTATGAAGGGTGTATGTGGGCAACATGTGATGTCAGATATGCTGATGAAAATTTAAGTCTTGAAGGGACTATAAGACTCTAAGGAGAATGGGGGGGGAGAGGAGGGAGAATGTTTTTAAAGGATATAAAGTGGTAAATTAAAGAATGAGAGAAAAATGGACCGTTTTGTTATTTTAATATACTTGGAGTTTAAATACAATTATTGAAAGAATTGTGTAGTTATTTTGTAAAATTATTGCGTATTTAAAATGTGCAATTTAAACACAAAAATATAAACAAGTATACATCGTAATCTGCTGGAATAAGTGGATATCTCAGTCAATCATGGCGAGACTAATATGGATTCGGAAATGAATCCACAATAGGCATTGGAGTGTTAATAACTTAGTACAAAGAATACCGGATGTGCATGTGGCGTATTAGGTGTGGTAGGAAAAGAGCTAGTATCGAATCGTAGACGGAAGTAAAAGCAGTAACTGAAAGCAAAAATAAAGTGTGGTTAAATTTGAAGCAAATGAAAAATCATTCTAAATGAGATCACTGCATGTAACAAGAATACCAGATATTGCAAAAGTTATGTTACAATCATTACGATGCTCAAAACAAAAGACAAAATGGTAATTTTGATGCAGTTGGACACATTATTATGTTTCAAACATATAAATATGTGTATAAATTGTAATTTTAATTAATATTGCTTCCCTCGGCGGCGAGTACGCGCTCCAGGCGAGACTTTAATTCTGCGCACACGTTGCGAACGAAATCCTTCGTCATGTTAACCCACACGCGGTTGACAGAGGACTTCAGATCGTCGACGTTGCTATGATGGACTTTTCCGACCTTACCCTCAACATCCGCCTACACGCTGTACTTGAGTTTATTAAGGTCGAGTGACTGCGAAAGACAAAATTCCTTTGAACAAAAGTTCCTCTTCGATCCCAACCACTTTTGCACCGTCTTGGCCGTTATGACTGCGGCATAGTCCTTCAAGGAGAGATATTTCGACTCCCTTGTAATCTTTCCCACCAAGAGCAGAACCTTTTTGCCCAAGATGTCCCTGTAATCGGCCGCAAACCACACAGGTGGCATCTTCTTTCCATTTGAAGCCACGACGCCGAACATCATCAAGGAGGTCGGGTGCTTGCTCTTGGACACGTAGCTGACCTTGAAGGCAACCTGGCCGAAGCTAGCTAGTCAGTCGTTCTGCTTCTTGATGACCAAATCAACCGTGAAGTTTTTTCATTAGAAAAAAAATAAGAATTTGATTCCCATGACTATTTCAGTCGTTAAAAAGACGAAAGCAGTTCCGACGTTGTTCTCCCATACAGTTCCTGAGAAGAAGCCTTTCTACGCATCTCAATCCCCTGCTGCCCTCTTTCTTGACGGCCCTCAAAACTGTGGTCACCGAAATGTTCTTCTCAAGCGCAGTATTTTAAATTTTGGAGCAGTTTCGAAGGCATATCTTACAGTTAAAAGGTTCCGAACTTGATGTCCGCTTGAACGAGTTCTAAATTTTAGGTGTTTTCTGTTCTTGAGCCTATCCGCAACTCTGAGAACGGTCATTTGGCTGATGTTGATCTGCTTGGCAATGTCGGTCTTGTTGTGTCTCATTTGCAGGACAACAGAGATCCAGATTCTTTTCACTTCCAACTAGACACACTTGCACACAATGGAAAAGACGTTTTAATGTCAGGTGCTGATAAAATAGACCTTCAAGTTTGTTTCACAGAATAATTCTATCGCACAAGTAAACGTGTTGAAAGATCAAAAACCGAGTGTAATAAAACTTTTGAAAATTCAGTAGTAAAAACGAGGAATTAGGGAATTGGATAATTTGATTAGAATCTGAGCCATGATACATTGAATTCACAAGATGATTTGTAAAAATATTAAGATACTAAAAGGGAGTGAACATAAAATCTGTACTAAGGTGTTTATTAGTTGTTTTAATGAGTGCTTTGAGGATCAGTCTGATGTCAGGGAAGATGAAAAGAACACTTGCCAAAAAGTATACGATTTACAGATGTGAAAAGTGGTGCTTGCGTGCTTGCTACTGTGCTGGCCACATATAAATACTGTGCTGGACAAATAGAAATAGTTTCTTTTGTTTTTTTAATAGTTCCCATCTGGCGACCTCCACCAAGGACATCAATCAGTCTACCCAATTTCACCCAGGTAACTGACTACCATAAATTTGTCAAAAACAACCCCCTTACCCCCCCAAAAAACAAAATATTAACAAATCCAAAAATGAAAAAAAGAAACATGACGAAGGCAAGAAGAATAAGAAAGCACGTCCCAGTGTCAGGAAGAGGCCCGCCACCTCCTGGCGCAGGATTGTGCGACTAATATCAAAGAGTTAAATAAAATGGAGGAGGCCAATCTCCTCCAAAACGTCACATACTCCACAAGTCTGTAGGTACGAATCTGTGCCGATGACAAGGGACAAGCGGTAGCGACCCATCTCGGCACATTAGGAAGGTGTGAAAAACATAAGGGTTCCAATTTCGTTAGAATTGGCCGAATAGTTACGTTGTTCTTGCCAATAACTCATTGAAAAGTAAAATAGTTGCCATCCGCCCGTCAACCTACGGACCGCCATAGTAACTTATAGAATCGCGTGCACGTGACTAAACAAGCATGACTTTAATATTGATTTACAGTTTGTTGTCCGTCTCAAAATCGCTAAGTCAAAACTCTTGTACATATAACCTTTAATTTTCCACTAAACACACAAAACTATGTAAATATTAAGGTGTTAAATACAAGAAAAAAACAATTTCAAGCAAAACAAAAATGACCTTCAAAGAACGCTTTAAACTAGGACCTTCCAGATTGTTAGAGTAATTATGGTTTGATTTAAAGGAAGCAGGGTACTTTTAGATGTTTAAGATATCCTATAGATCAATTTCTTCTAGATCATGGGTATTTTTTGCGATAGTAGTTTGAAAATCCGGTTGAGCAAAGAAGCGCGGTTTAAGCTAGTTACTGGATCTGGATAAAATCAACAAAATAGGGTGAAATTATAATTAAGAATTCATTGCTGGATCTTTTGATTGTATGTGGATTGAAACTCGCTTGGCTGATGTCGTGACTTTTGATGATGTATGGCGTATTGAAGAATGGATGTGGAATTGAGCAAGTGGTTTAGTATATAAAATCCTGTACGATGAGGGTATATAATTCTGTTTCGCTTCTAATTGGCCATTAATTGTTGTTAATGGAGCAGTATAAATTAGATGTAATATAATATGTGTAAATGTGTGTACAAAGGTTCCTTCTGAGTAATGAATGGCTTGCTGTATGAAAATAATGTTGTGCTCTTATCTGAAGCTGACATTACACACATCTACAGCAATTTGCCTGCACATTCTTAACTAAATTAAATTTTAGATCGTGTGATAATAATTCTTACAGTAAAGGTTTTGATCATATATATAATTATTATACACGAGTCTTGATTACTCCAATCAAATTGTACCTATGAGATTCCATCTCAAACAATGATGGTAAAGTAAACTAGTAGTAAACTAAATCTTACGGTACAATGTGTAGGGAAGATTATTTTATAAGCAAAATGTTATCCGATATGTAAAGTATCATGAGATTTACGTTTAGACGGTTTGTAATTTCGCATAAGAGACATAACATACATGTTATTAGTGCTCAATCTTTGAAAAGTTATCTCTGTTAAGATTTAAGCTGTCTTGATGTCAGATACTACGATAATGACATAATTTTTTTAGTTCCTCTTCAGTAATGTCTTCAGTATTTTATACGGGTATTATTCGCAAGATATTGTGAGGCTTTATCATGAATAAATGTTACATCAGTAAATTCTGGTCGTTTCTGCGCGATTTCAACTGTAATCTGTTGCATTTTCTTACTGTATAATTGAGCGTTGAAAGACTGATTGCGTTCCAACATTTCCCAGTAAATCACTACATTCACCTCCCACGAATCGCAAACCACAAGCTTCGTTTGATGTCGGTCTGCCTTTGCCTTAGGTTGTGTAGGTGCACCTTTGTCTGTCTAGCTTCTTTTCATGCCATATTCAAGTGTAGACACCATCCCACATCTGCAGTAACCAATTTGTACAGCCATTCAAAACGACGTACATTGGGTGGTAGTGTCTACAGGCGTCTATGCGGCCCTGAAGGTCGAAGTCAGACAGTTTACGTGGAATCCATATGTCCAGTTTCCTTCCTTTGCCCATTTCCTCTAAATAATGCAGCATGGCTGTATTGCTAATGCTAAACTTTTCAGCTGCTTGCATGATGTCAGAAGTGTATCAGGTTTGACATGTGCGCACAAATAGTTATTGTCAATAAGTGGTGGTTCACCGCTGTTTGGCTAATCTTGGTGAGCGAATTGGTAACGCCTAAACTTGTTAAACCAATCATAGCCTGTTCGATGAATTAGTGTGTCTTCTCAAAATGCTTGGTTGATACAATGTTGCGATTGAGCAGTTTTTAGGCCGGACTTGCAATCATAAAAAAGACTAGGTTGCTGTTCACGAGAAAGAGTCATATGGTGGTTATTTTTTAAACTTTAGATATCATATGCGGTATCCAACAAATTGCTGTGTAGTGGCCTTGTCTTTCCTAGAACTTGTTATAAAGTAAATAGTGACCTTGTTTACCTAGGCCCTAGGTCACTAGGCACTTTCATGCCTGTATAAATCTATATAAAAAACTAAATATTTAACCCTTTGTCTCTTACCCCATATATATATATATATATATATATATATATATATATATATATATATATATATATATATATATATATCGAGTTCCACCCCCCAAAAAAGAAAATAAGCCATCTTTTAAAAAAATAATATCTCAGTAACCTCATTCCTATTCATGACAATTTTCATATACCGGATACTTTCAATCTTCCCTTTTCGAATGAAAAAAAAACGGAATTTAGATACCTTTTCTAGTTTTCTTGCACTTAACAAAAATAACAACATGGGTAAAAACGCCCCGAATATCCAGTCTTTTTTACATACACACACACACACTCACAAACTTTTTCTTACTTCATTAATGCCAATTTTTGCCAAGCCATCTTTTAAAAAAATAATATCTCAGTAACCTCATTCCTATTCATGACAATTTTCATATACCGGATACTTTCAATCTTCCCTTTTCGAATGAAAAAAAAACGGAATTTAGATACCTTTTCTAGTTTTCTTGCACTTAACAAAAATAACAACATGGGTAAAAACGCCCCGAATATCCAGTCTTTTTTACATACACACACACACACTCACAAACTTTTTCTTACTTCATTAATGCAAATTTTTGCCAAGATTCACATATTTTGTTTTTAATTCTGGTTCAGTGAATTTTCTCTCCGACTTTGGTAAACTTTTTCTCTTTGTAGCTCCCAAATTGAGTAATCCATGGGATTACAACCTGGACTTGACGGTGGCCACTCATTTTTCGTGATTAGGCTTGGCGTATTGCTAAATAGGAACGACTGTGTGGAGTAGCTTCTATGGAAGCTGCTCCATGTGGTTGTAAAATAAAGTCATTTTCAAGATACAGGCGACGACAATCAGGCAACAACTTGGTTTTCAGGAGTTCAATGTAATTAGCAGAATTCACTTTTGTACTTTTAGTATCAATTAAAATAGAGAGTTGTTTTTCCATTTTAAGAGAACCATGGAAAATCTTGAAGTTTTATGATACACTGTTTTAGGTCTACCATTTCCTGGTTTTCAGTTTGAGCGTCCACATTTTTCCCAGGAAGTCTTGCAATACTCTTACAGTCTTTAAATACTTTTCAAAGTAACAAGCTTTAATGAGAAAGCAATCTTCTTCTGACAAGGTCATTATGGGTACTGAAGAACTTTATATAAAGATACCCATAATATGACAGTTTCATTCCTGTAGGCTTTGTAAGAACGTGAACATTCCTGTATTATATTGCACGATAAAACAATATTTTATCTCGATACTCATTTTTTCTACCCATGTCGATATTTTTAAAAGTCCAATAAAACTATAAAAGGTATCTAAATTAAGTTTTATGCATTTGAAAGAGGAAGATTGAACGTATCTTGCATATGAAAATTGTTAGGAATATTAGAGTGTTTACTGAGATATTATTTGTTTTTAAATGCGCCATTTCGGGAGTGACTATCCCATATATATATAGATATATATATGTCGTAGGTTAGCCGAGATTATATATATATATATATATATATATATATATATTTATTTGTTTTATTAATTTTTAATAAACCAAATAAACTTTGACTTGAGGCGTAGGTTCGTGCGGCCTCGGTGATCGCTTGAGGATCGTTCTCTAGGAGTGCTGAACTTTATTTTTATTCTAGTGAATGAAGAAAAAGGGTTTCTTTCTTCACTTTATCAATTATTGCCACTTTAACTCATTCGAGAATAATCAAAACAGTCTTTTAATAAAAAAATAGACTTTAATAAACATAAACCCTCTTACTAAATAACATAAAAAAATACAGATCTAATACACTTAAAAAAAAAAAAAAAATAGGATTGCTGGGCGAGCTCTCGAAGCTCGATTCGAGATAGAATTTTACGGGGGAAGAATTTTAAGTTAATATCTTTGTCCTTGGCCAAACATCCAATAAACTAATTATTATGTACGGGGACATAAACAACAGGATTATTCTTTACTCACATAAGGTAATGGAGATTAAATACCCGAGACCAGTTAGACTATCTTCGGAGATTTTATTCCGGAGAGGTGTAGCTCGAGTAGTTGGTTGTTTGCTCAATAGATGGCGTTCGTGGACCTGCCTGTCGAATTGACGGGTGACGTCACGAGGGATCTGGTTTGGGTGGATGCTCAAGCAAAAGCTTAGTCCTTCTACTTATAGCCGGTTGGGGCGAGCTTGACCTCGTTTTCTTCTGCACGAGATGATATCGTTATCTTCTTTTTTTTATCTAGTTGGGATTAGTCCAACTCAGATAGAGTAAGATGTGGAGTCCTCAAACTGGGTAGCTTGATACTCAATAATCTTAGGCTCGAACGGCACCGAGCTTCCTTGGTACAATCTGGTTTTTGTACAAGGACTGCAAGTTCTCCTTAACTTGAAGAAAACTTTCTAACGGTGATTTTTCTGTTTTCTTCTCGAACTCGAAAAATCTCTCAACCGGTGACTTTCTTTTCTCTTCCGTTAGAACGAACAAAAAGCCACATTTCCTCGGGTCAACCTGTTATATACCCAAATTACTCCCACGGGGTAATGGGGAGGTGCAGGGTGAGACTCGCAAGGTGAGACCTCAGGTTGGTCTCCCGCGCTTGGCGTCTTGTAGCTTTGAGAGAGGGTAATATGAGATCGGCAGTTTTCACTTTTGAATGGATTGTTTATAAGTACACCCTCGAAGGGCCTGACTTTTGAGCTAAGGGCAGGAATCTGCCTCGTAACATTTACACTTTCGTCCGTTCTCCTATGTTACCGGAGAACATCTGAGGGGCAAAGCTAAAGCCAGATGTCTTTTGTTATTATTTCCTTGGCCTCGATACATATATATATATATATATATATATATATATATATATATATATATATATATATATATATATATATATATATATATATATATAGATATACTAAAGTTTCATTATACCTCTACAATCTATATATAAACAAACGTCCACAAAGGAAAAGTGAAAAAAGATTCCGAGTGCTTTCGTCTTTATTCTCAAAGACATTATCAGCGAATAACAAAAAGCAAGACATACGTTGGCTTAAATATTAGAGACAGGGGGTGGGAGGGGAATTATAGTACATTTCTCTGAACCCTAATTAGGTGGTACAATATCCTGAAACATATATACTTGTGATTTTATATATGAAGTAATGATCGAGTCGAGCGTAAACAAACCAGGCCTAATGTTTTGTTTACGCTAGACGCGATCATCACTTCATATATATAATCAATAATAAATACGTTTTAGGATATTGTACTTCCTAATTAGGATTCAAAGAAAGGTATTCTAATCCCCTCCCCCATCTCAACTATTTAAGCCAACGTATGTGCTGGATTTAGTTATCACTTGATAAGCTCTTTGAAATAAAGAGGAAAGCGATCGGAATCGTTTTCCACTTTTCCTTTCATATATATATATATATATATATATATATATATATATATATATATATATATATATATATATATATATATATATATATATAT
Source organism: Ceratothoa steindachneri (assembly GCA_963969495.1). NCBI lineage: Eukaryota > Metazoa > Arthropoda > Malacostraca > Isopoda > Cymothoidae > Ceratothoa > Ceratothoa steindachneri. The sequence continues at coordinate 98,617,484 of OZ018321.1, read as the reverse complement.
ATAAATATGTATATATATATTATAGTTATTTCACAATTTTCTTATTGTTTCTTACTATAAATTCCTTTTCTCCTTATCAGCTATCTATAAAATTCCTTTGTTTGACAATCTCTGCTTTCTTTCTCTTCCTCGCTCTTTAACTAACTCTCTCTTGGACAAACATATACTTCACACAAAGCTCCTTCCCAAAAACGCCAATTCTCACGCTCTCCTTCTCTACACATAAAACAACCATATATTATTCACAAATAACACATTCTCATTATGTACATAGTTGGTCAAATTACTTTGTCTTCATTGTGCTCCATTCACCTACTCAGTGGATAGGATTTACAAGCTCCAGCCATCAATCATATTAAACCTTAAGTTGAAAATAAAGTTATTTTTCCTCAAGTTGTTTGCAAATTCAAAATACGAACTTATTTGATGGACACTCCCTAACGAACTCAAATCCCCAATTTGGATGTACATAGCTGAGAAGGAATATTTGTTCCAACTTGGAACTGGTGACCCCCGTCACAATTAATCAATCTCACCGCTCGCTAAAAGCATCAATCCTTTCTCTCGCTATATACAGGGTGAGGCAGAATCGATTGAGCAATTTTGAGGAGTCAATGTTCGGGGGAAAGAGGGGGCAGGGAGGTGCGCGTGGTTTCGATCTGCTCCATAGATATCCCCACTTCAGTAGCAAATATGGTGTGGACGGGAGCACATCGCAGCTTTGCCGTGCGCGCGTCGTTTGAGAACAATCAATCTATGATTGCGACGCAAAGAGCTTTCCGGCGACCAGAAAATGTAAAGATGGTGAGAGCAGCGATCGTGCAGTCGCCGAGACGTTCTGCTCGAAGGCATGCTGTTGCTTTGGGAAATTCCGACCGCAGTTTGAGGAAGATTCTGCATATGGATTTAAATTTCCATCCCTACAAAATAATGATGGCTCAAGAATTGAACCAAGCAGTCTTTGTTAACCCCAAAATCTGTATGAAAACATGCTTGCACAGATCGCCCCCGAGGCAGCTTTCTTCAGTAGCGATGAGGCACATTTTCACTTTTATAGAGTTGTAATTAAGCAAAATTTCCGTTACTGGGTTGGAAATAACCTTCGAATTATCCAGGAAATACCGCTACATTCCCCTAAACTAACGGTGTGGTGGTCCATATCACAATTTGGCGTGATAGGCCCGTACTTCCTTGAAGAGGAAGGAATAACCGTGACCGTGAATTCCGAATGTTATTTCTCAATGTTGCACAATTTTCTGTAGCCCAGAATGGAGGAGATTGTAAAGATGAAGGATTGGGGTACGCGTGGTTGCACCAGGATGGGGTTACAGCTCACACAGCCTAAATTCACTCAATTTTTTAAGGCGAATGTTTCCCGGACTTCTGATGTTTCTGCGGGGTGATTTAGGGTGGCCTGCGCGGTCACCTGATTTGAAAATTTGTGACTTTACTCTTTGGGGATATCTGAAAGAAAAGGAGTTTAAACGTCGCCTCACACGCTATCACAGCTAAGGGAGAGGATTATTGAAGAAGTTAACGCCATACTTCACAGTATGTGCGAACGTGTTGTATGAAACTTCAGAGATCGACTCCAACAGCGTGTTGCTGTTAGCGGCCGCCATCTTAATGACATTATTTTCAGAACCTAGGAATTATAAATGGTATATACTATTAACCTAGAGTATAATAACATTTCTTCTTTATATACCCCCCTTAATGCTTTATAAGTCCTTAAAACTGCTCAATTGGTTCTGCCGCACCTTGCATATACATATATATATATATATATATATATATATATATATATATATATATATATATATATATATATATATATATATTCATCGTAGAAAGTTTTGTTAAAAGCGACAGCAAATTTCGCTTTTATGATTTTCTTTTCACATCTTTTAATATGTCGTACATTCGCCTTTATGTCTGGGTTGAGGCCCTGAATTAGTTCTCCAAAATTCATTAAACCTAAGATTTTAAAGTTAAAGGGGGTAATACGGGAACAATCCTTTAGCAAAACACTTTTTTATCTGACGTGTTTCGATATCCTCGTATCATTTTCAGAGATAAAATAAAAATAAAAAGAAAAAGAGTATAACAATCGTCTATATATGAAAGACTGAACACACTTATATACAAACAAATAAAGTGATCAGCAAGTTCGAAATTACTGATAAACTTGTCACCATGTTGAGACATGGTCGAAAAGGTTAGGCTTAGAAAGAAAAATCAAATAGTCGGAGATCTGATGCAGTCTTTCCACCTGCGGAAAATGATTTTTATGTAAGTATTAATATCCGGTGGTTTCATAGTTTAAGAAAGAAATGAAATAAAATAATTTTTTAAGAAAATATGAGATTTGTAGGCATTTTTGGTAACACCCTATCCAGGTACAAATATCGGAGTAGAAATGTCAATAGTCAAATGATTTGTAAATATTATGTATTTACTTTAACTTAATGTTCAATTCTGCTTTTTAAATATTATCTTATTAGTTCAATGTATAAATGTCATTTGTGGAAATAATTATAAAAAGATTCTTTAGAACGACTACCCGTGAAGTGGTCGTGAGTGGTGATTTAATATTAATTCACGGAATGTGGTTGCTTATTGAGAGTTTACAACAATTTGTAAAGGCAAAGGAATAATAATTTTCGTCTGCCCAAAATTATGAGTGGGGTTCAAATGACAGAAGACCTCCATTTTCTCAGTACTATGACAGGAGGGTCTTTATAGAATATATTTCAACTTAACCAACATATACATACCAAAACGCATTTAAGCATGATAAATTATATTTTCGGGATCAATAAGAACTACCACTCATTTTGAAAAACCAATGCCACCGCACTTACAGCTCCGTGGTAATTTATGCGAAGCTTTTATTTTATCAGTCTGTATCCTTCGTACAGTTGTAGAAAGCATAGATCTTCTATTTTTGAGGATATATAAGGCAATAAGGTAGGAAGACAATCCATTATAGTTTGACTCGATGAACCACGAGAATTGGGTAAGCTTGGTCTGAATTTTGCACTAAACATTCTAGCTCTGGATGCAGAAAGGTACATCCATTTATCTGATTAAAATTCGATGGCCTACACAGGTGCGCAACATATGATTGCTGTTAAATTTTGTTTTAACAGCAGGTATTTAAAATGTGCAAATGCTGGTCAAACTGGTACGCTTAATCTGTCGGCAAGTAGGTCATAGTTTGAAAACTGCGATCGATGCGAGCAGTTTTATGTCCATCCAATACTTTGTTCCTTACAAATATGGAAGCATAAAGAGAAACATGAAAACTTACTTGACGATCTCTTAGGCATTATTCCAAATTTACAGTTCTCTCTTCGCCGATGTCATTATTAAAATTCAAAGCCATGTATTTACAAACCCTTATCTTGGTAATTAAAATGTACTCGATTCTCCACACTCTGTTGATTAATAGAGCTCTCTTTTAATAGTTCATATACTCCAATTAGTCCCTAACGATTCCACATCACTCTTTAGATCTTTTATATTAATCATTGGATTATTTTTTAGCCTTCGAGGCATGTCGATGTCGATCATTAATTTTGCGAGGAGCACCGGCTTTTGGCAAGATGGAGTTAATTCCATACTCGCGATTCTTTTGAATTATCGACACTACAGTTGCATAATCCATTTCAACTCGCTCAGAAATAGTCATATATGGTAATCCATCTGAATAAAGTTTAATTATCTGTTGTCGAATATCTTTAAGAAATTATTTGACCTTTAGCATTCATCTAAGCAAACATCCATTTTCTATGGATTCTTATCAATGAATAACGGTGATAATATTCCACAATTTACATTAGTTCCGTTTCTAAAAATATCTCAAATCTTCAATGTTGCCATTTTCATCGACTTTATACGATTTCTTTTGTTTAATAACACTATTCTCGCATGTTATTAAGCGGTTGAATAGTTTTGTCACCTGCTAAATATTTATTATTAACTTGTGTTGTTAAATACAAAGAGAGTGTGTCTTATGTTTTTTTTTCTCTAAAATATAATTATGTAGACTAATTTTCCTGTTATTTTTATAACCAGACGAAAGTACGCAATATTTTAGGAATATTTAAAATTTAAGTGTGCAAACACCTGTGTCACCTTACTATATATATATATATATATATATATATATATATATATATATATATATATATATATATATATATATATATATATATAAGTGGGATAGAGAGACAACTGTGCTATCTAGAAAACATTTTATAATCGCGTGAAACCATAAATGTAAATTACACGCAGGTAAAATAAAATTAATTCCGATCGCCTTCACCTTCGCCTTTATTTGTTTAAACCTCATTAATGGATTGAAGAAGAGTTGAAAAGAGATATCTTTTATTTCAGAGAAAAGGGTCTAATACAGACTCCAGTACACTAAGATTTGACTATCCATTTAACCTGCATCGAAAGGCTAAATTTGTTTCTTTTACCATTTTTGAGTGTTTCCATGTAGGAAGCAAATATATGCTAAGACAGTCAGTTTGACAGGCTCATAACTCTGAGCAGACCAAATTGTTGATCCGTAATGAACGAAGACTAGTTCCTAATTGGCTGGGTTTTTTGGTGTCTTGTGTTTTATTCGGTCGCTGGAGGCTAGGAGGGTTCTAATTAATTTATCTACTATCTACTTAGTCTTGTTTTATGTGTGTTCCATTGTATCACTTTTTAACCTTTTAATTAGTCTTTGTTATAGTGTCATATTAATTTGTTTATTGAATGTCACAATCGCCTTCGATTCGACTTTACACGTTTTGTTGATGAGAAGTAACCCTATTACACAAGCCACTTATGCTGCTATTAATATTATCCTAATGTCTCTTCACTTATTGCGAAGAAAACGCATTCTAAGTTTAATTTCATACACTTTCTTGCCAAATTAAGCCTCTATTACTTATGCATTTCCTTGAGACGTGGTCATTCCAGTGGCTTGCTGCCATTCCCCGTCGATGAAATCGACGAAACATTAAACTTTTAGACTTATCAGAGACAGAAAACAGCTTTAAAAATTTCCTTACTACCGTCTAATGGATTTTTACGGCATTTTGTCTGTGAAGAGAACCATAGGTATCCAATATTTGGTAAGTCCTTCTTTTTTTCCCTTGTCAGACCTTCTATTAACTAAAGCAGGGTTTGACACAAATTACTGAGGGTACGATTGTTACGATTCATGTTTCTTATTACTTCTAGGGTTGATATCCCTTCCTCTATTGCCTTGACTATTTTTGAAATTTCATTATCTGAAATATATCCACCACGACCCTTTTAGCTGTCCAGCAGGAAAATCAACTGAGATATTTGGATGAGCATTATGGCCAGAGTTTGTTATATAATGTACAAATTAGGACGAAAATCCAGAACAAATTAATCGGCAGTGTGAAATTTGAGCTTTAATTGGGAAATCCATTTCTTATAAAACTGGGTACTGGATTGATGGATTTTAATGGTGAGAAATTGCAAAGTGAGTGTTTGGTCGAGGAGAATTTATCTCCTCAATAGAATAATAGCTTAAATATGCTCAGTAGACTTTAAGTGAATGTACATTCATTAAATCTAATTTATACTAGCAATTGAAATTTAAACTTTAAATCACAAACTGATCACCGTGTAGCAAAGACGGTGAAGCATTTCTTGGGTGCTCATAATATCGACGCCCAATGAACTGCCTTACACAGAGCCCTGATTAAACACGTTATAAATTCTATGGAAGATAGTTGCTGGAATGGTTATGGGAGGTAAACATACGATGTTAAAGACCACTGGCAGAGTTTGGAAGAAGAATTGAAAAATTTCCTCGATGATAACAGGATTACGTAGTCGCGATCTTAAAAGAGCAAGGCTCATTATGTCGATGTAGCTCTACTGCCTTCCATCGTAAGGATCTGCCTATTAACAGTGATGAGAAGAATGAGAATGGTCTTCTTTAAAATAACTTAATTACAAATAAAGTTAATGGTGAATGTGAGAGTGATAATGAAAAAGTTCAGTGAGGAATGTAGTTTAAAAGGTTATCTTTACCTTCTTGACATGCCGCCAAAATGGTTCAAGCTTATTGTGGTACGGAACCTTATGAATCGTCTTTGGTCCGGAAATCATTTCCCACTTAACTGAATTAACGAATTATTATGAAGTTCAAGACAAAAGTGATTTAAATTGTCACGTTAATGAGGACTCTTTATTAAAGGCGGATACCACATTCTGCCTTCTGGAAATGATTATTAACTACCGGAACTACTGAATTAGTAAGATAAGTAGATGAATTCTAGAATAAATATAAACCTCTTACTAATGAGGGTAAATTGAAAATAGTTCCTCTACAGCCAAACAAATTTTCAGATGTGACGGTGAGAAATAAAATATATCGCTACAATACAGGATGCTTTAAATGGTGATCACATCAAGTGGGTCAAGGAATAACATCACAGTAAGGATTGGAAGAGCAAACCAGGCAGTCAGAAATATTTTCATATTCAGGAAAAAGAAGGAGAGAAACATATATGTTATGGTTATACGGAAACGTTGATTTATCCGACTTTTTTCTCGTTTATACGTGCCTTAAACTAATAAACTGCATATGGAGAGAGAGGAAAACAAGTGCACGTTTCAATTAAATTATATTAGTTTTCTAGACTATTGCTAATCTTGTCCCCAGTTGTCGCGTCATTCAAAGCTAATTAATTTCCGTTAGATCTTCATGATAATGTATCTAAGTGAGGTGGTTATCGAATCTATTAAGTGGCTTATAAATGTTTCACAGTCTCTAAATGAACTTTGAAATGGAAACTAATTATTTTCGCTTGCATAATGTTGATTATGTCCATAAAACACGTGGCAATTAAAGTTAACTAGACTTCATTAGCTCTTACTAAATATTCCTAATTTCTATTGACTTTTCTAGATTAAAATTATAGTCCGACATTTTTTTAAAAAAGCAAAACAACTTGAACATTTTGAAATGGGTTATCAAAGAGAGGTTTGATATGATGAAAAGAAGACTAGTAAAAATGTGTGTAAGGTATTAAAGAGACTGCGATGGACAAATGAGTGAAATATTTTGGACATTATTTAACTCTTGCGGGTCATTGAAAACCAAAGATATTTCGTTTTCAAAACCTTATAACGGTGTCCTCTTTGGTTTTCCCCTTTATCTTTAAATAAATAAAATAAAGGCAAAGATGGTTGACTTTGAATTATATAGAAGTAATAAGCTTGGTTATGTTGAGTTTCTGATCATCAAATAAAATAATCAATATAAATCTAGGTATTAAACTCAATTTGGGGGGAGTGTAATTCCAAAAAATTGTACAAGCAAGAAACAGTTTAATTTTAAAACATGCCCATTATTTTATATATTGATCAATGTAAAAAAGTATGAGATTATATGGAATCAAACTAAAGTGTGATACTATCGTTGTTGCTTAAAACCAGGTTGCATCCTCGTTAGACTAATCAAAGTCGAGATCTCACCCCTTTGTTGCACTCCCTTTATCCATCAGAAAAAAACATGGTTTAAACCAAGTCCTTGGAAGTGATTGGAAGATTTCTTGCTCGAAAAGCTCCTATACACTGGTCGACCTTGCATTTTCGAGCTTTTAATCCGTTGAAGTTTTCTCCTCAGCATTGCTCTCTCCGCCGCAGGAGCTGCCTTGCCGTCACTAAGTCTCCTGGTTGGCAACAAATTGGCTCACCATATCCAAAAACTTAGTTCTTAATTCTTTGCTTCTTTCTCACCGTTTGAAGTATTTTTCGGTCTGCTCACACCCGCACCAAGACCGGGTCACACATACTTCTGGAAATGGTCAACTTCATTCTTCTTCTTTTCCATCTATACCATCCTGTAAAAGTAAAAATATATATTTTATTACCTTTATGTCTTAAAAACAAATAATAGCTTATATATTTATGATATTTAATATTCTACTCTCTATAAAAAAAAATTTATTACCTCCCAAACTTTTCCTGCAGTATCCAATAGCAAAATGAGGTGCTCAAGGCTTGTCCTGCTCCCCATATGCTTTGTCGAAGTATCTTTTGTAAGTTCTGTCATTTCAATAGATGCTGTCAGGCAGAAAATTTTTGCTCTGGTTTGGATGATCTGTCCGCAGATATAACAGAACGGATCTGAAGATTAATTGCAACCTTGTGATGCAATTTCTCTTCAGATGTGTTTACTATGGTAGCTAGAACTAAAATGATAGCAGATCGGTGAATCTCTTGATGCATATTTCTGAAATAATATTCCGAAATTTTTCAGAAAGTTTTAGAAGTTTCTGGCGCTGTGTTTTGTCAAATTCTGCAACATTCTTAAAAATCAAAGTTTTCTAAATTCTAGAACTTTTCATTAAATCCAGAATGTTGGGATGGTTTTCTTGAAATAAACATTGATCTACAACAGTCCAATGCTTTTTTAAAAGTAAGATTTACAATTTTCTACCATGATTTAAATTGGTTCCGAAATTCACAATACCCTAGCATTATTTTCTAAATGGGCAAATTTAGAAATTCACTAGCCATGTTTTTCATTTACCTTGGTTACAAAAAATTGGGAAATAGGACTTGTAACGCATGATCAATAAAAAAGTGAAACTTTTTGACATAAGGCAAGTATGGGTAGATCCATAATTCGCGGCTTCGGCCACACTCATGATAATAATTATATTTTTAGCCATAATTCCATCTCTCAGTTAAACTAAAAATCTCCTAATCCGCTGCCTCAGTCAAAAATAACTTTATTCAAGGCTTATAAATACGAAGGGCTGTCAATAAGTTTTGCAATTCGGATATAAGGAAACAAGATATGGGGAAAAGTGTTTTATTATTTTTCAATATAACTACCTTCGACTTCATTTCACTGGCGCCACTTGTCCCTGAGGCTTCGAATTCCCGACAACCAGAAATCTCCTGACTGCTGTTCAATCCATTCCTGGACGCCGAGCTGGACATCTTTACCGTCCCAAACTGGGGTCAACGCGGGGCAGCCTTGAACTGGCGGAATAAAAGTAGTCGCTAGGGGCCAGATCTGGACTGTATGGGGGATGGTTGAGCTCCTCGAATCCGCACTCGCGCAGGGAAGCTTGCGCAACTCTAACCTTGTGAACTTTGACGATGTTGAAGTCTATCATGGGGCGTGAGGTTTCTAGGGATCCAACGAACAGAGACCTTTGTCATTGCCAAATTGTCGTGGATGATGTTGATAACACTTCCATGTGATATTCCAAGTTCTCGCTCGATTTCTTCGACCTTCACCCGTCGATTTTCGAGGATCATCCTCTCCACACGGGCCACATTATTTTTCGTTAGTCACGTCTAACGGGCGACCATAGCGTTCCGCCATGATCGTGAGTCCCTTAAAGATGACTTTAAGTATGCATATCACTGTATCAATGGTTGAGCTTACAACTTACTGCATAAATGATTGTGGCTTTACATATATTACGCCAGGAAGATTTTAGAGAGATAACTTAGAGGCAAGATTTAGGCAATAGCTTGTCTTAGGTGGTGCAGATTATATTATTACACTCAGGCAGTTATTTGAATGTAAAAATATAATGAGGCATCTATCATTTATAAGCTCCTTTTGCCTATTAATAAAAATCTACTAATTGTAAAATTTTCACTAAATGATTATTTCCAGAAATGAAGCACTAATGAGAAAATGATTTTCAGAAGTGAATTAGTCATCTACGAGGCATTACTTATTTAGGTGGTTATTTTTGCTACATGATTAAAAATCTTATTTATTTTAAAATATAATAGGTATGGCTGTACTTTCTAGATAAAAAATAATTGAAAAGTTAACTAAAAATGAGTTATTCGTAATATCTACTTTCTGTACATTATCAGTTCAAATCATTACACAATGTAACAAAATTTTATTATTTCCTGGTTTCTAGGTTAAATTTATTATTTCCCAGTTATTCGTAACTTAAGTGAATGAAAAGGGATATTTTTATCCCAAATTTGTAAAATAATGCTTGGGTAATATTAATTTTCGAAAAAAATTGAGAATATATAGAAGTCTGTATCTTAATTTTTTCGAAGCATGGTAGAAAATTGTAGATCTTATTTTAAAAATAGTAGCGGAATGTTGTAGAAAAATATTTGTTTTAAGAAAACCTTCCAAAACATAAGACATTTAAGGAGAAATTTATAGGATTATTAGAATTTTATCAATTTTCAAGAATGTTTTTGAACTTGCTAGAAAACATACATTGATAATTCTAAAACTTTCTGCAATATTACTTCAGAAATAGTTATACAAATATTCACAGATCTGCCATCGTTTCAGCTCTTTAACCATAGTGAACATATCAGAAATAAAATAGCATTGAGAGGCTTCACTCATTGTCCAGATGCATTACCCCACAAGTTTGTTTGTTTCTAAGCCTAAAATATAATAAAGTATGTATTATTTTGAATTTTACAAGTTAGTATAGATGGGAAAGAAGAACCAGGATTTTGCCTGAACCTAGTAACTACTCAAGCAACTCATACTTGTGCATAGTGGACTCTTCCAAACGTCGATTTGGCGAAAATGCACGTACAATTTTCTATCCTGATCATCCATCCTCTATTGCACCAGGACTACACAGTGCTGATATTCCTGTACCTAACCATTCGCTATTATGACTTTTACTCTTTTCTGTGTAATTTTCCTTCTATTTTTCTCCCTTTTTGTTGTGTATAACTATTTATAATGTATACACATGTGAACCAGTTCATTTACCGTTACCCTCCTCTGTTTCATTCGACAAAACAACTTAGTCTCATGTCATGTGAACTCAGGTCAGGCTTCTCCACTATTCTCAACCAATACAAACACAGAATTGAACTCACCCTGACACAAATATCAACAAGATGTAACCAAGGCCCAGACGACATCGAACACCTATCAACAGATTGCCCCAAACCTCACCGAACCAGGCACTATACATAATGTTCTCTTCCTTAGGGAGCTGTGGGCTCACTCAAGGACCAAGGTGGCTCTGATATGGCTCGCCCACCTTGCAGAAGAGAGGAAAGGGAGGGAGGGTGGAATGGAAGTAAAAGTAATTAAATAATCAATTTTCGACACATATTTGCCTCCGAGGAGATTTGATACATTGTTTCATCATACTCGAACGACGTTCGTTTGTTTTAGGAGAATTTTTTATTTCTTTTCCTTTTTTTCTTTAAGGTTTACACTTTATTATATTTAAAGGAATATTTGGCTGGAATCATTTTTCTTGCCTTCTTGAACCCCCTTTTTACGATAAAGTTCTTTTAGGTCAAACAATAAATGATTTTTCAATTATTTGATTTTCACTTTTATGTCTTTACTTTTCCTAATTTTCATGCAATTTAGGATTTGATATTTAATTTGCCTTTCAGTGTGAATTCTTCAGAGCTGGGCGTTGCGGCAACGAGTTGCGACTTTGCGACTTTGCCGCATTATGAATTTCAAAGTCATAAAGTCGAAAGGCGCAAACGTTTTGAAAAGGTCAGACTAAGCAAAGTCGCACCGCCAATTTTCCGCGACTTTTGCCGCGACTTTGAACAGGAACGAAGACGACTTTTTTGAATGAAATTGCCACGACTGTTTTAAGCCAGTGTTAATTTCCAATTTGGCTAAAAATTTCGAATTTGAGTTGGTAATGGGCAACTTTATTTTTTCTTATTTTCACTTTCCTTTTACGATAAATTGAATTCTTCACATTATATGAGACTGACGTTACATGAATCTACCTAAACGTACCAAAAAAAGGTTTCTCACTCTGAATTGATCAAGGCAAGGCTGGAGGAGCAGAGCCAGAATGGCGACCTGGTGTATGCCAGGCACTTGATATGCAAGCTCTCCTCAGGGACTATGAAAAGAGGTTTTGCCACGTCTTTGAGGAGCCCGACCTCCTTATAGCTACAGCCGTCTACCCCAACCTCATTCACAAGTCCCAGGAAAGCATTTTCCCTGACAACATGGAGGATATCAGGGACAAATCATCAGGGAGCTAAGGACCATCATCAAGCCTAGGTAGGAGGGGCAGCACCAGCGTCAGCCTGGCCAGCCAGAAGTGCAGGAACCCCAGGACTTGGAGGGCTGCCTTTTCAACAAGTAGTTTGCTAGAGGCCCGGCTAACCAGCAGCAGGATGTAAGGGAGATCCTCAGGAAGTCCATAGAGGTGTGGAGGAGTGGGTGCCCTCTAGACGCGAGCTGGCCTGGTTCCTCTTTCCCTACCAGCACAGGGAGCTGTGGGCGGACTTATTCATTAAGTACAATACCTCCTCCCCAGCTCTGCAGCTGTGGAAAGGCTATTTAGCACGGCCGGGGACGTCCTCAGGGCCAAGAGGTCCTCCCTGGATTATGTCAACTTTGAGGAGCTTGTGGACCTCAGGGGGAGAAGATGGGCCCGGCGAACATGGAGGAGGAGCTGTAGATATTAGTTTAGGCTGTGTTTTACCTAAAAAAATAAAAAAATAATTAATATGTTTTTCTGCCTTATAGAAGCATGTTTCTGTTATCACGCTAAAGTTTACTTTGTAATTTAGCGAATTGGCACCGGGAAAACAAGTCACAGTCGCAAAGTCACACGTCGTACTACGGGAAGGAAACAAAATAGAGTCGCAAAGACACCAGATCCGGTGGCCGGGTCGCAAAGTCAATGTCGCACCTGAAAAAATTATAGACGCGCCCAGCTATGGAATTCTAATCATTTTATAATTAAGGTTAAGGAATCCCTGCTTGAATATTAGTCATTCATTAGAAGGTCAATTGTCTCTTTGGGTCTGCCAAAAGACTTTTTTATCTTTGCCTACTTGATTTAAATCACTTCAATACCTTTTTGGTCATCATTTATGGAATAAAGAAAAGTATGATGTAGAAAAAAATAGAAAAATAAAAGAATAATGTAAAATCCAGCATTCTGCGAAAGTAATGGTCCAAGCTAAATTACTTCATTTCCTATAAGCCAATGTAAGGAATACCTGAAGATATATAATTTTCCAATTACAACGTTACTCAAATCGATATAAAAAATCTTTGCAGAAATAGAAAATTTAGGAGAATATCAGAACAGAGGGAATCAGAATAATGTCTGAAACAACTGTCTTTGCTTAAATCTAATTCGGATTCCTGAATTTGAAGAACAGGATGCATTAGAGCTTAGCAAAAATAGTAGCTATTGTTTAAGTTAGCAACTATTAGAGGTTCCTACATTTCATTTGGTAACCAAATGAAAACTGGAAATTTCTTATTAACTACAAGAATTCATTAAGTCATTATATAGCAATGGCTTGGAAATTGTTTTCATTTATATATGCCAGGTAGCTTTGAAATTTGGAGACTCTTCGAATACTCACAAATTATACATATCTGTTTTGGAAAATTAGCAAATGATGACATGAGATTACCTAGCTAATGAGTTCATTATGAATAAGTAGCAATCTTACACCATGGTCTTTTCATTCCCTCCACACCATAGGTAAATCAAAGGCTTTTCTTCGTCTATCGTCTGAAGTATTGGCCACATGTTCGGCAGTATATGTGAGGAACAAATTACTTATCCTGATCTTCTATCTTCATGCTAAATCAGGCAGCTCTTTACATATGCTGTGATGTTTTGCATATGCAGCGAAACCTTTTGGGGTCCTTTTTTCAGTTATCTGCTGACTTTTTAATAAAAAATCTAAAGTTGTAAAAGAAAGTTCTCTAAAAAAAAAAGAGTAATGACAGCCGTAAATGTGGCCATTAAGAGACACCTAATTCAATATTGGCAGGAAATAATTACCCTTCATGTTTCCTAAAATTTACTCATTTTTACGTTAATTTATTTGCTTTTATTTTTCAATTACGTTTTATATAATCTTAAATTTCAAATTGTTTAGTATAATTTTATATAAGGATTCTACTTTAATTTATTTGCATAATTTAAATGACATTTTGCATATTTCAATAACCTTTTGATTATGTTTGTTCTGCACTCATTAAATCATTTTTAGTCACATGCGACTCTACATCTCATTATTTCGGTTGATGAGTCCCCTTTATGCTTGTTTTTGTAATAATATTATAAATATTCGGTTGATGAGTCCCCTTTATGCTTGTTTTTGTAATAATATTATAAATATTCGGTTGATTCTAATCAAATTTAAAACCCTGAAGTTGTTTAAATTCTCTTTCGAATGATATTATTGACAAAGTGGTCCAAAGGTTATCCCGGTAAATATTTTGTTTTGGCAATAAATTCAAAACTATTTGAGAGATTCTAATGAAATTCTGAAACCCTTTTGTTAGTAAATATCTTCTTTCAAATGATATAATTACCAAATTCCTTCCAAGGTTAGCCCAGGAATTATTTTGTTTTGGCTATAACATAAGAACATAAGAAAAGAAGGAGACTGCAAAAGACCATTCATGGCCTACACTTGGCAGCTCATAACTATTGAGTTGATTCTTCAGAAATTTGAAAAATTTATGTTGTTATACATTCTCTTTTGAATGATATAATTGCCAAAGTCCTCCCAAGGTTAGCCAGTTGGACAGCGAATTATTTTATTTTGGCAATAACATCATAACTATTCTATCCATTCTCACGGAATTTGAAACCCTTATGTTGTTCTACATTCTATTTTGAATGATAAACACCGTTTTACTCACGGTCAACTCTACATCTCACTATATACGTGGGTTCCCGTTTTGCTTTTTCGTGTTTTTGTAATAATATTGGAACTACTTGATTGATTCTAATGAAATTTAAAACCTTTATGTTATTTTCCATTCTCTTTCAAATGATATAATTTCCAAACTCCTCTCGAGTTTAGCGCCGGAATTATTTTATTTGGGAAATAACATCATAACTCTTCGGTCTTTCTAACGAAATTAAAAACCTTTATGTTGTTTTATATTTCCTTTCGAATAATATAATTGCCAAAGTCATACCAAGAGAAGTCGAGGAATATTTTGTTTTGCCAATTAGATTATAACTATTAGGCCTATTCTAACGAAATTTGATACCTTTATGTTAGTTTTCCATTTTGGGGTAATAATAAAATTACCAAGGTCCACCTAAGTTTAGTCCGGGAATTATCGAAAGTTTTGAAGGTTGTAAAGTTATACATTAGATAAGTAAGAGCACGCGACTCTTTGATCTTCAGGCCTCGTTTTTCGAGATTTTATTTGCTTATGACGGCCTCGAGGCCAAAAGGTCCTCGAAATATTTGCAGCCATTTAGTGGATGTGAACTGTTGTCTGGTAAGAGGGTTGCCAAGGAAACCAAAAGCGTTTGAAGGTGTAATTAACCCCTACTCCCATTTCCTTAAGGTATATTTTAATTTAAATAATGTTCACAGTTATTGTGAATTATCATATTATTATTTATATTATTATTATAAGTTTATTTGTTATCACTGTTTCTCTCTTTCCTAAGTTTATAAAAGGCTCATCTATTTAGTATGCTTTAAAGGTTTTTTCAGACATTCATTTGGAGGAATGTGAATTGTACTCTAGCAGTAAGAGCGTAGCCTACTAATCGGAGAGCGTTTAATAGTGAAGAACCAAATCCCAATAATTCATAAGCATAAATTATTTTTAAAACTATATAACAATAAATTTACCAACACTGATGATAGCGGAATCGTTATATATAATCTCAATTAAAGCAGCAATAAATAGCGAATCCTCGGATATACCTCTCTGTGTTATTTGACTTCACATTGTATTTAATAAAATTCCATGTCCATTGTACTAATTTAAATCAGTTTAAAGATAGCATCGCTAGCGACATAAATATAATCAATATATTCAATTACCTAATTTCCAAAATCACCAAGAAATGTTTCTACATCGAAACGTTGTTCCAAATAAATCAAATAAAGTCAGAAAAATGTTTATATATATATATATATATATATATATATATATATATATACAGTGGGTGCAATAAATTCCGATCCATGGTCAAAAGTTTATTTTTCATAGTTACATAACAGCAAAGTAATCGAAAATTGAACATCTTATGTATTTTGTACGTTGAATACAAATTCGGTATTAGAATACACAAATAGTGAGGCATTGATATTATATCGACAAAAGTGTTAGATTATCGCTTTAAAAAGTATCTAACCCACCCTCAAAAATAGTTTTAAAGCGATAATAAATAGTTCTCGAACATTCAAGAGTGGTTTACGTAAGAGTAATGCTGTAGAACTTTCTAGAGAAATAATCTACTTCGTCCACGTGAAAACAACGGATCTTAGTCAGTGTCTGAGAGCTGCATGAGAAGGAGTTCATCGTTCAACACTCTAATTATAATATGGTGAAGACTAAGGAATTGCCAAAAAGGAGCAGAAAACTAATTTTTCAGTTACATAAAAGTGGTTTGGGCTATAGAAAAAATTCATCTATGCTAAAAATACCAATCTCAACCATCGGTGACACGATTCGCCGGTTCGAGTCATATCAGTCCAGTGCTGGTCTACCACGTTCAGGGCGTCTATCTAAAATTTCAAACCGTGCGGCTAAACATATAGTCCGTAAAGTAAAGAAGAATCCTCGAGTGACTCGATTTGAACTTCGGAAAGATTTGGAAGCAGCCGGGACAAATGTATGCAAAAATGCAATTAGAGTAGTTCTTATGAACGAGGGATTCCATTCTCGCACACCAAGAAAGGCACCTTCGTTGAAACCAATTCATGTCAAAAATCGTCTGAATTTTGCTAAGGAACATTTAGAGAAGCCTGCAAGTTTGGGGGACGCTGTACTATGGTCTGACGAGACGAAGATTGAGTTATTTTGTCGGAATATGGTATTAGGCACGTTTGGAGGCAAAACAGCTCAGCGCATGATCCTAAAAATACAATCCCAACACTAAAGTTTGGAGGAGGCAGTCTAATGGTATGGGGCTGTTTCTCCTCTGCAGGTCTTGGAAGAGTCCATATTATTGAAGGGAAAATGAATGCTCAAATGTATTGCAGGATGCTGGATGATAATCACTTACAGTATGCAGACGATTTGAAGTTTCCAAGAGGATGGACATTCCAGCAGGACAACGAACCAGCAGAAGAAAATAAAGGTCATTGCATGGCCAATTCAGTCGCCAGACCGAAGCTTACCGAGAACTTGTGGTGAGAATTAAAACTAAAGATTCAGAAAAGGGACTCAAGAAATCTAACAGATTTAAAATGAATATGCCACAGAGAATGAGCCAGGATACCTAAAAATATTTGAAACAACCTCATAGGAAATATCCCAAACGGTTGGAAGCTGTACTAGCGACGAAAAGTCATATCACCAAATACTAACTGGTTTTCATAGATTTATAGGATACATTTTGAAATCTTTGTTTGATATTTTCGCCGTAATCATAGTAATGTTTTAGTATTTTTGCAACATGATACCAATTTGTATTCAACGTACAAAATACATAAGATGTCCAATTTTCGATTACTTTGCTGTTGTGTAACTATGGTAAATAAACTTTTGACCATGTATCGGATATTTATTGCACCCACTGTATATATATATATATATATATATATATATATATATATATATATATATATATATATATATATATATATATATAAATATATATATATATTTTTATGTGTGTATGTGTGTGTGCTTAGTTGTTTGGTTGCTGAAAAAATATAGAAAATTAAAGAGGATAATAAAAGATGATGACCATCTTTATTAAATATTCATCATATTTGGACAATTTCCACTATTGTTTTAGGCAATCTACGAATCAAACTCTTTAGTTTGAAATCATTAAGTTAGGCGACGTTATTCCGCGCACTAATTAGAAATATTTCTTCTCTGTTTTAAATCACTTCTTTGTGTAGTTTACATTCGAGGTGTCTGGGAAAGATGCATTGTTCCGGAAACAGATTTTACCTAAAGGATTTTCCTTCTCTCGGGAAATTTATGGATTGACTGAGGGAATGTTTCTTGGTTATTTTTTTCCTTTAGAAGTTTACATTATGCTTAATGCTTACATGAATTGATGAAATTCCTTAAACTTTTCTCTACTTAACTCTTGTTTTATGCAATTAGGAATAATTATATGCCTATGAATCTGTTTGAAGTTTACAAAAAACAAGAATAATTTTGTGATCTCAATGAAACTTTGATATTTGTTGGTAATAGTTGTAAGTTCTTTTTTTAAGTTGCTAATTGATTTATTTATTATTTTTGAAGTTATGCCAGTTTTAGTAAAACAGTATTTTTTTGCCAGAAACGGAAAGCGTAAAAATATTTGTTAGAAGAAGTGATTTTTGGAATGCTCTTTTCTTAGCAAAACTTTCGTGAAAATTGTGAAGTATGATATTTACTAGCATCATAGTCATGCATAGACTATAAAAGGAGTAAAGTTTTCGAGAAAAAATCATTATAAAGAATTTTTTAAAACTGAAAACATGGAAGCTGGTGGAAATGATTGGAAGAAAAAAATATTGTTGAAACATACTTCAGATGCAAATGTTCAGTGGTTTCAACACAACGACGGATGAGACGTGAAAGAGCTAGGGACGTGCACTCACGACAAGCTCTATGCAGACTAATTAAAAAAATTCGAGACACCGGTAGTTTACAAAATGGACGAAAAATGCGTGTTGGCAGAAAAGGAGTAGAACAACATAAAGTTAAAGAGTTGCGTCAAAACGTCGAACAGGCGCGGCAGAAATCATTTAAAAGTAGATCAGAACAAGTGTGATTGTCAACAAGTGCTAAGATTAAAATTTAAAATATAAAAAAGCACCTATGGTTAAATTTATATAAATTTTCTGAACTTCGCCAATAATAATAATAATTTTAAAAAGGAACTCTAAACTAAATTTTCCCTCCCTTTCAAAATATCAATTTGCTAAAATATAGTTATAGAAGAAGATATATAAAAATAAATTTTATCAACCTCATCATTTGTAATTCCTTGGGTTTTACAAAATTCACCAAATTTCGATACTTATATTTATTTCTAAACTTCACAATTTTGTTTTTTTTATATTATAAAAAAATTATCAGAAATAACTTTGATAAAAAAAACATTAATTTTTCACCCATCTTCAAAAATTCCGTTATACAATTATAGAGTTAGTAAAAACTGAAGCTTAAGCAATACAAGATTCCATTTGTGCAAAATTGGAAGATAAGAATTTCGCGAAAAGAAAATCGTATGCAGAAGAATTTAGATGAAAATTTGGGGAAGTAAATGTACCGCCCGTGATAATGTCTGACGTAGTACACTTTCATCTCAGCGGATACAATAATAAGCAGAACAACAGAATTTGGGCGGATCACAAGCTAGAAGCTATACACCAGAAAGAGGTGCATCCTTTAAAAACCACTGTGTGGTGTGCGATAATACCTCAGAAGTTCATTGGGCTGTAATATTATGAGAATAAAAATGGAAATTCAGTCACTATTTTTTACCGAACTTTCGAAGTCTCCGAAATAGACGAGGACTGTTTTTCCAGCAAGATGGTGCAATATCACATACATCAAATGAAACACTACATTTGTTAAGCCGAAGCTTCAGAGAAAAAATCATTTCTCGAAGCAGTGAATTTAATTGTCTTCCGAAATCCCCCGATCTTGGAATTTTTTATGGGGATATTTAAAAGAGGGTGTTTACTGTAATAATCACAGAAGTATCAAACAAATAAAAAATAATATCGCTGACTAAATTAATAACTTCGATGAAGAACTTTTGATAAAAGTGATGAGAGCAACTTCGTGACGAGTCAATGAATGTTATGTATGAGAAGAATGGTCAGCATTTGAAAAGAAAATTTTTCAAAAACTTAAGTTATTAGGTTAATTATGCAAACTGACTATTATTAGTCTTAGTTTTTTGTTAATTCAAGTAATTAAAATTAGTTAAAATAAAATTTGTTTTAATAGTGGATAAATATCGGGAAGTTTAGCAGGCGCTGAACTAACCTCTCCTAAAATAAATAAGTCAATTAGTAATTTTATGACCAAAATTTACAACTATTACCAACAACCTCTGGAAATTCCATTCTGATCACAAAACTATTTCTGATTTTAATAAACTTCAAATGTAGGACTTGTAAATAAAAACCACCCTATATAAAAAGTTTCTCTTCGACCGTTTTTTATAATTCATTTTTCTAAATATATAAAAAAAACGCTTAAAAATAATACTTCTAATTAAGATCCGTTAATTTATATAGACGCTTTTGCCTATGGAAAACCAGACATATTTCTTATTAAAATTAAATCCCATATGGTAGGCCTTCAGGATAATATTCACATGGCAAAATACCTATTTGGAATGGCATTTTTCTTTCTTACCTTTCTTATCGACTCATACCCTTGTAGGTAGTCACCAGATGGAGGCTAATATACAAACAAAGAACAACAAAAATTTACCCTATCATGTCTATTATGTTTTATTCTTTCACACTATATTTTCTTTTTATACCAAAGAGGCGGTTAACAAAAAGACGAAAAAATGATGCAAAACCGATCTGACTGTTTGGAGTGTTCATTTCTTCGAAAAGTCGGTGGACTGACCTTTCTGATCTCTTTGTGGAATTTGCTTCATTGCAGATGTTGGCAAGGGCTACGAGAATTGCGAACCATATTTTATTAAGCCGGTCTTTATAGGTACCTAAAATATTATTCCAATTCCATCCGTTATAGGTTTCGAAAGCATCTGATATTTTATTAATAATATATCACCGGAATAAGTTTGCAGACCACAATACCCATGTAACTTTCCTTGAAATTTCCCTTAGATTATAAAAAAAACATTAGTATTAGTTATAATATCTTAAAATCACCATCGTCTATTGCATCAATGTTTTCCAATGGCTTTTGTGATGCGTAAAGTTTGGTAGCTCCGAGTTACCACACCGTCTAGCGCCGCTGTTACAGCGGGGGATCCGATTGAATAAGCCTATCCTTGCCAACACATAGCCAGACCTTCAGAAGGCCTATGTAGTAGCTCCTGGGGGGGAAACTCGGAAACTGAGCACCTTGCGACCTCAGCCTAACTACAAGTGATTTGGAGGCGGTTTTACCCACAGAACGTGGCATGCAGGCTTATTGGTGTGTGGATACACCATGGTACCCGGAAGCAAACCTCTATCTATCTGTAAATTGCTCCGCTGTCTTGTGGAAACATCGTCAACAAAAACACAGGAAGCAGCAGATACCGGTTATAAATCTCCTGCTAGATTGTTTTAGAGCTAAACGCCAGGGGCTGCTTCCGAAGGTGGGAGGAGTCATCATTTCCCATTGGGCAGCTAGCGCCGCAAGTTGGGCAGTCACTAGTCAGTAAGGTGCTTCCTTGCCATGGTTCGTTAGTCTCACTAGGTGCGTGTGGCTAAGGGTGTAATCCGACAAGCAAATTGTCAACTGTTCAGTGTGCACCAAGCACTGCACGAATGACTGCAGTGATTGACGAATACCTGAGCAGACAGCAGATGGACATCGTAACCATCCAAGAGAACAGACTCCCTGATTGAGGACCAGTGAGAGAGAAAGACTTCACATCTTCAGGCAAGGAAAACCTAAACACAAATCTAGAGAGCATGGAGTGGGGTTTGCTGTCCTAACTGGTCTGCTTGGATCCAACATTCTGCCTGCAAAAGGAACTGAGCGAACCCTGTCTATTTACCTCAACACCCTAGGTGGACCTGCCAAACTTATCAGTGCTTACGCCTCAAAATTGACCTCATCTGTCGATGCCAAGGCTAAATTCTACTACGAAATGAACATAGCTATAAACCAACTCTCCAAGAAAGAGTTCTTGTTTGTTTTCGGCAATTTCAACGCCAAGGTGGGAGCCGACTGCAGCTCCTACATGTCTAGGGAAGTTCGGCACCGGGAAGATGAACGGAAACGGTCAGCGCCTGCTGAAGCTATGTTGCCAGCACAATCTCTGTGTCACCAACACTTTCTTTAACACCAAGCCTCATGAAAGATCTCCTGAAGATAGCCCCGGTTTAAAGATTGGCACCAATTTAACCTGATCCTCACTAGATATCTTAGCCTACCAAGCATCAGACTCACATGCACCTACCAGAGCGATGATTGTGAATTCGAATACTCCCTGGTTTGTACCAAGGTAAAGATGCGTGCTAAAAGACTGTGCCGTACTAGTAAGAGGGCAGACCTCGCATTGACGTAAGCCAGATAGGCAACCAGGAAAGAATTGAGTTTGCCGTCGCTCATGAGAGATGGAAACACTTCAGAGACACCACCTTCATCAGGGAAATGTATGATGGCATCAAGCTGACCTTGGTCCCAACTCAAAACAAGACGGCCCATCTCAAGTCTGCCTCAGGCAAAGTTATCCAGGACCGGACCAATCAGATGGAGCGTTGGTAGAGCACTATTCTGAGCTGTACACCAGAGAAAACATGATCTCTGAAGACCCCCTGAAAGCCATTGATTGTCTGCCTATCCTTGAAGAACTAGATACTGAACCAACAGTAGTCAAGCTCAGCAAAGCCCTGGACTCTCTTGCCACTAACAAAGCACCTGGAAATGATGGCATCCCTGCCGAAATCATCAAGTGCCGTAGAAACACTATCATCACTGAACTGTACGAGATCCTGTGCCACTGCTCTAAGAAGGTAAAATACCCCCAAAACATGAGAGATGCTAACATTGTCACCTTGTACAAAAATAAAGGCAACAGAAACAAACTGCAACAGCTACTGCTGCATCTGCCTCCTGAGCATTGTTGGGAAGTTTTTTTCCAAGGCTGCACTGAAGCGACTCCAAACTCTAGCAGAGAGAGTCTATCCCGAATCCTAGTGTGGCTTCCGTGCGGACAGGTCCGCCATCGATAGGGCCCCCCCCCCCCACATAACGGCAGAAGAAATGCAAAGAGCAGAGACGGCCACTCATCGTCGCCTTCATAGACCTGACGAAGGCCTTCGAACTAGTCAGCAGGGACGGTATTTTCAAGATCCTTCCTAATATCAGGTGCCCACCCAGACTGATGACCATCATTAGGTCCTTTCACGACAACATGAGGAGCACTCTGGCCTTTGATGGCTCTACATCCGACTCTTTCAGTATCCAGATCGAGGTAAAACAGGGCCTATGTTCCTGGACCGACATTGTTTGGGATATTTTTCGCAGTCACTATGAAGCAAGCTTTCCAAAATGCTACCAAAGTTATATACCTACAAACTAGGTGCGACGGGAGGCTTTTTAATCTTTCCATACTGAGAGATAAGTCGAAGGTCCAGTTGAAATGCCGGCGAGACTTCCTCTTTGCAACGATGCTGCAGGCACCGCCCACTCAGCCGTCGACCTCCAGCAACTCCTAAGACCCACTTTAGCCAGACCTATCAACAATTTGGCCTCACCATCATTTTAAAAAGGACACAATTCATGGAGCAAGATGCAGATTCTCTACCTCACATCTGCATATCCAACCACGAACGGGAAGTCGTCCATAACTTTGTGTACCTGGGCTCCATCATCTCAGACTCCCTCTCTTTCTTGACACCGAGCTCAACAAGTGAATCGGCAAAGCCTCCACCACCATGGCCAAATGTGTTTTTCAAATGATGAAATTGGAAAAATGTGCCGAAAAAGGTTTCTTTCTACCGTTCTCTTTCATCAAATAAATCTAAAGCTTTTCCCTGAAAGAATGTGTGGTCAGAATTAAGAGATTTTCGATGTGAAATTGCTCCCACATCTAAATACAGCCCTGACTTATTTCAAAAGATCCTGATTCATATTAGTTATACATAAGGGTGAAAATATATGGTTCAAAGGGTTTTCAGTCAGATATAGATCAGGTAAAATAAAACCCATATTTATATATATTCAACTTTACTACCATTGTCTCAAAACTATGTACTATAACACCCCTAGCATATATGTGTACGTATAAAGATGTCTGGATACTATATATCTTTAAGAAGTTGTTAGTATCATTGTCAATATTTTTATAATTCTAATGAATCTTGAAGATTATTTGTAAGGTACAGTTTCCTAACTCAATCTTATTTCTTAAGCTCATTTTGCTAACTTAATTTATTTTTAGGCGCAGTTTGCTAACTCAATCTATTTATTAGATACAATATGCTAACTCAATTTTAATTTTGCTTGCAGTTTTCTAACTCAATCTTAATTTTTATGCACAGCTTGCTAACTCAATCTTATTTTATAGTTGAAATTTGCTAACTCAATAAATCGGAGATTGTGGGAAAAAGACCGGCCGACATAAAAGTAACTTAAAGCAATAAAACCAAATCAAATATAGCCAGGATTAACTAAAGGAATAAAAATTTATTTTAGTATGTACAGGAAATATATTAAATTTCAGGAAAATTTTAATAATGACAGAAAAATTAATAAATGGGAATTGAAGAATGTGTGAATTGAGCTCTCAGTCCCTGCTTTACTGTACCTGCTAATTCAGAGGACTTGTGATAGTTTTGTATTGATTACCCTGTGCATGTAACTTGATTAATTTAACATGGTAAAATATTTAAAGCCACATCCCTAGAACGACAGTGGATATAACTAACTTGACCTTTTTACTTATAATCTGATGACACTGATAATTTTCAAGATTCTATCAAAGCATTTAATGTTGCATCCTTGGGTTTATATCTGAGCAAATGTCCGTTTTCTAGATTCACATGATATCCTACCTGCTAGTCGTAGGGTATGGTTTAATATTGGAGTGTTAATAATTATTAGATAACTGATTTTCCAATTTAGTGACGGGATTCGAGCTACATTAGCTGTAAGAGAGTACCAAGTATAAACGATTTTATAAGTAAAATGTTTTCTCACAATATTCGCCTGCAAATGCCCTAATTTGAAATTATGACCATTTTTTTGTATCATATTTTTGGCACATTCAAATAGTAAATCAGAGTTTAGATAATCGCAACCATTCAGAATTTTGAAGACATATTACTTGGCCGCGAAATCTTAAAACAAATCAATTTAACTTTATTAAGTATATCCTTAAATGGTTTGTTTGCTAGCTTTGTCACACTTTGCCATACTCTTTCCACTGTAGTGATATTCGATTGCAGGAAAGAAGACACGAACTGAGCTGAATTTTCCAGCTGGGCATGCAATAACTGATGTCAACAATTGAACTGTAATCTATCTACTTTTATATTTACACCTTCTCACAATATTAGCGAGTATTGTATCTGCTAGGTTAGCATTTTATACTTATTCTTTCAAAAATAGGAGATGACTTGAAGTAAATAAATCGAAGTTTATTTCTTCTGATACATTTTATGGTCGTTAGCCATCTAACTTACAATTTCACTTACATTTCAAAAGCCAATGTACCTTACTTTGTACTTACTTCAATTTGAATTCATCTGCCATATAACAGACAAAATTAATCCCGCTTTTAGTTGTCACTGTATTTTCTTTCAATTTGAGTCATCTTTCCCTCCATGACCTAGATTGGTAGCTTTCAATTATAAATCCGTAAAAACAATGTAATATAAGCAGTAAAAAAATACCGAGCCCCAATCGATTACATGCAATTCTTTGCCCTTTTTCAAACATGTTTGTCTGAGGCAGTGGCTGTGTTAACTGCCAATGAGAATTTCTTCAATATATCTTCAGTAAACCACCTAGAAATAGTTAAATCGGGTTATGAAAGCTACCTGCAACGAAGCCTTAAATTCACACCGGCTATGAATCTTGGAATTGGATTCTCTTCCCTTTTGATGCGAAATATTCAATAGAGTATTGACTTTGCTCTGTGTTTGATCATTGGAGAGTTACTTTAGTATCTTATCTTTACAAGTCTATAGAATCATCTTTCCAATGGTTAGAATATGATTTCTACATTCTGTGCCTGACATAGGGTCGAAATTGCACCGATGCGAGCAAGTTCTCTTTCTAAGAACCTACGCGAAAAGGCTGGATTCCGTATTTAATGACGATGAGATTTTGGACTTTTATTCTTATTGCTTCTTTCTCCTTTTACCATCATTTCCTACATATTTTTTATCACCTTTTGGACACATGCCTTTTCTTAAAGAAGTTTAGAGAAAATACTTGCGTTCGATTAGGCCAATTTTATTCCCTTTCTTAATTGATTGAACAAATTTATAAACTGTCAAAGTAAAAAGGTGGGTTATAGTAGAGAGATTAGCATGTAGCAATTTGGATTTCTGCTAATTATAAACTATAGTTTTCATGAAAAAAAGACACTAGCTCTACAAACCGTGTCTTCCTGACCCTACATTAATTAACTACTACCTTCCTTAAGATCAAAACCTTGAGTTTTCGATGAATTTTGGAGAGCTCATTCACCAGTTGAACCAAAAAGAAATTGCGTATAAACGGTAAATCGAGAGGATTGAAAAGAAAGTTGTTAATACAAAATTAGCCTTCGTATTCAATAAAGTCTGCCATGCTGAATTATATATATATATATATATATATATATATATATATATATATATATATATATATATATACGTATAATTGAATCACGAAAATATTGAATGCAAGGAATATATGAATAATGCAACAGCCACAAAGGAAAATGAAACACAGGAGATCTGCAAGGCCTTTCCACTAATCGTGGCTGTTGACTTTATTTATATATACCGGGTGTCCCCCTAAAATGTATACACACTTTAAATAATTGTAAAGTTTGTGTTTACTAAAATACATTACATTATCAAAATTTAATAGAATCTACAAACATTATTTTATTGTTTTTTCAATAAAATAAAAATGTTTATACAGTTTAAAAAATTGTGAAGTAGGTGTTTATTTAAATTTTTTTTTTCTTTGCAGAATGAATGATGACAGTCAGGCTAAACGTTGAAGAAAGGAAGTTAATTCTAAAGTGCTAATGAATGTGTGAAAACGTAGTTGAAGTACAAAGGCAATTTAGGAGGGAGTTTCAAAAAGAACCACCAACGCGCTTCTCATCAGTCGAATTAAAGATAAGTTTGAAGCCGATGCAACTGTTCAGAATGTCAACGACAAGCGTTCCTGAAGACCACGAACATTGTCATTCCATACAAAGTAAGAAAGAGTGTTGGAAACGTATTGCTGAAGTCCAAGAAAATCTGTGCGATAAGCCAGTCATGAGTAAGGCATTTCAAAATCGTATGTTTGTAGATTCCAGTAAATTTTGAAAATGAAATGTATTTTAATAAACACCTACTTTACAATTATTTAGTGTGTATACATTTGGGGGGGACACCCTATATATATGAAAGTAAAATGTATTTTTCAAACTACTGACTATCAATCGATAGTAGCATATATTTTGGCGTCATCAACTTCAGATATCAACTATCGCACCGTTGTTGCTTATATTTCACCTCATCAAAATCAAATTCACAGATTTTCAGCGGCCAAACCTAGAACCTTTTCTCCTATGTAAGCATTTGGTGTTTCTTCTAAGTATTTTACATATATGCAAAATCAACACTACCTACTGTCATCTATTTTCATCTTTTGTTTTAAAAATGAAAAATGAAAAACTTATTAAGATATACATAATTTAGCAAGCAAACACTGACAGTTTTATCCTAATCTACTTCAAAGTATATTCCACTTATGTTTACTGAATAAAGAACCCGGCTCTTTCTACTTGCTGAATACTGGATATAATTTTAATACTTCTTTTCTTTATAGCGTTCTTACAACAGTGCAAGAAATAAAATCAGCGAGAGAGGTCTTCCTTGGTTAACAAAAGTTTGCAAGAGCTTAATTGGCTTAATCCCTAACACTATATTTTGGGAAGGCAATTTTTTGAAACAGTTTAAATATTTCAAAAAGAATTTTCTCAAAGCTCAGGTGAGATTTTATGTTATTGTAATTTTCTTAAAAGGATAACATAATGAAACTTTCTAATGTTTAATGCCATTCAATGTTTTGGATTTTTTTTTAAAAAAAGTATTGTAAAAGGGAGAGATTCAGAGAGAATTTCTAGACTGATTAAAATTTAAGCTGTTTTTGCGTATATTTGAAAGTTTATTAAAAAGTCCTACTAAGAACTGATAACAATTAAATATGATTATCGAAGTTTGGGGAATTTAAATAAAAAAAGTAAAAATCATGAAGTTCAGAAAATGCATAAGATTGAGGCATGGCTGTTTTGTTTTGTTTTGTTCGAATATATTCTTTTTCTTCTCCTCAGTTTTTCTCTACCCGGGGGTGCCATTCTTGATGAGTCGTTTCCAAAGATTTCTGTTTACTGCACTTCTTCTATTTAGTCCTTTCTCTCTAAATCAATTGTTTGAGCTCTTTTGTTTGGCCGCACCCATATGTAGATTACGGAACCCAAATAACCCCTAGGGAGAATAAGTACCGCAACTTTGGCCTTATGTAGATTACGGACCTCATTCTTGCCCAAATGAAGAATACAAAACTCAACTAAAATTAATAAAATAAACTTTAATATATATTTTATTAATTTAACTGAATGACTAGGTTAGTTTTCTCATTTTACTACACTAATATAAAAAAGTTGTCTTTGATTAATTAAAAGGTTATTATAAAAGGTCATATTTATTATAGGTTTTATCAAAAGAATTTTGTAAACTAATGGTATTACAAAAATGAAAAAAATGTATTGTTTATGTGCCTAAGTATGAATTTAAGTGTAATCTCCTACATCCATGCATTGATTTTATCCAACTTTTCTGCCTATACCAATAGCCTTCGGTAGTTTGTGTGTGTACTTGAGTAATTGGGTCAATAAACCAAACCGAATGATTTTCTTTCCTGTGAGTAAATTCAATATCCTGTTGAATACGCCTGTAAGCCTTCCATTCGTCCCTATGAATTACAGTTCAAGGTTTTACTATTTTTTGTATAATTGGTAGTAACGTTTCTGCATTTCTCTTTTTCACAATCTTCATATATCGTACAGTAGGTTTATTACTTGTTTCAACAAGACCAAAAACCCATAATGGGGTGCTTGGAATTCTTCCATGATGGTGCTTGGGTTTGCGTGAAAAACATGACTCGTCTATTTCTACAATAATTCCTGGACCACCAACTTGTCCTGGATTATCTTCAAAATATTTAGAACAAACCTCTCTGAAAAAATATATATGTCCAAGATAGTTCTTTCTGAAACATTAAGCTGATTCATTGTATTTTGGGGGGAGGATCTTTCACTCCAAAGATAAATGGCGAATATCTGTCTTCAGCGGTAGCTCTGATTAACTAAATTAAGATTTAGAACGTATTGATGTTCTTGTTTTGTATTTTGTGCAGTCTGTAATTTAGCATTTCCATACAAATTTGTCTAGAGATGAGGAATATTTAGTCTAATTCATATTTTCATGACAGATGCAAAACTTCCCTTCAATAGCAAGAAGGCGCTGCTGTTTCATCCAGTTAATAACCGTTAAAGTATCTTTAGTTAATATTAGAGGGCACACGACATCTTAGAAAATTAATCTATTCATAATGGGTAAATTGTCCAAAATAATAAATATATTTTTTATGGGATGAGATTATTACTTCAATTATCCTTTGAAAATGACTGATGAAAATTTTAAAGCTAAAAAGAAATTTAATATTAGAAAAAAAAGGAATAATATATTTCGGTGAAGCAACTTTTCAAATGTTGAAATTTAACGGGAAGCTATAAAAACCTAATTAAAATGGCCATATGGGGAATACGGACCACCAACAAGGTTGGGGTCCGTAATATACATATGATCCTAGATGAAAAAAGTGCTCTGAGTATTGTTTTAGCCGTATATGAAAAGAATTTCCATAAAAGTCTTTACTTTAGGCAAAGAAAATAAGCCTAAATCTGTAGAACCTAGGCCAAATGAAATAAGGTTTATTAATTAATGAAAATGAAAAAAGTTTTTTTTACATTAATCACGT
The DNA here is from genome assembly GCA_963969495.1 of Ceratothoa steindachneri. Lineage (NCBI taxonomy): Eukaryota > Metazoa > Arthropoda > Malacostraca > Isopoda > Cymothoidae > Ceratothoa > Ceratothoa steindachneri. The sequence continues at coordinate 98,587,612 of OZ018321.1, read as the reverse complement.
AATTTATTACCAAATACGTAACCAATTAAAAATATAAGGCTAGTTAATAGTGGTGAAAAAGGGAAATTGTGTGGAGAAGAGAAAGCTAATGAGTCGAAGTATGAGTATTAAAGCTTCCAGGATTCAGTGGAAATCAATAATTTAGACAGTATATTAAAAGCTGAAAATTTACATTTATACATTTTTAGAATTATGATTGTTAATATGATTGTTAAAAAATAAAATATTTATTTTATTTTTGGTTTATATATCGTCCTAATTTACTTAATTTTATAATATTCATTTTTATTATCGGTTATTATTAGCACTTTTGGATTTTTTTTAGTATTTAATTTCGATTTAATCTTCGATGTTTTCTGTCAAGTTCTTATTTGTTTGAAGGTCTTCACGTTGACGAAGAGAAAATTATTCGAAGCGCAAGCTCCTACTGTAAGGAAAAGTGGCGAAGCCGCTTCTCGTGTTTATATGATTGAGAACCCGTGTAAAGTGATATAAAATAGTAAAATAAAATTATTAAATCCTCCTATTTTTTCCGAACACCAAATTTTAAAAACGGGATTTTTTGATGGGGTAGAATAATAATAATAATTTTTCTCTTAGTTTCTATGTACAAAGTGAACAAGTGTAAATGGTGAAGTTCAGAAAAAATAAACATGATCTTGGAATGTTTTCGAACCTTTTAAACAAAATAAATCAGCAATGGTGAAGTTCACAAAATTTATTAATATTAAGGAATGGTTGTGTGATTTTTGTATATGTTAAGGAGGAAGAAAGAGGAATTGAGGATGGCTTTATCACAAATGTGAAAGGGAAAGGCTAAAGGGTAGGATAGTATCCTGATGGACTTCTTTGAGGCAACTTGATCACTGCTATTGTGAGCACTATTGGAAACATTCAATGTAGCATATAGTACAGAAATAACTCCAAATAACTGGCAAAATGAATCAAATTCCTAAAATGTAAAAATGGATACAATGAAAAATGAATACAATTAAAATTTACACTAATAAAGGGAAAACCGAGCTTATGACAGTTAGGCAAACCAGTGAAGAGTACAATATGCACATGGGAACGAACAAACTAAATTAAGTCGCGAAATACACATCCTCAGAGTAAAATTGGATGATCGGAACACACAAGGAACAGAAATCGATTACCTTATTGCACAATACAACAACAATGTAAGCACGATTTACTCTAAGTTTAAATAGATGAATATCAACAGGGAAAGTAAACTAATAATCTATAACGCTATGTTGAAGACAATAATTCTGTATGCAAGTGAATCCTGGAGCCTTACCACCAGAACGGAGTAAATACTACCTGCGGCTGTAATGCGTGTTGTAAGAAGGATCACGGAGCTAACGAGAAGAAATTGAATAAGAAATACAGCAATAGGAGCAGAGCTTAAGGTAATATCCTTATTGAACTCCATTGAGAGTGAACGAAGAAAGGCAACCTCAAAAGAGCATTGCTATGGATCCCCCAAAGAAACAGACCACTTGGAAGACCAAGAACAAGATGAATGGATCCAAGGACTATAACATGCATTGATACGGAGAGGAACATCCCGGCAGGAGGTGAAGGAAGAAATAAAATTTGATGATCGCATGGAAAGGAGACGATTCCTTAGGAGTTCGCTGACTGACAGATAGTTGCTTTCTACTAGGCGGATGGAGAGAAAAGGTCAAGAGAAATTTAGAAGGAGAATATAGCTACTGTCCGATAAAACGATTAAAGCAAAATGAAATTATTTAAGAAAATTTTACTGAAAAAAACCCGATTATTTTTCCGTATTTCAAAGGTAGTCCGATGCTTATTTCTTGCCTCTAGCTCTTGAGACAATAGGAGTGGCTTCGCAACTTCACAGTTTCTTTAGAGTTCCTTTAGAATTTAAAAAAACAAATATGATTATCGTATGTTTTTTATATTTTTAAAACAATAATATTTAAAAATTATGGAGTTTAGAAAATGTATTAAAATTAAGGCATGTCTGATTTTTCTTATATTTTAGTATATAAAAGCACATTTAGATGGGGAAATAGAGCTCTGGGGATTGTTTATTCCGTATATCAAAAGAATTCCTATAAATTTTTTTTTCTTACCGTTAGTTCTAGAAAAATAACTATGGATATGAAAAAACCTAGAATAAGAGTAAATTAATTAGAGATGAAAAATTTAGAGCGCAGGGCTGATTTTTCTTATATTCAAAGTGTTTTGCAGTTATTTATAAAAGTTGCTTTAGAGTTTGAAAAACATTTATTACGAATTGTTTTTCTTTTATTTCAAGCTTTTATCCACATAATTTTTAAGAGTTACTAATATTTAGAACATAATAATTTTTACTCCCTAAATATAGGAATGAATATGAGAGAGGTTTAAATAAAATAAAGTTTTAAAATATTTTATATAAAGAAGTATTTAAAATTCAGATTATTAATACAGTTTTATAAGAAAATAAAGAGTCCGATTACAAAAGAGAAGATCATAAAGAAATCATTTAAAAAGATATTCAAAGTTTTCCATTGGGAGAAGATATAAAAAAATAAAAAAGTTTTAAATATATTTCAGAAGAATTTGAACTTATAGGAAGGGTAACTACTCAAATCGGTCTTGAATTGGAAACTGATAACTTTACCTTGGCCTTAAGCAACAGAGCGAAGGGACACCTGCGAGTTGCAAGCTCTTTCCTTAAAGAGCAGTGGCGAAGTCGTTTCTCTTGTTCTTTTTTTCATTTACACATTGGCATCGAAAAAATTATAAATTGCAGAAAGACTCTTGAGACTGGAATGCAAAACCTACAGTGTGTTTAAATAGCCATGTAACTTAGAGTATTAATTTACATCATGTTGATCCTATTGTGTCTTTATGGACATCGTAGATTTATAATTACAGTACCATCACCCATATTCGTTAAATAGTCAAAGTGTCACTGATTCCACAACTAAATTATCCAACTTTTTAATCCCATTAATGTGAAATATTATATATATCATATAAAGAAGCTACTACGATTTTGAATGAGAAAGATTCGATTTTCATTTGAGGAATAACAAGTATGAAGCAACCCCGATTAACAAAGATTAGAATTTCAGGTTATAAACAACAAGACTGAGACAATCACGATTTTAAGTAACAAAGATTGGAATATCAATTGAGAAAAATGGGTCTGAATCAATCAGCATTTAACATAGATTGGATTTTCAGTTGAGAAATAGTAAGCCTAAAGCTACCAAAATTTAGATTAACAAAAATTATATTTTCAGTTGAGAAAACCAAGTCTGAAGCTACCACGATTTTTGAATAACAAAGAATGAATAATTCAGTTTTGAAATAGCAAGTCTTAAGCTAACACAATTTTGATTAATCAAGATTAGATTATCAAATGAGAAATAGCGACTCTGAAGCTACCAAGATTTTATTTAACTTTGGTATGATGTGTGAGGGAACAATCACGTGATAGGAAAAATAACGTTGCTTTTATTCATAGCCTCCACGTGATGGACCTCGTTGCTGCCTAGAAGCATTTTTCCAAGCTCAAAAGCTTGAGAAACAACAGGGGCGGGCTGAGGAATGCAGCCCTTATAAATCCGAGTATTTGACAAGGAGTCTTTCCCGCATCCTTTCCTCTTCCAGCCACACAGGAATTGCCTGTAGATAGTCCCCCCTCCTTTCTATGGGGTAAGCTCCTTACCGTGTCGCCAGGAATCAAGAAGATTGAGCGAGAAAAGCTCACGTGCAACAGACTATCTTACTCCTCCTCGATTCAGGTTGTCGAACGCCGAAGGCAAAGACTTTGCGGGATAAAATCTAATTTTGCTCCTTGGATAAAACAAATATCCACCCTGGATTAATCACGAATCCCCCCCCCCTAAGAATACCCGTTTAACTCCGTGCAACGTCTTCATCTCCAAAGAAGAACCCAAGTCTTGTCCCAAAAGGCTTCATTGAAGATTGATCTTCGCGTAATACCCCCTTAACCCGTTGACGTCTCAGAAGAAACCTCACCCTCCATTTTCTTCGACAAAATTATACCGGAAGAATTCTGCCCCCCCCCCCATCACCGTACCCCCGTCATCTCAAAGGAATACTTCAACTCTGAGCAAGTTGACCCTGGACCCCGTCAAAGTGACTCAACCACTATCTCCACTTCGCAGGACAAGACCATCGTCTACCCCCCTCCATTTTGGGCAAGATATTGTAACAAATATTTTTTGCTTCCCCAAATTTATAATTGCCGCCTACTGTTCCCCCATTATCAATGTGTGTTTACTATGTCCCCGTGTAAAGCCCAATTTTAATTCCATCCAGCCTACCCATTTCATTGCATTTTGAATACTAACTCTTAGTACTTGCCCGTTAACCACTATAACTATTTGTCTTATTATATGTCTTTTATTGTTGCACCATTTAACCTAAGTTATTACTATTTATTAAAGTCTATTTTTGTCGACTCCTTTACTTTCAACCTCTGAGCTCATCATAGCCATGTAATATCCTATAACAAAGTGAGACTTTGAATACTCAGCCAATAAAAATTTAATGTAGCTATATTGGATTAGCCTTTCCTTACGAGAATCTGACCTGGTAATCGGACCCGGCCGACCAAAGGTATTAAAAGGAAACCCGGCGCACTCTAAAATCTAATATAATAGATATATGTTTGGTATATAGAAACCTATACCACGTCATGATGAATTGACGATGTAATTTATATAATTTTGAAAAATATTCTTTTATAAATCTGAAGTGTATATACAGAGTTTTTCAAATGTTTTGTTACACTCGGGGTTGATTTTATCTTTCGAGAGGTTTGTTTGTGTGATAGGAAATGTTCCGTCAAAGAAACTTAAAATTCTACTATTTCAGCATTGTCATTAAAACGTATTTTTCATTTTCTTCAAGTGTGTCTAGATGGAATTTAAAAAATCGAGATTTTTTTGCTCAGGCGCACGGGACACATCAAGTACGATATCGTCAGCCAGATAGCTGCCCACGGCGTTGGAGAGAACCTCAAGAACGGGGAAGACCTCAAAATTCGACCTCGTTCAGGTAGAGCTCAAGTTGTCAGAACTTTGGATGTTAAGAACGACCTCTATGTAAACCAAAGCTCAAAATTACTTGGCAGCCAAAAACGAAGAAAATCCCGATATACAAGCGTCAAAGAGGAGGGAAGCAAAAGCTTAAGGTTCGTGGAAAGGCCTATTCTTACCGAGCGTATTTAATAACAATTTTGGGAGTGCTGTAGTCGCTTTCTCAACGATTGGAAGGGTCAAGGAAATCAAATTCTTATTTTTTTTTTTTATTAAAAAACCTTCACGGTCAATCCGTTAATCAACAAGCAGAACGAATGCTTCGTTAACTTCGGCATCAACGTCTCCGTTGTCAACTGCATGGACAAGATAATGCTTGGCGTTTTAGCTTTGAATGGCGAGAATATGCTGCGGGTGTGGTTCGCGGCAGGTTACAGGGTAACATGGGGCGATTACTAGGACATTTTTGCCACGAAGGTTCTGACCTGGGCGAAAAAGATCACAAAGGAAACAAATTATGTCTTTTCGCAGAACGGTGCCCAAGACCACATGGCCAATAATGTGCAAGATTGGTTGGGGTCAAATAAGAATTTCTAGTAGGATTTATGGTCGCTGCAGACGTCAAGACCATCGACTACAGCGTGTGAGCGCTTTTCCGCTACAGCAGTGTCGACGAGCTGAAATACATCAACCGCGTGTTGGCCTGCATGAGGTGGAAGAACTTCGTCTGCAACCTTGGCGCGGGTGTGGACATAAAGGTTACGAAGTGGGAGGGTACTTTCAGTCGAGTTGTGCGTGTTGATCTCAATCTGTGTGGAAAAGGCGACTTTTGAAAGAAATGTATTTCATTAACTTAAATATTCTTAATACAAACTTCTATTTTAGGTATTATGAACTTCAAGAGATGGCATGGAAGATTGAATGTTTAATTTGATCTACTGAAGATAGATCAAGACCAAGGTTAAATATGTATCATTTATTCCTTAAAAGCGGGATTTTATTATTAATATATGGTTGCCAGAATGTACTGACTCACTTAGAAAGCGGAAAGTAAACAATATAACTCTATGGAGCAACACCAACATAAGTTTAGGTCAGCAATTTATTCACGCTACCAAAAGCTTGGGGATTAGACAGTTGCTTCCGCGAATTTTCCTTCGTGCAAATAGATTGATTGATGTAAATTGAGCAGAGGTCATTTTGAGAGAAACATGTACAGTGAAAGGCAAACGTTATTGAGATAAATCGGCCTAACTAACTGTCGAGAGTTAGTGAGTGGGTAATACCAATCCCACTTCCTTGGCATCTATTTTAATTCCGCACCAAGGTAAAGTGGGGGTGAAGTGTAGCCAATACACCTACCATAGCCACTTCTGGTGAATAATAATAATCCCGGTGCTTTATTTTTGCTGCGAATTAAGATAATGATCCCGTGAGTGTGTTGTCACTCAGTAAAAGCCAGTGATGGGGGGACTTATGTAATATTGAGAATTGAGCCGAGTGGATTGCTTATTAATTGCCAAAGGATCGTCCAAAATAGTTAAAACACACAGATACAAAACAGAACTTTAATATACATAAATTGGAAATATAAAATAGCATATATATGTATAAAATAGGATTAATCTTCGTACTGAATTGGTAAATCTATATAATGTCGTGGGGATTACACTTGAAATCTACTTACTAGGATGCTTGTGTCTTAATTGCACCCGACAGAATGAATTAAATAATATCACGAAATTAAGCACTGAAATAATCATTTGTAATACTCGAGGTTCTGATCTCGGGATGGAAATTCTAGTTAACGATTAAACTGGTGAAGTTATGGGAGGGAATAATTCACTTTAACGATACCTTTGAGTTCGTAAGTATTTGGAGAATGACGGTGAATGTCTTCTTCTTCTGACGATTTTCGCCCTTAGCCCGGTCGTCCGAGGTTACCGAATGTGTGGGTAATCCTAGACTGGTGTCCTGATATAATGATGCTAGGCTGGCTCGCAAAGGCGAGTCAAATTATGACTCAAATTGGAATTCTTCTCCTCGAAGTGTCCGTTCCGATTATTAGCTCCTGGAGTAGGTAGCCAAAAATGATTACCTATCTGCGTCTAGGGTAATCGGCAGAGAGAGGTGTTGTGTAATCTCTGACTCTGAAGGAGAAGGGGGGGAAGGCGGCGAGAAGTTTACCGCCTACAAGTAGCGTGACGGCAACAACAAATTCCCCGAAGTTTCTTCCTTGCAACGGGCGAACTGTTTCCTTTGTGAGACTAGCTCCACACACAACGGAGGTCTAAGATCTTCTGACTGACTCCAGGGAGAATTTTTCCTTTTATTTCTCTCAAGAGCTAAAAATCGAGAGAGAGCACCGGATTCTCATAAAATTCTTATCGTCACGCTTTTGTCTGCCGCAAGGACAAGCCAATCATTCACACCTCGACGCCATCCGAGGTTTCCTCGTCTCAAGTCGCAGGTTTATGACGGCACGAAGAAACTCGGGCCTTCATCGGCTGGCAGGTGTCTTTTAAGGCAGACATTTTCCCGTGTGGCCGGCCGCGAATTTGCTTATCTCAAAGGCGCAAAAAAGGGTGAAGGGGTTCGGAAGCGAAAAGGCGAATTTAAAATAAGGGAGGGGGGGGGGACACGCAGCTGTGTCGGTGTATTATGTACGTACTAATGCATGGAGATATTTAGACCTCTGCATTAACACAATGGGGGTAAATCGGTCCTGCCAATTTTAGATAAATAGGACAAAAGCAATGAAACTATGAAATACAAGTATATACAGGAAGATCGATTAAGTTATAAGGTAATAACACATTTCAAGGTTCGGTGCGATTATATCCAACAAAACAATTTTATTGATCGATTATATCCAACAAAACAATTTTATTGATAGATTATAGTAAAAATTAAATTAAATCCTCTGACTATGACCACACTGTATATAAGATATTGAAAAAGAAACTTAGGAGAGGCTTCGTTTGCGAAAAGATTAAGTTTCGCACTAAATGATCTGAAACTTTGCGTAAATATAATTCTATTTTGATTTTTCGCTGAAAACGACCTTCCAAAGATTGGAATCGCTCAAATATACTTCGATTCACCGGCATGAAAGCAGCTGGAACTCAATATTCTAATTTCAAGTAGTTTTAGCCATGGAGATCATAAAGAAGACAGTGTTAAAAAAAAGCCCGTAAACTGTTGCAAAAGAAAAATGGAATTAAATACACTCCCTGTATATTCTAAACAACATTTCTCTAAACGTTGTGGGCACTACTGGAAATGAAAGCATCAATGAATATGCTAATAAGAACAGTTTGCTTTGATTTTGATTGACAGCCGAAACCATCGAAGCATTGACTTCTTGTAGTCAATTTGAAAGGAGTTGAAGGCATAGTCTTTTTCTGGAAGATTACAAGTAAAGAGATGTCATTTTGTGCTTTTTTACATTAAATAATTAATTTGTCGATATAAATTCAATATGCGAAAAAATATGGTAACACATAAGATTAAAAGAGCAATGGTTTTCCACCTCGATCCTACCATTAGCATGCAAAGGGGGCAGGGGGATGGATGCTGCAGATGAGGAGCGCTCTCAGACATATCTGATGTATTATCGAGGAATCAAACCATTTCTCTATTAACCGTATTCCATAGCTACGGCATTGCAGTCTAATTTATGATGTCAAAAAATGCGGGATTATTGAATTGACAGTAATTGATAAAGAAAATAAATTTTTTATCGTTTTACTGAATTTATTTGTTTCTTTTTAGGCTCAGTGAAATACTGTAATTAAGGAGTAATTGATAATTATGCTTTCTCTTTAAGTTCGGTGAGGTTATACGATAAAGTCTATGGAACTTGCCATGCAATGAAGAAAGAAGGCTTCAATTTGGAGTCGCTTATCAATGAGGAAAAACGTGATTAGCTGGAACTTTTGACCTTCAAATAGGAAGAGGAATATATTAGTTACCAAGGAGACTAGCAAGATATGGACTGATCTCAAATTTCGCAGGAGAAAGGGATATTCTCTAATTTATTTGATGTGAACTGATCTGATTTACTCCTCTCTCCACATTTCGGTTTTATTATTCCCCGAATTAGGGGAGTCTAGCGGGTCCCTTGCTGGGAAAATAATTGATTTCCAGCGGAAAATTGCTTCTGAAAGAAACAGAAAGTTATAGCAAGAATCTTATGTGTGGAACGAGAAGCGGGGCACTTAGGGACCCACAAGAACTCAATGAGCTACTTTACCTTGGGAATGTTATTTTCTCGAAGACGCGTGCCGACTGGCCAGATGGAGGTTGCGGGCGAATAACTTGAAAGCCACAAAGGACTTTGGCGAATGTGGCAGCTGGGTAGCTACACGGGACACGAAGGGGTAGGGCATCTTCAAGGGCGAAGTCTATCTCTGTGCTTTAGGATGTACCAGGATGGAAGGGGTCTCTCTGACGAGAGTTAGTTGAACTTGGTTCTTAAATCGAGTTAACTTGCCGTTCAGGGTGACCACCAGGGAACGGGCTCGAGGAGGAGATTTTTCCTCTTCGTTTCCGAATTCCTCAAAGTCGAGGACTATCACGGTGCTTTGTGCTACTCCGAGATAGGATGATGGGTTCTTTGACGAGACTAAGTTGAACTTGGACAAGTTAACTTAAAGTTCGGTTTGGTAACCAGGAACTAGCTCAAGGATGAGCTTCTTCTTAGTTCCAGTCTTCCTCAAGGGTGAGGCCCATCTCGGTGTTTTTGGATACACCAGTATAGAGAGGGGGGGAGGGGGTTCTCTAACGAGAATAAGTTGAACTTGAGCATTTTAACTGAAAGTTCGGTTTGATAACCAGGAACTAGCTCGATGATGAGCTGCTTCTTAGTCCCTTCTCTTGGTAGCCCGGCCTCTCTTGCCGGGGACTTCATAGCCTGGCTGATTCACGTATTCTACCCCGTTTTTCCCAAGTTTTCGGTATATATACCGTCACCCCACTGAGGTAGGGGTAGGAAAGGGGGGGGTGGCTTGTGGACGGGCCGCAGGAAGGTTCTTACTCCAACGGTTTTTCTCAGGAAATCTTACCTCAGATCATGCTGGGTCTTCGAGCTTGAGATAAACGCGTCTCCAAATTCGTACTTGAGGTAAAATTAAATACACACTCGTAGGGTAGATCTTACAGTTTTAACCGTTCTGCTTTTCATAGGGACAAGGGGTGAGGGGCTCTGGTTACGAGATTGGCCCAACGTGTAGGCCCGGATGTTTTGCAGTCAACGTCCCGTGTCCCAACTGAGAGAGGAGGGAGAGGGTCGATTCCCCTACACATATATTCAACCCAATATCATCGGGTCCGTCCCACTATGGTCTCTCAAAAAACTGCCCCCCTCACTCCGAGAGACCGAGTTCCTATATCTGAATCTTTATTCTAGCCGTTTTATTGACGTATTAAAAGGACTCTCTTCTTGTACACTGTGACTAAGATTCTTGGGTAACTCAGACTTACTAAATCTTTCCTTGATATTTTTTTTCTACTTACATTGTTATTACTGTAATTTATTTACACTTATTTGCAGGTAGTTCTGAGTGTTATTCGTTCCTCAGGCTAATGCCTGTTTCTATTGTTTTCGCTAAGACAGTCAATATCATAAAAGCATAAAGAAGCGAATACTAAACTCTCCAACAAAGGGATCTCAATTATTGTTTCGACTGTTTCTCTCAAAAATAAATCGAAATGATCTAAAAAGTTTCACCCATTTTTTTCTTTCTCTTTGACATAAAGTTTTGCTTCTTGAGTCTTGAATTATGCTATCATTGAGCTCTATGTTCGATTAGGCTGGAAACTCCTCGATGGCACAAAAGAAACACAGACAAAGTGTTTATCACAGAGAGTAGTCCCTTAGGTTGACCAACCCCGTCCCTAAGGAAAATAAAAGATGGATTCTAACCCATGTCTCTCCAAATCTTTGCAAGAGGAAAAGGATAGTGAAGATGATAGTAAATGGAGAGTTGGGTGTAAGTGTAGTGGAGAATTGAAAGGCCTAAAACCTCATCAACTCCAGAATCTCGCAACCAAACTAAAATCAATACGCCTTCCCACACACAGAGCAATTAGGAACAAAGAATAGATTAAGAAATACATGAATTCCGAAAAATAGGCCCCCAAAGACACTAGCAGGAATTAGGCACAAAGAATTAGGAAACCTATGGCTGCAACTTCGAACGAGCCCCCACCAATACCTAAACAACAATAAAGAATTGACGACTACTAATGACCAAACGAAATCCTGAAACTGCAATTATGAACAAAGAACCAGCAGTAATTACTCGTAAATTAAAGACCTAACAATAATCCCAACAATGTCGAGGTAAGGCATCTAAAAACGCCGAGAGCATTTGAAAAGAAGGACTATATAATGATCCCAGCAACAATTACAAAGGCACAATAAAATCAAGAGTAGTTGTAGAGAAATGGCACACCACTAGTACATAAGCAAGTACTGATGGAGACATTATGAAGATCACAGCTGTAATTTCGATCGACCAAACAATCCCATTATAACCACTAGGAGCAATTACGAATAAAGACTACTCAAAGAATCTAAGAGCCATTTTGAAAAAATAGACCAAAAGAAAACCCAGGAGCTACTACGAACGGAGACCACTAAATTACTTACCTCAGTAACATTTACGAACAAAATATTTACATAAACCCCAGAAGCAATATCTATCTCAGTTCCAGCAACAACAGAGGCGACAAATACAAAGAAAGACTTGGCAGCCTTTCATAGCCTTATACAACAATTTCGAATAAAATCCCACCAATAATACCATAAACAATTACAAAGAAATAGCACACAAAGATCCATGCAGCAAATAAGATCAAAGGTTTGAGGAAAATCCTAGCAACAATTACAAAAAAAAGATTTATGGAACAGTTAAAATACCACTTTTAAAAAAAAAAACTTACACGTACTCACATTAAAATGGCGATGACCACAAGTTGTAGGAATCCAAAATTTGTATCCGAAATTTACAAGAATGCTCCTTATGAGATTCGCCCTCGACCTACTATAAATGAATCGATGAAAAAGGCTACCAACGGGTCTATTTACTGGAATGTGAACTCGGTTATAAACATGTTTTAAGCTGCATTAAATATAAGTCGCTGGATAGAGTCTACTTTACAGCGGCTGCCATACGTTAAAGATACAATATCTTTCAAGAAGCTCAAACCCATCTGATTTCTGTTATAGCATCTAACATAACCTTTGCCCGAGAAAATGCAAGGTTTCCAAAATTGTTATACGATAACCTATAAGTAGAAACTACGTATAGGTAAAGGTTATGTAAATTTGAATGAATAAAACACGTTATTAGCAAATTAGTAAAAAATATAAGTGTATAAAATGATCTGAACGATAGCGGAAATAAATTTCTATTGAAATATAACGATTAAATTATTTTGGAAAGCATTTGTAGAACATTTAATAATTAGTGTTTAGTGTGGAGTTCTTTAATCTCAATGATACAATGACATCTCCTGCCGCAAAACGAACCAATGGCCGACACTCAACGTGAAGAATTTTCACGAGTTGTTGAGCTGCTTTGGATGCCTCGCTTTATAGGTCTTTCTAAGTGTCTTCCAAACATTTCCAATGTTCGTCGTCCAGGAAGTTCTTTATTGACTTGTCCGTGCGATATTGAATGTTATACTCCATTAAAAATTGGGCTTCAGAGGCTCGCATATATAGCAAAGAATGATTTCGTATAAATCTTTTGTACACTAGTGAATTCACCGCGTCCTGCCAAACGTGACATTCCTCTGGTGCAATTTCTACACAACATTCGATTACTCTGCCACAAATGAACTTTCTGCCACCAGAACCGAACAAACTGCACTTGAATTTATCACTTAAGTGGATTTGGGTCCAATGGTCATCTCTCATTGTAACTTGTTCAGTAGTGAATGCAAGGCGAACCTTCTTGTTCTTATGTCTGATCAATGTTTGACTGCATGTTTGCAAGGGGGAATATATCAGCCTCCAGCCGACGTAATATTGTCTACATGGAAAATAATGGCCAAAATCTCATTAATTTCTCTAGAATCTGTTGCAGGAGTCTTGAAACGGTCCTTCTTCCAGTTTGGGTAATGACTCGGCATTCCGTTTTTAGGTCTTTCAGGCCTATCCCTTGATATACCGTCTTAACATAAACCTATTTAGGCCAAAAGTTGACAGAATATTATGGACTACAGATTTGGAGCATTCGACACTCTCTCTAATGGCTACAATTGAATGACCATTTTGGTGGCACAACTTTCCGATCAGATTGCGGAAGGAGAGAGGCGTGACTGATTTCTTATGTATGCATCCTTGAAGACAGTTGGCAAGAAAATACCTAATGTATTGTAATTTGAACTGAATTTAGATTTTCCGGCTGCTGTCCCAAATTGGTCCTTCATCCAAATCCCTTGATCGATGGATCTTCACTGTTAGTGTTTTTTTCCGATGACAAAACGTTTTTCTCGTTGATTTTCAGGACGCGGTATTTTCATAGAGATTTATTATTGGTGAACTCGCTCTTTTTGACCGATTCTAATGACTCTAATTGTCAAAAAGTGTCATTATTTTCCTCTACTGCAGAATCTGCTTTCTCAAGGATTTGTTTACCTTTACTTGTCTTGACATCCTGCCAAATGAGTAATGGCATTATAGCGGTTACGATTTTCTAGGTGCAAAATGAAAGTTATATGTTATCCTTCTCTAGATTTCAACGAATTCGTTCTCCAAATACAAATTACTTTCCTCATAACTTTTTGTATCTAATGCTATATGAAATAGAATTTTAACATTAACGGAAGCAAGTTTCAAAGAATATTTTATGAAATTCCCACGGGAATTAAACGAGTATTTAGAATAAAATATATATTTTAGCATCTTGTTCTCGAATTTTAACGGTAATCTTTGCTTCTCTATATACTGGTCTAGGAAATGATCTATGAACTAGTTAAGAACTTGCTGTGAACTGCTTATGAACTTGTCTATGAACTGATCTATGTTCAAAGCGATATTAAATGGGAAAGGCAAAAGCAAACCAATACTACTATGATATGCCTCACAGCGAAAGGAAGCCCGCTCCTTGCGAGCAAGAGCATCTACCCAAAACTCCCCAAGGCAATGTAAAGTGGAGGAGGCCAGTTTCTTTCAGGAATTCAAGCAGTCAAAATCAAGGGTTCACGAATCCACTATGGTACTGGGACAGGTAAGGTACTTTAAAATTCTCCAGAATAGTACATTCATCAAAAATGTACCGGCAAGTATTATGAACCACGGTCATTGCAGTAAGGGGTAGGGGAGTGCTCCATCAAGTGGCGATGCGTCCAGTGGATGTTCTCTATCAGAGACGAGAGCAAATGGTCTAGCGCCATATAGGCAGAGGGGAAAATTCCCGGCACAATGCAGCGCAACTTTTGTTCCTGCTTGCCGTCTGCCACCTTCTTTGCCATATCTCAAAAAAGTATGACCTTATTCCTACGTGCCGCAAAAGCAAGCATATAAAGGTTTGGAAGGTGAAGGGATATGGGGGAGCAAATTAATGGACGTGAGAGGACCCCTGGTCTAGAGTGAAACCATGCATCGTTTAGCTTATAAAATGAGTGTGGTATTTAAAAATGTAATAAAGAATTGATGGTGGTGTTGCTTCTTAAAAGAGGTGTAGAGAGAAACAAAAGTGTGTGAGAGGGAAGCACTTTCTGTTCATCGGGAACTAATTTGGTCATCTGGCTACGATGCAACCAAAGATTATGTAAATTTGTTGGCTTATGGCCTGTAGGCTGTATTTTGAGTCATGGGTGAGTACTGTATCCCATTGACGTAGCTGTAAACTGTAATGTTTGACTCTCGTAAAGGAAGAGGGATAAAGTAAGAAAGAATACATATACCTGTGGGACTTTTGTGTATCTATTTTTGTGTACTGTCACTGTTCCATAGCCTTAACAAACGACCAATTATGATTGAAGCACCTCACTTAAAAAAGTCATAATGAACAACAAAAGCCATTTTGTTTAATTTGGTATATGAAAACTAATTTGCTACTTGCATATATCCATAGGCGATTCAAAATGACCAGATTTTCTACACACGGGGGGTACCATCTTTGTGGCTAGTGGGTTAATAGAGTTCCATACACGTTCGCACTTTTATTTCCACTAACTTTGCCTCTCTCTCTTATTTTTGTTAAAAAACAAATTTATGATCATTTTCCCTGTCGTTTGTTTTGAGTTGAAAGTTTTCGTTTTATCTTGAAATATGTTTGGATTTAATTAACATATTTATAAATATATATAAATATCTATCTTTAATCTATGTGAGAAAAAAGAAATTATCTAGCTGAATAAGTGTTAATAAATGATATAATTGAGGTAGTATAAATTTAAAATGGACCTATTTAAAGCACACAAGAATAAGCGAAGTGGATGTTGGCAAAAGGCCAGTCAATTCACTGTCAACTGGATCCATTTACAGGAAAACCTCCCTTTTCTTTGGGAACACTACTTGACTGTATATCTGTTTGTTGCTTTATTTCTTCCTCAGTTGGCTAAATGCTGCCAAATATAGTTAAATTACTAAAAATGATTTCAGTTTTACAATTTTTTAGCCTCATTTATTAGGTTGAGGAATAAGTTCTTGCATTTGTTTTAATGTTGTGTTGATTTAAGTTTTGGTGACGTGATTTGTGCACATATTAAGAAACAATAATAAATAATGAGAGCAAAATTTGCAAAGGCTAGGATACGTCTCTTAACATCGTAGACTATTAGGCTTTTGCTTAGAATACGTCTTGAAGTTGAGTAATAAGTCATTGCGGATTATTTAACAAGTTGTGTCAATTTAATTTTTGTTCTGTACCCTCAAAATGGAAAGTCAAGATAAAATAAAGGCGCATTTACGACACTTGTTATTCATTTTCAATCGAGACGGGAACAATGTAAACGCAGCCAAAGCTGATCGCGACATTTGTGCTGTGTACGGGGAAAGCGCCTTATCAGCAAGTACACATCAATGGTGGTTCTCACCTTTCAAAAACGGTCATTTCAATCTTAATGACGAAGAACGTCCTGGTCGCCCCAAGGATGAAGATCGAGTGAACGACCTTTTTCATGAAAATCCTCGTTAATCGACTAAAGAATTGGCTGTAAAATTGGCGTGTGATCATAAAACTGTAGTGAATCTCTTTCATTCGGTGGGGAAAGTTAAAAAACTTGGTGCATGGGTTCCGCACGTTTTGAGCGAAAACAACAAACTTCAACGCTCCACGATTGCCGCAGGTATGCTTGCTCGTCACAAGGCTACTCGTGGATAAAAGGACAGATTTCTTCACCGCATCATCACTGGCGACGAAAAGTGGTGTGTTTATGTCAACATGAACCATCGAAAGCAATGACTTAGCCCCAATAAAAAAACACTTCCGCGATTAAAGCAAGGAGTTCATTTACGAAAGACGATGCTGTGTGTGTGGTGGGATGGTGAGCTTCTTGCGAACAACGAGATTGTCAATGCAGAACTCTACGTTCAACAAATGTATCAACTCACCGAAGCTATTCGTGAAAAGCGACCTCATTGACGTTATGGAGTCCTTCTGCAACACGACAATGCTCATCCTCACATTGCCAATGTGACAAAAGAGGCCATCCAAACGCTTAATTGGAAAATCCTGCCGCATCCTCCATATTTGCCCGACTTGGCTCCAACGGATTTCCATCTGTTCCGATCGCTCTCCAACAATTTGCGCGGCCTTTCGTTCAATACTGATGTGGAATTAAGAACCTGGTTAGACGAATTCTTCGAGTCAAAATCCAGAGATTTTTATTGTAGAGGCATCGAAAAACTGGTTAAACGTTGGGAAGAAGTCGTAAATAACAACGGAGAATACATTATTGATTAAATTGCATATTGTTATCAATTAAAAATGAAGTTTTTCTAAAATTGTTAATAGGGAAGAATAAATTTGATAAAACCGCATAAACTTATTCCTCAACCCAATACATAGGGATAATTAATGTAGACATAAGTTCTCTTGGAAACTAACTAGAAGGACGCTTTACTTTTGCGTTTGTTTCTTAATGATCTGTTACTTTTTCGAACAGATTTTCCCTATACAACTTAAGTTTGCTGCAGGAAAGTTAAAAAAAGAATTTATCTCCAATATGGACTAAGTTTGTTCATTTTTTTGAAGGTTTAACATCAATTTCCCCGTTTGTTAGATCTACCTTAGAGGAAACCTAAGTTTGAACGTTAGATATAGAAATTCACTATAGCACATAGTAGCTGTGCTCTAATCTAACGCAACTCCATTTAACAACTAGCTATTACTGTCATAGAATGCCCCCCCCCCCTTTTTGTTCTAAGAGGGCTAAGAGTGCTAATATATTGATATCTGAATATCTTAACGAACAGAGTGGTTCCGAAACACGTAAGGATATAAGAGAAACACACAAAAGCCCCAAATAAACTTATATTTTAACTTTAACTATTGAATGCACAATATCTAAACATTAACTACAGCAATACTCTGAATATTATCATAAACAAGAATTAATTAAATTTGTTTGACCCTCAAAAATTGGTTAATTTCTCTACACACAACAATAATATATGATTTAGGCTTACGGACTCTACTGGAATTTAAAGGCCTCAGAAATGTTATTGACTCAAGACGCGTGCCGTCTAGCCAGATGTATATGGGCGAGATCACACGGTCGTTTTGGCGAGGGTAGCAGCTGGGGGTCCACACGGTATTCGAGGAGGGTCTTCACGGACGAGAACAATTAGGGTGCTTTATGCAACATTAAGGTAGTCGTGGTCTCTCTCGCGAGAGGGAGTCAAACTTGGTTCTTAAACCAAGTGAACTTGGAGTGCGGTGTGACCACCGAGTCACGAGCTGGAGGGGAAGCTTTTCTCCTTCGTTACTTAATTCCTCATGGACGAGGACTGAACTCGGGGAGGGTCTTCTTCAAGGGCGAGGATCGATGAGACGGGGTTTCTTTGACGAGAATAAGTTACTTAAATTTCGGTTTGGTAACCAGGAACTAGCTCGAGGATGAGCTTCTTCTTAGTTCCAGTCTTCCTCAAGGGAGAGTATAATGGAGGAGGGTTTCTCTGACGAGAACAAGTTGAACTTGGTTCCTCACCAAGTTAACCTATGAGTTCGGTGTGGCCACCGAGTAACAAGCTCGGGTGGGAGCCTTTTCCTTCTTCTTTTCTTAATTCCTCAAGGACGAGGAATACCTCTGGTGTTTAAGATGCACCAGGATATGAGGAGTCTCTCTGACGAGAATAAGTTGAACTTAGTTCCTCAACCCAGTAAACTTATGAGTTCGGTGTGGCCACCGAGTAACTGGCTCGAGGGGGAGCCTTTTCCTTCTTCTTTTCTTAATTCCTCAAGGACGAGGAATAACCCTGGTGTTTAACGTGCACCATGATATGAGGAGTCTCTCTGACGAGAGTAAGTTGAACTTAACCAAGTTAACTTAACGTTAGGTTTGATAACCAGGGATTAGCTCAAAGATGAGCTCCTTCTTAGCCCCTTAAGGTAGGTAGCCCTGCCTCTCTTGCTGGGTACTTCTTGGTCTGGCGACCCAAGTACACTACCAATCCAGTCTAGGTAGCCCCTGTTTTAATCGAGGACTTCGTCACCTGAAATCTGACGTATACTACCCGGATTTTCCTCAGTGTTCCTCATTTATACCTTGTCACCCCACTGGGGGAGTGGTAAGGGGGGGAGAGGGTCTTGAGGATGGCCCCAGGAGAGTTCTTATGCCCAAAGGTTTTTCCCACTGAGTCTTACATCGGCTCCTCGTTAGCCTTCGAGCTTGGGAGAAACACGTCTCCAATTTCTTATTTGACGTGAAACTGGATCTCACTCTCCTGGGGGAGATCTTGCATTTTGACCTTTTAGGTCTTTCATGGCACTGAGTTGTGTGACACTGCGGTTACGCGCTGGACCCGCCGATGCCTTCGGCCGGATGTCTTTGCGGTAACCGCCTTGAGACTGCACCACGAGTGAACGGGGGGAGGAAGAGTGACGATTCCCCTACAATGACCAATGTGGCGGAAATTCAGTCACCTGAAAGTGAGTTCTACTCAGTCAGGTCGTAACATATAGACTATATACAGGGTGGTCCGAAAGCCTTGTAACTCCTTTCCGAAAAGTAATAACAATAGATGAACAATATAATAATATCAAACACATGCACTGGTTTTAGGGTATGCACTTTCTTTGACACTGTCACACATCAAGAACCTCTATATGATCATCTTGATGGATAGGATCATGTGCCCATACACTCGCAATCAGCCTCTCTTCCAACCCGTAGGACCTCGTGTCATCTTAAATACAAAAGAAAAAAATATTTACAAGTGATGACAAAAATTTCTGATGACCCTCTATGAATCCCTCAAAATACATATTACTGTATTTAGTTATATCATGAGGTAAAAGTGGAAAAGTAAATAATTCAATTGTTAGAAAACACTAAAAACTTTCCCTTGGGGTCACGAGAACGAAAACTCCGTATTTCCAAAAAGGTAATCAAATCTGAGGACATTTCATGCCACCACGGTCATTCAGAGGACAAAATATTTTACTTAATTGATACTAATAAGCGGAAACCAACGAATGCATCTACGACAGAAAGTTTCCATGGAGAATATGTAAAGAAAGTGGTGATGATGAAAGAAGTGAAGACCTGCGGATATAGAGCAGCACTTCCAACTCTCAGCCATGGAGCCTAGAAGGGACGCAATCCTCCTGATGAAAGCTGCAAGAGGGTTTCCCAGGCTCTAATTTACACGCATTTGCGTGTATATCTTATTCTACCTATGCAGTTGTTTGCCAACATTCACATACAGAACTGCTAGAACTAACCTAACAACTGTTAAAACTAACCTACAGAACTTCTAGAATTAGCCTACTGAACTGCTAGAACTATCCTAGTGTTTGAACAATTGACCCCGCCAAACAGTTGTTTGATCCAATTTGACTCGTCCATTACAATGTATCTTCCTTATTTTGCATCTTTATTTGGAGCGCCAACTTGGTGGGACCCGCACCTATATCCACCGATAGAAGTTTCATTTGTTTCTGCTCTAATGCCGTGGTGGTTGGGAGTGAGTGTTTTTATCTGCAAAGTTAGGTGATCACAATTACAGCCTAAGAAATAATGTAAATTAACTCCCCATACAATCACATTTGGACACAACATAAATCTGGAAGAGGAACTTAATCTCCACCCTAAATGCATGTATTGCTCTGAAAAAAATAGGTAGAATTTATTTCTTCTATACATCTCCATTTAATACTTTTAACTACCTTCTTTACCAAAGACCTTCTCACTTATTTTCTTTGTGGTGCACTACGCCGCAAATAATATTTAGCCGACTTTGTGCCATTCAAGCCTCAACGACCTATGTAAAAGAAGGCTTCGGCATTAGTAGTAACTTTTACCCCTAGAGCCACTGATTAAATACTTAAACTGATACCCCGACCCTTGGGCCTCATTACGACATTTTTAACACAGCTAACTCGCTTTTCTTTAATCTTGACTCTCAAACCATTTATTAAAACACGAAACTTTGAGTGATATTGGGCGTTGGATGGCGATTAAGAGGAGGAGTCGTTTCTGCCCTAATGTCCCAATCCATAACGTGTAATATGGTGACAACAAAAATGTTGCCTTCGGTTTGTGTCTCAGGTTGTATTCTCTGCAGAGAGTCTGATGGGGGGTCTCGAATGAGAGATTTACAGATAATGGTGGTCGAGTTGATGACTAGGAAGAGTAAGTAAAGATTACCTTTTTTAACCAATCTACCTCTCTGTTTAGTTATTTTGGTGTTTCAGGTTTTGGGGTTTGACGAATCGGTGGCTAACCTCCTGTTTTAGCGGCTGTGCGTTGAGTGCACCAAATATCTTTTCTTTCCGCGTAGAGATGATCGCTTAAATGTCCGAAACTGTTAGGTAAAGTAGGATGGAGTGGTTGAATGGGAGATATAGCTATCTACTTTATTCTTACGCACTGAGAACGCAAACTATTCTGAGAATCAGGTGTAGTCAGATGAGCTTTAAACTATCCTGAAAATTAGCTCCAAACAAATGAGGCAAAACCACATAACAACATAACGAACCCTTATCACAGCCTTGTGTTAAGGTAGAAAGGATGGCCATAGTACACCCCTTTTTTCTAGATCAGATCCTATTCCACCACCTTCAACAGGGGGAGATGGTTTCTCTCTTCCACAGAATCTCCCCTGGGAACTAAACCCAACTGGTTTTTGCTCTCTTTTCGAACCAGTATACGCTTAACTTTCTCAAGGGTTAGATCATGTGAAACATCCAGCTACACACATGTTTACACTTTTTAGGGGCCAGGAGATGGGCCCAAGAAGAGGCCAGTCATTCGGAGTTTTCAGAATGCCCAATAGACCTGATTTTTAAAATGGGTAGTCTATGCAAAGAAGTTGTTTGACATTAATTGACCACCCATCTGAAGAGATGCCTGAACAAGGGATTGTCCCAGTTGGACGAGCGATGAGAAATCAATGATGGGCCCTGTGATCTACCATGACACTCTTCTTAACGTTTAACCTATACAGGCTCCCTGAGTAAACGTGCACTAAATAGTATCGCTAATGTGTAAAGGCATCCGTGCCAAAAACTTGAACTATTTTCCCTGCCACTGCTTCGGACAGGTGTCAAACATGTCTACCTTTAAAGAAGAAAATACCGATAATATGTCTCAATTTTTATAAGACTTCACATGCCAAATCTGTCTCGTGTACAGCCATGCGTTTTAATTTAGACGAATAGATCTCTGCTTGATCGTTTTTTAAAAGAGTTCCTGGTTATTCAGACTCTGGATCACATTTATCGCATAGTATATAAATCGATAGTCTTCTCTTGGGCATGCGCGGCCAGATACCTCCTACGCCTTTCAGTTAAGGAAGGCACCCTGCGATTCTTTCCTTCAAAAGATACTAGATCGATAGCCCTGACTCCAATTAAGAACACTTCTGTGGGCCTAAATCCGCTTTGCGCGTCTCTAATGAGGCCGGTAACAATAAGAGCTCGACCCTTGCTCCCACTAAACAGGAATCAAACAAAACCTTTGGCTGTAAGAGTTTCGTACAAAACAAAGCAACTCACACTCCTACACTCAGTAACTTTATTTAGAGGAGGCAAAGATGAGGAAGATGAAAGTGTAAATACTTCAGTGGAGTTCGAAGTCCACTCCCTGTAATAGGGGCGCAATAGAAGCAAATTGGCTTCGTCGGCAGCCCAAGGACTCGAGCGACGAAAAAGAGAATACTGAAGAGTGGAGTAAAACTTTCTCCATTAATATCTCAAGGGCGCGTTTATCTGACAAGAACCTTAATCTCTTTCTCTTCACGTGGCTTACGGACATTCCAGTGAGTATTTTCGCATCCCAGAATGTCCAGTTTGCTTGCCAATTTACCTTCATTGAAATTGCCGTCAGCCTAGGGTAGTTGGGATGAGTTGCGGGGCTCGCTTCCTCCTACTGCCCTGTATTCAGTAGACGAATCTTTTGTGTGTGTCCATAGCCACCTTTCAGGATTAAAAGAGTTTTATGCTACTCACACGCACACCATGACCACCACTACACCAAGAAAGTGGAGATTGGCTTCGATACCCCCCACATGCCTCTCTTCAAGTGTACGAGTCCAGAGTGACATTGATAGGAATATTCTATGGGTTCAATGTTTATTTGCCCTTAGAAGGCTTTGATGTTGCGAATCTCTGTCTTGTAGTATGCGAATTTCTCGGGGACAGTCTTTTTTTTATTAATTTTGATTTCATTTTAATCATATGTCGACTGCCATTAAGGAAATAGCGCTAAGAATAAAAAAAATAGCTATCGGTCATATTAATAATGACAGAACAACGAGCTTAAAAGAAAAAAATAACAAATAATGACCCACACAAAGCCAAAAAAAAACTAATTACGACTAAAAAGGAAAAACATGATCAGTTGCAGGAGGAACGCCCACATTATCACGGGCAATAACATGCACTCAACACCGGTAAACTATACAGAATAGAGGAGAACCATTTCCCCAAAGTACTTCATAGTTAAAAATAGGTAGTTCCCGAGTCCGCCCCGAGTACATAGAAGAATGAAAGCAACTCCGCTCGCCCCCGTCTCTGAAAAGGTAACGCGGGCAAAGCGCCCTCTGAAGAAAGCATTCGAAAAGAATGTGGCCGACAAACTGGATGACATAGCAATCGTCGCAATAGATTCAGTAGAGCCTTCCATCTAATTGGTGCCTGACAAAAAGACAAACTCTATCTTTGACCGTAAAGACATTGGGCATTGGTGGTAGGTCATGGAAAAATTGCCGGGCAAGGAAAGGAACATGAAAATGTAGTCGGACATCGCTCATCTCCTTTTCCAGGCAAACAGAAGAAATGATTTGGTTCCTCCCATGTAATGATATTGCGGGAAAGCAAAATGATGATCCGGTCGCCCAATCTGTGAAGACTATTTGGCACACAAAGGACACTCTTTCAGAAGGCACCAAAAGGTTAGTTCTTGAGGCCGAATCCTAGCAAACTTGGATGAAGATATGGATGTTTTTTCCATATTGTGAAAAAAATAATACATTTCTTTACTAAAGTGGTCTTATTTTCTTGCTGCGATGAATCTTTCTACTCAGGCACAAACGGCGTTTAAATTCAAGCTAACACTTTTCCATTCCAATCTCTTTCCTCTTATACGACAACCAAAAGACCACGTCGGCAGTGCTTCAATCGAACATTGTCTTCTTTCTCAGTTGAGGAGTTTAAGTCAGACCCTGAGGCTGACCAGCTCTTCTCATGTTCTCAGGTGCCTTCATTGCCACACGTATGGCTTCTACTTCTCAAACGCCTGATAGTTTCTCTCATCTATCGCATTTTTATTAGATAACCATGTGCGAGTCGAGCGTCAAATAGAAGCGGCTACAAGCGCCGCTTAACGATTTAACATTCTGTGAAATCTTTCGAGGGGCCATTTCATTATGAACCCAGTGGCAACACTTCTTACTATACATACGTGTCTTCACTCATTAGAATGACCCTTCTCGCAGGAGTATAGAAGCCTTTCGAACGGCAGGGGTGCAGGTTCATGAGGGATCCCTTACCATATTCAATTAAGGCGTGATCGCATTCTCCATCCGTGTGTCTGTGGCGAAATAGCAAAATCACTTGCAACCACTTTCTCCGCAATCTCTATATTTCCTGAGCATTAGAAGTACGTCGCAAGGTCATCAGATGCCGCCTAAAGGATTTCACCTATAAAGGAGTACAATGTAAATCTCTATATTAGCTAATCGATAAACAGTCCGATCACGCTTCATACGCGGATACAGTACGTGGTCCAGACATTATCCCTTACGTTATGTTTCACTATCTGGGCAAGCGAATTTTGGAGTTTCTTTAACTTTGTTTGGCAGGTTCTAGTTCTTTCCGCTACGCGGTGAAGGGCTACCGTACTTCCAATGTGCAAGCCTTAGAGAGGTTATTTCACCGTGGCTTATTTAAAAACAATTTTTCTAAAGCTCTGCGTATGCAAGATACCATGTGGCTAGATTTTATCATGAAAATTTTGATCAATGTCAGAGAGAGAAGGTTAAAGCCTACCCTTCCCTTAAAACCCAACGTGTACCCGTGGTGCCTGAAAAAGATGCCCCTGCACGGACAAAACCCCCTAAGGGAGCAGCGAAAGTTTTGCGCGACCGCGTGATATGTTTGGGTTCCATTTCTTTCCCGTCTCATCGTCTGATCGGCGCCAGACATACAGCGTCGGCAACCTTTGCGCAAGGCTGTGATGCCCGTACATCCTCTCTCTTACTTTCGTCCCTGTCGATTTATTTGTATCCCCCTCTTCCGTTTGGTACCCTGGGTCTCATGTTATTTATTTTTATTTATTTACTTTTGCTAATAATATTTTCTTTGTATATAGTAAAGTTATTTTTCTACAATAAATTTCTCTAAACCCAGAACCTCTAAGAATTGATTATTTAGGCCAACCACATTTGAGTCAATCCTCGGCTAGTATCGACGTTCGACTCTACGACATTAAATTCTGGTGTCAGTTGTTTAGGGTCACCCTACTACAATCTTATGTGGCCGAAAAGAAGACTATTATAGAACATCGATCTACGTACGGGGGTTTGGAGCTCTTTCCATGCCCGTAGGTCAGGATAAGTATGTCGCCATTGGGAGAGTGCTGAGCGTCATTCTATTTTGACCTGAGCATCAACGACATTACCTCGGTTTAACTGGAAGATGTTCTCAAACTCTCTACTTAGATCACTTTTCTATCTCTTTTAGAGCTGTTGTAAAATAAATAAAGAAGCATCAAACTAGAGAGAATATTTACTAGGTCTCTCCTAATTTAGACGAGTACTAGTTTCGATTTTCTATGGAAATACCTCTACCACCACCACGGGCATCACACGGAATCGGAATTTTCCTGAATTAAGTTCATTAGACTTAATAGCCTCGCACCGATCCATTAGTTTCGTTTTTGAGCGATACATGTACTGGTTGCCACACATTCACGTCCTTAGGGTTTCGTGTATTCGAGCATATAGATTCTTAGATTTGTGGCGTTTAACACGTGGGATGTTGATTTAGTTACGCCATTGCTTTTGTACCACTACATTGTTTATTCAAAGTTTCATTACGGTTGCAAAATTTTCTCCTCTGCGCCCTAAAACCTATTGTATATGAAGGATTTGATCGACCAAACATAGCTACTTTGGGAAAATAGTGCTTTCCGCATATCACCCATATAGATAGACTTCTTTTTGACGCCGGGGAAATATCACGCGCTTTATATCGTGTACAATGAATAATACACTTGTAAACGCAGTTTTAGCGTCTACCCAACCGGCCAAGGGCTTTTATATCTTCCGAGGCAAATTTCACAGTGTAAATGCCGAAGGCTATTCTCAATTGTGCCCTAAGCCGTTTGGGTTCACGGCTATACAATTTTCCTCGAGTCTGTCGCAATTTTCCGAGCAGTGGCACCGTTAATTCTGGAAAAGACACTTCTAGAACACCATGAGTATTACGTTGGTGTTTCTTAAAGTATACATCGTATCATGCTGGAGCATTGTCAATAGTACACTGATGGCTTATAGTATGGGGGGATGAGGTTTTATAATTTGTTGCGCAAAGGTAACCAACTCGTGGGTGCGTGGTCGGTAATTATACGGGGGCCGGTGAAGAGTCCTCGTTGTTGTTACACTGCTCAAGATAACCCGTCTAGAGCAGTGTCCGGGGAGAGGGTTCCGTTATAGTTGACTCAACAGGAACGAAGAGATTATGCACTGGGCAATTAATTATAGGAAATTACTTGTCTCTTACAGTTCTTTGTGAAATTTTGCTGGCCTAAGACTGTATTTGTTCGGCTTGCCTGTTGTCTCCTGTTGTGACCTTTTTATTGAAAATTATTCTCAGCACGCGTATGTTTGCATATGTGTGCGAGACTCGTATTTGTTTAGGTGGTGACCTTTGATAGCTATGCGTATGTTCATGTGTCTCCGCGTGGCTCAGATGAACCACTTGCTTTATATCTATTTATAGATGTGCAATTTGATATATATTTTGTTTCTTTTTGAAATTGTCTTTCGTTCTTTTTTATTACACGCGGCATATTATTTCCTTAATTGACACAAATAGCCATTTTTAGCATTTAATAGATTCACCAAGCGTCCAATTGTGGAGTTCCTCGCTGGGCATATTAAATGATGATAATTGGCTGCCTCAGGCTTACCTATTTTACAAGATGAGCCCCACAATACTATTATAGGGGTTCGAAAATGTATCAGATAAATTCTTTCGAACTCGATAATATAAATAGCCAATAAAATTACCAATATAAGACGGAATAAAGCCTGTTCGTGAGGCTAGAGTATTGGCGTTTAAATCCAACGATACCGCGTTCGAAACTCAACAGTCCAAAAACTTTTACGAAGATCTCACAAGAAAGAAAACGGAAGAAAACGGCTTGAAGGACTAACTCAACAAGAATCAAGCAGGACCAAGAAATCATCAACCCAAGATAAATGGAAGTTAATGACGATGCATCAAGAAAGGAGAACGAAGATTAAGGACCAACCCAGCCAACCAGAATAGGAATTCAAGAAAAGGTGTAGACAAAATGTTTAAAAGGCCAACTTAAGAAAAGTAAATTCAGTTAAAAAGAAAAATAGAGGAAACCAAGTGAAAAGCAAGAAGAATATTAATAAATAACTGGGAAAAAGAAGGATATGCCCCCCCCCCCCAATAACTGGTGACCCTCAATGGCCGAACAATCTTCTGATCTTCGTTACGACTGCACCTCCTCTCATACTAGAGATTTAAGAAAAAGTGCTGCTGGGAACTTCGGAGACCCGGGGAAATAATTTCTCTTCCCATCGGTATTTATATATCTTCTTACATTTTTTATTGTGTTATTGTTGTCTTCTTCACTAAATTATCTTCCTCTAAGATTATCCATTAATGTTATCTACACAGGGAGAGAAAAACATAAAAGTCAAAAGTTTAGGATACCTTAAAGAAGATAAGATATGGATGAAGAATTAGTTTCACAACTATTATTTCTGCAAGATCATATTGTAAAGGAATATTTTTTTAAGCTATTCTTTAACATATTTACTGTAGTACTTTGAACGAATTTCAAGCACAAGGTATTCTAAGTTGGTTATTTTACAATAAAATTAATTTTGCGTTTTGGCAGTGTTAAATCTTTTGTTTGGTATGTATTGGAGGTTGAAAACTTTATTTCTTGTTTGCATTCGATTAACCATCGCGACTATTGAACTATGAATTATAATAGTAAACCCGTATAGTAATATAAAAACTCACAGGTTTGCCGCACGATTCTTTCTTTTATTTTCGATTGATTTATTTGTTGAGGACTTAATTTGATCGCAAGAAGCTGGACGCATTCCAAGTGACATTGTATGACATGTATGGAGACCAGAATGGTCCCTCATACTCCAAATGATGTAAAGTTAGTACTATATATATATATATATATATATATATATATATATATATATATATATATATAGCAAGAGAATCAAATTATTAATATAATGTAATCACTATTAACACAAGAAAAAAAAAAGAAGCAAAAACACAAAAGTAAAAAATTACAGTATAATATTGCTTACCGATGAAGTTCAGGAGAAATCAGAAAGTGAAGAAATTATAAACGACCAATTCTGGCTTCCTATTCTCTTGCAACTTTTAACCTTTCTAAATATGTTGCTAAATTGCTCTCTGGGTTAGCCATAGGTCAATACACCATAAAAAAACAGCTATTCTTTTGTTAATGAATTATTGTCACACAATTTAATAGAACAACTCCATTTCCTTTATCGGGTTTGGTAATTACCAAACCCGATAAAGGAAATGGAGTTGTTCTATTAAATCGAACTGACTATGTACACAAAATGGAATCCATACTTGCAGACACTACAAAATTTAAACTGCTCTCAGAAACACCTACAAAAATATCTCTAAAACTAGAAGATAAAGTTAACAGAGTTCTGTTAAATCTAAAATCCACTAAAGTTATAGACCAACAAACTTATGATGCCCTACATTCTAGTGGTTCTGGGTTAGGCTTATTATACGGCCTCCCTAAGCTACACAAAGCTGGTGTTCCTCTCCGACCAATTCTGGCTTCCTATTCTCTTGCAACTTTTAACCTTTCTAAATATGTTGCTAAATTGCTCTCTGGGTTAGCCATAGGTCAATACACCATAAAAAACAGCTATTCTTTTGTTAATGAATTATTGTCACATAATTTTGCCCCCTCAAAAGTCCTAGTCAGTTACGATGTATCCTCACTATTTACAAATGTTCCTGTTAATGAAACAATTGATATTATTTTAAATCTAATTTTTAACAAAACAGGCACCTTTCACAATTTCTCTCGCAAAAAGTTCAAGACTATTTTAGAAATGATTTTTAATGAAAATTATTTTGTATTTAATAACAAGGTTTACCAACAGATAGATGGAGTAGGAATGGGATCACCAATTGCTCCAATAGCAGCTAATATTTTCATGATTCATCTTGAAAATAACTTTATGAAACATTGCCCTTTAGATTTCAAACCCATATTTTATCGTAGGTATGTTGACGACTCCTTTGCAATTTTTGATAATATAGAACATGCCCACCATTTTTTTAATTTTATAAACTCTTATCATCCCAACATTAAATATACCATTGAATTAGAGAGTAACTATCAACTCCCTTTTCTAGACGTCATTATAGAAAAAACTGACAAACTAACTACCTCAATATACAGAAAGCCTACCTTTAGTGGCCTAGGAATCAATTTTTTCAGCCATTGTGACTTGTCACACAAGCTCAGTGCAATTAAATCTCTAATATATAGAGGTTACCATCTCTCCTCCAATTATTCCCTAATGCACAATGAATTCCAGACTCTGAAGTCTTATTTAAAAAATAATTGTTACCCCCCCCCCTTTGGTTGACAAACTAATCAATAATTTTCTTACCAAAATTTACTCTCCATCTTTTCTCTCATATAATGTTCCCAAAAATGAAAAAAATTTCGTAGTACCAGAAATGGGACCTTACAATAAATTATTCACTAGAAAATGCAACAAATTACTTAAAAAATATTTCTTTCATACCAACTTCAAAATCACTTTTATTAACCCACTTTCCATAGGAAGTTTTTTCTCGTCAAAAGACAAACTTCCTCTAGAAATGAGCAGCCGTGTTGTTTATGCTTTTACTTGTCCTTGTTGTTTGCAAGGAACCTATATTGGTAGTACGGTTCGCTCATTGAAAGAGAGGTTTTGTTCTCACATGGGAATAAGCCATCGCACTGGTAAAATATTGTCTAAGAAGGAAGCTTCTGTAATTAGAAATCATAGTATACAATGCAAGACAGAATGTTCCATAGATAACTTCAAAATAATTGGTCATAATAACAATGAATATAGTCTAAGAATTTTGGAATCCCTACTAATACGTACAAAATCTCCTACACTCAACATAGATAATACCGCTGTTCCTCTTCTTATTTCTTAATTTTAATTACCTCATTCAACAACCAACCAACCTTCTCTTATTTAACAACCAACCAATCAAATTCCTATCCATCTTTAAGCCACATCCTTTATAATTTCTTCACTTTCTGATTTCTCCTGAACTTCATCGGTAAGCAATATTATACTGTAATTTTTTACTTTTGTGTTTTTGCTTCTTTTTTTTTCTCGTGTTTATATATATATATATATATATATATATATATATTGGAAAATTAATTTATCTGTAGTTAAATGAAAAATCCTAGCTATGTATCTTAAAAACACATTGTGTTTTGAAGATTTGAGATCATTCCAGATTAAATCAATTAAATCCTTTTCCATGTCAAGTGTGTTTAAAATTTAACCACCCATATTATAATATCTTTTAAAGATTGCATCATCTCTGCTTAATCCTTACACTTGTCAAAGTTAAATTACATCTGTAATCTTTTCGACCATTTTACTACGTTACCTAAATCATTTAGCTATCACAGACATTGATATTTTTCCCTAGTACCAAATTTATTGCCATCAGCAAATTTTCAAATATTAAACGAATAAATTCGTGCCAAGAGAGTTTACATCTATTAAACTGAACAAGGATCAAAGAACAAATTCCCGAGGAACGCCGCTCTTGATCTTCATCTTTGTTGTACTATTTCTTTGAAAAAACTCTCTCTCCCTACGGTTTTCCAGCGTCTCCAATCCATTGTAGTACGTCGTCTTCTATTATGTGCGACTTTTAGTTTATTAAGTCTTGGATGAGGAATGGTGTTAAAAAACATTTTAACCCTAGATAAAGTACATCTGAAGCATTATCATGCTCAGCGTTGTTAATATTTTGTGAAAAAAAACAAGCGAATTATATATCTTATTAAAACATGAGCTTCCGTGACGAAAGTTGTATACTATATTTTTTATTAGATTATTTAACTCCAAATGTTCTATGGTTCAATGTCTAATAAAGGAATCAAAGAGTTTACCAACGACCGAAGTAAGAGAGATTGGGTGATAATTTTAAGGATCAGTTTATATGATTAATTTTAAAAATTGTTTGTTAAAGGACCCAATCCCTGGCTAATACTCTTTTTGAAATTTTTGAAAAAAGGCAGGACATTTTGCTTCCTAATTCTTTAAGGTAGATTGGTCATATATTATCGGCACCTGATACTTTGGAAATTTTAATTTTATTATAATAAAAATTAATTTCATTTTCGGGTTTCTTCGTTCAAATTTATTATAAATGGTAATTTAGTTATTTGCATTTTCGTGTTGACAATAAGAATCAGTTTCAATCCCGAAAGGGCGCAATACAGTGTTTAATTGGCTTGCGATTATTTATACACCTTTAAAATTGCTTTGGCACGTGTTTTCACAAAGATACTAATTCCTTCAATTAGTTCATTTTGTTTTTTATTTTTTGTTTGATAACTCGACGATAATATAGGTATAGGTTGCAATTCTCGACGTTATTGCTGGCTTACGAAATGTTATACAACTAGTTACGTTCCCTTATTCACTTTTTGATTTTCCTATTTATTTATCCACGGCACCAGGTTTTATTTACTATATCTTATAGTTTATTGCTCAATATTTAACATTTTATAATGAAATTGAACGCTGAAAATCATTATAACTTAGCAGGGTGTTTCCCTAGTTAAAAGATTCATCCATCATCCCAATTCAAAATACTAAAGTGGGTATTATGATTGGTGTTCCTAAGTATCTTACCAATGTGCTTACTCACCAATACTTTCTCCTTTTGGTCATAATTAAGTTTTAAATTTTCTCTTGGCTTCCATGTTTTGGTCTACTTTTTGGTGCAGGATTTTATCATTTATAAATTCTATAATTTGTTTTCCTGCATTGCCCACCGCGACATAAAATATTTTACTCAAAAATTATAAAAAAGTTGGTTAGCTAAATTTTCAGACGTAATATCTATTCGATGTTTTTATTATTGCAACTAGCTTTTTCTGCATAAAAGAGCACCTGATAATTTTCTGCTAGTTCTAACCTATTAAGATATTTATTGCTAGGTAAATAAATACCCCATTAAGTTTCAATTTATATTTTTGTCTCAGTAACTACGATAATACCAAAATCTTCTTTTGCAACTAAGCCCTTCAAATTCATCGATCGTTTTTTCTCTAACTCCGCGCTTCTGTATAAAAACCTGGAAAATCTCATGTAAGTTCCATGAAATTTTTATGCATTAGTATTATGTATTCGGGAATGACATTCTTGTGATCTCTCCAACCTCTGATGCATTTTTATATGAAACCGCATCAAAGAATTCTGTAAAAGTGTTCCCAATCTCACTCACCTTGACTCGTTCAGGCTGGCTTTCCAGAATAGCTTGTTGCTATCTTCAAACTCGTCTCAGATAACAGTACAGAGTTGTTAGTATCTTTAGCCCTTCCATAGAAATTATTCGTCGTACTAATGCTAAGGAGAATGCCTGTAAAGATTGCGTGCCTTCTCTTTTTCTAAAGCTTACTCTTCATTTTCTGGTTGCTTGAGAGGAGTTACTTGGACCTTATAGATCGTTACATAAATGCCTAATATAAACTGTTTTTATATAGATTCGTTCGTGAAAATTCTGAATTCACAGTAACTCCTCCCTCCGTTTAGGCTCTTTCTGCAGAATTCTCCCAGGTAACCCCTAGTAATAGATTCCCATAAAAGATGAACCTCGAAATCATCGTCCTCCTGATGAGAATTTAAAACTTATTAGTCATTATTATTATCAATCTAGGCTTTGCCTGTATCGGAAGAATCTCTCCTACTAACCGATTTAAAGACATTGCTCTCTCCTGCATAATGTCTGAGTGGCCGACTCTCTGTCAGAGTCATATCAACCGTAGGTGAAGGTACTCCGTCATCTTCCTGATCATCTCCAAGTGCACACCATGAGATCTGCGTGCCGGACTTCCTCCTCAATAGATGGAAAGAATTTTAACATCTAACTCTCTTTACATCACAAACCAGCTAGAACTTTCAACCAATTCATCGAAGTAGATTCGTAAGAAATTGCTACTAGAGACGGGCCAGGTTCGTCTCTGCGACGTCATTCTTCTAAGAAAATAAACACTTTTTAGAGAGAAGAAAAGGAGAGAGAAAAAGATTTTTTTTTTTTTATCTGGCAGGAGAAAATTTACATGGCAAATATCTGAGACAAAGGGGAGTAGGAAAAATAAAAGAAAATAAAAGGATAGGTTTATTCAGTTTTAAGCAAATTTGATGGCTTTTCAGTAATATAATGGGTGAATATAAAATCATTTAGACTCATCATTTGAGTGAGCGACAGGTATGGATTTTACTACCTCAACGCGATCAAGCTTAGTGGAATTAAATTAATATGCTTTGATGAAGCTTATTTACATTTCGATCTCTACCAACTAACCAACAATAATTTTTGACATTGAATAAAATACGGATAAAATTTAAAAACTTAAAGATATACCTAGGATAAATATGCATGTAGAGAAGTAATGAATTATCCAGTGAAAACAAATATATCTACATCCATTCAAAGGATATGAATTTGTTAGTTTTTTTCGTCCGAAACGGAAAAAAAACATTTAGTAAGCAAGAACCATCTACGTATCAAATACCAACACGCAATTATTTACAGGTTCATATATGCGTATATAGAAAAAGTTATAGAACCTAAATGTAACAAGAATGTGATAATACGTAGAAAAATATAAAAAATACAGGGGAGAATAGAAATCATGTGATGAATTAAATTTTTACAATACCCTTAGTGTGATCACCATACACACTCACAAAATACAATTGTTAGAATTATACACACACACACTATAATTTCTATACTTAGTTATATGATAACAGCTAGTAGCGCAAATGAAATCCGGCCTAAGAAATAAATAATATTAAGATCGGTTGAATCAACTGAGTTGACATTGAATGGAATTTGAGGAATTTATCCAAGGTTTTATGGTCCCAAGGAGATTGATAAAAATAAAGCCGAAATAATAGCTTGCCACCTTTATTAGAGAGAAAGGAAACTTGTGCGAGCTAAATATCAGCTGTTCCTGTATTTTTCACCCATAAAATAAATGAGTTCTCGAACCATTTAGATGGCAATTATACAAGGTGAAATAACCAATCTAAATTATGATTACCTTTAGAAATAGCGTTCTTTTCACAGATGGATTTTATCTTGTAATCTTATTTCGGGTTAAATTTCTTTTAGTTCTGAGTTCGAAAATATACTCGATTGCGTTCCAATCTCATAGCAACTGTATTTAAGGAGAAAACAAAGTCAATTATGTGATATTAAAATCAAGTCAATCATTTATAAAAGAATTTTGTGTTTTCGTTCGTAGTATCGCATATTAAATTTTACTTTAAATTGATGTAAAATTTAATACCTCCTATTCGACCCATGGAAGCAATTTTCTATTAAAAGGAGAAAAGAACGGAACTGGAGTGATCAACCTGCAAAGGAGAGGAAAAATGTGAAAGGAAAGGAAGAAGATAAATAGAAAGAAGAGTGCACATGATTAATAATGCTTCAAACCGATTTAATAGACCGGGACAGGGTCGCGATGTTGATAAAGCGAGTTTGTACTCTGAACAGCAGAAGCCCCACAGTAGGAACTCTCCCGCTATGAGGGTGGAAAAGACCAGAAGGTCGGGGTCTTTTCTCTCTTTCTTTGGACTTGCCTAATTCATGTTTATTAAGTTTACAGGCTCCGAGCTCAACTAAGAAAAAGAAGGAAGGGTATAAAAAAAAATAAGATAAAAAAGAAATTACAACAAAAAAGATGAGGTAAAGAAGAAGAAAGAATATGAAGAAGATCGATAATAAGAAGAGAAAGAAAAAGAGCGATAAAAAAATAGAGAATAGGAAAAGAGCACATTTAAGAAGATTGATAATAAGAAAAGAAAAAAGATAGATAATGTGAAAAGAAGAAACGTGAAAGAAGAAAAACTACAGAACTACAGAAATAAGAACCAGCAAGGTCCGCTCAAGGCCAGTCCGCTCACACATTCTAACGTTAGTGTATCATGCTTTTTTTCATGCTGTTTTTTTGTTATATATATATTTTTTTTTTAACTATTTCAACTCTACGGTACACACTTATCTACATGTGCACCCTTGACATGCAGGTTCTGCTATCCCTCAAATACACTAACACGCTTCTTCGAACCAGTGGGGAGGATGGGTTTGATAGGACAGTACTCTCTTCTACCGCAGGCGTCGCCTGCTAGTAATGAAAATAATATACTTATAGGACAGACAGAAAAAGAAAGGGGGAATTTACATTCACTCCATGCAGGGAAGCTTTGCTGGCATCTTTCTATTTATCATTTCATTTTAATCCTCAACTCCTTATAATATATGACGTTTTAATCTGTCCTCCTACTACGTTATATTTACGCTATTTAAGTACTCATCAAGTTGGTTTTTGAACATATTAACTGACGTGCTTTCTACTACACGGTTGGAAAGGCCATTCCACGTTTGCGTGATTTTAAACATAAAGTAATTTGGGGCTATAGTAGAGTTAAATTGCTTGTTCACAACTTTTAAACCCTTTTGGCGTGTGTTGGCCCTTTCGTCCATCTCGAAAAATATTCTGTAATCAATATTAGTAAATCCTTTTAAGATTTTGAATAATTCTATCAATTGTCCACGTAATCGTCTACTTTCAAGTGATAGTAGGTTTAATGAGCGTAGTCTATCTTCGTACGGTTTGTTTCGGATTTCAGGAATTAGTTTCGTAGCCCGACATTGCACTCTTTCTAACTGCGCTATATCCTTATTTAGGGAAGGAACACCAAAATTAAACCACCTATTCGAAGTGTGGGCGCACGAGCGATTTGTATAGTGGCATGATTATATCTTTAGATTTGAAAGTAAAATTCAGAGCAATATTTCCTAGCATTCGGCTTGCTTTTTTTCAAGCTTCTGCGCATTGCTTTGATACTTTAAGGTCCTCCGAGATTAAATTCCCAGGTCTTTTTCTAAGTTAACGGATTCGAGGATTTGGCCTTTCACATGGTATTCTCCTTTTAAGTTCTGACATCCTAAATGCATGACCTTGCATTTACCTATGTTAAAGCCCATTTGCCATTTATCCGCCCATTCGTCAATTTTATTAAGGTCCCTTTGCATTTGGCTACATCGGGTCTGGCAAGGGCACGGCTTCCTAGCTTTGTGTCATCTGCAAATTTAGAGATCCTACTAAACACTCCATTATCCAAGTCATTAATGTAAAAAATAAATAATAATGGGCCCAGGACTGACCCCTGTGGTACCCCGCTGGTGACTGGGGCCCAGTCTGAACACGCCCCATTTACAACACTCCGCTGTGAACGATTTGATAGCGAGTTTCTAATCCATTTAAGTATGTTACCCCTCACTCCAATTGCTTTAATTTTCATCTTTAGCCTTTCGTGCGGGATTGTATCAAAGGCCTTTTTAAAGTCAAGGTAAATTATATCCGCCGCTTTAGTTTCATCATAGATGCAAATTATGTTATGAAAGAATTCGAGTAAATTGGTTAGGCACGAGCGCCCCCGTCTAAATACATGCTACGAGTCTGAATAAATGAATGATGATAAGAAGTAAAGGAAAAGAAGGAGAAGAATAGGATTCATAATGAAAGAAGAAAAGACTGATGATAAGTAAAGAGGTTAAGGAAAAAAACTACATAACTATAGAATTTGGACGAGCAAAGACCTTAGTGTTCACTTAAGGCTATTCAGAAAGGTAAAATAGCCAATACCACCTTAACCTTGGGAATACAGTCCATGCATTTAATAATTTTATATTGAACAGATATACATTTATCTAAAGACGTGCCCACATGTCATGCAATTTCTAACTGCTTAGACAGTTTTCAATTTCTAAAGTTATTTTTACTTCTCGCAATTAAAAGGCTGATAGCGACGATCTCTTCTGTCCCGCAGCGTGGCGTCTGCTATGTAGAAAATATTAATGTCAGGAAAGCCAAAGAAAGAAAATAAAAAAACATTTGTACTCATGCAATATAACAACTAACAGCTACCATGCTGAATTTATAGGGTGATCTTCCTCAGTGCTCCAACTAGGTTACATTTCCACCCCACTAATATTTTCCCAGGCTGTTTTTTTTAATATATTAACCAACATAATTTACACTAGTCGGTCAGGTAGGCTGTTTCACGTTTGAATTATTTTACAACTAAAAATTTTGTGCAACTGCTCAATTGCTTTTTCACTTATTTCTCTTTTATGGCGAGTATTCGCTCTATAATTAATCTCGATTAATAGCAAATAATTTATGTCAGAATGACTTTTTTAAATTTTATAAACCTCTATCAGCTGCGCGCGTAAACGTCTATTCACAAGGGATGGTGGTTTTAGGCAGCGAAGTGACTCTTCATTGGGTTTATTGATAAAGCATGGATACCAGAATTGAATCACGTACACTAGATGCGGTAGAACTAATGATTTATATAAGGGGTACATTTATTTCTCGAGACTTAAAAAAGTAATTCCCGTGAACTTAGAAATTTTATTATTAACCAGTTATCGAGGTCTTTATATGTATATTATAAAGAATAACAATGGGTAACACTAGGTTTTTTCTCTAAATGTTTTAGTGTTTCTAAGGTGATTTTACCTCCTGATTTCAAAAATACTATTAGAAATTCTAGAGCATTGATAATTGGAATTTTGTATATAAAACTAATCATAAATAGCTGCAACAGTTCACTTTATTTAGCATATTCACGTTGTCCATGAATAAAAGATAACCTAATAAAAGTGCACTGAAGAACGTGATTTTTTACTGTGAGCTCCTTGATCCTATAGAGTCTCCCATCATAGCAATGTCCCATTTCCTTGGTATCTTGTATCCGTTACAGTAATGTCCTGATAGAACTACTCACCATGGTCCTCACTCATTTCTCCCCAATGTTCAGGAAAAAACGCCAAATGTGAATGCAAAAAGTGCATCTTTAGTGACATTCAATATCCTAAATTCTTATAACTTTCTAAATGTTTGGCTACCAGTTGCTTGTCGTCTGGGTCTTTCTTTTAACCAAGGAATCCATTAATTATATTTCGAAATGCACACCACGC
This sequence comes from Ceratothoa steindachneri, assembly GCA_963969495.1. Lineage (NCBI taxonomy): Eukaryota > Metazoa > Arthropoda > Malacostraca > Isopoda > Cymothoidae > Ceratothoa > Ceratothoa steindachneri. Next base: position 98,549,352 of record OZ018321.1, on the reverse strand, counting down.
CTCACTTTCGACATCACTCATTGTATTCTCAAGTTGTACTGACTTCAACATTTTTCCTTACCTGTGGTCCAGTAAATAAACCACCCTTAATTTTGGTCTCTGATAGCTCTGGAAATTGTAGACAAATCTCTTGAAATGCTTCTCCACCGTGATCTAATGCTTTTGGAAACTGTTTTACCAAACCAAGCTTCATATGAAGTGGATGAAGCAAAGCTTTGGCAGGCTCTACGAGTGTCTGCCTAATAACATTTAGTTTTCCTGGCTACGTTATCTCGAGGGGGCCACTCGACCTTCTGGTATTGTTCATGATCGTCCCTACTGTCCCATAAGCAAAGAGAACATGAATACTTGGTGTACCCACCCTGCCATCTGAGTAAGAAGGCAAGCATTTTACAATCAACACAAACATCACTTTTAAACTTAGTATAGTTTACCTTCTCGAGAAACCTTTCTACATTGTCATATTCTTCCTTCATCTGCACCAAGTATGATATAGGCAGAGATGGCTTTTTGTAAAACTATCTATAAAAGGTCGCCATTCTTAGGGTTGTGATCAATTCTAATAGCTGCAAACAAGCCATTGATTTCTTTGCAGAAGCAGAGATCCTAACTTATATCAAAGTATGCTTTGAATTCTTAATGGCGCTTCCTGTATACTGTTGATCTGCAGTCCTCTCCTAACAGATGCCATTCATTGAGTCTGGATGCCAAAAGCACAGCTCCTGACTTAGTGAGAGCCAAGTCTCTAATGAGATCATTCAGTTCACCTTAATTTGGAAAGTGTGGGTGAGTACTCATTCTTAGCTCAAACGTTTCATCCATTTCTTCATTGTTCCAACCATTCGACTCTCCTGAAAAATATATATATAGATATAGGGAGATGCATTCAATAGCTGGAGCGTAAATATGCATCGCATCTGTATTCACATTACAAGAAACCTTAGCTAGATTTTTTAAATATTTCTTATTGATTCTGTTACAAAGAATATAACTTACAATTTGATAGGATTTACTTCCATTTTCTAACGGCCGTGGAACCAATAAGGTATTATCATGTAACTAAGTGCAATAGAGGATGAAATGTTGGGATATGGAAGGAATTTTATTCCCTTAACTTTTCTGTAATTTGATATGTCAATCAGGCAAAAATAGCAATCATTATGATGATTTTTGGTTCTCACCAAACTCTCGGCACAGCAAGTGGCATTCCATTTCTTGAACCTCTCAGCCATACATCTAAATTTGATCGACAACTTCCACATATCACATGAGAGGCCCATGGTTTTTCTTGGTCACCCATGCTCATTCCAAAGTACAGTCTATATGCAATCCAGTACTTAGCACCTTTCCCAATTTTATGTGATACATGCTTAGGTCCAACATAGAAACCACACATAAAACAGAACGAATCTGATATATCTCTGCATCCTCTTGTAGCCCTAATCAAGAAAGTCAATATTTATTAAAGAAACTTGAAAAAGAAAATATATAAGTTAGCGAAAAATGTAGGTGTGCTTTACCTGTACCCCATACATTTCTTTTTACTGGCTTAATTTGTTATATCTTTCAAAGGGACGATGGTAGAGAAAACTAAGACATATTTGAATTAGAATCAGCGCAAAATTTAGTATTAAAAACCCTCAGAAAATAAAAGAAACAAAATTTTTTTTAACATTTGTTACCCAGTGTAATCATCCAAGAACTGATCCATGAAGGATTCCGCTGGTTACTGGGGCTCGGCTTGAGTTTATCTCATTTATGACTACCACCTGTGTGTGATCGGTCAACTAGTGTTTAATCCACTTAAGAAAATTCCCCCTGATTCCGTCGGTTTTTATTTTAAGTAAGCGTATCTCGTAGGTTACTTTATCAGACGACTTTTGAAAGTCGGGGTAAATGATGATTATCTGTCTGGTATTGTTGTAACTGAAAGATATTTGTTAGATACGATCTTCAGGTTCTAAAATCATGCTGACTTTTTAAAATAGGTTATTAGCCTCGAGTTGAGCGAGCATACTTTCTCTGATTCTCGATTCTAAGAGTTTAGAAATTACCGACGTTACGCTAATAGGACGAAGGTTGCTCTGAACAGATTTGTCACCCTTTTTAAATATTAGTTGATAATTAATTGCTCTCCTGAACATATGGAAACACCTAAGATCATAATCATAAGTTTGATCAGTTCGGTTTTTTTATTTCTTAAGGTGGGCGGGCTATATACCGTCTGGCTCGGATGCCTTCGATTGTTTCGTTTTATTTATATAGGGAGTAATTTTGTATTTGCTTACGCGCTCGTCAAAGAGCATCGCATTTTCACTTAAAACGATTTCCTCATTTAATTTGCTTAAGTGTGTCATTTCCTTAACTGTAAAATCGCTTAAAATATGATCCTTTAGTATCTTAACAGTTTATTCCACGCTATGTGATAGGTTGCCACCGTTACTTCTTCTATAGCCTCCCTGGTTGGCCTTCTACTATTATCGAAGGCATAAAATCTCTTTGACTCTGTTTTAGCATTACCGGTTATTTCTCTTTCATGGTGTTTCTATGCTTTTCTAATTGTCTTCTTTACTTTCCTTTTATATGTTATGTAATTTGCTCAATTAGACTCCGTAACTTTGTTTTTAGTATTACATATCTTCGATATTTTAGATGCTAGAAATTGTGGGTAATTAATTAGCCGATACTTAGGATACCAGGATTTGTGATATGGCTAAGATCTTCCGTGTTAAAAACTCTTATAAAAAGTATGTTTAATATACAGCTCCTTTGGTCTTCGTTTGAGACTGAGTCTCCGTTCTCGTCAGTTGATGTTGTTTTTCTCTTCTGTCTTATGTAACTATAAAACTTTTTCGGGTTGGTTTTACTTTGAATCGCCACGTAGGATTCCAAGGACTTTTTACTCTCTGAAGTTAAGCAGGAAACAAATAATATTTCTCATGCTGGGCATGAAGTGGTTTTTGAAGAAAAAGTGAAGTTTCGCGCGGAAATAAGTTTTTCGTAAATAGCTGTCGTTTGGAAGATCGATCGATCCTTATTATCAGGAAAAAAATAGAGTTCGTATATATTACAGCTTGAAAGCATTTTTGGTAACCCATCGTAATGACTTAATACAATTTCCTATATAGTCACAGGGTTTTCGGTTCGTGTTTCAGAGAAGTTTAAAAACAACTTATTTTGTCCATGTACAAAAGGCTCTAAGGTGTTATGGGCAACTTATATTAGGAATAATATCGTTACGGCTTGTAATAAGAAAACTCAAAGCTAGAAGGAGACTCGCTATATGCATGCGAAGACCAGCAGAGCAACTCTAATAGTTCCTACCATTAGGTCAAGAAATCGGTCACAACACAGAATATATGGTGTGACTAAATTCTGGACTCACTTAAAGGCATATTTACAATAAAAAATGTTTAACATTGTATTTTATTTGAAACCCATTTTATTTAATTGAAATATGAATAAATAACATCTTAAATTACATTTCCACTATCTGTGATACAAAGTTTGTTGTGCTTCGCGAGATTCACCCGATGAACCCGATGGAGTAACTCCAAATTTCAGTTAATCTGACCACATTCGTTTATGATGCGTTCGCTCAGGTGCTTCGTATCATTAATTTTCATTCAGTATACCTCGTTTAGCAGAACCCAAGAAAAAATGCCAAGGTCGGTTAGAGTGAAGTGAACGAGGAGACCATTAAGTACACCTTTTTCTTTAGCATACCACAGATAAACAGGTCAAAGTGGGGTGAGGTTTGGTTAACGAGAAAACCATTAATAAACCTAGTCTTTTAGCATACACCAGAAAAAGAGTGAGGGGGAGGGTGGTAAGGTCTGGTGAACGAGGAGACCATTGGGATATTACTTGTGTCCAGACTATAAGGACATCCTCTAGAAAATTTGAGGTAAGAAGATGGCAGAATATGATTTGAAAGGACCGTGATTGGGAACATCTTGAATGATTATTTTGCGCCATTATTCTTAAAGAAACATTGCTTAGCATTTCAAAGACTCCCAAATTAATCTCCACCAAAGATAAAATCTTCGAGGCCCAAAAAAGTACTGATAACAAACATTTTCCTTCACTGAACAAAAGAAGGTAAGTAAACCCACTGTACAGTATGTCGCACATCCATCACATTTGAAGGTAAGGAAGTAACATAGTGATAACCAAGGCTTCCAACGCCACTAGATATTAGAAAGTTTTGGGCTAATATTCATTTATAATCTGAAGGATACGATGTCACTAATTGACATGCATTAAGGTTCTTAAATAAAAATACAATTAGCCGATATTTCAGAGGCCATAATTTGGTGGGTAGTGAATTGACCGATATTTTAGGCACCAGATTTGGAATTTTATTCATTTAGTCGATATTTGAGACGTCGAAATTATGTTGTTAGTCAATTATCCGATATTTGAGATGAAAAAATTTTGGTGGTTTGTTAATTATCCGATATTCGAGATGAGAGAATTAGGTCACTAAACAATTAACCGATTTTTAAGAGGTAAAAAATTGTCGGTATCAATTAGCCGATATTTACGAAGCAATAATTTGGAGGGGTCTTATTAGTCAATATTTATAAGGCCAAAATTTTGGTGGACCATCAAGTAACCGATAACTGAGACGCCTGTATTTAGTAGGTAGCCAATTGTCCAATATTTGAGATGAGAGATTTTGGTGGGTAGTCAATAATCCGATATTTGAGATGCTAGAAAGTATCGGTAATCAATTAGCTGATACTTAGGAAACCAGAATTTGGAGGATAGCTAAGTACATAGTACTCGGTTTAATTAAGGTCTCCGGGCCTTAGCAATAAACGGTATGAAGAAAGACTTCGCTCCCTAAACCTATCATCCATTGCGAATAAACGTTTACGCGGCCAGCTGATAGAGGTTTTTAAATTCTTAAAATGATTTTTCAACATAAATTATTCGCTAGTATTCAAGAGTCATTATGATAAAGCGAATATCCGTTAAAATTGATAAAAAATAGAAAACCAGCGATTCAGCAGTGACATATCAAAAAATTTGTTTAACTATAAAATCGCTCAAACGCAAAACAAACTATTAGAAAGTACGTCATATAATATTTTTAAAAACAGACTAGACGAGTATCAGTGCCATCTAAATGAAACCTATTAGGAGCACGGAAGAACATCACCTTATAAATACATCACTGGGTATATACACATAACTGCCTTAGCCCGCCCCCCAATGATGCCATCGTTTAGTTTTTGTATTGCATAATTCCAAATGTGTTTTCCATATTCCTTTCTGGATTTCCTGTCATTATTATTTCAATACTAGCAGACACCGTGCAGAAAATGTTAACCTCCTCAACGACTACTTCTCTTCAGTGTTTACTGAATAGTGTGGTCCCATCCCCCAACCAACGGATTCCTACTCAGGGGAAAAGCTGGAGGAAATAGACTTCACAGAAGGAGAAATAGTATAGAAGATCACTGACCTAATGACGAATAAGTCACCTGGCCCGGATGGGTTTCTGCCTAAAGTGTTGAAGGAAGTGCGCGATCAAGTGTCACGACACCTGAGCGCAATCTTCAACATGTCAATCCGGACCGAATGCGTTCCTAGAGACTGGCGTGAACAGGAGGTGACTCCTATCTTCAAGAAAGGAGACCGTAGCCAACCATTAAACTACCGACCTATCAGTCTGACTTCCATAGTCGGTGAACTCATTGAAAGCATGATGGTGGACAAAATGACGTCGCATTTAGAGTCAAAGCTGCTACTGAGGAGTTACCAGCACGGCTTCTGAAGGCAACGGTCATGCCTGACGAACCTTGTGGGCTTCTTCCACTTCGTCTTCAGTGAGCATGATCGGAACAAGGCGGTGTATGTGGTCTACTTAGACTTTCAGAATGCCTTTGATAAGGTACCCCACCACCGCTTTCTCCGGAAAGTGAAAGCGCTGGGCATAGATGGAAAAATAGCCGGCTGGATAGAGAACTGGCTAAGTGGCAGACAGAAACGGGTGGTGCTGAATGGACAGGCTTCTGAGTGGGTGCCCGTTACTAGCGGAATGCCTGAAGGTTCTGTCCTGGGACCACTACTATTTATCATCTACGTCACCGACATGGACGGTGACATGGTTGCCAAGATTTCTAAATTTGCCGACGATAACAAGCTTGGTATGAACTTTGCAAAGGATGGAAATTCTGCCTGCCTGCAAAATGATCTTGGGAAGATTGGATAGTGGTCGGATCCGTGGCAAATGCCTTTCAACGTGAAAAAATGCAAAGTGATGCATATCGGCCACCGAAATCCCCAATCACCTTATATCCTTATGGGCACTGCTCTTGAATCCACCGACACTGAGAAGGACCTGAGTGTAACTATCACCAGTGACCTCAAGTTCTCGAAACAGTGTATGGAGGTGGAGAAGAAAGCCCAAAGGATGTAAGGGTATATAAGCTACAGTTTGGATATCGGAACAAGGAAATAGTAATGTGTCTGTACAACTCCCTTGTCTGACCGCACATGGAGTATGCCGTACAATTTTGGAGTCCTTCATTTAGAAAGGACATCGCAAGATTGGAACGCGTGCAAGCCAGGGCAACCAAACTGATTCCTCTATCAGACATAAAAGTTATGAGATAGATGAACGGAATTAGATATGGTCTCGCTGGAGACCCGGAGACTACGTGGTCAGCTTATCGAATTGTTTAAAATACTTCGAGGCTTCGACAGACTGGACTACTGGGATATTTTCAAGCTCAGCGAGGGGAGAACAAGAAATCACTGCTACAAACTTGAACTGCAGCGATACCACCGTGATCTGTGTGGGAAATTCTTCACATACAGTATCTGTGGTAGTTGAAACGCACTTCCGACGAAAGTTGTCAACAGTGAATCTGTTGACCAGTTCAAGTCAAGACTAGATAAAGTCTTGCGAAATCACCGTTAAGATCCTAGCGAGTGATCTGCGAGGTTGCCCATAGACACCTTCGAAGATGGCGCCAAAAGTCCTCGCCTTGTATGGACCGTAAGGTCTTCTAGGGTAGTTATTTTTCTTATAGCTAACTGTAGAAGACGAAAATAACTGGTTAATAATCAATGATATTCCGTTGACAATACAAAAACCGGAATCACTTCTACAGAAATATTGGCTCGGTGTTTGTTGGAAGATGAACACTGCTATTAAGTTAGGAGAATATGGAAACCACATGAGTGTAGATTTTTTTCCTAGGCAACTTGATCGGAAGTGGAAAGTTCCTCGCTTTGAGGAACAGAAAAAGTGCAATTCTCCGCATATTAATGCATGGCTCACTGGGCAAAACAAAAGCACGTAAATATATAATTTCTAGGAATGAGAAATTTTACATCTCCATCGCCAGCAGATTCAGCAACTAAGGATAATTATTTGTTTAGATTAATACTATATTTCATTTTAAGCTGAACATTCAAAAACATAGACAAATTTTAGTCAAATCTTACAAAAATTTCCTCAAGAATCAATCGCAACTTTCCGTTTGATTGTTGTAGTCGATCAATATTGACATAATTGAAATTGGTGGTAAATATTTAATTTTATTTTCAGTGCAAGTTTTTTATAATTTTTTAAATGCTAAATTATCTTCCAAATAAACGAAAAAACACGAGATTAATGAACCTTTATATTTTTCAAGTATTTTTACGTATTAATTATGTATTTTAAATCATTTAGACTAGTGGAAAAACATTATTTTTACCTCGTATAAAAGGATTTTTGAAACCAAATACTTTTTTTCACAACTAGAAGTAAAATGTGAAGGCCCATATCTTTAGAGGCTCCCTCGAATGAGTATTTGAAAACTTTCTTCGGGGAATAAAGCAAATCAAACCCTATAATTTCCATTTATCTTTGGAGCAAACTGATATTCCAAATGTCTTTTCAGAACGTCTAACGCCCTCTTGAACCCATCTTTGGGTCTATACAGGCGGATAACAGACAGTGGGAAATTTAAAATAGGTACAAGATGATCTGAGAGTGTTACTAGATTCTCACGGGACACTGAGGTTCGGAGTGGGGGGTCGAGGCCCTCCTTCATTTTTCAGTTGTAGCAGTTCCATTTGGGTAAAGGAAATCCAAAAAAGTATTTTTTGCCACTAATCTATCAATCGCTTTTATAAAGTTATTGAGATATGAGTTATTTTCCAAATTATTTTTTAGGGTCTCATTAGCAATTTTTATTGCAAATTTCTTCATAATAAAGCGATATATGAGGTAATTATACCTTAAGGTGATATTTTTCAAAATCTCTAAATTTTAAGGTGAAATTAGATGCTATTATTTTTCTTTTCTTTTTGTTTTTTTCTATTTTCGTCGAATTTAATTTCATCTTTCTACAGTGATTGATGATTAGTTTTTTTATATCATGTGTCCAAGAAAGTTATTTCCATCTATTTTAAAATAAGGATAAATGAAAATGCATTTCGAACAATAGAACATATTCTAGGGAATAGTACCGATCCATTTGAGTGATCCTCTCTGAAAAAAAATAACAGTATATCTATGCCTCTTAAATACATCCTTCGGTTTTAAAACAAAAAGTGTTTAAGATTCTTCTCAAAATCGTTCGTATCAAAGAATCCTTCTTTGTGAATCTGATTATGTAAAGGCAAAACATCCAGGTGCGGGCAAACACAAAGGACTTGTATTATTTCGGAAAGGCTTTTTACAAGCGCACATTCGCACGTGTGGTGCGATATCCACTAAATATTAATAGGTGTTTAAAGCATATTTACCTGACATCTTTCGGTTTGCCACTTGTTTTTGTCTTTAGAAATTCATTTTCGCAATGAAAGATTCTTTGATACGGCTTTGATGGGCAACTTTGGCATCATGCAAAAACTATTTCACTATTCATAGCAGCAATTTCTGCAAAAGAAACTCCACGTTACTGTCGATCAGTGGGGGGCTACACAATTTAAGTGGCCACTGTTAACAATTGACGACAAGATTTTATATGATTCTGTTACATAGACACTCATTTGAATCTAATTTTCTATCTAAGTAATGAAAAATATCAGACTTTGGAATAAAACTAAATTCCCCTGAATAAGAAAAGGTTGTACATGCTTGCATTAGTTGACGTTATTGTTCTAGTAGGCGAAAACGATTGCTAACAGCCTGATATGGTAGCTCGTCTTCGCCTTTCGTCTTAATTTGTTTATTATTTGGTCTCATCTTCTAAAAAGTTCCCTTGTCAATCAACTGATAGGAATCTTAATGAATTTTTCCAACCAGGATCGGTTCATTTAGTTTCGAATCTCACTAACGGATTAAATTTCTATGCGTATGAAATGAATCGCGTCTCATTTCGTATTGTTATTTTCTGTGGTACAATTGTTGTGATCTCTGATAATCATGCTTGTAACTATCTATGATTCTGAATAGGTCACCCAACGCGGATTTATCAAGGAACAGTTGGTGAAATGGTTGTTGTCCAATGAATAATTGGTCCAAATTGTCAGTTTCGTTTAACGTTGGGTTAGATTATGTTAATTTAGATAGGTTTAGGTGAGGTTAGGTAGGATTAAGTTAGATTAGGTTTGTTTAGATAATTTAGTTTAGATTGAGTTCGATTATCCTATGTTAGATTAGATTAAGCAAAGGTAGATTAACCTAGATTAATATAGTTTAACTTTGCTTCAGTTAAGCTTGTTCTGGTCTGGTTAGGTTAGGTTAGAATAAGCATGCTTTAGTTAGAGTGGGTTATATTGGCTTAGAGTGGGCTTGTTTTGGTTAGCGTGAGTTAAAATATACTAGGTTAGGTTAGATTTGCTAGGTTTAGTTATATTTGCTTAGGTTTAGTTAGGTTAAGCGAGATAGACTACGCTAACGTTAGAGAACTACACTACCATTTATTTAAATGTATGCATTTGACACCTTCTCCATCCACCGAATCGACCATTGAAGCAATCTCCATTTGGTAGAATTGACTTTAGATCAACCACACCCACCCCGTATGGATAAACCTATGAGTATTTTAGAGTCTATCAGTATCTGAGAGACTAGTGTTTACGAATGTCTGTAATAGTCGTGTATATATATTATAAGTATTCGATAGGCATATATGCTATTGTCAATAATAGTATTGGTACTTTTTTATCTCCTGTTTCTCTTCTATTAATATGTCTGCCTCTGGTTTTTTAACATAAATATCCTAAAATAATTTGCTTTTTCGTACTTTCGAGTCTCGGAACTTGCTATTACGAACTCGTTGATGTCAGATTCAACTTTGTCTTTTCCTCCCAAATTCTAGGATTTGTAATTTTCTTTCTTTTGTTTGGTGATGATTTATATATTTGTTATATTTCCTATCCACTCATCATTCTTTTCTTTATCTCTCTGTTTTTAGCCTGATTCACCTCTTGTATCAATGAGTAAAGCCTCATTGGATACTGCCAATTTTCTTTTCACCTTCGATCATAAGCGATTAATCTCTTCCACTACGTCGCGATTCTCTCCGATATTCTTCATTCCTCGTATGATTCTATACTTCATTGAATTTTAAGTTATTCCCAAAACAGTTCCAAAACAATTAAAACCCCTTTATTCTCTTTCATATTTTATATTTTCCACCCTTTCTCTCTTTTATTCCTTATCCTTTTTGCGTTGCTCGAAATTCAATACTGCTTCACGAGTTGGTCAGTGAAAAATGAGATACGATTTTTGCGTGAAACTCTGCAAAAGGAAAATAGCAAACTATAATACTATTTGATAAATCCTTTTCTCTTCCATCCATTACTAAACAAGCGGAGGGGGCGAAGAATTGTAACAAAGAATAAATAAAAGTGGGAGAAAAGATAACCAAATGGAATACATAGACCAATTTAGTGCTATATTTTTTCAACGTGTCAATTTATTTATTTCTTAAGTTCTACAGGCATTATTCTATTTAGACGTGACCCTAAACTCTATAATGTTTTAGCACCATTAGAACAAAATAGCCGCTACTTGGTTTGCATAATGTAAATATAAGACTGCGGCTAGCCTCAACTACGAGCCGTTTCTACTATAATATTTCTTTCAGCGATTATACACTAATAAAACGGCAATTGTCATCTCATATTTAAAGTTGTTTAAAACGAGACTTTTTCGGATCTATGTATAATGCACGGAAAAATCCAAGACTTTTTAGATTTTCGAAGAGACAAAATTGCTGGAACGCAAATGGCTTGGATACAAAAGTGGGTGAGTTGTGACATGATTTGAGAGAAATTCTTAATTAATAATGTTAGCAAACAAAATTAAGGAAAAAGAGGCAATTTAGTGACTGAGATATCATAGCAACACGATGCATTGTGTCAATAAAGCATCAAGACACACTTGTAAGAGAGGAAGAATAGCTTGCCAACCCAGTGTGGACCCCAATTGTTCTCTGAAAGCTTCATGCAGCTGGATGCCATGCAAGGTTGGCAATTGCTAAACCTGTCATTAATGAAGGCTTTACCTATGGGGTAAGCCCTAAAAGCGTTTAACACCGACTTTATTAACTCCTACCTAAAACCATGGCAGCGAAATTGTGATAATTTAGACAACCATATCGGGGAATTTTCTTGCTCATGTTGCATGGCTACATAAGAGTATTTACACTTAGGATTAATTTTTTGGGGATCACCTGGTACATTCTACAGTTAAAACATTATTCCTCAACGAACATTAGTCTACCAAAATTATGTTGTTCCGATCCATGCTGCTATAACAAACATAAATACTGCACCAGAGATCATGGTAGTGCACCGGATCACAAGATTGCCCTCTAAACTTGGCCAATATTTTCATTATTAAATATCTGTGATTTATGTTGCAGCAAGAGGTGAAGAACCAATCGCTTTCCTACGTTAGCGTCACGGTAACAACTGGAAAGAGCTTTGCATAATTTAGCGTTTAAAATTCCAGTAACAGTAAAAAAGATGTAGGAGTAAATTTATTGACATATTCAAACAATTCGTGCTACCAAAAGAAAATTATCTCCATATTAAATAATAAAACTTACAATAAATAATATGCAGTCATTATTTTATCCACTCCGTCTAATTTATGTAAGAACATAAAAAATGCTACTGGAAACATGCAAATGTTTCTTTTGAGACTAAAGCAGGGGTTAGACAAAATCAGACTGACAGTGTCTCTTTAAAATCCTCCCTAACTCACTTCACCTCCCAGAGGCGCTCGATCATCACACTAACTAACATCCGTCTTCCCTTCAACAAATCCCACACAATACTTACCCTTACCTTCGAACCACATATGACCTAGCAACATTTGACCAAAACCACAAGCAAAGAAACACTTATCTTACGGAAAAAAAAGACAGTTTTAAGGAACAGTTTTTACATACATAAGTTTTACTTAGGAAACCTGTTTCGGAAGTACCTTGCTTCTATCATCAGTCCAAGAATAATAACGGAAATTGCTAAAGAGTTGGACTTTATATACCAGACGGAAAAAGGAAAGGAAGGGGGGAAAACTTAAAAAAGTATAAAAGAGCAGAGGGCTTTTGATAAGTCATAATAAAATGTTGTGTTATGAATATACATATATATATATATATATATATATATATATATATATATATATATATACTCGTATATATATATATATATATATATATATATATCAATACATAGACAATACACATTCATATGTCAATAAAAACACATATGTACAAAGAGATATGAAAAAATAATCAGGTGTTTGGCTGATTCCTATTTTTTTTTATTTTCAGCGGAACATCAGTATAGAGCCTGAAGAAGTTCTTATTTCGGGAGGAACCTTCAATGTAAAGCTCTATTCTGAGTAAAAAAATCTACTCATCATACCTTTTTAGGCGGCTGTTTTGCAGTTCTCGAAGTTGCCGTTTGTGTGTGTTTTCTATTGCTGTCTCTCTACTGAATTGACTATGAAAATAATGAGGAGATTACAAGAGAGTGATGTGAGGAGGTTGTGGACTTATTCGTAAGTGGTGCCTGGTTTGTTCTGAGGTTGTAGCATGGGTGGGGAGTGTCTGTTCTTGCATAGAACTGGGCAGCGAGCGTGTTTAGGTGCAGTCACTTGGTAGAATTTTTTTTTCTGAGTGCCAGTGGTTTATTAGATTTGGTAAATCCATGATTATAACGAGGGATTTTTTTTCGTGAATTGGAGCTTGTCAGCGTTCGATGGAATTAGTGTCGGATGTCAGTTTGGGCGTAAATTTGTGGTCTCCCGATGCCAGCAAATTTCTTATGGTGGACTTCGAAATTTTCCTTTTTCCTTTAAAACTTTTTTTTTACGAGATATGTAAATGAATCAATTATTTACAACATTTAAATGGTAGTATTAGGAAACCTATTTGTTTCAATAACCATAATTCAATCATGCAAATAATAAATTTTCTATAGAAACCGTAATGTCTAATTGTCTCATATTTTCAGAAATCTTAATCAAAGAAACCAAGCAACGCTTATCAATATCAGTTTATAGAAATACTACTAGGTAGTAGGTACTAGGTACAAATTCATTTAGCTTGTGTAATTCATCTTAGAAAATGAACTCTGTCAAAACTCTCATTTCTCATAGCTTCCACCTTTCATCTTCCTTGTTACTTATGCACAAACGATCTGAATTTATACGAAACTTCTTTAAAAATTGCGGTATCACAGTACAAAGAGCTGGCAAAGGTGCTCGGATCCACACGAGGCCAGCCAATATTAAGGAAGGTTGCATTTTCCTCACACGCAAAAAGCCAAACCCCTTCAAATAGGCCCGGTTATAATTTATGTAATGTTATTAATTGCAAAATAAGTATCAAACCTATTATTTAATATGTTTACTGATTTATTCGATACTAGTGTGGCATACAAGCTATTCCAACCGGTTAATACCCTAAATAAAATGAAATTTCTTGCTATTTCTGTATTGACCCTACGATGAAACAACATAAATCCATTTTTTTTTTAGCAGTACTCTCGTTATTCGAAATAAATCTCTTATCCCATTTTAATGAAAAATGCACTTATTTTGCTAAATTCTTAGAACGCTATTTTTTTCACACAGGTTTCAAATTCATATTTGTTAATAAATATAAACTGACTTCAGCCAGAAGGATAAGTCTTCCTTTTCGATGTACCGTCGTGTTGTATGCGACTTCACTTCTTCTCGATGTCTCCCGGGAAATTATATTATATATGCAGCACGATTCGCTCTAATGGGGAAAGGTTTTCTGACACATGGGCCTTTAATCTCCGTACAAGTTTTATCTTATCAATATTTTATATCACACACATATGTATTGTTTTAAATGTCTCACTTTTTGACCCTAAAGATGAACGTTTGCTTGAAACTTATGTAGTTCATGCGCATTAAATCAAGATGAATATCTCTGCCTTTTATGTTTTTTTATTCAGTGTCAAACCTAAATATTGCCTAGTTGTGTGAGAAGAGTCATATAGGAACTAAAAGTTCAGGTTCTTTGTTGCACATCCTAAAGGATCTGGCAGGCAGAAAGAAGCAATCATCCTGAGACCAATGTCCTGGTTTCGTAGGCATTATTTTTGAGCATTGTAAACAAGTTTAAATTCAAATGTAAAAATATAGTTAAAAAAAATTCGTAATACCTTCTTTCTAATATTAATATTTCATTATATGAGCATTAATTAAATGATACGATCATAAATACGTAATATATGAAACATAAAACAAAATATATGCTATCCAGCGAAGAAAGACTCACTAAATGTTGAAAGAATGATATGCAAGATATATACAAAGAACCATATTGAGTATTTTATAATTTATGAATCCGAAAACTTGCCACAGAATGGGTTGAATACAATTGACGAGGCCACAAAGATACCTAAGCTGAAAAAACAACACGAAAACCTCGTTTAATTAAGCCAAGTTTCAAGATATTTAACCATTCTTTCAATATATGTAATGTCATTTACTCTTTATGGCCAAAACCTTGGTTCCGAGTTCACCATATTTTTCAATGGCGAGTTCTGCTGCAGTATATTTTAGACCGACACTTTCTAATCATTTACTCTTGTTGCGCTCTGATATACCTCAGTTTAGTGTTAAAAGAGTATTCACATCTTTTATAACAGAGATAAAAGAATCTTTGTTACTGGGTGGTAAGAGTTATTTCCTAATTTGTAATTTCAAAAGTATAGAAAATGTTGTTCTTTTCATTTCAAACTGTACTTTCGAGACCTGGATAATGATATTTTGAAATTTACCCATTTCCTATGGAAAACGAACGAATTTGAATATTTTTACTCACACTAGGTCAGAAAAAACAACAAATGAATCCAAATTAACATTTATACCAAAGTTATATAAACGTAAACAGAAAATTTTAGATGTGATTATTTTTTTAGATTTGCAACTACAATGAAAAACACTTTTACGTAACAGGACCCAAATATATGTAGTTCTCCATCATGTTTTCATTCTACGCTTCTAGGTAGTAGCGTTCAAAGTCTAGTATATCCTGGTTGAGTTGCTCCTCTGAGTACCCTGCATTGTTCTCCTTGAATTTTTTAAGATCATTGTCAAAGATATGGAATTGAGAGAAATTTGGTCTTATCTAGCCTGGTTGTTCTCGCTTTGTGTTTTTCCATACAGGGCCGAACCACTGCAAGAAAGCTATCATAAGTTACTTGTTTCTTTCTACGGATCTTTAAATTAAATACTTTCCACTTCAGGATCTTCCGTATGTTTGTGGCTGACTAATATCGTGCCTTTGACCTCTGGCCCAGCCAGCTTATAGAAGAAATCTTGAAGGCACTTGAAGACTGCAGGCACATTATCAAGTGTTGGCACAAATTAGCTCATAAGACCTAACTTTACGTGCAGTTATGGGAACAACACCGCTTGGTGCACCAGTGACTCATATTTTACTTTGTTCCTCCCGATTTATGGTTTGTGCAATACCTCCTGTTTCACTAACAAACGTTTCCTCGTCATTTTTAATTGTTCCGATCAGTTCCTGAATCGATTTCTTATTATTGACATACGCGTTTAATTGAGTATGTGTTTCTTTTACATATTTTAGAAATATTAAATTAGAACTACATTTTTTACTTCTCTTCTGAATCGATTGCATTAATGCGTGAAATTTCAGTGGCTTACAATGTTGCTATATTTTATCAAGTGAAAGGATGGTTTCTTTCTTTTATAGCAAACTTCACAGTATTATTTATATTAGATATTTATGTATAAAATATTAGTTTTAGTTGTTAATATTTGTGTAATAAATCCGATAAGAAAAGAGGGCGTTGCAAAGAGCTAATCAATAGCCTTGCGAGGCAACTCCTGTTCCCATCCCCAAGTTCAGTCCATCAATCATCCTCATCCATAAATCTTCAAGTCTATTCTTGAAACTATCCAGGGAGGTCGTTTCTAGCACTCGATTATTGAACCTATTCCATTCATCTCCCATTCTATTTTTAAACCAATTTCTACCACTCTCTTTCCTAAACATAAACTTGTCTAGCTTAAACAACTTGCTGTGTGTCCTATCCAGTTCATTAATAATAAGAACAACCTTTAGGACTTTACATTGCCCACCATTGTTAAGTCATGCAAAATGCTGAACGCTTGGTCACCGCTATTATAAGATCATTCCTTTGATTCATTGTTGTTGTTATGTAGGCGAGTTTAGTCTTTTTTCTCTTTAAAGCGTTAAATAAAATGAAAGCTTGCAAATAAATATCGTAAATAATAAAGTAAATTCTGATATCATTTACTATTAAACAGTTCTCTTTTGACAGACTAAGCTTAGGGTCGTCACGATTATGGGGATAGAGTTGATCAGTTTATCATCTTTCCACACATTTCGTTCAATTTTTGATGGTATTCAAGTTCAATGAAAGCAATAAAATATAATGGATATTGGTATTATTACTCAACCAATCAGAAAACATACGGTTTCTTCCTAGACGGGTTTAGAAAATAAAGACGTAATCATCGGCGATCGAGTTTTTATTTAGGTATTTTCTTTTTGTGATAGAAATCTACTTCTCTTCTCTGAATACAATGGCTTCTATCAAGCGATAATTGTGGTTCTTTAGCAACAGAATAAAGTACATAGTGCCGACATTACTGGTCTCCTGTCAGTTTATTCGGGAAGAGACCCTCCTTCGTTCCAGAAGCTCTGGATAGTTACCTGACCTCCTATTTTTCAGCCTACTTAAATAGTCTCCCATTTGGGCAATCGAGCGATGCAACTCTAAAACATAAAACATATTTGTACAAAACTTTCTTACTCACTTTCTTTTAATGACTTTTACTCTAAAGAAAACTTATGCCATTTCATGGGAAAATCTTTTATCTGTTTCTCCATTTTTTTCGTCTACTAATATAAAAACGAATGATTGATTTTCTCGTGAATACTTTCTGAAACTTTCAAGGAGGATTAACCTTAATTACCTTCAATTAGACTGCCATTATAAAGGAAATTATAACAACCGGGTCCCTTATTGGGATCTATGTCCCTTGGAGTCGGGACGAGTTCGTGCACACAAACCTGTGGTCTATTTGACTTTTTGGAGGAGGCTGGGCTCCTTCATTTTATATTAGTCTCTTTGATGTTGGTCGCATGCTCGCGCACCGTGAGAAGCAGACCTCCTAACCGACGCTGGCGCATGCTTCCTTCTTCTCCCTGCTATTTTTCTTGTTGTTTTGTTTTTGGTTTTGCTTTTATTTGTTTTAAGTTTGGTTTTTGTTTGTGTTTTTGTTAATTTTTAATCTGAAGTATACAAAAACGTGGATAAAATATGCATTTTATCGGATGCGCATAAAATGTGCATGAAATATTGAGGGAGCACAAAATGGGCATGTAATGTGAAGGATGTTAAAATGTGCATTTAATCTGATTTGAGAATGAAATGAGCATGCAACATAGCGTGTGCAAAGCGAGCATGTAAGCCGAATAATGCATTAAAGTTCTGTGTAATGAAAAGATTGTATTAATTGTGCATGTAATCGAAAGGGTGCATAAAAATGTACATCCAATCTGAGGGTGTATAAAATATACAGGTAATCAGTAGCGGATATAAAATGGGTAAATAATCTAAAATGAAAATAAAACGTCTATGTAATCTACTAAAGTGCGATTAAAATGCAATGTCATTACAAGTGTCATTTGGAGTATGCATAAACTTTGCCTAAAAACATCCAAGGTTTCCATAAATTGGTGTGTAAGAACCGAAATGTATCAATTACATACATAGTGGTATGTAATCTAAATTGTGCATGTAATCTTAGATGTGCAAAAATGCTCGGACATTTGTCAGAGACATCAAAAGCTTCATATCATCTGAAATATTTTTATAATCTCCAGAGTAAATAAAATATTTATGGAATCAGAAGCGTGAATAAACTCTGCATTTAATTAGAAGCTCACGTGAAATGTGGATATGTGTATGTAATATCAAATGAACATGGAATAGGCATGGAAGGTGTTGTGTGCATAAAAATTGTATACAATCTGAAGAAAACATTAGGTCTGCATTTACTCTGGAGTGCATAAAATATGCATGTAATTATAAATTTGTGCCCCCCAAAATTAATTTAAGCTTTTATTTATTCAAATTATTACCTTTTGATATGAAACCTAATCGGAATTTTGGGGTGGGTGGTGTATATATATGGAATAAAAATAAAATTAATTTATAATTTAAATATGTGATACTTCCAAGAAAACAAACGGCCTCTTCAGTAAACATTATCCTACCGACCATAGTTACCCTTATTCTAAAATTGATCCTTTACCAGAAGTGTTCTGTCGAAAAGGGGATCCATCCAACCCAGACAATCATTCCAGCAAAGGTAGAATGAAGGTATGATCCTTTTTATAAGTGATTCTCAAAATAGAATTGACTCTCTAAGCAATGGTCAATTTTGCGGACGCATGTGATCCATCCAACTTAAGCGAACTTTTCGGCGAATTGATCCTTCCCTCAAAGATAATCTTTCTTCAGGGAAAGGATACCATACACTAACGTTCTCATTTTGACTTAATCTGATCCTTTTACACATTAGCCACTTTCTCGATACATTGCGTTCAATCAATCTTCGAATGAAGCGGTTAAAAGTTTTTTTGCTTTTTATTCAGTGTATTCTTACTTAATGAAAAATGAGATATAAAAGGTTAAATAAATAAAGGCTTGTAGATATAGAAGGCATGATATGTAAAAGAACAGTCTTTAAATAAAATATTATATAAGATAAAGACCTGGAGGTATAAAACCCAGAGGAACAATGGGCGGAGTGTTATGAAATGCTTAGAAAACAACAGGAAAGGTAATATAAAATGCTAAAGTAGAATAAAGTTGTATCAAAAGGTTATAGAAGCAAATTAAGGATGTATAAAATTCAATAAAAACTAAAAAAAAAACAAAGGCGTAAAAGACTAGATAAACAATGAAAACAAAAATAAAAGAGAAGTGGTAAGATAGGCTAAGGACGCAAAAAGCTTGAAGATTTAGAAGGCAGGAGTAACAAAAAGATAGGATGTCTAAAAGGCAAGATACGCAAGTAAAAAGGAAGTACCTATATGCACAAGGGTAGCGTTAAAAAACGCTATTGAATTATAATGGCTCATGAAACTAAAGGGTGGGTAATATAAATGGCTAGGGAGGCAAAGGGTTTTAACATATACAAGGCCATAGAAGCCAAAAGACCAGAATTATAAAAGGCTAGATAAGCAAAAGAGCAGGATGTATAAAAGGCTTGCCGAAGAATGTGAGAGTAACCAAATGATGTAGATATAGAAAGTTAGAAAACCAAATGTAGGCTAAGTATAAAAACTGGGTTAACCTAAAAGGAGGAAAATAAAAAATTGCTACAAATTTAAATGAAAAACACGTATAAAAAGCTCTAGATGCAATTAATATGGTAGTATAGAAGAATAGAGAGAAAAAAGTGGATAGCAAGCTAGATAAACAAAAGGAATATATAGGGCTGTAGGATTTCCAGGAGAATACGTGATGATAAGCCGAGTGACTGCAGCATTGAATCCGAATGTAAGAACACATTTTGAAAAATGAAAATAAATATAAAATGATTTGTTTATTGTGAAAACAATGAAAAATACACCACATGATTCTTATTACATTAATGATGACAACGAAATGATTTCTTATACTTACTAATCAACCATTGATGCACACATACGAAAGAATAAAACACTCGTTTCGAATGAAACTTGCAGCAAAAACCCTAAAGTGATTTCATCGTTTGTTCACAGAGCCGTTTTATTGTCATTTTAAATTCTATTCGAATAAATATCCAAAACTTGGCCATAGAAGTTCACCTGCATTGTTTAAAGGGGAAAATCCGATGAATATTCCCAGATTCAAAATAGAGTGTCTTCTAGAATACAAAGTCATTATTGATTAGAAAGTATTAAAAGTCAAGCGTTCGTAATGTTTTTAACTCAAAAACATCTATTTCTATCTGGTTCTGGCAGATTCGATTTATATTCTCTGTTTACCATGTAACAACTCCGAATTAAGAAAACGGCATACACATTTTGGTATTTTTCTTAACAATTAGTGACCACATATTACAACTCGTTACATTCTCTTAACCGAATAGTTTCCTGATCAATTCGATTCCTTGATATTTCGCCACCTGGCCTGAGGAAATCTTGGATTGAATTGCACATTTCACAAACAGTGACGTCATTAAATATGGCCGAAAGCGCGCTCGATGCCGGAGGCCGTTCCCCTGCAATCTGTTACTTTGATGGCGTCATTTTCTACCAAATCTAAACATTACACTGAAATTGAAAAATCTTTGGTCTCTCCTTTACCACCACGCTTTCCGGGGGGGCCCTTGTCAGCTTCGAGGGTTTGGGGCGTCTGCGACCCTTGGGGGCCAGTCTGAAATCGGGGCGTACGTTTGTGTGGCTCGGGCTGTTGCTGGGGACGTTGTTGCTCCCGAAGGTGGCCCGGTCGACGTGGCTTGGGGTGATGGGGGAGGATTGCCCCTTTGGCGTAGTTGGCATCGCTGTAGCTTCTGGGAGGCGGCACAATGGCCCGATCACATTCGGTCTCACTCACCTCCACGCCTTCCACGCTGTCCTTGGAGCTCTTCCGTGACATCATCGACCCCGAGGAGTTTGCTCGCTTTTTACCCAGGCCGAAAAACCTTCCCGATGACCGTTTTTCGCCCTGAGGGGGCTTAGTTCCCTTCGGGTCTTGGTTCTTCTCCTTGGTCTTAGAGGCGAAATGAAGGGACTTTGAGGGGATCTGTTTCACCTTTGTGGAGGGCTCTTTCCAATCGGGGGGGAGCTGCGATTTCTGAGTTGGAATCGATTCTATCGAGACGGCAGTCTGGACTCCTTGATCTGTTTCTCCTCCTCCTCCTCGAGTCCTGTTCGATAAAAGACAGAGAAAGAAAAGCAGTTAAAAATAAGGCAAATTTTAGCCCAATTTCCAATTTAGTGATATATATGAGTCATATGTAGGAGAAAAAACATGAGAAAAAAAAGGAGATTCCGAGTGATTTCACCTTTATTTGCGAAGATCTTCCGTGAACAGTTCTTAGAAAATAAAGGCGAAAGATTACGGAATCTTCTTTCCTTTTATTCTTTCTGCTATATATATATATATATATATATATATATATATATATATATATATATATATATATATATATATATAAATACACGAGGGGCGGTCAACAAGTTTGCGAATAGGTAGGACAAAACAGTGAAAGGGGGATGGCTGTTTGTGGGGGTGTTAGGACAAGTTATGACAAGTCAGGACCTGCAGCCGCACGCTTCTGCCTCGTTATTTAAGAAGCAGTAGCTGATCGCAGATCGTCAGTCACAAATTTTTCAACAATAGAGAAGGTTGAGCACCGCGCAGTAATCAAATTTTTGACCAAGGAAGGCAAGAATGCAAAAGAGATCCATGAACACATGGTTGCAGTGTACACTGACACCACCCCTTCCTATGCAACCATTGCAACCGGGCGTCTTGGACCCCTGTCCAGGACGCCCGTCAGACGTGACCAACGAGGACAATGTGGCCCGTGTGGAGAGGATGATCCTCGAAAATCGACGGGTGAAGGTCGAAGAAATCGAGCGAGAACTTGGAATATCACATGGAGGGTCTTATCAACATCATCCATGACAAAGGTCTCTGCCCGTTGGGTCCCTAGTAACCTCACGCTCGATGATCGACTTCGAAGACGTTAAAGTCCACTAGGCCAGATTTGCACAAGCTTCTCTTACTTTCAATTCAACAGCCTTTCACCTTTGTTTCTCCCTTCCTTTCATGACTTACTCTTTCCTTAACTTTTTTAGGAATACCCCACATACTTGCTGCCTATTTTCACTTTTTCTCAATTTTTAACCTCCACACACCTACAAATTTAACCTGACTGAGTGAAACCATGTGGTCGGATAGTTCCATACTCATACCTTTAACAGTTTTCACATCAAGTTTATCATCCAAAGTATTCTTTCTTACAAATAAATAATAAATCATGCTCTTACATCCCCACCCCTTTACTTTTCAAAACCCATGTGTTGAAAGAATGTGTTTCTCCTCATAAGTTCCTCTCAGCACAGAACCCACGCTCAATTTCACCCTTGAAAATCTCAACTACATCCATATAATCCTTAAAGTCAGAGATCCATTCTCAACCAGTACATTCACCTTCTTTTCCTTAGTATCAAGATTCCCCGCCTCCAAATTGCGTTCCCTTCACTCCCTCCCAAACAAACATCTCCCTTTTCATGTTTGCTCCACATAGTACAAGTCTTTGCAATATCCCACTTTTAATCACATTTATTATCTCTCCCCTTCTTGTGCTCATCTCATATCACCGGGGCATTCAACACACACACTCGGTTCACAAATTGATGCGGATTAACATAATAAGTGATCTGCGACACTCCCTCCCATTACTTCATTGCGTATTGCTCTTAAGAGAACAAAACTTTTTGGTGCGCGGTTTTCCAGGTAGCGGCCTTTATACGGGTTTAGTCACCTCTTATGACACGTGCCGGAATTACGTACAAATATCGTTTCTGACCCACATATAAGGAAACAGTGGATTATTATTGAATGTAACAAAGTAATTCTCAGAAAAGCTCTTCTTAAATCGCTCCAGAGCGCAGGAATATGGGGCAATAAAGGAACTAAACTATTTAAAGTTCGACTTAATTGTTTGAGATTGCCAAAAATCTTGGATATTAGAGGAAGAAAATAAACAGATCTCTCCAGACTGAAAATATCCAGGGGAACAAAGGAAACAAAAGAACAAATCTCTCTTAAATGGCACCGGGCTGAAAAATTCTTTTTTAAAAGGGAACAAAAATACACAGAGCTATGTTAAATGGCCACACACTAGAAATCTAAGATAAAAACGAACTAAAATACATACACAGTGATCCCTTAAATAGCTCCAGACTGTAGACATATATGATAAATGGAACTAGAATAAAATGGGTTCACTTAAATGAGTCCAGATTGAGGAAATTACAATATTGTATAGAAATCTCTGAATTTTTCGTCGCTTGAAGGAGACACCTTCTAAATTATGGGCTAAAACATAGCAAATGGTTTTTCAAAACCAATGATCGATAAGCGGAAAAACGAGAATTTAGGATATTGGAAATGTGTTCACTAATTGAATGTTATTTATGATTATGAATAAGAATTAATTAAATCGGGGTATCAAAATATATGAATGAATTGATAGTAGCGAACAATGTTATAAAGAAATAATATTAAAAGGTTTGTGATACACATATGTGGTAAATCTAATAATCAGTAAATTCTAAATAATTAACGGTAATTATGCCTACCTATGAGCATATTTGGATGAACGTAATAAATCTAGTTAATTATTTAAATTAGCGATAATTTTGTAGAATTACAAAGCTACTTTGCTAAAAGTTAAAAATTTAAAATCATCAGTTGAATTTATGTTAGATAAATATATTTGACTAAGGTTGAGTTAGAAAGTTTGGCAAAGATGAAAACTTACCAGTGAATTCGATTAATGTAATTAAATTTCTATCTTATAAAGAAGCATAATAACTATGAAAAATTTCATTTAAACCTGAATTAATTGATAAAATTTTCAGATTTGCCATACAAAATTTTATCCAGTAATTGAACGCAATCTTTTATTAGTGGTTTTTATGGCAACGAAAATTCAATTGATTTATTTAATATATAAATAAAGGAATCTGTTTGGAAATAGGCTCAGCAGCGATTTAGGTGTTCGAGAATACCGATTACTGAGGATAACCGAGACACGCGTGCAAGGGCCAACCGACCCACTCGAAGCAGCCCTAAAAGTTTTGCGAATTTTTATGAGTCATGATGACAATTGTTTATTCTCCTATATTATCCCACAATTTTTGAAATACTTGTCTAAACGATTTTTAAATATAGTCAATGATTCACTTCCCACCACTTCAGCTAGCAATCTGTTCCACTTGTCTATGACTCTATACGTGAAGAAATTTTTTGCTATAATAGTCTCGAAGCTACGACCCTCGAGCTTGAAACCGTTATTTCCGCGGGTATTGTTCACTTCATTGAAGGTAAAGAGGCGCCCCAAATCTAGCTTATCGTAACCTTTCAGTATTTTAAAAACTTCGATCAAATCTCCCCTTAGTCTACACTATTTAAGAGATGGTAATTTCAGCGGCCTCAATCTTTCTTCATACTCTAAACCGCGGAGCTCTGGAACCAATTTAGTTGCTCTTCTCTGCACCCTCTCAATCCTTCAATATCCCTGACGTAAAAGTGTGACCATAATTGAACGGCATATTCAAGATGGGGTCGAACCAAGATTTATAAAGCAGGACTATTACGTCACGAGATTTATAATCGAAATTAGCCGAGATGAAACCCAGAACCCTATTCGCTAGGTTAGATTAGATTAAGGTTAGACTATAGCGTTCGAGGCTCGTTGTGATTACAACTTGTAGGTTAGTTTAGGTAAGGTTTTGTAGCAAGGAACTGGTGCAAACATTTCGCAGAAATCAGTTTTGACTTCAGTTGATATTTTAAGGTAAGCTTCTCAAAACAAAAACACTAGTTGTTAACTATTTGCACCATGAGTGAATGAACTAAATAATTATCTCTAAAGATAATTTTGAATCTTCTAACTAAGTTTCTTTTTGCAATCGAAGAGTAAAATTACATTCACGCTTATTGACCACCAAGGGCAAAACGAAGATACAAATGAAAGTTTTATATGTTTATTTTGCAAAGTTGCTGTCCTAACCTAACCTAACCTTCGTAAGCTTATGTGCGCTATGGCAACAGTAATTCGATCGACACGTATAATGGTATGCGTAGTCCATCTGGTTTCTTTGGCCCCGTAGAAACAGTTGCTTTATTGAAGGCTATGCGGAGGCTAGCTAATGTTGGTTTTTCTGCAATAAATGTATTTATCTGACGTAACTTGGTATTCAATCCTGTATAGACCATGGATTTGAGAGACGTGATATAAAAGATGCGTGCCTCTGGTATATTGGACTAATCAAAGAAGAAAAAGTATCGGGATATAATGATTGAGAAGAGACGAACAATTTCTTAATGTTTTTTCCCTAGCAAGGGTTTTCTTAGGAAAATGTGGGAAAATAAGTGAAAACAGACAAGAAGAAAAGGGCAGGAATTTATTATTGGAATAGAATGATAGATATGGATAATAAAGCTATGGGAAAAAAATATATCTATAAAATTTGAACGATAAAAAAAGCATATGAAAATCATAATGGGAAAATACCCAAAAGATATGGAGCAGTTGGTTAGACAACCAAGGTCACAATTAATATTATTTATTGACAAGGTCAGGTTGGAATTCTTCTTTTTCTTTCAAGTCAAGAGACTTGCAGCTCGCGTGGATGGTGAGCTTCTTGGAGGTTGATGTTAAAGCTGCCACTCGGTGTATAATCATTAGAATTGTGTGAATAACAGTTAATGCAACTTGATGCTGATGTCCTTAGGTGTTAGGTATGCTAGCCGCTCCTCATTTGTGTCCGTGTGTATATTTTCTCCAATATCTTTACCTCAGCTGGGGGAAACGTGCGTGACCGCTGAGTCTTCAACTGTTGATTTTCAACTCTTTATTTGATTAAGTTTATCTTTAGTGGTTTGTTTCATTCATTATCTTTTCCTTGCTTTTTACGTATACATGGGTCTTTCGTGCGTTAGACGTTTCTTTCTACTACTTGGGAATCAAAGATTTATCCTTGTGTCATCTGCAATGGTTGGCATTTTATATAAGTCTCGATGTCTTTCTTCTCTCCTGGTCCAAATTTTCTGGGCCTTCTTCTTTAGTGTCAGGTTGAGTGACAGAATATTGGTTTCCCATATAAGTCATATAGGTTTCTGCGTTCTCTCCGTCTCGCATTTGTTATCCATTATATAAATTTATTTTTAATTTTTTGTAGTTTTAGTAACCTTGACTTTGAGAGTGTGAAAGATGGGATTGGCAGATATGTGAGGACCGATTTTACTGGCGCGTTATATAGTTTTTCTTATTTTTCTTTGTGAATCTTCTCATTTTTGGCAGACGTGATATTATTGCACTTGCTGTTCTTTGCAATTTTCTCTATCTTGGGCGAAATATCCTTTGTAGTTTAAAGATAGTCCTAGCAATGTTACGCTATGTGCATATATATAATCATTACCGTCTATTATGATTTGGAAGGTTTTTCTTTTTCCTATTGCGATGATTTTAAATTTATAAATATTTATTTCGATATTCCATATCTTCTCAAAGTTGTTTCTGTTTTCTTTTTCCAGTTTCGTGACTCTTGCTTGGTTCTTTGGCTTCCGGAAATGTGTATTATCAATCTGAGTGATATCTTCTGCGTATTGCATATGCATGCTTCCTGATGTAATGTGACTAGGCAAATCTGCAGTTTTGGTAACTATAATGTTCCTCAAGTATAACCTTATTCTGCTTTCTAGGATAAGTTTCTCGACGGTTCCTTCTTCATGGTGTGAGTTAGAGACCTACTTACAAGAAACATCCTTGAGTTCTTTGATTACATCTTCCTGCATAAATTTATATGGTGAAGAGTCAGTGGGATGAACGAAGCTCTTGAGCCTAAAATCTCTGACTTCGTAAACGCTACATTTCTGTTTTAGGTGATTCCATTTGTTTCCGTTATTGATGTCTGCTGCATATTCCATTTCCGAGTGAGTATCTATCTTCT
The DNA here is from genome assembly GCA_963969495.1 of Ceratothoa steindachneri. NCBI lineage: Eukaryota > Metazoa > Arthropoda > Malacostraca > Isopoda > Cymothoidae > Ceratothoa > Ceratothoa steindachneri. The sequence continues at coordinate 98,522,152 of OZ018321.1, read as the reverse complement.
CTTTCTTCTTCATTTTCTGATTATTTTTTTCCGATTTATTCGATTTCATTCTAAAAGGGCGGCTACTATCTGATTCTTTAGTAAGACTGTTTCTCTAGGTTTGTGGTTGAAGAGTGTGTTGTTAAACTTCCTTTCCTCAAATGGTGCAGCACCAAAGATCTGGCCGATTGGGTTCTCTGGGAACCACAATTTGGTAATCCCGTCTTTTTCCAGGATCATGTTTACGGTATCCAAAAAGAACCGCTGTATTTCGAAGTTCTTGATATTAGCACACATAATAAATATTGGAATATTAAGCCCTTTTCATTATTTAATGCTTAGTATAACTTTCTCGTTTAAGGTTTCTTTATTTGCAGCTTTGGTCTCGTTAGCGCATGTCCTGTTCATCTTTTAGTCTTCTTTTCCTCGTGACTCCTTGTCTTTCTTTTCTAGTACTTCTTTTCTTTTCGGGTAGTTAATTGCCATTGTACTTTCGTTTCAACACAGTTTATGCTTTTTTTTCAACATCTTAGTGCATATCATGTAGGTGTGTCCCTTATTTGAACATTTCAAACAAACTATAGTTTTGATTGGGTAGGTTTTTAATGTGTGTGCTTCCAGGGCGTAGTATTGTAAGAACGTCTGAATATTTATGAATTTCTCCTCTTGTATCTCGTCCCTGTGTGGATTTTTCATTCCAACTGCCATTTGTCCGTGGATTGCAGTCTTGGTAACCATCTCTGAGTAATTTCACACTACTTTATAAACATGAATATGTTTCCCAACTTTGATTACCTCGCATATTTTCAGGTAAACATTACCTATCTCGAGTTATTAGTTTGAGCTCTTCTTTTTTGCATGAGCCAACCCAGAGGTCGATTTTTCTGCATAAAAACACCTATTGGTAATAACTTGTGAATTTCGTGGAAAGTCCAATCTTTTTCAGCCTATGTATTCCTTGCTTATATACATTAGCTGCAAGCTTTTTCACATATCCCTCTTTGTGGCAGATTGCAATGTATTCAATCTGAGAATCAATCAGCTTTACAAAGGCTACCTTGATTCAGGAATAGTATCCGAATAACTAAGCCCCTTTTCCAGTCTTGTGCTCCTTCTTCATTCCTGAGGGGGATTCATTTTCATTTTGTATGAATGGTGATCCGATAGAAGGGCTAGGACGTTACTTACTCTGAAGAAAAGGACAAACTCTAAGAGATTAACCCTATAGTACGTTTGTATCTATTAGTTTTTAAATACCTGCCTATTGATGCATTCTGTGACACTTCTCGTGATGAGGAGGAGCCTACTCTACTAGGCGCCTCTCTAAAGGATCCGAATCGAGTCTTTAAGGGACCCTCTTCTTAGTGCCCTCTAAAAGGGCTTTCTTCTGGAGTTCACCTACTTTACAGCCTGGGAGACATGAGCAGTGTGAGTGTCGCGTTAATTGCAGAGTTAGGAAAGTAAATTTAAACAAAAAGCTGGCGAAGTGTGGGCGGTCCTTTTTCTTGGGGAGAAGGGGGTGTGGTAACCTCACACTTAACAAAAGGAAGTATCTCCAATCTAGCTAAATTGCATAAATCTAGCGAGCATCTTTGTTGTTCAAAGCTGTTTCAACGTTAAAAATCTCGTTCTTTCGGCTCATTTTACTTGACTTTACCTCCTTTACCAGTTTTCTTCGAAAAGATTCTGAGTAAACAGAATCAGTCCTTTACAAGGCCTCATTCCAGTAAATAGCAGGATATATAGGTTCGAATGACAAGAGCTTGCTAGGTGTCGCCATAATGTGATTGCCAGCGGTCGCTGTTGCGCCAGATATTTCGTAAAATATTGTGAAAATTTAGAACTATGAAAAAATCTTTTTATCATAGCAATCAGTCAGGAGAGGCAGCCCTTATCCAATATGAAACGTATCAAATAAAATAATTAAAATTAAAGAAAAAATACAGAGATAAATTTATTCCATCAATTTAATCAACTATCCTGGATTCTTTTGTATTTTTAACCAGTATTTGGTACAATTTAAACAAAATTTCAGCTCCTCAAACTAGTAGAACATTGATTTTGCGATTTATTTATTATTATTAACAGATTTCTCCTTAAATTCTGGCGGAGATGCTATCATTGGTTTTCTCTTTGTAGTTTTAAGTAATCACCACAAACAAGTTTCAGTTATGATGGAATTAATTAACACATAAAATGAGATCTAGCTTTATCTTTTCCAGAGATGTAATAGTTTAATGACCGCTTTACGACCCGGTTTGATGTAATTACCGTAAATTACTGTAAATTTTGGAACGGAAATTGCCTAATTTGAAGGAACATCACACCGAGAATAAACATGTAACAGCACAACGATATAATTGGATTAATTAAGGCTATCAAACTATGAATCAAAATTTTAATTTAGTGAAGGGGGTTAAAGAAGAAGGTAGTTTGGGCTCTTATGATGTATTTAAATGGCTGAATAATACCTCAACCCATAAAAGAGAAGCGCAAGCTTGAAATGGGTGAAGGGTGTAATGTTTTGATTGTGGGGAGAGAAGGGGTGAATGTGGTGCAATTGCAGGAGGTTGAAAATGCATTGTTATGGGAACACAACTGATTTACTGAAAACACAAGATTATATGGAAAGTTTTGTCTGATAAATTATGGCAATTAGAATGAGAAAAACAAACCTAATTGATCCTCATTGGTAGAAATCTGCAATACCAAGCCTACACTTAATGTTATTAAATATATCAACTAAAATTCCGGAACCATAGAGACCACGAAGCATAGAATAGCGTTAAATATTAAATAAAACACCCGACTTTTCATTGCCATGGAGCCTATACAGGCGGAGGGTTAATATCTGGAAGCATGTTGACCCATGGCGTCTTATGTTAACCTACGCCGTCTCATGTTGACTCACGCCGCCCCAATAACTGTGCACAGTTCACCGATGTTCATAGGTGCCGGATCTCGAATGAGAACAGACCTGACCACCACGTTCTATAAATGTTCCATTGGGTTCATGTCAGTTGAATGTGGTGCCCATACCAGGCGTCGAAACAATTCTGGTAAACTTGGACCCTATGACAAAGGTTCATTATCGTGCAAAATTAGCCCATCTTTGTTGAGGTACATCAATTCCATGAATGGATCAAATGGTCAACGACCAGGGCCACGTAGCAAACATATCCATCACACCTGAATCACCTAAAACATGTATGAAAACATCACCATCTTGCACGGCGGCTTACTGCTAACAGAGTTCAAAGGTCACATAGGGTCTGCTCCACACCAGAACTCTATCTTAAGTCAGAAACAAATGGTACGGAGACTCCTTGAGCCACGCCATATGATGCCAGTCCTCCAGGGTCTATTTAACAATGTCGCGAGCCAAGGTTTAGAACTTTGTATCGTGACATGATGTTAACAGCAGCATTCTGGTGAGTCTTCTGCCCACATTTCTCATGAAACATAAAAACCCTGCACTTAACTGATGGTTATAAGGCTTGTGATTTCCGCATTGAATGTGGATAGGATTTTATCGATTGTGCTTGTCCGTTACCATGGACAATTCAAACCAAATGCAGATGGTCACGATCATTGAGCAACTTTAGACTGCAGATGTGCTGACGAGTTTGGGATGTTGAATGTCCGCACAGTTCCGTCTGCCGCCCACTAGCATATGCCGTTCGAACAACGCTAATTTCGTCTTCTTGCCATAATCACCCTATCCTCTGTTCACTCTGACCCTTAAAGGGTAGGATTACAACTGATACAGATCCGATAATTTCTTTGATTTCATACTATGGTGGCGTTACCCATCATTACCTTTTCATACTGCTATCCCATGACATTTTGCACTGTATTGAATACCGAACTGATAGCATTATATTTATTAAATAAATCACCCCAATTATCAAGTAGTCAGAGTCAACCAAACTAGGCCTAGGGTGTGAAGATTTTCAAATTTTTTTGAATCCGTTTGATGGAAGGTGCAGAAAAAGTACCAACTGTTGAGAAGAAATTTGTGTTAAAACCATTTTGCTGTATGACCATACAGGCTTGAACAAAAATTTAATACGAATTTTTATCATATATTCTTAACATTATAGACTATGGTTTGCAAAATACCCGCAAACCTTTTAATTAAAATTAAACTTTTGGCAATTTTTGGCCTTTTCAGTTCAAAATGTGGCATATTTTATTTCTTTGCTCCTCTTTGCCCCAGCCGAAGAGAAAGTTATTTAATTCAAAGAATTTGCATACATAAAAAACATAAATCATTATTATTAGTACGACCTGAGGGTAATTTTCTTGCATATAAATATTTTGGCCATTTTGAATGCATTTTTTTCTATTTTCAAGCTCGATGCTCAGGCTAAGAGTATGTTCATACAGCAAAACGGTCTTAACACAAAAATTTTCTCACCAATTGGCAATTTTTCCGCACTTCCCCTCAAAGAGATTCACAATAGTTTAAAATGAACAATCCTACTAGTCATGTTCTGGGTCTGGACTGGTCGGTGCAGCAAATTGAAACGAGACACCTTTCTATTAGCCCCAATGAAAAGTTCTTTGTTGTGTCTGCTTACCATGGCAGCAGAAAACCCCAAACCTTTCCGCTAATTAATCACAATGAATGATGAAAGGATGAATGATGAAAGTCAAATGCGGCTTTCGTTATTTCTGGGACAAATTCGATGACTAAAGTAATTCTTTGAAGGAGGTAATAAAGGTCGAAATGTAAACAAGCGAATATCGGTGGCCCATAAAACCCCAAATGACTGCCTTAACTGCCCAACGGAGGCAAATTTAGGTGTGTTAAGTGCCATATCGATAGTCTAGGGAGCCATGTCTCTTGCCTGTTTTGCCTATTTACCCTGTATATATTTTCATTTCCTCTAAATTCACAACTTTCTATAAGATCTTTTCAAACAATTCTGAAGGAGACACTCTTGGTGATTTTCATAAAACTCCTAAATAAATTAAATAAATAAATAAAAATAAATAAAATCTCCAACCAGCAACATGTATATTTCTATCGAAAATACCGATATATGGTAACGTACTTTTTAATAAAGATGGAGATACGAGTAGAGGAGGTGAGATCTTCATGCATGTGGGAGACTTTTCGAATTCATAGCTTCTATTACCATTAATATAAGTAACACGGATATTTTACTACTCTATTTCTTTAGAATATATATTTTTTTAGCTTTACTGTAGATTTTGCATCTAAATTCTGGTCTCTTTATTTGTAAAAGATATTGCCAGATTGAAGAGAGAACAGCGAAGGTCATTCAGGAGCTGTAAAATAGACCCTATAAAGACAGAATTGAAGAATTGAAATTACTCTAGCTTTAAGATATAGGAATTCGCAGCCAATAGAAAAGAGGATTCAAAATTCTTAATAGTTGCAATAATATAAACTTTGATTCACTTTTTTGCATGCCCGAAAACCAGATAAATGAATGGTTATAACTTGAAATTAAAGGGGTAGCAAACGAATAAAGTGGAGAACTTTGTTACATAAAATCATCTCAACTTAGAACTTTCTCACAGCTAATGAAGTTCAAAATATGTAGATCAGCATGTATAAAAATAAATTGGACGAACACCCATATAATTTGGAAAGAACTAGGAATAAATTAGGAACGACGTTTTATGTTTGTTTGTTCATCCCCGCTGTCGTAGGGTGAGCGGGAAGGGAGGACGCCAGAAATTGGGATATAGAGCCCAGTGCAAGGGTTAAATAATCAAAATCAAGTGCAGTTGGCCTAAATTATAATCAATTCTTAGAGGTCTGGGTTTTAGAGAAACTGATTGTAGAAAAATTACTTTACTATATAAAAAAAAAATATTATTTATAAAAGTAAATAAATGACAATTAATAAGATGAGACCCTGAGTACCAAACGGGGTGAGGGGGTACAAATGACTCTTCGGGGACAAGAGTCCGAGAGAGGATGTGCGGTGATACTTTCAGGTAAAGGGGGAGTGTGCAAATGATGGGGAGACTCACGCATATCCTAATTGAGAGGAAGCTTTGGATACGACGAGTAAACGGGGTGCTTCAAAGTTCTACTTGCAAAATCCCTTCTTCTTTAACCTCTCTGATAAATGAACGAGGGAGTACTCCAGAGGAGAACGAGGTCGATACCCAAGTCATAAATGCCTGTTCGTGTCTATCGTCTGTCAAGCAGTAGCTCTGGCCTTAGGTACGAGCGAGACCGGGTAGAGGTGAAGCGTCGCGTTCGTAGCTGGAAGCCATCAAGAGGCTGGACATAGGCGTATTAGACTGTTTGTGGTACTAAGGTACTAATTTATCAAAGCTTTCCGGAAATATTTATACTGCCTTGGTGGAAGCGGGTCACCGGAGGCCCACAAAACGGTTCGGGGATCTTATTAGCTTTGACACGCCAGAGGGTGGGGGGATATTCTCGGCGAGCACATCACAAGCTCGCGTGAAAGTCCAGAACGCCGATCAGGCGATGAGAAGGGGGAAAAAAGGACCCAACCCGGGTCATCCGACCGCATGAAATTCTGTTTCTGCTCCCTTGGGACCGCTTGAGTGTACAGGTGTATTTTTCTCAGGTGCCATTGGTAGACGTTGGTCTCTAGATGGAGGGGGGTAAACTTCCCTCTCTGACACCCAACAAGCAAGTGACTGTATCCAATAGACAAATCTAATAGTTCTTTTTAGGCCGTTTAGATTGGTCTATTTAATACACTTAATCATATATATGTATCGACATCGTCTGGAGCCACCTCACCAGGCACCGATATAACGCTTCGACTGAGTTTAGAGAGCAGCACTCTTAGACTTCCATCTAATCCGACGAACGTGCTAAAGGACGCTCCCCCCCCCCCTCCTCCTCCAGCGGCGATTTCGATTCGAGTTAAAAGCTAAATCGATCCGTGAACTCTGCTTTAGTCAATCGGCAAGCTTCGAAATCAGTGAACTCGTCAGAAGCAGGAGGTAAACCGACTTCTTCCGTTGCATTCATCGTACCTCAACTGGCCCCTTTTGACAACGAGCACGTAAGGTAATCGTAACCGTTGCCGCCTGCAGATTGACCTTGAATCTGGCTTACCCAATGGCTCCATTATTTGTGTGAACGCCAGCGCGTACCAGCTACCTGTTAATCTATTGGCCAACTTGCACTTTGAAATATCTGTTTAAAAGGACTCCGCAAAGTTAATAATATACCATCCCCACCGGACTCCTAACAATTTTCCCCCTTCACTAACGGTCTTCAACCAACTTCGGCTCCAAGCCCCAAAGAACCTACGTACTTACGTATGTATATATATATATATATATATATATATATATATATATATATATATATAGAGAGAGAGAGAGAGAGAGAGAGAGAGAGAAAGAGAGTGTCTGGCCATCCCAGGACACTAGGCTAGGCTAGGGTTTACTAGGCTACTCTAGGGTATACTATGAGATTCTATGCTATAATATACTAGGCTGGTCGATACAAGGATATGCAATACTATGCAAGGCTATGCTGCACTATACTACGCTAGATTAGGCTAAATTATAGTGCACCATGCCAAGCAAGCATTGGCTAGGGTAGGCTAGGCTAAACTATGGATGGGTGTGCTATGACAAGATATACCATGCTAAAATAGAATAGTATATACTATGCCAAGCTAGGCTATACTATGCTAGACTAGTTTATACTATGCTAGGCTAGGTTTTACTATACTATGCTAAGCTAGATTAGGGTAAGGTAGGCTATGGTAGATAGGATACACTATGCTAGGCTTTTCAAGGCTAGGCTAGCCTAAGCTATACGAGGATAAGATAGGCAATACTATGATAAACTATTCTAAAGTATAATAGGTTAGGCTATGCTATACTATAGTATTCTAGCCTAGGGTATACTATACTATGATAAGCTATACTATGCTATAGTATGATAAGCTATACTATCTTATATATGCTAGGCTGTACTAAGCTATGTTAGGCTAGGCTTTACTATGGTTTCTAGGCTAAGATATTCGATACTATACATTCTCTGCAAGGCTAGGCTAGATTAGTCTAGGCTACGTCATACTATGCTAGGCTAAGCTAGACTATGTAAGTCTAGGCAATACTATGCTAGCTACGCTAGAGTATGTTATGGTAAGTATCTACTATTATAGGGAATCATAGGCTAGAGTTGGTTATAGAAGCTAAGCTAGGCTAGACTAGGCTAGGCTATGATGGGCTAGGCTATAACATAATCTACTCTGTTATACTATGCTATGCTATGATATACTAAGCTAGGCTAGGCAGGATTTACTATGTTAGGCAATCTAGGCTAGTCTATATTATGCTAGGCTTTATTATGCTATGTGAGGTAATATTATGTAGGGCTAATCTACGGTAAGCTAGGTTTTGCCAGGTTACTATTCGAGACTATAGTTAGATAGGCTATAAAATGTTATCATATACTATACCATATTTTACTTTACTATACTATGCCTTGCTATGCTATGCTATACTTTACTATGTTATGCTATAATATTCTAGGCCATGTTATACTATGCTATAATATCATAAGCACCACTATGCAATAATATGCTATGTTATACTATGTTATAATGTGCTATGCTATACTATTCTAGACTATGCAATTAGGGTGTGACCATTCTTTTGCCTTTCCAATTCCATAAATGAGGTGTGACAAAAAGTTAAGGCCCGCCATTTTAATTAAAAAATATATATTTTAATATAATTTAGTTTCGCTTTTTAATAAGCTTTAAGAAAGTTGTGACTTTTTAGTCGCGGGCAACCCTACATCTCACTATGTCGGTCGCTCGGTCAGTCGTTCCATGGTTTGCTTTTTTTTTAATAACATTGTAACAATTCCGCCAATTCTAAAGAAATTTGAAACTCTTATGTTGTTTGGCATTCTTTTTCGAATGATATATTTGCCAAAAGACCTCTCAAGGTTAGCCAGGGAATTATTTTCTTTTGGAAATAACATCATAACTATTCCGACCATTCTAATGAAATTTGAAAGCTTTATGTTGTTTTACATTCTCTTTCGAATGGTATAATTGCTAAGGTTCGCCCAATGTTAGCCCAAGAATTAGATTTTTGCCAATAACATCATAACTATTCGGCTGATTCTAACGAAATTTGAAACCCTTATATTGTTTTATATTCGCTTTCAAATAATATAATTGTCAAAGTCCTCCTAAGGTTAGCTACGGAATAAGTTTTGATAGGGCAATAACATCATAACTATTCGGCCGATTGTAATGAAATTCAAAACACTTTGTTGTTTTACATTCTCTTTCGAATGATAGAATTGCCAAGGTCCTCCCAAGGTTAAAACGGGAATTATTGAAGGTTTTCACAGTCGTAAGGACATAAATCAGAATAAGTGAGGGCAGGCTACTTTTTGGTCATCAGACCTTGCTTTACATCTAAGCACTCAAATTCAGATTTCAGACAAATATTCTTTTCTATTTAACCACTTTTCTCTCTTTTCCGCCGAACAAATAAGATTATGAAAGGGTTTGGGAATCTGTTGAATGAGGTCCAAAATTGACCTTTGGGAAAAGAAAGTCACCAGTTAGCATCACGATTTTTTTTTTTCATTTTAGGAGCCCATCTTGCGACCCTCACTAGAGCATAAGTCATCGTACTCACACCCTTACCATCACGAGAGACACTTGCACTCTTTTAATGACCAAGATTTATCCCTATCGTATAAACAAAAGAGAAATTCCTACAAAACTTAAAAGAATATCAATGTCTCAAAGATTTCTCCCTACGATTGAAAACTAGGCCAAGTTCCTAATTTAATTTTGGATCAATGACGAAGCTGATTTTTATCTTCAGGGTAAATCAAATTCTATAAATAGGGGTTTATCGGGGGTAAGGAGGCACATCAACAAGAAATTGCAGAGAATTTTACATCGAGAAAATTAATGTACCTTCATGGAAGCAGTTGCTTCAAAATGTTTAATCGGATTCATTTAAGAGGAGGGTAGGAATGCGACCTCCACGAAAGAGTGGTACCTCAATGACTTTGTGACAATAATAAGTGAAATTTCCTTGTAGGCAATGATGGTGTGTGGTTATCGTCCCCATGGGGCGATCAAAACGATCCCGTGCTCCACAGGTGAGAGAACGAAATCCTGTGTACTACGACGGCAAATGTGGTTTAAAATACTCAATTAATACAGTGCATTTAGAGCTGTTAGATCGCTCTATTGGATACAGTCACTTGAATATCTTGGATATAAAGCGTCATCCAGGCGTGTATAGTGGATACCTGAAGAAGGCAACTCATTTTGATACTAACCACACGTCATTAGGACAATTTAAAGAAATCAAAATAACTTTATCCACCTTTTTTGGCCGATTAGGGGCTCGATTAGATGGTATTCCTTCTCACATATCAGATAAGGCAAGAGAGAGGCTGTCCAGATAATTCAGCAAACGGTAATCGCTACTAAAATTCTAGTGGGCTTTTTCCCTCCTGAATTTGAATAATTTAAGGTCCTGAAATACACTTTTTTACTAACAATCCCATTGAAATTATTGAATTTAAATAAGTAAATAGAAAAAATAGGCTTATTCCCACAAGTCGCGTGGAAAGTGTAATGCAAAACTTTATTCTGACGCTCAAAAAATACATTGAAATATTGGCGTAATGTTGAAGGCTTTAGTTGCAAGGATTTTAGGATTTAGTGATGAAATTTTAAGAACTTGGAGGAAATATTAAAATCTATTGAGCAACGATTTATGTTTTTTTTAGTAATTCTGTATATATATACATCTAGTCTTTAAAGAGGGTGGGGTAGTGCATTTGCATAATGAGTGGCATGAGTCAATAGTTGGTATGGGTTAGTGAGCTCAAGAATTATGTGGGTGAATTTGACATTTTCAAGAGGAAAACTTTGAGTGGTTGTAGTATACGGGCTCTGGAATGGTAGCGGTGTAGCTGAGAAAGAGAGGTTGTGGAATGACTTGGGAGAAGTAGTGGATGGCATTGAAAATGGATATCGGTTAAATTTGGTGTGGTGTACATATGAATGGACAAATAGGGTGCAGAAAATAGAAAAGATAACTAGAGATATTGGTACTGCAGGAGAAAATGGGAATGGTCAGAGAGTGGTAGGGTTCAGTCTTGGAAGAATCATGTGTAACAAATACACTCTTTCAGCAGAAGAACCTGCATAAATCACATGATTTGGACAAAGGAGAGTTGGAGAACTTACAGGTATGATTCATCTGTGCCTTGTATGAAAGAATATGCTGCGGGACGTATTTTATGTAAAATATGTAAGAGGTATGAGTATGGGATCACGTGGTTGGGCTGTGTAGCGATCGACTGGTGGGGTAGTGGATGAGAAGTGACGAAGTTAGAAAGGAAGAGAGAATTAGAAGTTCACGTTTCCTCATTCAGAGACAAAGGTGAGAGTATGGGAGAATGTTTGACAGTAGAAAAGAGGAAATAATGGAGAGCATAGAGATGCGGAGATATGGAACAATTTCAGAGAAATGGTAGTAGATAGTGTAAGATCTACACATGGGCGTGCCAGAACTAGAAAATGAATTAAAATATTGAATTGTGGAAAGACGCGGGGAAGCGTGTAGGGGAAAGCATAAAGGGGTAATACATCTAAATTCTGAATAGCGCAAAGAAAAATGACTGTGTGGTGCGGTTGAATATATACAAGGAAATGAAAGGAAAGTGAAACAAATGATTAAACACAGCAGAAAATCAGCATTGAAGCATTTGGATAAAAGATGAATGTGCAACCCAATGGGAGGAAAGCTGGGAACTTTTGAACAATGAAGAGCTAAAAAGTAGATGGCAAGAATATTTTGACGATTTTTATGATGTGGGTATGGAAGATAATCAAAATTTAAATAGGATTGTTTTTGCAAAGTGGGTTATGTATCGGGGTAAGGACGAAATAAGTAATTCAAGAGGTTCTTATTACTGTAAGATTTTTGAAAATACTAAATAATGGAGTGGGAGGTTTTGTGTAATGTTTTTGGTGATTGTGGTGTATGCCGTTGTATAAGGGTAAAGCAGAAAAGGTGAATTCAAACCTCCACAGGTATGAGTCTGTTGAATGCGTAAGGAAAGTGTATGAAAAATATCTAATTAGGCGTATTTAGAATGGTAATTGAGGCATTGATTGGAGATGAACAAAGGGGTTTAGAGCGCGCATGAGAGTGTAGATTAATTAAGGGGTGTATATTAAGTATTTGCACTACACTTCAGTAAAAATAACAAAGACTAAGAGGTTTTAAAAGTCTAAAGATGCTAAGTTCATTAACCTTGACAGTGCTTAAGATCATCCAGAAAGCGGTGTTTTATGGCAAGTGGTCGTGCAGATAGCGGTGCCTTATGGCAAGCGGTCGTGCAGATAGGGATGCTTTATGTTAGGTGATCGTGCATATAGTAATACTTTATAGAAAGTGAGCCTGTTAATAGCAATGCTTTAGGGCGAGTGATCATGCTGACAGTAATGCTTTTATAGCAAGTGATGGTGGAAATAGCGATGATGTGTAGCAAGTGATTGTGCAAATAGCGATGATTTATGACAAGTGATAACAATGTAGGGAGTAAGTGGTGAAATAGTGGATGATGTAAAGAGTATTTATGTTCGAATTAAGAGTGGTTTGACATAGGTAGGTGTGCAAGACAAAGATTTGTGATGTCGCAATGGCTATTTAATAACTTTATGGATAGAGGACGCAGGATAACGACAGAAAGACATCTGGGATTGATGTAGAATGATGGGGGATCGATGTGGCTATGTAGGTATATCCCGATAATGTGGTGTTGGGGGGTGTGAATAAGGAGGGGATTTGGACATTATGGGGGTATTCAGGAGAGAGGGAATGGCGTGGAGTGTAATAGATGTTTAAGTGGGAAAAATGCCAAGAAGTTTCATGTAAGTATGGTGGTGTCAGCGTTGGTGTATGGGAGTGAGACTATTGTATGGAAGAAAAAAAAGAGATGTAGTGTGATAGCAGTGAAAATGAACACCTTGAAATGGACTTTTGGTAGGTGAAAGGTAGATAGCGCGAAGAACGCTTGGATAAGAGAAGTTTACTGTGTGAAGAAGAGTGTGAATGAAGTAGTATGGGCAATGGGCATACGAGAATAATGGGGGGAATTAGATTTATAGAAAGAAGTTGTGGAGGGGGGGGGGGTTGTATGACCAGGTAAAAGGTGAATTTTGAGAATGAGTGTCAGAGAGACGAAGAGGGATGACCGAAAAGGAAGTTGATGATATTTTTTAGGAGAGGTGTAAATGGTTGGGGCTTATGAGGAAGGGAGTTTGGTATCTTCGATCAGTGGATGAATCTTTACTGAACACAATGCTACAACACCCATAGCACCCCATCGATATGAAGGTCAATTTAGACTAGTAAATGATGGCTGACCCTGTGATTAAAAGTATAATTGGGTGGGGCTAGTTTTAGGGGCGTTGGTGCCCTCTATCTTTAACTGAAACTAGTCGAAGTTGAGGTCTTGACGTTTGCACTACATACAACATCACCTCTCCTTTCTGCGAGGTAGGTGGCCGCTAGAAAAACTACCACGCTTCCTGGGTGGGTACCTATGGAGAGTGCTGGCCTTCCTAGGGGCCGGCCACCTCGCAGAAGAGAGGCAGATGTTGGGAATGTGTCTGGCAAGTAAGCGTTGTCTAGGATATAAAAGCTCTTGGTTCATAGGGTCGCTTCTCTCCACCTCCATCACGGAGATTCTCGCTCGACGGTGGCCCTAATTTACCCCCAAAAGGGCAAAGTAAAAGGGCAAAGTGGTGCCGCTTCTTTTAAATGTCCACAAAGTGGCTTAACTTTCATGGCCACCTTTAAAACAAAAATTACCCGAGAAGAAACTGATGCATTAAAGTTTGGGTTCTAAAAGAAATTGCTGAAAAGCAAAAACACCTGAAATTTAGAAAGAGAAAAATATAAGTAAAAAAATAGAACGAGAATGAGAGGAAGTAAGAAAAACTTAAAAAAGAAACACATTTAGAACCGAATCTCACAGAAGGACAGAAGATTTGTTGCTTCATGGAACAAAGTTGTTGTTTTACATAAATGAATCTGAGGCTTAATCGAATGGAATCAGGGCTTCCGATTACATCAAAGTTAAGGCACATTGAGTGGTTCAAGTTGCCGAATAGAGTTCCCATTCGGATAGACTTCAAATCGGGTACCACACCCTACGGATGCCTGTGGCTCGGCTCACCCATTAAACTGGAGGTCCCCACTAACAACAAAGAGGCATCTTGAATAAGGGCAGAAATGAAAACCAACGAGGGAATCTCCACTAGAAGGTTTGTATGAGAGATTAAGGTGGAGGAAGTAAAAATGCGTGGAGAATATATAGCCGCAGAACCACCTGCGGATGTCAGCTGCAGAATCGTTGCCCATGCTATACCAGTATCTTGGACGCTCTTAGTAGGATTGGAAGAAGGTTAATGTAAAGTTTTTCATACCCGAGTTCTCTCGTGCCCCACCAAGCTTCATTTGAGTGCCAAATCTGGCTGGGTACTTTTCACAGAATTTTTCTTTTCATTTAGAATTCGACAGTGGTTTGTATTATCATTTAGAACAGAGGCGAAAAAATATCTGCCTAATACTTCTATTATCATTATCGAATTGAATTTACTTTTTTGGGTCGATCATTAATCTCAAAGTCAACTTATGTCGGTTCGAGGAAAAAGCGCTAAAGACAAATGCAGTCCTCGCACAAGACGCCGAATATCCATTTTGATAACACCATTAAAACAAGCCCCTGTTTAAGGGGAAGGGGGAAGCTGAACCCAATTTGAAATGCTGGAGTCGCAACCAAATTTAAAAGAACGATTCGAGGTTTTTACCACTTTGCAAAGAATTGGATTACAAAAGCGGTGGAAAAAACGGAAATGGAAAAATAAATACAAACCGTCACGTTAGTCCAAAAAATCGAAATTTGGAGTGCACAGAAACATTGACAGCTGAGGGGAATAGAGATATGCAAAGAGTAGTAAGACAATAATTACATTTTCTCGTTTCGAGTAACTCTTGTGCGATATTTTTATCCGAAATCTCGTAATCTTAAGAGTTATACATTTTAGATGATATATACTGTATAAATATCTATAAAATTTATCGGTCACCCTAAGATAGTTTATAAATTAAAGAATATTGCCATAAATGGCACCCAAACAGTTCCAAAATCACCTAAATTTGAAAGTTCTATGCAATGGACCTAGAATTAAAGAATATAGTAGATACAAGAGCTTAA
The DNA here is from genome assembly GCA_963969495.1 of Ceratothoa steindachneri. Lineage (NCBI taxonomy): Eukaryota > Metazoa > Arthropoda > Malacostraca > Isopoda > Cymothoidae > Ceratothoa > Ceratothoa steindachneri. Next base: position 98,506,905 of record OZ018321.1, on the reverse strand, counting down.
AAAAACACAAGACTAAAATAATTGAAGCATTAGAATGGGTATCTGAAAAATAAATCAAATCTTACTTTAAATTACCACAAATAATAAATATTTGATTTTTCCTGATTTATAAACGATATTTTATTTGCCAATTATTTTAGACGCTTTTGTGAACTCATTTAAAGCCGCTAAGAGATAGTAATTTTAATTTCCGTATCTTTTTTTATGGAACAACCTGTATAGCTAAAAAAAACTGAACTCAAGAAATAAATAATATGTTGATACATCAAAGCAAGGTAACCGAATATATTCTCAGAAATTTATTTATGAATCGAAGATTGATTATATTAGTGAAAGAGAAGTGTCATGCCGCAAATAAACAGAAAAACTTTTCTTCCGAAAAAACTTTTTTCCTATTTGCGAAAGAATTCTTTTTCACTAATAATATAATCGTTATATTTCAAAAGAAATTGGCTTCTCCTGTATCTCTGGTCCTTTTTTAAAGCTCAATTTTTATAGTAAATTACTTATCAGCTGATAACCTTCGTTTAATTCATTTAAATTTACATAATTGAAAACTTTTGATTTCCTCTGGCAAAGGTTATGGAAGATTGTGCGATAGAAATAAAGCGTTCTTATCATTTTGGACCCAATGTACATAGTTCCTATGGATTTTTTCATTGTTGTTTAAAATTATTATACATTCAGTGTTCCTAATAAACATGGATTTTTATGCGATAAAAAGACGCCTGATTAGTTTTCAATTATTGTAGCTTTACACTAGAGTGCCTTGAGTGCTATAAAATGTCGCCTCTTCTGATCCACAATTTGTTGATTTGTTTATTGTTATGGTGATTCTAAATATTAACAAGTCAAATTCAAACGAAGGTGCTTCGTTATAAATAGAATTTTTTAAAAATAAAAGCAAATTTCTAATTATGAAGTTAAGACGAAAAATCGATTGGCAGCCATCTTGTAATTGACATCTTGTTTTAAACTACCAAAAGAATGGTTTATGTGGTGATTTAGGTAGATTAGTTCTTTTTTATTAATTTGGTAAATTTATGTTAATTAGTGACGGAGTATTTTTGTTAGAAAAATTTTATTTTTCATTTTTCTCGCCGCAAAGGAATAAAACAAGTTGTGAAATAACTGTTATTGCATTTTTCCGTGAATATTATTGTCGTTTCAAAGCTATAAAAGTTATTTTTCCAAATCACGGCCTAATCCGAGGTCATAACAGCAAAAAATCATAGCTTTAGGTATTGGAAAATACTATTTTTAGTCCCGTGCGAGTCTAGTCGCGAGCGACTCTACATCTCACTATGTCGGTCGGATGGTCCTCGTTTTGCTTTTCTTTGTTTTTGTAATAACATCATAACTATTCCGCTGATTCCAACGAAATTTGAAACCCTTATGTTGTTTTACACGCTTTTTCGAATGATACAATTGCCAGTCTTCCCAAGTGGTCAGCGTGGGAATTATTTTGTTTTGGCAATAACATCATAACTATTCGGCCGATATTCTGCTGTACTAGAGTAGGCTATTATATGCTATACTCTGCTAGGCAAGCCTGAAATGGGCTATACTATGCTAGGCTATTATAGGCTAGGCTATAATATGCTAAGCTATGCTAAGATATAATGTACAAGGGTAACATATACTATGCTAATTTAGGCTATAAAATGCTATGCTAGTATAGCTTATAGTATGTATGTTAGGCTAAACAATACTAGGCTATGTTGATAGGGGTTTAATAGGATAGTATAGGTTATACTTGTCTTGGATAATTAATGCTAGGCTAGGTTATACAATGCTAGGCTAGGCTAAGCTATGCCTAGCTATACTAGGCTAGATAGGGCTATGCTAGGGTAGGCTAAAGTATAATAGGCTACACAGCGATATGCTCTGCTAGGCTAGGCGAGGCTATGCTAGGTAATAGTATGTTAGGCTAAGATAGGTAAGCTAACGAAGGCTTTAATAGGCTAAGCTATGGAAGGTTATTCTAGTCTAGGGTATGGTATACTATACTACACTAGGATATACTAGGCTAGACTATATTATGTTAGGTATGGTTACGCTAGAATAGGCTATACCAAACTCTTCTCTACTATGTTAGGCTAGACTATCGTATGCAAGGATAAATAGGCTAGTCTATAGTAGCCTATTCCACTCTAGGCTACTCTAGGCGAAGCTAAGCTAGGTTCTGGCATGCAATGCTAAGCCATACCTTGTGAGAGAAACTGATGAGGAAATAGTTGAGGTAGTAAATTGTCATTTTGCATCAGTATTTACAAGAGAGAAACTAAATAGTCTTATGTATAGTACTCATGGGTCAAGGAAAGAGGTGTTTACTACCATTAGTGTGAATTGGAGGACGATAAATGGACTAATAGGTGAGTTAGATGCTACCAAGGCCTCCGGCCCTGATAATATTCATTCTAGGATACTTAAAGAAGGGGTAGAAAGTATCTCAATAGCTCTGGAGAAGTTGTATACTAGGTCACTGTAATATGAAGAAATATCTGATGATTGGAAGAAAGCGAATGTAGTTCCTATTTTCAAGAAGGGTAGTAAAGAGGATCCAAATAACTTTAGACAGGTTAGCCTAACTCCTGTAGTCTGTAAAATTCTTGAGAAAATAGTTAGAAAAGGGATTTGCCAACATCTAGAGAGGGAGGGGTTAATCAGCGATGCTCAGCATGGGTTTAGATCAGGTAGATGATGTTTGACTAATTTACTAGACTTTCTGGAGTTCGTAACAAATCAAGTGGATAAGGTAGAGAATGTAAATGTAATTTACTTGGATATTAGTAAAGAATTTGATAAGGTACCACATAGGAGACTAGTTCATAAATTAAAAATGATTGGGATATGTGGGGGTGTTTCAAATTGGATAGCTGAGTGGCTGAAAGACAGGAAGCAAAGGGTAGTGCTAAATGGTTTAAAGTCAGAGTGGAGGGATGTTATCAGTGGGGTTCCTCAGGGATCAGTCCTCGGTCCATTATTATTTGTCATCTATATAAACGATCTTGGGGAGGCAGTTAATAATAAAGTGTCAATTTTTGCGGATGATACCAAATTAGCAGCTGTAGTTAAAGATATTGATGATAATTTTAAAGTGCAGGGGGATTTAAATAAATTGTTATCCTGGGCACATAAGTGGCAAATGACTTTCACCCTCGATAAGTGCAAAGTTATTAACATGGGAAAAGATAATAGAGAATTTAACTATGAAATGGATGGGCTTTGGCTGAGCTCAGTAGAGGATGAGAAAGATCTAGGAGTAGTAATAAATAAGTCATTAAGGTTTTCTAAGCAGTGTATTAAAGCAAGAAATAGGGCAAATAGAGTGCTGGGTTTCTTTAAGAGAAATGTCAGTTACAAAAAGTAAGGAGGTTATTCTTAAACTCTATAACTCTTATGTTAGGCTACATCTAGAGTACTGTATACAGGCATGGTCCTCACATTTTACACACGATATTAACCTTCTCGAGTCAGTGCCACGGAGAGCAACAAAGATTATTCCTTCCCTGAGGCACCTTGAATATATAGATAGACTGAGGGTATTAAATATGTTCTCGTTCGAAAGGAGGTGTGTGAGAGGGGATAGGATTGAACTCTTTAAAGTTTTTTGAGTTAGATGATGGAAATCGGACTAGAGGTCACCACTTGAAAATTAAAAAGCAAGGGTGTAGGTTGGATTTAAGAAAATATTTTTTCACCAATATAGTGGTAGACTTCTGGAACAAATTGCCGCGGAGGGAAGTAGGTCGTCTCGAAATTTATATGTATTTAAGAGTGGGTTGGATGAGTTTATGGGAAGAGAAGGTTGTGATGGTTTCTAAGTTTTGTATATAATAATATTGTTTGTATATATCTATAGCTGCATGTTTTATTTCTTGACAAGGCTTGATTGGTGATACCCTTGTTTCTGTACGCAATCATCTGGATGAAGTTTTCTTGGGAGTTTGGGTTCCTTAAAAAGAGGCCGTTTGACTTGAATGACCTATGATGGGCCCTTGTGGCTTTTTTCATCTGTTATATTATATTGTGGGGGGCTTTGATTTCGTCTTCCCCTGGCGATTATTGATATAGTCCTATGTGGGTGGGTTTTGACGGATGCGGATGACCTTTGATAGGCCCTTGTGGCTTTTGTCATCCGTGAAATTATGTTATGTTATGTTATGGTTAGAGCAAGCTAGGCTAGGCTAGGCTATAGCAAGCTAGGCTACACTAGGCAATGCGACGCTAGGCAAGGATATACTAGCCTAGGCTAAGCTAAGCTATACTATTATATGCTAGCTGAGACTAGGTTCTACTAAGCCTGGCTAGGCTATACTAGGATACGTTAGGCAAGGCTATTCTAATCTAAGGTAGGATGAAGTAGGCTATACTATGCTAGGTTATACTAGGCTAGCTAGATTATATTAAGCTAGGCTAGGTTAGTCATGGCACTTCTAGGCTATTCTATTTTTGGCTAGGTTAACTTTGTTTGGCTAGGCTTGGATACTACTAGGCAAGTTTAGGCTAGGCTATCTAGGCTATACTAAGCTATGCTATGCTAGACAATACTACGCTAGGATAGGCTAGGCTATTTCCTACTAAGTCAAACTAACGTATGTGGCTATAAAATGTTATTTTAGGATAGGCTAGACTATGCTATGCTATACTATTCTGTGCTATGCTATGCTATACTATGCTATGTTATACTATGTTATGTTATCCTATGCTGTGCTATATTATGCAATGTTGTGCTATGCTCTGAACTGGTATGCAATAATATTCTATAATATACTATGCTCTCATCTGCTATGGTATATTATGCTATACTATGGAATACTGGGCTATTAGGGTGTGTTACTCTTTTCAACGTTCTAATTACATAGCTACTTGGTTAGCTACTTTAAAGTTTTAACTTATTTTTGTCATCTTGGGGAATTAAATGACTAATATTATATTAATAATTATATCTATTTCACTTTTGTTTCTTATTTCACCGTTTGAAACATATTCATCAGTGTGCTGAAGATTACGTGGCCTTTAGTACTACCCTGCTACCAGTGGGATTTGACCTACAATTGCTTTTAAAATGAGGACAAGACTGGCGCCATTCACACAAATGAACACCTAAATTCAAAATAGCAAAGTTGTTCCCATGTTAATTCCAAATTCTAGTTGAAGTTCTGAAATGTGGATGTGAGAAACTACCCAGCAGCCAATCTTGCAAAGGATATTTACCCAAAAGTGCTTGAAAAGTGGGAACGAGGGAACAGTTCTTTTCTATCGCCCGTTTTAAATTCAAGAGTCACAATCTTAAATAACCCCAAAAGTACTGACTGGGAGCAGGTCAAAAACATTTTCCTTGGGAGAGGAAAGTTAGACTTAAGATACTTTCATTACAAAACTAGACAATCTGTTGATATCTTCAGGCGCAAGTGAAAAATTGTTTTTTGCACTGAATTGGGCTGCCCTGGGTTCAAAAACGAAACTCCAATTAATTTGCATCACCTATGGAGGCGAAGATCTCTGTGAAGGAACTTGCTTTCATTAAAGGTCAGAGAGAAAGGATTACTTTTTTTGGACCACATCAGGTTTGCTTTCGAGATTAACTTGAGTAAAATAGATAAGTCAATAAGTAAAAGCTACAAGAAGGTGAAGGAAGAAGAGTTGCCTACCATAAGTAGGCCATTGTTTTAATGGCATGAAGTGAAATAATTTTCTTTCCTAAAGAAAATGAAGAACAAATAGCTGATGCTCAAGATGGAAAGGATTGAATTTATGAGGTGACATTAAAAATCCCACCACATTTTCAAATTCCATTAAAAAGGAATCCTGGAATTATTTTTGGGGGGAAGGGAAATAACATCATAACTATTCGGCTGATTCTAACAAAATTTATAAATCATATATTGTTTTACATTCTCTTTCAAATAATAGAATTGTCAAAGTCTTCCCAAGATTAGCCAGCGAATATTTTGTTTTGGCAATAACATCATAACTATTCGGTCGATTCTAACGAAATTTGAAACCCTTAAGGTTTTTACATTCTTTTCGAATGTTAGAATTGCCAAGGTCCTCCTAAGGTTACTACGGGAATTATTGAAAATTTGTAGGTCGTAAGGTCATAAATCAGCATAAGTGGGAGCACGTGATTTTTTGGTCAGCAGACCTTGTTTTAAAGGTAATAAATCGAAAACCAGAGCTTTGTGCGCCGAATAAATAGGAAAAGAATATTCAGATAGGCACGTAGAAAAGATTGAATCCATTATAAAAAAGGTGGAATTGTTACTCTGTACAAATACCATTGTTATTTCCAATTAGACAGTTCAGAATGCTTTTATTGAAGAAAAATGGTTGGGTGGTCGCATGGTACTTTTTAAATTGTGAAGTCCTGAGTTTTCCATTAGAGCTTGCAAACATGTTAAACTAGAGAATACCGCCATATCTGATTCCTCTTTCACTTCTAGTATTGACTTATTTTTATTGGAGAATTCTGCCCGCATTTTATCATTTTTTTTAGGAGGGGGGGGGGTAGAAGGTTTAATGTTCTCTTCCTTCATATGTCCGTTGGAAACGATAGTGGGAAATATAAAAGAGCTGCATAAGACGACCCGAGAGAGAGAAAGAGAGCAAAAGCTTATCTTAGGTGACTGGGGTCGAGGGGAGCGGCAGTCCCTCCCGGCTTCTTTTTTTTCATACACACCTTTAATGGATATCATTTTCCGACGCTTCCAAGGTTTTTGAACGGACAAACGACTTCGTGAAGCAAAATGAGTCTCATGCAGTCAAATGTCTCTTTTGTCGGTCGCCTGAACCCCTCCCCAAGATAGGTTATGGTCAACATTTCATTGGTCATCAGTGGTTTAATAACATAAAAATTATTGCTTCGTACTGCTTTTGGGAAAATCATGATATTTTGATTTTCTTTACGTTAATACTGTGTGGTTTTTATTATCCATAGCCCTATATTTTTTACGAACGAGATTTTTTGAAGGTTTGAATAAGATTTTTTCTTTTAGTTCGGTTGTCACCTAAGTAGATTTAATTTTTTTTATCGAAGTTATTTCTAATAATTCCTTTATAATATAAAAAATATAAAATGGTAAAGTTCAGAAATAAATATAAGTATCGAATTTTTGTGACTTTTTTAAAACTAAAAGAAATACAAATGGTGAAGTTCAGAAAATTTAGTAAAATTTTGGCATGGAAATTATTATAGCAAATTTAGATGGAGAAAAGAAAAAAGAATCAGGATAGGCCGTAGGACACAGACCGAAGAAGAAGAAGAAGAAGAAGAAGAAGAAGAAGAAGAAGACGAAGAAGAAGAAGAAGACGAAGACGAAGACGAAGATGAAGATGAAGATGAAGATGATGAAGAAGAAGAAGAAGAAATGGGTGTTCAGGGTGTTAAAATAAAGAGTCTATAAAGGAGATTAAAAAAGGCGGTCAAGATTAGCAAATAAGGCCGTAGGCCACAACCCGCACGGGTGCCTGTGTAACCAAGCTCTTCTTGTTCTCTATATGTGATATTTCAGTTGTTTTGATGCTGTAGATTAGATATATTATTGTTAGTGTCCATATATATATTCTGAAGGTAGGGGAATGAATTTAGTCCCCTTTAATTTATAAAGTGAGCATTTCTTTCATTTTATAATTTAACTACAACTGTACTAGAAACCTGTTTTAAATGAGTATTAGAAACTTGTTTTAAATAGCCATATTTTGTTTCATAGTTTTCTTTTTACCTAATTCTTGCTGTATTTACAAGTTTGCCTTGAATTTACATCAATATTTTTTACATCTCTCTGGACACTTTGCCTCTCCATACTTTTAAAGGTCAAGTGTATTGACTTATCAAATCAAACTTTAGTCGAGTGGTATTTGTCAATTAAATATACCGAAACTTAGGTAGCGGCGAATGCAATGAAACAAGCACGAACTTCGGTGTGGTTTAATAGCTGACTACATAAACCGATAGGAAATTGTTAATCGAAATCAATTTATAAACATGCATTGCTCGTTCGTTGCTTGTATATCCATTTTGCTTCAGCGAAATTTATTTGTTCATTCATTATTTGAAGTTAGAAAACGCAAGACTTCTAAGTGAAGTCTGACTAGAATTCGTTACCGGAGCGAAACTCCTGACGAATGTTGCATCTGAGTGCAAAAGTTTGTAATTGACGAACCAAAGGAGGGAGCGTCTGTTTTCCTCGGCTCTTTGCTTGCATGTAATGGTTCAAAGAACTTTGGAGGGTTCTATTTTTCATTTCCTTCCTATATATACTGAATGGAAGAGGTTCGTGTTTTATCTTTTTAGGTATCGGTTCTGTTCCATTCTCTCTTCTCCCACACTTATACTGTGTATTATTGTCATGGGTTAGCCGAGATTATTATTTTTTTTTATTGTGATTAATAAAGTGGGTCGTACGTTCGTACTTCCAGTGATCGCTTCAGGATCGATTTCTAAGACCGCTTTTCTTATTTTTATTCTATTGAATGAATATAAAGTGGAGTTATATCTTTAATATACTAAATACTGCCAACACAACTCGTTCAAGGAAAATTTAAACACTTCAATGAAAATAGACCTTTACTGTACATTAATCCATTCAAACAAAATACAACTTAAAAATGGTTCTTAAGCCCCGTTAATGACACTTGGTTTCTTTAAAATATACAAATAATCTACGTTAAACGCACGGGGACATGAAAATAGAATTGATTACTCACATAAGGTAGAAGGGTTTACTCATAGAATCAAAACGAAATACCTTCATTCTTATCTTGTCAGGAGAGTCGTCGTGAGTGTAGTTTATTTTCTTCTCAATAGAGGGCGTTACTTTGAACGAGCGGTGGATGAGTGACGCCATGCGTAATTTCGAGGTGACGGAGGAGAAGGGACCAAAACAAAACGCCGATTGAAGAGGCGATGCGTCGGGCGTTTATGACCTTGAAATGTTTTTCTCATACGAGGCTTGAAGATGGCTGTATGATTTTCTAGCGATTTGATGTCGCTTGTAGAGCTTCTCTTTTGGGTGACAAATCTATCTAGTTTGGGGTGTCCAACTCAGATAGGTAGGGTAAGATCACTTGACGATCTTTGGTAATCGAACTGTGTCGATTATGCTTGGTGCAATCTGGTATTGACCAAGAAAATGAAAGTCCTTCTTAACTTGCTGGGCGATTTCTATCCCGGCAAGTTCTTATCGAAATTGTGACGAAACTAAAAAGAGCAAGGGGAGACCCGAGGTTCCCTGGCTTTTAGACGTCTGGTATTTCTCTTCCTAGACATTTCTAACTTACGGAAAGTGGATTTCATGTTGAATCAACAGAAGTGAGTATCAATTCAACCGTGCTTAGCGTCATTTCGCTCTGGGAGAGCGTAATAAGAAATCGACAGTTTGAATTTTTGACTTGTTTGTTTATAAATACACCCTCGGAGAGTAGGCCTTTTGAGAAGAGGTCAGGAATAACTGTCTCCTAAATTTACCATTTTTCTCGTACTTGTATGTTACCGGAGACTGAGTAGTGTGGCTTAGAGAAACCCCAGGTGGGTTTTGTTTTACTTTCATTGTTTTTCTTCGCCATGAGAAAGACCTCGATATATATATATATATATATATATATATATATATATATATATATATTTATTTATATATATATATATATGTATATATCTCTCAAAGTAGCACGAAGAATGATGAAAATGAATCCATTAAACCACATTGAAAGACAAAACGGAATAATTTTTCCTTGCAGTAATATTTTTATTACCTTTTTTTCTAAAAATCCGTGCAGGGAAGCGATTCGAACCAGGCAGACTGAGGCAGCGAGCACCGCTTTGATCACAGTTAAAAGTATGCCGTTAGTACACTTCGCTACGCAGAGAACCACACTTTTAACTGTGATCAAAGCGGTGCTCGCTGCCTCAGTCTGCCTGGTTCGAATCGCTTTCCTGCACGGATTTTTCGAAAAAAGGTAATAAAAATATTATTGCAAGGAAAAATTATTTCTTTTTCTCTTTTAATGTTGTTTAATGGATTCATATATATATATATATATATATATATATATATATATACTCGCAACTTCTTAACTGCCTCGGTTAACTCGTATATCTCTACAATTATCTACTACGACTCTTCATCATTGACAAGAAATCCTTAAATACGTTTATTAGAAGTTAGGATTCGCTCTATTACCTTACATTCCTGTGACACGTGCAGCAATAAATTACCGTTTTAAAAAGAAATATGGACGAGTCAATTTCGGTTCTAAATAGAAATGAAGATGGACAAATTTCGGTTCTAAATCACAAAAGGAATGTGTACGAAGAATATATAGGTGCTAAGTTCTAAATTTATAGTCTTTCTTTTCTCTTTTTTATAATATTACTTATTTTTTTATAAATCTTATATCTAAATGACTCCCTTCACATCTGTTACAGTCATGTACTCAGGACCTTCACAAGACCTTAGAAAGAACGTCAGATCAAATCAACTTTTGAACGGTTTTTGAAATTCATTAAAATTTGCATATTTATTTGTATACCATAAATAAACATGAATCAAATAGACTCAAAGAAGTTTCCCTTCCTAATGCTAAATGGATTAATGCAGTGGTTCATAAAGACTTTAATAAAATGTACACTCTAGCATCAAAATAACACTCACAAACTTCCCAATATTAGCCTATGCTCTCGTTAAGAGAATAAAATATCAAATTAGAGAAATTCCTCTTTTTTTTCCAAGAGATTGCACACCCTCTGTAAATTACATACAGACGCCCCCTAAAGAGCCGCTCCTCAAGGATAATACTCACTGGACTAATGAATACTAGTGATTCCTCATGAAATATAGCTTATGTACTTTCCTGCTTCTCCAACAGCCTATTGGGAAAGGTTTTTCAATATGTAATTAACTATTGAGACTGAAATCACGCAATACATATATTTAATAAACAAAATTCGATATGCCAAATTTAATTAAAAGCAAAATAAACAACAGAATGGGCGGGAGAATTATATTTATTAATTTAATTTTGAAATAAAGAGAACCCAACGAAAATATATTTTTCAGTATATTTTTAAGAGAAGCTATATTAAAAATGGTCAAATTAGTGCGCTTGAATAAGTGAATTAGTCGCACAGCTTGAGTATCCAACAGCTATGACTATTTTGTGCGCTAGAGGTATGAAGATCATCCAATTCTCTTCTAATTCTTGCCATGCTCAACAAAGGCAAAGTGGAAATGCAATAAAATAATAGGAAGATGGAATTAGCCTTGATTGTTTAAGCGGAAAAATGGTCTAATATATTACGAAATAAAACGAAGGTATACTAATCTAAGAGTAATACAGTAAATCGAGTATTAATGGCATACGAAATAAAATTTAAAGAATCATGATTAAAGCGTGAAATGGGACAAACCCCAGCAATCTAAGTTTGAAGACTGACACCAAAGATTTCTAGTCAAATATTATGACTCATAATTCCATATTCTAACTCGTAATAAAAGATTTAATAAGGCACGAAGGGAAAAAATATCAATGACAGAGCCGCTTTAACGTCTAATTAACTCTAATCTTCTCACCACGCCTAATTCAACTACATCAACTTGAAACTCCGTTCAGCGTATGATTAACCCCTAATATACGTGACCCCATACCCCAACTCTCATTATGAGGTTGAGAGAGAACCTAAACATTGCAAGTTTAAATTCACAGCGGAGGCCTCCATAATGAATGCGGTGATCTCGTTCAGTGCCATTTTGCTCCATTTAAAATCACCAAAGGGCGTCTATATTTTATGTGCCTCACATATGGAAGGAAAATTGACCTAAGAGGAATTTACTTATTAATTTGAGATGTGTCCACTCGTCCAGGAGGGAATTTTACCCCTCATATTTACTCTTCTGCTTCAAGCGCATTTGAACCCCAAAAGTATAGAAGACATAGCGAAAGAGGGAAATTATTTGGTGTCTTTAGCATAATAAAACCGCGTTGAGGGAAAAGGAAGAGGGTTTTTGTAACCCACTCATTTTCAGTTTAAAAATGGAAATTACCATAATATTCAAGGGTTCAAAATGAAGGTAAGAGAGAGAGAGAGCGGCAAATAATGCAAATCAAAATTAAACTAATAAATTCCTTTATGTAAAATAAAGGAAAAAAATTAAAATACTATAAATTAGGATTTAGTTAATTTTTAAAATTTAAAGAGACAAGAAAATTCCATTTTACGAGTATAATATAAACACTAGTGCGAAAGAGACCTAAAATAGAAACTATCCAACCCCAACATTTTTTAAGATGCTTAAACAATACTACTCTTACAGATCCTATAATTACCCTATACCACAAGAAACCTTAATTTAATATTAGTAATTTTTCTTCACAAAAGCATCGAAAGTCTAAAAAGATCAACCAAATAGGACTTAACAAGTGGTTAATAACGTACTAGTTGCAAGTAAATTCTAGCCAGGCAATGTTGTCCCTGAATCCGAGTTTTACATTTCCAAACATCACTCTTAAATTCTGTTTCACAGTTCAATCTCTTTCTCAATTAAAAAAATAAATAAAATTATCTTGGGTGCCAATGAAAATTGTTTCCATTTTCTCGAAATTTCCTCTATAAAATTGATTGTATTTTTCAACAGGGTTGCCTCGATGCTAATAAAAAATCCAATTAAAAATCGTATTTACACTCTATAGATAAAATCACTTCTCTATAAGATGAAACGGCAATTTCTAACTCCTAACTGTCATAAACTTCACACAGCTTTCATTCTTTCACTTAGAGTTTATACAAGAATCAAAATCCATAAATAATATATTCAATCATATGAATAATTATTAACGCAGTATATTTTATCTCATCCATGAATATAAATTAGCAAATAAACAGGATTTTTTACAAAATATTTTTTATATTTGTCTTTTACTTTTGCACTACTCTTTTAAATATACTAAATTATCCAAAATATTTATTATTTTTAGATTGGGAATAAGCTCGGAACCGAGAAGAGTTGGAAACATTTCTTTTCAAAATAGAAAAGATCAATTTTGGCTAAATCATAAGTGACTCCCCCCGCGCGAATTCACGCTACTCTGTAAGGAAATCATAAGTACTGAAAAATAACAATAAATATTGATTAAAAGAGTCAACGTTACTTTTAAGAAAGGATGGAAGCTGGAAAACAAATGCCAAAAGCAACCTCGGTAGAGGTATTTTATGGATCTGTGAAAACCTCTTTGAAAAAATATGTAAAATAAATAGCTAAATAGAAAATAGCTAAAATAGAAAAAAAAAGTAGTTTTATTTAGCAACGAAAAATAGTCCAAAAATTAAGTTCTGAAATATTTGGTAAAAATGTAGCCAATGTGAAACAAAAAGTTTTTAAATAAAAAAATCACAAGTATCTAAAAGATGAGACTGTTTATGGTACTAGAAACTAAGAATTCGCTCACATCTCCTTATTTGCAACCATAAACAGGAATAGTTAAAGCCGAGTTTAAATCCTTTAAGAGAAGTACACAACAAATGTGGGAGAATTGAAAAAAGGGAGAAGTTGGGAAAATGATATGACTTTAAAATTTGAAAAGAGAACGTAGCTTGTCTTAACCAACGATGGCAATAAAAAGTTAAACCTGAAATGTTTGGAAGAGATTATTTTAAAACAATACAAAAAGAATCCATAATATCAATTCATCCATTCTTATATCACCGAATTATCCCATCAATACCAAGTATATAAAAAACTACTACAACCATAGAACATTAATATACAACGAAAAATATGCGTATTACTATAGCAACGCTCAGAGACTAAGAGAACCGCTATATTTCACTCTTTTATCTTTGACGATGATACAAAAGAATTTTAGCTGGAGATTCGCTGCTTTTTTCGAAACTTGTATTACAACACTTATTCCTTAATAATTCCTTATCCACTATTTTCTTCGTTTACCAAAAGCTTTCTCGGGTAGAATCTAGGATCTCCATAAAAAAAGAGCCAATAGATGAAAGGGAGGAGAAAATGTAAGCGAAATAGTATGCAAAGGAAAACGTGAAGGGAATATTATGATGTCTCCTTTTGGCTACAATTCCCATGGGATTCCAGCTCGTTTTATGGATTCTTATTCCAGCGCAAGGCGTGTTTTTACTATTTCCATGAGCGATGTACGAGGAATAAAAATAAGAAGACAGAGAGTGGTATGTCAAGCTTCAATAAATAATTACTAAGCGTCATAAATATCTATAGTCCTAGTGATTTGGCTTGGATGTATATAAACAAAGTTTCTTGGGGTTTCACCAATAGTTCTACCAAACTGAATATATTCTGAAGCCAATTACTCAGTATTTACTAAACTGACAAACATAAGACACAGCACTTCGTTTAATGCTAAAGTCCGAGGTCATAGGCACAAATACATGCACAAATTTCTAAAAATCATACAACAAGCAAATATTATTCTTAATGACACTTAAATCTTATGCTATTCCAAATGCATGAATTCACGAAATTCAACATAACCAAACACACTCATTTAACCCTCATCTCCATCATGCATCTATCATGCACCTATATAACAAGCACCTATCACAGAAAGACACACACATACGATATTCAAACTTAAAGAGTCACACAGTTACGTCTACATACAATAGTAACAAAAACATAAAATAGGAAAATATATGTATGTTTTTGTGTTGAAGTAGATTTTGCTATCATACCTTTTTTCGTTTACATCCAAACATTATCAGCTACACTACCAAAATGATGTGAATGTGTGGTTGACTTTTGATTATTTTGGTGTGGGCAGATGATTCACAAAGGAAGAAACCCCATTTTTTCGACTCTAAACAAACGTCGTTTAATGAACCGATGCAAAATAATTTTTAGACCTAAACACACACCCGAGTAAAATGCAAAAGTAGGAAATATTGGTACATAATTACCTAGACCCGTCCGCAAAACCAAATGTTTTCATTAATTTAGTCCATAATTTGATGTTTATTACTGGGGTGGAAGTACGTTAAAGCGTTCTTTCCCCCTTTAACTTTGGGTTGATAAAATTTTACTTCGGATTTCAAAAAATTAATCTATTTTTGACTATGAAAAAGCAGACCTTTCTATGTATAATACTTGAAACGCTTCAATAATAATATGAGAAGAAAGCGTCAGTTAAGGAAAAAAATCTTTAAAATGGTATTTTAATTAAGATTTGAAACTTTATTTATTCTTTATACATTAGAAGTAAATTGAAATATTTCAAGCCTTTATATGTTTTAAGGTTGATAATTATGGTTTATACATGAAAATCAGAAATCGCATTACTTAATATTATTTGAATATTTCATTTTGTTTTTTAGTTAATTTGTATTGAAACCGTATAAATAACGTCTAGCGATCAGTATTTTTCAGTAAATTGAAAAAAATTGATGAGGAGAACTGGTAGTTTGACAGTTGCCCCGCAGATGATCATTAAAACCCTCTGTAAGGAAAGTAAGATACAGAAGGTTATTGCTAAAAAGAGTTTCTGTTCAAAGAGGGCTAAAAGAATATTAATGAAAAGTTGAGTATAACTGCAAAGTGGATTTGGAAAAGGTGAACGAGTAACAATAATGTCTGTAGGTTTGAATGTGAAAAGTTGATTCAAAAACCCGGGACAGCTTCAAAAGGAATGGCTGGTGTAAGTGCATCAGGAGCCAAAACGTACAGGCCTCTTCAAGAAAGAGACTACAACTGGCGTATTCTTAATATCAAGCCACTTCTAAGTCAAAGACAATGTCACGTTTTAGCTACGCTGAGCAGAAAAAGACCATGACCATTGCAATGTGCCCCTACATTTGATTGTATAAGTGAACATAATTTCCAAAAGTGGTGCATTTCTCTATTGGTTATCCTTATCTGATTGATCTTATGAATATTTTAATAATATGAGATACTAGATTGCTGATTTTTATGAGCAATAAGCCTTAATCATCAGAAGTAAAAAACTAAGAAAATATGAAAGTTTACTTATTCCTTATATAATTACCAAAATAAATAAACCTTTTCACGATATTCTAAGTGACCTCACCACGGAATTTCTCCCTCATCCTCCATTTTTGTGCACCATCTGTTTATCATCTTTTTTGATCACTGCAAAATCATCTAGATAGAATAAACTAGTGAAGAGGTGGAGACTGATATAAATGCTTAAAATTCATCGAGCATTTAAAACACGTTATTCTTAATAATGATACTTTCTGATTTATGTTAACAATTGTCCCTCATACTTAACTCACTTAACTCATACTTAACTCACCTAAGGGGAAAGATAAAAATAGGAGTTGTGGAATTCAGTGATAACTCAGCTTGCGTAAGTGATGTGATCGAAAATGTTCATCCCGGCACACAGAGGTTTTTGTGATTAAACCAACACGAAGCCTACGGGTTGAGCTGGATGAAAATAGTCATCTTGCTGTTGCGGGATTAATATTTAATTAAATAATCTACATATTACACGCTACTTTGACTCATGATTTTTTCTAGATTTTTGTTTCGTTTAAAAAAACAGTTATATGTACAAGTTGAGCAAAAGCGAATTTGAAGAAGGAAGGCGGATACATCATTGTTGAGAGAGGGTCTAAGGTTCTTAATATGAATTGATTCAATTATCCGTAGACCTATTAAATCATCATTGAAAGAATCTATAATTTTAAAATCATTAATGGTGGCATCAGATTTGCAAAGGATAATATGATCCCGAACGGGGGAGCATTTCTTGCGCGTGTCTTATAATAACCAACTAATTAATATAACTCACCCTTATCCATTGTTTCTTGCTCTCCATTGCTTTAGTGGTGTTTCTACAACTTCTGTGACCGGTAAGATTTCAATTTTTTAAAACTTTAAATTAAAATTTTTGTGCACTTAGCTGTCATAAATTCCCCCGCCCCCCCTATGCTCACAATTTCTCAATTCTTGTTTAAATAATTAACTATTTATGATTTATCACTATAAAATGTAGATATGTATATACATGTATATTCATATATACGAGGGGCGGTCAATAGGTTATGCGAATCGGTAGGGCAAAACAGAGGAAGGGGGATAGCTGTTTGTAGGGGATTTAGGACAGATTATGACAAGTCAGGCCCTGCAGCCGCACGCTCCTGCCTCGTCTATTTAAGAAGCAGTAGCTGATCGCAGATCGTCAGGCACAACTTTTTCAACAATGGAGAAAGCTGAGAACCACGCAGTGATCAAATTCTGACCAAGGAAGGCAAGAATGAAAAACAGATCCATGAACGCATGGTTGCAGTGTACACCGATACCGCCCCTTCCTATGCAACCATTGATCACTGGAATAGTGAGTTCCGCCATGGCCGTGAGTTCTTTAAAGATGACCCGCGTCTAGGACGCCTGTCAGACGTGACCAACAAGGACAATGTGGCCTGTGTGGAGAGGATGATCCTCGAAAGTCGACGGGTGAAGGTCGAATAAATCGAGCGAGAACTTAGAATATCAATGGAAGTGTTATCAACATCATCCACGACAATTTGGCCATGACCAAGATCTCTGCCCGTTGGTTCCATAGGAACCTCATGCCCCATGATCGACTTCAACGTCGTCAAAGTTTACAATGCCAGAGTTGCTTAAGCTGCCCTGCGTGAGTGCGGATTGGAGTAGCTTAACTACCCCCCCCCCTACATTCCAGATCTGGCACCTAGCGACTACTTTTTATTCTGGCAGCTCAAGGCTTCACTCTGTGGATGCCAGTTTGGGGACGATAAAGATGTCCAGCTCGCCGTCCAGGAGTGGATTGAAGAGCAGGGACAAGTGGCGCAAGTGCATTGAAGTCGAGGGTAGTTATATTGAAAAATAATAAAACACTTTTCCTCATATCTCGTTTCCTTATATCCGAATTGCAAAACTTATTGACCACCCCTCGTAATTGTACCTTCCAGTCCAAATTAATTTCAATGTTAATTGTTTTGGTCTTTAAAAGCTAATTTTTTCTCAATAGAAATAAAGAATGAATAGTCATTCTCTTTGCCATTGTATTCTCACTCAAGATTAAACTGCGTCTCACTAGGAGCAGTCCCTTTATATATATATATATATATATATATATATATATATATATATATATATATATATATATATATATATATATATACCACGTAGGAAAAAGGAAAGATTGATTGGAGTTAGTACTTTCGTTATCTTAACATTTTCAAACTCATAATGGCTTATAAAATAGAGACACCGTATTTATACAAAGCAATGTTGTACCTATAAGGTGAGATTTTTTAGGACATCAAATCAAATTTATCAGAGGTTATAAAAAATCTGACCTTATAGGGAGAACATTGCTTTGTATAAATACGGTGTCTCTCTATTTTATAACGTCCACCACATACACCAATACCACCTACTCCCCCCCCCCAACACCAACACCTCCTTGACCACCACCTATGCCATCTACACCACCTCCATCTAGACCACTAACACCTACACACCACCACATACGTTATCTAAACTTCCACCATCATCACGTACACCACCTACGCCGCCTACACCAGCACCACTTATACCACCAACACCAGCTACACCACCACTGCCTGCGCCATCTACACCTACACCACCAATTCCACCTAGACCACTAACACCTACATCACCTACACCACCACTACCACCTCCACCTCCACCTAGACCACTAACATTTACACCACTACAAACAACATCACCTACATCAGTGGAAATTACACTATCACCACCTACACCTCATACTTTCAACACTGCGCCTACACCTACACGAACACAGCCTACACTACAGGTACACCACCGCCACTACTTCAACATAAACCATGGCCACCTACACTAACTACTTAAACAACAAAGAACACCACTTACACCACATACACAGCCATCACGTACATCACCTACGCCACCTACACTACATACATCACCACCAACTGCACCACCCTACCTACACCACCAACATCAACACCAACACCAAAACAACCTAGACCACTACCACCTACATCCCCGAACCTAAAACACCTATACTACTACCTACACCACGAACACTTACCCCACCACCAACACCACCAGCACATGCACTTGCGCCACCTACACAAACACCACCTACACCACTACACAACCTACACCACGAAACAACCTACAAAACCACACCGCCACAACCTACAAAGCCTAGACCACCACCACCTACATAACCACAACTTACACCACCACCACATACATAAACACAACTTACACCACCACCACATACATAAACACAACTTACACCACCACCACATACATAACCACCTCCTACCCCACCTACTACCCCACCACATACATTACCATTATCTACATTATCACCACCTACATTACCACCACCTACACCATCCCCACCCAAGGTTTTCCGTGGAATTATTTTGTGAGGCAATAACATCAGAACTATTCAGCAGATACTAACGAAAGTGGAGATCCTTAGGTTGTTTTACATTCTCTTTCGAATGATGTAATTAAAAGAATCCTTCCAAGGTTAGCCGGGAAATTATTTAGCACCAACTTTATAGCCATTCGGCCAATACTAACGAAATTTAGAATCTTTATGTTGTTTTACATTCCCTTTCGAATACTTTAATTTGCAAGATCCTCCCAAAGGTAGTCCGTGAATTATTGAAAGTTTTGAAGGACGTAAGGGCATAAATTAAATAAGTGTGAACACGCGACTTTTGGTCAGCAGACCAAAAGTACCTGGTTAAGCCATGGGTAAACTTGCCAAGAAGATAGATGTGAGTAAGGCAACTATCTACAGAGGAGTGCATCGGGACATTGGATACCACTCGTATGTCCTGAAAAGGCACCAGCTTCTCACTTTGGCTACTAGAGAGACTCGTAAAGTGGAATCATAACCATTTATCAATGAAGCATAGAACGATGGCGCCAGCCTTCTTCTTTTCTTCTCCGACGAGAAAATATTTCCAAGGATACGAAGGTGAAGCGGCAAAATGATCCCTGGCTATGTGAATAACAATTGGTAATGCCTACCGTCATGAGCAGCAAGATTTCAGCTTCTTTGGTGGTTTTGAGCTTGGTCAGCAGGGAGGGCCCCGTTATTTACCTCCTCACATTTTCCCTCACTCCCTCCATGCTAATCCTTTTTTTAAATGAATCTTTCCACTTACCAGGTGGTGAGGAGTAACACTCTGACCAGTCTCACTTCATACAACAATTAATGACAAATCACTGCTAATAATTTGTGAAAGATCTTTTTCTTAATCTATTTAAAGTTCTCTCAAATGTCAACATTCATATACGTCTATAATTTGATTTATTTAATAAATACATTTAGAGATTCAAAGTCCAATAAATTTTTAGTTGATTATACTTAACGAATCTATTCTTTACAATCTTAGGTAAGCAATAATGCCATCGTGCGGCGACTTGATCCATCCATCTCAGAGAAGGATTTATGTGATTTATGTCATCATGGAAGTACTGTGGATTATAATGTTTAGATTAGATGCTTTGTCAAAATTGCCTTAGAAATTGGTTATTACTTACCTAAGGTTGTAAGGATTAGATTCGTTTAGTATAATCAATAACATAGTTATGGTACTTTGAATCTCTAAAGTTATTTATTAAATAAATCAAATTATAATCGTATATGAATGTTACAATTTGACAGAACTTTAAAATGATTGAGAAAAAGACCTTCCACAAATTATTAGCAGTGATTTGTCATTAATTGTTGTATGAAGTGAGGCTTGTCAGAGTGTTACCCTTCACCACCTGGTAAGTAGAAATATTAATTTTAAAAAAGGATTAGCATGGGGAGGAGTGTATTAAAAGAGGCTAATACTGAAAATAACAAATATACGGTAGGATTGTACAGATAAATATTTAGTTAAGTTGAGGCAGCGCGCTACATATTTTCTAGTATATTTCCTTTTGGGAGCAAAAGCTAAGCAGATGACATGTTAAAGGATTTTTAAGGATATAAAAATGAATGGGTAAACAAAAACAGATTTTGACACGATTTTCTGGCTCGGAAACGAGTTTTCACCAACAGCGACAGGAAAAAGACCCTTGCCTTTGCTCAAGACAAATGCAAACCCTGGTTTTGACGTCCCAGACAAACAATTTTCAAAGAGATCCCTCAAAACTTAATGACCTAAATAATGCAACCGTTTACGAGGCACATTGAAACCTACATGAACGTTTGCCTACGCAGGCACGGCTAACAAATTCACTGTACGTGCTTGTGTTAGAGGAAGGTTATACGTTTACATGTTTATTTTCATATAAATATTTCTTTGTAGTGTAGCAGCCTATAAAATACGATGCACATTTAGATTAAAAAGAAAAAGAAATGTAAGGATTGTTTAATTTGTCTTATATCCTATTAGTGAAAAAAGGTGAAAAAAAATTTACGCCGTAGGTGATTAGAAGTTCTATTTTATTTCATATCTGCCTGTCCGAGAAATCACAATATTTAGCAATTAGTTACTCATTATTCACCAAAAGAATCGGGTATGCAAAAAAATGATTAATTAATCAAAAACCCAATTGAATTTTATATTATAATATATATATATATATATATATATATATATATATATATATATATATATATATATATATATATATATGATGAAAATTAATGCAATATCGCAAGGAAAGATGAGGAATTAAACCACATTCTTGGAAGACAATTTAATTCAGAACAGTTTCGGTGTATCTCACACCCTTTTTCAACTGACACTGGATAGAAAATATAAGAAAAGTGCTTACAAACATAACACAGGATCAGGTCGTGAAAGATCCCCTCTTTTTTCCCCCAATCCCCTACCTGTGTCTAATCAGGGAGGGAAGGGGGGGGGGAAGCCTAAACATATTGAAGGGCTGACATTTTACTATTTTGTTTATTTG
This sequence comes from Ceratothoa steindachneri, assembly GCA_963969495.1. Classification (NCBI taxonomy): domain Eukaryota; kingdom Metazoa; phylum Arthropoda; class Malacostraca; order Isopoda; family Cymothoidae; genus Ceratothoa; species Ceratothoa steindachneri. Next base: position 98,484,991 of record OZ018321.1, on the reverse strand, counting down.
CTTTCGTATTACAGGATTAAAAGAAAATTGACCCTCAGATAGATTTAAATTAGGAACTAACGATGTCAAGCTCGATTCTACGATTCTTCTCTTAACATAGTTAGCCGATTTAAATACCATTTTACTTCCATTGAAATCGATCGAATGATTCGAGTCTCTAACATGGCAAAATATCTCCCTGCTTTCGCTGCCCACTCTAATATCTCTTTTGTGTTCATACAATCTCTTGTCTAGATTTCTCCCCGTTTTCCCTATATAAACTTTATGGCGATCGTTGCATGGTATTGCATATACTCCTATGTTATGATGTTCTTTGGGTTTCCTGGCAATCTCCAATTGGTTTAAGGGATTATTATATTTAAAGGCTAGATTAATACCCACTTTTCCAAATATGTCCTTTAAACTATTTCATTTATTATTAAATGGCAATTTTATACATTTGTTGAAGTCATTAGTGCGGGAAGGCTTATTACCATAGAATGTTTTCCTAGCTGCAAAATGGGAGGACGATATGAACCAATCGGGGTAATACAAATTAGAAAAAATGGTCCTGATAATGACAATTTCTTCATCTAAATAGAAAGGATGACATGTTTTGTATGCTCTAAGGAAAAGGTTAGAAATTACCGATTTTTTAACAGTATTATCGTGAAACGAAAAATAATCTATATAGGCATTCGAGTGGGTTGGTTTCCTATAAACGTAAAGTTTTAATTCATGGTGATCTTTATTAATGAGGACATCTAAAAAGGGTTATCTATTATTATATTCCCATTCATATTTAAATTTGATGGAGGCATTCAAATTATTCAAATTATTAAAAAAGGTATCAAAATCATGGCCATTAGGCCATACAGAAAATAAATCGTCAATGTACCTTAACCATATAAAGTTAGGGAAAGAAATTGTGGGAAGGAGTTCAGTCTCAAAATATTCCATGAAGAGACATGCAAATATCGGAGATAAACTATTTCCCATGCTTAGGCCAAATATTTGTCTACAAAACTCATTATTTACTCGAAACACATTGTCAGAGAGACATAATTCAACTAAATCGATAAATTTACTCGTAGAAATAGGAAGATCCAAATTAAGTCTAGGCATGATTTCCCGCAGAAGGCCCATGGTTTAGTCAACCGGAACTTTGGTAAACAAAGAGTTTACATCAAAGCTCATAAGTTTTTTATCCGGTAATTGCAAGTGGTTGAGGCGGTCAACGAAATGTTGAGTGTTCATAATGTGTGCAGATGAGATTCTTCCAACTGCTGGAGATAAATGCTTGGCGAGCCATTTGGAGAGCTTATAAGTGGGAGAATTAATTTGGAAATGATTGGGCGTAAGGGACATCCCTCTTTGTATGGGCTCCCAAAGACCCACAAAGAGGGATGTCCGAAAAGCCTTCTCAAACTGACAGCACCGACTATTTGATTACCTTTTTCAAAGTCTGTGGATAACAAAAAAGATTTCTGCGTTATGAAGATACGAAGATTTTAAGAATTATTATATCGAACTCGGAGCAGACACAAAATGAACCAGAGTATAAATTTCCCAAAAAAAGCAACGGGAGGATTATTAAAAAATGTTAGCAGGGAATGATTAATCGCATCAAGATATACATACCAAGATGACATAAAGCTTGCATTCATTATTCGCCCCGAAAAGTACTTGGTTTTGTCTCTCACGGGGACCTTCCTTCAATTTTAGGGAAATCGCACATCCTTTAAATCCTTTGAGCCCCTAAAGGGTCCTTCTTTTAGACATTCTATATATACATCCCACCCATTGTCAATTCCCATAACTAACCACTTTTTTAAGTGCATTTTTTCATTGCCTTTCTGTCGGAACCTTCCAAACATCCCTTCTTCCAAGTAACCCAAAAGAGAGATTTGTGGCACAGAAATTTGGATCTCAAGAGTGAGATTATCCCTCATCTATCCTCCTTAAAATCTGGCATTAGTATCCCTTTAATATTTTGCTTCAAGTTTCAACCTTAAAGGGCCAATAATGAGTCCAAGTCTACCATTCGTTCAGGCTGTGCATGACAAATGCTCCAAATAGTCAATCACATTATACGCCGTAATTGGTTCAGAGTGACACTTTAATAATAATATTGTGTTAAGTGATGGCGTATTTGAGGTATATTTATAAATATACTAGAAAACACATTTATAAATAAAATAAATTAAATTCAGTAGAATTTAATACGTTATTGAAGTATTTCAAGCGGTACTATGGAAACATTTTGACACAGTTTTGTCTCAAAACAGGGTTGCCAAATTTCCCATATGAGATCTTTTGCAGCTTATTTAACATTATATATTTATTTAACTTTTAAATGGGAATATCACAAAAGTATCCATATTAACACTTAGCTATTTTTCATTTTATTGCTATAATTGCTTTTTCAATTATTTATTGGAAACATAGTTCAGCAAAGCGTGGCAGAAGCCAAGCAAAACCATTTGAGGATTTATAAAACATATAAATAATTATATCGTATAGTTAACTTTTGTCCGAAACAATTTTAACAAATGTGAGTCGACTATTTCGGCAAATGTACCAGTACCTCAAACCTTAATCTTATTCGCAGATTTCAAAACCAACCCAAGTTCTTAACTTACCGGGGCTTCTGCTTTCGCGGAAAGGACTTTCTTTCCTTCGTAGGGGACTGTTCAGGGGACGTACTGGACTCCGCGTGGTAAAGTAAATCTGCAAAATAAAACAAACTTTGAAAGCTCCAACTAAAACTGAAGTTAGGTTAGGGTTTTAAGTTGTTGAACTCCCCCCCCCCCACAAAAAAATAAAGGTATGTTTTAAAATATGGTCATGTATAAAAACGGAATTGTTTAAAAATCACCAAAAAGATAAAAAGATTAATTAATAAATTATTTTTAGTTGGTAAAATTACGAGGTTTTTTCGTGACCAAACTACTTCAAAACAGTTGCAGCCAAAGCGTTAGAGGTCCGGAATTAGATATTTTTTACTTTATACGAAGAGCACAAAACAAGTGGAAAGAAAACAGAGGGGGGGGAGGAGAATGATTAAGAAAAACAAAACAAAGAGGACTCAAAAAATGCTCTCTTAAATGAATATATAAATTAAGTTCCCACTCTACTTAAATGTTTCCCACTAGACATTTTACATAAAGACATTTCCGAGAACTAAAAACAAACAAGACGCTTCAAATAATTAGGCTACACATGATATTTTGGATTTGAGTAGAGGGGAAAGGTGTCCCAGTTTTATTTTTCTTGAATTTAAAGCGCAGTAGCAAAGAAGAGAGAGTTTTGTAAAGAAAGTGGGGAGATAGAGAAAGTGAAGGTGTGTGGAAGATATATAGCCACATATATCCCTGCTGTAATAGAGTCATGCAAAGAAAATGCGCGGGTTGGGGCCGAAGAGCAAATGAACTCCCAAATTTCACCTGAGATCCCCTTGCCGGCCGTGGTTCATCAAAATGAAGTTTTCATACAATGAATAGAAATATAAGGAGTAAGTAGGGTGAAGAGGGAGATAGATAGAGAGAATACGAGTAATAATTAATAATAGGTATGTATGATTCCTTGCTTAATAAGTTTCTAAACCAACTCTACGAACCCAAATTGTCTTTCAGTACTTGCAAAATTATCTCTATTAGCTTTTTTTCAATAGATTTAATTTTCATGTAAAAAAAAAAACTGTTTCAGAATATCTGGAGCTGCATTTGTTCCCTCTTTACATGCCATCGCTGTAATCTAGGCAGCTCTATAGGAAGCACTTTTCGGTCAAGTAACATGACAGGCAAACCCCTAAACCGTAAAGACCCACCAGCTATTAGACATTATCTCGTGAAATGTAAAACCGAATTAATCATTGAAAATTTTAAAATCTTATCCCATTGCAATATTGAATGTTCGCTCTGTTCTTAATTTTATATTTATAAAAATGATAATGCTTCTATAAACGTCTATTCACCTGTATTCCATGGCTATATATATAGAGAGATTTTGCAGTTGTATATAACTTTTAACTATCAATTGTAGTATGTTCCTTTTGTTATCTTATTATTTAACCCAAAAGAATTATTTTTAAAAAGTGACAAAAAAGAATGACTTTAAATCTTTTTACAATTTTTCGAAATTAATTAATCAAAAACTGTAAGTGTCTAAAACATTTAACCGAATAAAAGTATTTTTAGAACATTAAAAAAAGTAGGTTGTTTTAATACTTACTGAAGAGGGTCTATCCTAGACAGTGAATGATGGATTTAGATTAGCGGCTAATATTTCTAGGTTTTAGGCTCGAAAAAGTGACGCTTGATAGAGAGGGAAAGGGAGTTCCTCAACGGTAGTTAAAATCATGTTAGTTAATAATGGTACTGCACTAAAATCTTCATTGAGAGTAGGTATGTAGTGTTTTATATATGAAGTTTCAATGGTTCTTAGGCATTGGAGGTTGGCATTAGAGGCTAATAGTTTAAAATTTTGACTAGAGATATCGGTCTTACAATTTATGGCGTGTTCCCTAACAGAAGACTCCTCCCTTCCATTCAATATTTTTTGCGTGCGCCACTAATCCCCATATGAGCATAGAACCTAGATCCAAGATTCATAACAGTGCTGCCAATATAAGAAGCGCCAGTACAACTGAGACATTAAATAAATATACAGCATCACAGCGGAACTCCAAAGAGATTCTGCTGAAGAAACTCGTTATTGATAATTTTTTAATAAAAACAATTTTGTGGTTAATTTTGGAAAAATTCTGTTTAAAATAAATAGAATCTTTATTTTAAAACTATCGTTTAAAAAGCGAATCCCTGAAAATACCAAATATATGGGAATTTAAGAGACATTTATGAAGAGTTAGGGGGATCACTAAGTTCATCAAGCAACTTTTTGGATACTCTATCATACAAGTCAGAAGGAAATAAATTCTTTATAAAATATTTTTGAGAAAAATAAATTCATTATGAATGTAATGGTAGGTGGACGTTAGAAAGAAACTTCTATGTAGTAAGGCTTTTATTGTGCATATTTTGTACTTGAAATCTCAGAAACTCAAGTAATTTTAGCCTAATCCTCTGAAAGTCTTCTTTCGGTAAAGAAGAGCATCCTATCATTTGACTGTATTTCTATGGTGAATTTGATGTTGGGGTGGGTGTAAAGAGTTAAACGGAATAGGAAATGTTGGCTATGTGCAGGGTTTTCGAAAATTGAGAAAGAGTCATAAAAAACGGCAATAGAAGGATGGTTTGTAATTTAAATTAGCGAAAAAAATTTATCCTCAAGCTGTGTCATGAAAAGGTCAGCTGTAAGTGGTTCTCCCATTGGAGAGCCCATTGCAAAGCCATAAATCTGGCAATGGACTTTATTATTAAAAGTGAACCAAGATTCAGACAGATTTAATTGCAGACCATTTTTAATTGGATTCGCGAAAATCCATGAAAGGTATGTTAGAGATGGAACACCCTTTTTAAAATTAAATTTATTATTTATATAATTGATTATTTTTAATTAATTGATGATTTAGTTAATTATTTTATTTATTAAAATGCCCCAGCTGTACTGGCGCCTCTTACATTGGCAGCACTGTTAGGTCTCCTGGAGCTAGGTTCTCTGCTCATAGGGGGATTAGTTGTGGCACACGCAAAATATTACCAACTACTGTTTGTAATTGACTGTAGTACTCCCTTAACCTCTCTCTCAAGCATCTCTTTTTCGAGCACGAAACGTATAAATATTCTAATCTAAATCCACCATTCACTCTCTAGGATAGATCCTCTTCAGTAAGTACTAAAGCAACCAGCTTATTTTAATGCTCTAAAAATACTTTTATTCGGGTAAATGTATTTTGCCCTTACAATTTTTAATTAATTATGTTTTTTTAAAATTTAAACAAATTCAAAACATTCCTTTTTGTCAATTTTAAAAATAAGGTTTTAATCTTAACTAGTTTTTTTTTTATTTTTAGTTAGTTTTAAAGTAATTACGACAATCACTTGTTCTTATTTTAACCAAATTTAAAACTTATTCTTCTTATAGTTTAACATTAATATACATTTTATTAGTATGTCAAAATGAGTTACTTCTAAACCTATTCAATGTCTTTTTTACCACTGCCTGTTAAAATTTTCTGTATATGTAGAAATTTTAGTAATCTTGTATTAAGGCCTAAAGATGAAAAATTGTAGTTTTCGAAACGTTGTGTGGAAAATTGAATGATGTTACATCCGTTTCTGGTGGCTCTGGGTAGGATTTCTCCTCAATATTTAATGCAGGCTTCACGGCCAAGCTCCGTACAAGTACATATATATATATATATATATATATATATATATATATATATATAAGAGAAAATAAGAATTGGACGCGAATGAGCAAATGAGACAAGAAACTGGAGTTTTTTTAAAGGCAAGAGAGCGGTACATTAAAAGAATCCAGAATTAAAGGGAGCAGAGGGGGGCACAGTAAAGGCGATCTTTTACCGAGAAGACAGAAATAACGCCAGGGGAAAAAAGTTTTGAATTCCCGGCCGGGACTCGAACCCGAGTCTACTGATTGCCGGTCAGATGCTTTATCGCTAAGCTACCAGGCACAGTAACTATATTTCGCCCAAAGCGTTACCCCATCAAACCCAGTATCTCCCTAAGCTAGGAACCTCCAAGGACTTTTTATACCACATCCCTTACCCGCTCACAATTTAAAGGCTCACTGTCCATGTCACATACAAAGAAAGCAACTACAGGATCTGTGGGTGATAATAGAACCACCACAGGGCTATGCCATTTTTATTTTCTGTCTTTCAAATAAAATTTGAAGACAGAAAGAAAGATGCAGAAACCTGGTGTAGCTGACTATAAATACATATAGTACAAGAGAAAATAAGAATTGGACGCAAATGAGCAAATGAGACAAGAAACCGGATTTTTTTAAAAGACAAGAGAGAGGCACATTAGAAGAATCCAGAATCAAAGGGAGCAGATCCTGTAGTTGCTTTCTTTGTATGTGACATGGACAGTGAGCCTTTAAATTGTGAGCGGTAAGAGGATGTGGTATAAAAATTCCTTGGAAGTTCCTAGCTTAGGGAGATACTGGGTTTGATGGGGTAACGCTTTGGGCGAAATATAGTTACTGTGCCTGGTAGCTTAGCGGAAAGCATCTGACCGGCAATCAGTAGACCCGGGTTCGAGTCCCAGCCAAGAATTCAAAACTATTTTCTCCTGGCGTTATTTCTGTCTTCTCGGTAAAGGATCGCCTTTACTGTGCCACCCTCTGCTCCCTTTGATTCTAGATTCTTCTAATGTCGTTCTCTCTTGCCTTAAAAAAAACTTCGGTTTTTTGTCTCATTTGCTCATTAACGTCCAATTCTTATTTTCCTTTGTACTATATGTATTAATAGTCAGCTACACCAGGTTTCTGCATCTTTTTTTCTGTCTTCAAATTTTATTTGAAAGACAGAAAATAAAAATGGCATAGCCCTGTGGTGGTTCTATTATCACCCACAGATCCTGTAGTTGCTTTCTTTTTGTATATATATATATATATATATATATATATATATATATATATTATATATATATTAGTATAACAGTATTTCTTGAATCCATATTTTGTTGAAGACCTTTGTATATTTAGCCTATATTAATTTTAGGGGGAAACTTTAGATTAGTAAATAAAGTTTAGTTTTACTAAACACAGTAACTTGAAAAACGAAAGATGAACTTAGGAGAAATGAATTACCCTCTACAAGTGGGGAAAAGAAATTAATAACTAATAAGTTGCCAAAGAAAATTAATCAAGGCTAAATATACAATGGTCTTCAACAAAATATGCATATATATATATATATATATATATATATATATATATATAAGCAGCGAACGCATTGATGGAATAGGACATAGCCGAAAACGCTTCAGGAAACCATTCCTATCATCAGTGCTAACTAAATAAAGAGTACAAAATACAGATTAAATATATACATAAAAGGTTTTAACATACACACCCAAAAAAGCGTGAAACATGAATATGTAATTGGAGACGAATTGAATACAATGCAAATACTGAGAGGAAATCCAACAAGGGAACTTATAGAAAATAGAAAAATAATTGTCAGTGGATTTTATTTTGGCAAAACATTGTAAAATTTAACAATTTGACATGTTTTGTTAATGAGTGACTATATTTAATGGAACATACTCGTATAACGAGTTATTATTTGGACAGGGTAAAGTTCTCGAGTGTAGTCTTAGAGCAACATTATGATAGATTGTTTCGAATTGGGGAAGGATCAGGTTTTCCAAGCTAAAGATCAGTTTTCTCCGATCTACCCATATACTGCATGAAGCGGAAGTAAAGCATATGACTTGTTGCCTCCACATACCAGTATGATTCAATGCTACTGCAGGTACATGAAAAACGTACATAATTTTTAAATAGTGATCCTAGTTTTAAGTCATTAGTGAGAACAATACACTGTAATAATTGAGGATAAGCCGAATTCAGCAGTTTTAACCACTCTTTTTAAGTTTTTCGGATTCGGAACCAAAGTATGGGATTGAAAAGAATACCTTTAATTTGTTAAGGATTTTTAATGGAAGCAGAATGGAATATTTTTATGGAGAAACAGAGTAATTTGTTTCTGAAATAGCAATTTGGGGTATCCATTGGAATCGCAAATGTAAGGCTAGAAAATTTGAAGATAAGTTGTATGCCCTATGAAAGAGTGTAGGTATGACATTAATTTTAAATTTAAATTCACAGACGCTTTCAAACTTAATCCAAAATTCGAAAAAGTAGGTTTTTGGTAGACATTTGACGTGAAGTGGTTGTCTTCTCGGGTAATATTTTACGTCAAGAAATGAGATACTATTATTTTTTTTCAAACTCACAGGAAAATTTAATATTTGGATGTTTCGAACTTAAATAATCCAGGAAAAGTGTACAATGTGACTTATGGCGGAATAATAAAAATGTGTCATTTTGCATAGCGCCTATATAAGACCGGACGAAAATTACAGCACTGATGATAGGATTGGTGATAATCCTGAAACGTTTGCAATAAATGTCAAGAAGCGTCTTCAGCTCTGTCCTGGTCATTCTCTTTATATATATATATATATATATATATATATATATATATATATATATATATATATATATATATATATATATATATATATATATATATATATATATATATATATATATATATATATATATATATATATATATATATATATATATATATATATATACATATATATATATATATATATATATATATATATATATATATATATATATATATATATATATATATACATATATATATATATATATATATATATATATATATATATATATATATATATATATATATGATTAAGAGTAATTTGCCCAATGAAAGATTTGTTTTCCTCTTTGTGCCTAACTTGCCAAGGAAAGTAATTCGGTGTGCCTCTGTGGTTCCATTCATTTCAATCTGTAATTATCGGCTCGCGCTCCATGAGGCGATGTATCACGCCATATTTGGCGAATTCGTATAAACTTTCAAGGCAGTGAAATTGGTAAAACTAAGAAATAAATGGAGAATAAAATCATGTGTGAATAAGAACAGCAACATAATTATAAAATAAAATCAATAGAAAGAATATTCCGGAATAAAATCAAAATAAAGGCACAAACAAAACATAATAATAGAATCTAATCATCGATGTTTGTAAGCTTCCTTAATTAATAAACTGGCGAAATTGGAGAAAAGAAAATGTTTTAATGTGGCCTTAGTTTGAGCTCTTGGGGCCAGAAAGGCATGCAGCTCTCAAGGCTCCGCCAAATCTCGACAATCAATGAAACACTGTGGGGGATTGGGGCACGTAAGGCATTCAATTCTCTATATCATATAAACTGGCGAAATTGGAGAAAAGAAAATGTTTTAATGTGGCCTTAGTTTGATCTCTTGGGGCCAGAAAGGCATGCAGCTCCGCCAAATCTCGACAATCAATGAAACACTGTGGGGGATTGGGGCACGTAAGGCATTCAATTCTCTATATCATCAGCGGCAGGATTGTTCATTGTTAAGTTCGACCCATAACAGAGAGGAATAAGGCATTGGAGCTACCAACGAGGGCATTTTAACTCAGTGAATGAAGAATGGGCAACGAAACAGTTGGGGCCAAAATAAAAACAACAGAGAAAATGAAAAGGTTAGGAAAAAATTTCCACATCTTAATGCCGAAGGTTAAATGGTGTTATTAGTCTCCTCGAAACAAGTTCTAAATTTCTTATTAATCTCCTGGAATCAAGTTTGAAAGCTCTGATAAAGGTTTTATTAATATTATGAAGAAAAGTTCTAAAGTTCGTAAGTGTAACTTGTTAGTTTCTTGGAAAACGATTATATAAAGTTATTAATAATATCATTTTTAAGCTACAGGTAACAATTTATAAATTCGTATTTTGTTCTTTTTCAGCTCCAGTGAACAAGTTCTATGGGATTTTTATATTTCTTATTAATCTAATCAAAACAAGTTCTTAATTTCCTATTAATCTCGTATCGACCCGTTCTTTTTAATTTCTGATTTATCTGTAGCTGAGGTTGAGCCGAGTGGAAGTTAGGCAGCAACGGGGGAGGCAAGTCGTTAAATGGACTTTTATTCCGGTCCCTTCGCATTAATAGCCATGAAACGATTGCTAAGTTTTTTATATCAGGGCAGAATTTCGAATCTGCAGACTCATAGCCCCTTCTACTGTCGTATTAGCCAGGGGGGGAGGGGTTTATTTAAACCCACCAACAAACGTTACAAATGAAACAAGAAGTTAAAATCATCTTTAATAATTCTGCCAGGGTGAATTACCCCCTCCCCTCATGGTGCCCTAACTTTATTGATTAAATGAGCCAGGGCAGATTTAGGAGAGCTGCGCGACTCGTGTGCCCTACATGCTTCGCACTGTATCTCATCTCGCTATTTTCATTACGAGTCACTTTACCTAATAAAAATTCGTGAAGAAATGCCCTTATTGGTTATTGTCCCTATTTCAATGGGTATAAATGAAGCTCCTTAGGATCGACTCCCTGCCCCCCGTTTCTTGATGCCATAGATGCAAAAACACAGTTTGGTGAAGTTTTACCCTATAATCGTTTTGCCCAGAAATTGGAAATTTAGAGTGAAATGATTTGGAAATTGAAAGTTTATCAATAAGAGGATGTCACTCGCTCGCGGTCGAGGGACGATCTGGCCTTTCCACGGTCGCAAAAGGGAGTGAAAACGAGGAACTTCTCCGACATTCCGTCGTTGCCATAGAAACAGAGGTTACCGATGTATCAAAATGACATTGGCGACCAGGTACACACAGAGGGGTCAACATCAATCAACAAGGTCATCATCTGAGAGGTTTATGCATAAATAAGTCCAGTTTGTGGTGCCTATTTTCTATTTTTGCAACATTTGTCTGTTTACTATATCTGTTAACAGTGGTTGTGCTCCTATCTAATAATTTTTTCACATGGTTCTTGTGTTTTGTATGTTAGAATTGGTAAGATGCTGTGGTTAACTGCTTTTGCTTTTAGCTACAGATCCATGTCTCTTTAGAGAAATAAGCGAAACTTTCCTCCCACTCTTAACTTTCTTTTTGTCCATCCATTATTTTCTTTTTCCTTTCTCTCATTAAAATTCAGAATTTGTCTTTGGTAAATATATTTTTTCACCTGTCCAAGATATTTTTCAAATCTATTTGCACATTCTTCTGTGAAAGTATCATCATTATTTCATCTTTAGTTTATATGCATTTTAATTGTGTAGTGTTTTCTTAATTTCATGTTTTCTGTACTATTATTAGAACTGAATGGGTTTGTAATGATTCCATCGCATTTTTTAGTCTACGATTGGTCTAAATTTCAGGTTAATTTGATCGCTGCAATAATTTTTAATACCATTCAGATTACCACTATTGTATCTGTTGAGTGGAATTGAATGTTTGTCGTGTCGGTTTGTTTCGAATTTTGTAAAAGACTAAATGACCTCTAGATTCTTTAGTGCTTTCCTGTCGCTTTATTTAAAAAGAAGTACAACTGAAGTGTTATAACTTTTCTTAGGACGTATTTCGCTTAAACATTTGCTTAATGACGACAGAGTAAATTGACAAGAAGTTCAATCCCAGCCTATCTGAGGCAGAGTATTTGCATTATACTTAACTTGCTGAAACATTTTTCATGCCATTAATAGGTGAATTTTTCTTCTTTCTTTACAAGTGCGATTTCCTTATGTTTTTTAGGACGTTTTTCTTGTCTGGTGGCCATTTAGAAAATAGAGTGAATCAGTAACAGAAATTTTAAGCACTTCCAACGACGTCTCTAGTTTATCACCTCCTGGAACTTTAAGGTTGCCATTTGCAATCTGTTTTATTAGTTTCTTGTTATCAAAGATTTGTTCACTAGGACTCTATTATATTTTACTTGTTTGTTCAACTGATGTTTTGAATAATGATGTTGAGTTAGGTATATTCGATTGCTTCTTTAATTATTATACTTCATTAAATATTACCTCTTCTTGAGATCTTTTTGGAGGGTAATTAATTTTTTTATTAAATTACCTTATCGCTGTGTTATGTACCAATTTTTACATTGAAAAAGACTTCTGATATATTTATGGGGCATTTGTTTTGTCTAACCTACTTGGCAGTCTAATTCAGAAAAGATTGATTTTCCTCTTTTTTTTGTTAAATTTCAGTGGTTTTTGTCAACTATGTCATGAGTTTGCTCATCCATGTTTTAAAGTTATTTTGATCTTGCATCTCACCAATATATCAATTTTAACTATTTGTTTTAGTTCTTTCCACTCATAGCTCACTCTCTCTCTCATATGTATATATATATATATATATATATATATATATATATATATATATATATATAAGGGATTAAACCACATTCTCCGAAGACAATTTAATTCAGAACAGTTTAGGTGTATCTCACACCCCTTTTCAACTGACACTGGATAGAAAATATAAGAAACGTGATTACAAACATAACACAGGGTCAGGTCGTGAAAGATCCCCTCTTTTTTCACCCAATCCCCTACTTGTGGCTAATCAGGAGGGAGGGGGTTAGGCCTTAACATATTGAAGGGCTGACATTTTACTATTTTGTTTATTTGCTTTCTTATTACAGTATTAAAAGAAAATTGCCCCTAAGATAGATTTAAATTAGGAACTGACGATTTCAAGCTAGATTCTACAATTCTTCTCTTAACATAGTTAGCCGATTTAAATACAATTTTACTTCCATTGAAATTGATCGAATGATTCAAGTCTCTAACATGGCAAAATATTCTACTGCTTTCGCTGCCCACTCTAATATCTCTTTTGTGTTCATACAATCTCTTGTCTAGATTTCTCCCCGTTTCCCCTATATAAACTTTATGGCGATCGTTGCATGGTATTGCATATACTCCTATGTTATGATGTTCTTTGGGTTTCCTGGCAATCATCAATTGGTTTAAGGAATTATTATATTTCAAAGGCTAGATTAATACCCGCTTTTTCAAATATGTCCTTTAAACTATTTAATTTATTATTAAATGGCAATGTTATACATTTGTTGAAGTCATTAGTGCGGGAAGGCTTATTACCATAGAATGTTTTCCTAGCTGCAAAATGAGCAGACGATATGAACCAATCGGGATAATACAAATTAGAAAAAATGGTCCTGATAATGACAATTTCGTCATCTAAATAGAAAGGATGACATATTTTGTATGCTCTAAGGAAAAGGTTAGAAATTACTGATTTTTTAACAGTATTATCGTTGAACGAAAAATAATGTATATAGGCATTCGAGTGGGTTGGTTTCCTATAAACGTCAAGTTTTAATTCATGGTGATCTTTATTAATGAGGACATCTAAAAAGGGTAATCTATTAATAATTTGAATAATTTGCATGTTAAAAGAAGAATCGTAGAATCGAGCTTGATATCGTCAGTTCCTAATTTAAATCTATCTGAGGGTCAATTTTCTTTTAATCCTGTAATACGAAAGCAAATAAACAAAATAGTAAAATGTCAGCCCTTTAATATGTTTATGCCTACCCCCCTCCCTGATTAGCCACAAGTAGGTGATTGGGTGAAAGAAGAGGGGATCTTTCACGGCCTGACCCTGTTTTATGTTTGTAAGCACTTTTCTTATATTTTCTATCTAGTGTCAGTTGAAAAAGGATGTGAGATATACCGAAACTGTTCTGAATTAAATTGTCTTCCGAGAATGTGGTTTAATTCCTCATCTTTTCTTGCGATATTGCATTAATTCTCATCATATATATATATATATATATATATATATATATATATATATATATATATATATATATATATATATATATATATATATATATATTATATATAAATATATATAAATATATATATTTTTATATAATATATATATATATTTATATATATATATATATATTTATATATATATATATATATATATATATATATATATATATATATATATATATATATATGTGGAAAACTCACAAAAAAACGCGTGAGTAAGCAATAAATGCAACAAAGCCCACAGGGAAAATTAATACGAGGATTCCAAGTACTTTTTACCTTTTTTCGAGTTTTTTATCAAGGAATAACAAAAGTATTGGAAATTGTAATACAGAAGAGATGGCACGACCACAAAAAAGTAAAAAACCAATCAACAAAATAAATTAATATGAAATGGAAAACTTAGGAGGAGCGGAGATAAATACAAACTAAGATCATTATATCAGATGAATTCAAAATACTAAAGGTGGACAAGAGGATTAAAATACTGCCTAAGCAATTAGGGAGGGAGAAAATCTGAGCAAGAGATTAACCTCAGAGGTCAGGATTGAAAAACCAAGGAAGAATAAATACAAATGTTCTAAAGACTTGAATCAAATCAAAATATATACACATACATAAACATAAGGCTACATAGTTGAACAAAAAATAAAATTAAATAGTTTATTAAGAGTAATATAAATATATAGTCTCAAATTAAAAGTTTCGTCAGTGCATTGTGTATATTTAAAAAATTTAAAAAATAGCCATCGTGTTTATATAAGGCAGGTCGTAAATTAAAATTTGGGAATTTACTAATAAAGGTCGATTCAATGATATTTCGTGAAATTGTATCGTTATTATGACAGATGATTTTAGCAGAATTCCAATCAATATTGTGATTAAAATATGACATATGAACATAAAAGAAGCTGCTTTCCTCCCCACGACGGACATTATATATATCTGCTGAGAAATTCTTTTTTTTAAACAATTGCATGATTTGCCAAAGTAATATTTAGAGCAATCGATAGATTTTACGAAATATACGAGGGGCGATCAATAAGTTTTCCAATTCGGATATAAGGAAACGAGATATGAGGAAAAGTGTTTTATTATTTTTCAAGATAACTACCCTCGACTTCAATGCACTTGCGCCACTTGTCCCTGAGGCTTCGAATTCCCGACCTCCAGAAATCTCCCAACTGCTGTTCAATCCACTCCTGGACGGCGAGCTGGACATCTTCATCGTCCCCAAACCGGCATCCACGCAGTGGAGCCTTGAGTTGGCTGAATAAAGAGTAGTCGCTAGGGGATCCCAGTGATGGACCCACGTTTCATCACCTGTCACTATGCGTGACTCGAATCCCGCCTGGTCTTGGTCGTACAGAAGTAGCAGCTCATCCGAACTTTGACGACGTTGAAGTCGATCATGGGGCGTGAAGTTTCTAGAGACCCAATGGGCAGAGACCTTGGTCATGGCCAAATTGTCGTGGATGATGTTGATAATACTTCCATGTGATATTCCAAGTTCTCGCTTGATTTCTTCGACCTTCACCCGTCGATTTTCGAGGATCATCCTCTTCACACAGGCCAGATTGTCCTCGTTGATCACGTCTGACGGGCGTCCTGGAGGGAGCTCATCTTTAACGGACTCACAACCATGGTGGAACTCCTTATTCCAGCGAGAAATGGTTGCATAGGAAGGGACGGTGTTGGTATACACTGCCACCATGCATTCATGAATCTCTTTCGCATTCTTGCCTTCCTTGGTCAAAAATTTGATCACTGCGCGGTGCTCAACCTTCTCCATTGTTGAAAAATTTATGACTGATGATCTGCGATCAGCTACAACTTCTTAAATAAACGAGGCATGAGTGTGCGGCTGCAGGTCCTGACTTGTTAGAACTTGTCCTAACATCCCCACAAACAGCCTTCCTCCTTCCTCTGTTTTGCCCTACCGATTCGCAAAACTTATTGACCGCCCCTCGTACATTACCAATAGGGAAAGGGGCGTGCTTGACTAATAGTATAAAGATAGTATTATTATAGTTAAATACTACACAAATGCCTAGAGATTTTAAAATATGAGGGAGAGAAGCAGAGGATGGATTAAAAGGAAGTAAAAGAGTATTCTTGTTATTAAAAGGCGCGCAAACTGAAGGCATTTTTCAAGGAAATTAAAAGGATAGCAAAGGTTATGGCCGATATCAAAAATTTTGGAAACGTCAGAGTCAAAGAATTCAGGACTAACCACACGAAGTGTGCTTAGTCCTGAATTCTTCGTTAAAAAATAATAACAGGAAAAACATCAAAATTAACTCTTCTCTTTCAGAAATTAGACTTGATGTCCCACCTATGTACCTAAAGTTACGATAGGCTAATTTCCCGGTTATTTCCGGGGTTTTTTAGTATGTTGATGCAAACTACTAATGAAAAACTACCTCTGCGAAAACGAATCCATCCTAAAGGTTACAAATGTGGCATACAAATTTGAATGCCCCCATGAGGACTGCAAGCTTCATCCAAACAACCTACATATACGAGCAGGTATGAGTACCACCACCCTCAGCCGATACCTAACAATGCACTTGTAAGAAGGATGAAGCAAAGTACACTGAAATGAACAACACAATGAACAAATTACAAGAAAGATCCTTGTTGAAAACACTACCATCCTCAGAAAAGAAAACTCAGATCTCCGCCGCTTGAAGATTCTGGAGGCTCCTCTCATCAAAGAGATGGGCCCGAACCTGAACACAGAGCGAACCAGCTTGGAGCGAGTATAGCACCTTTTTTGCTAAAAGAAAAGCGAACCGTTCTCTGACTCCGACCTATAAAAGGCATCAAAGAACAAAAACGAAATTCATTCTTTGCTGTTCACCAAACAATTACCTCACCGCTAAAGGAGGCAACGAGAATAAAAAGTTCCCATCAATTCTGCCTAAAAAATAACCAAGACTTCAGTCTGAGGATGCTTGAAGAACGGCGAAAGCTCACGGCTAAAGTTGTAAAAAAAATCAAAATTTTTTAAAATAAGACTAAATAAAATGGATCATCGTCAGTTGATTTTGAATCTACAGCCTCATATAAAAAACCGCATTCGACCGTTAGAACGTCCTAAAATAAAATTGGTAAGGAACAAAGCATGTATAGAAGAGAACCTACCCCATCATACACTGATATATATATATATATATATATATATATATATATATATATATATATATATATATATGGTGTGATTGCTATCTGTTGGTGTGGGGTCTCTCTTCTTTTGTCAGAGTAGACTCACTTATGTGTCGTGAAGGAAACAATACCACGTCTGAATATAATCCTCTAAAACATTATAAAAGCACAATCTGTGCTACTTGGGATTCAAGCCGGGAGCTGTCTGCAATCACAGGACGGTCCAGAGAATCACGAAAGAGTCAGATGTCAGGCTATGATTACAAGGATACAATAGCTCGGAAACCACGAGGGCCAAGTTATGCCCCGATTTATCTTCGTCTAGGGCAAGGGTCGGGTAACGTTTTTGGGTGTCACCCTAAAAGAACTGAATTCAAATGAATTTACCCCTGACTTTGAAGTACTCTGGGGGAAAAACCAATTTACTTATAAAAATCATAGATAATAAAGACACAATAAATTCATATTGGAATAATGTTTAATTTTTTATTTCATCTATCATTAGGAAATAAAAGCCTGTCTTTTTGGCATGGAAATAGAACACAAGAAAAGATTGTAGGAAATTATATATTTATAAACAGAAATAAAACAGGTACTTTTTAGCCATACATGGCACACGAGCAAAATTATTGACTATGTCACTATCATGTATTTAAAATTCGTAAAAAACAAAATAGAAAAATGTTTTGAATCCACTATTATGTGGAAAAATGTTTACCCTTTCTGGCATGAGAATGGTACACAAATAAAACTAATGAAAAATTATTCAAAACTTGAATATATCAGCTCCCTCAGCCTTTGGAAAAATTATACTGTTTCATCTTTGATACAAAAATTTCAATATCAGGAATTTTAATGTCACCTCTACTTTGATGCTGTCTTTAGAATCCAACCGGTTTCTGTATTATGTTTTTTGATTTACAAGGGTAGAAAAACCTTGTTCGTAAAGGTAGGTTGTTGCAAAAGGTAGCAGCATTTTAGTTGCTTCCAAATGTGCAGTTTTATAAGCCTTTGCAGTTTTTGACATCCATATACTTGAGAGGTCATCCTTGCTCTCAAATTCCATGCTTGTTTCACTGTTGAAACGCGGTTTAATAAGCTCTCCTGCCAATCTTTAAGGCTCTTCAGGCAAATCTGCCAGTTCACATTTGAAGGGATTTACAACCCAGCTGACTGTATGTGAATCAAGCTCTGGATAGTAGTCACAGATTTGGAAAGACAGCAATCTTATTGGCATTTACTTTTTGGTTCCAATACTGAAGCTTTGATACAAATGCTGGAATTTTTTCCCTTGCTAAGATGAGATTGAATTTCTTTTCTTGAAATTCCTTGTTAAGTGCATTTACATGCCCAAAGATGTCAGCTAAGTATGCAAGAAGAGCTAGCCAGGTTGATTTTCTGAACTTCTCTGCAAGTGTGTGTTTTTGATCAGTTAGAAATATTTCAAGTTCGGTTTTAAGAACCCACACTCTATTCAGGGCATTTCCAAGTGAAAGCCACCTCACTTCCGTATGGAAAAGAAGGGTTGAATATTTAGCTTCTCCATCCTCGCATAAATCAAGAAACATCCTCGTATTTAGTGAATGCCCTTTTATAACATTAACAATCTTAATTACATCATTCAACACAGTTTCCACTTCTGGTTCCAAATCCTTCACAACTAATGCCTTGTGATGTATCATACAATGGAAGTCCTGAATCTTTGGATTCTGTTGTTTGGCCAAAGCCACAAAACCAGTGACGTGACCAAGCATGGCAAGAGCTCCATCAACTGATACTGCAATACAATCTTCCCAGTTTAAATCAACACTTTGTTTTTTTAAGTATGCATCAACCTTATTGAACACATCAATACCACGAGTTCTCAACTCAAGAGGAGAACATAGCAACTTTTCTTCTTCAATTGCATTAGAACCCATGTATCTAACGTATACCATCAGCTGCGAATTGCTACTGACATCTGTAATCTCAAGTGGAATGGCAAACTCTTTACTCTTTTTTACTGGAGAAATCACTTGTTCTCTCACATTTTCTGCCAAGATGGAAATTCTTTCTTTAATAACTGTTGCAGAAAAAGGCACTGTATTTAGTTGTTTAGCTACTTTCTGCCCACACATTATTTCTGCCATTTTCACAGACGTCAGTTTGATTAAGTGTTCACCAATAGTATGTGGTTTCTTGCTTCGAGCAACCAACTATGCCACTTTAAAACTAGCTATTGCTGCTGAACGTTGGTCAAACGTTGCACTCTTATTATTTTCCAAACTCTGTCTTTTGACTGTTTTTTTCCAGATTCTCAAAGTATTCCCGTGATTTTTAAGAGAGATGTGAATCAACATTGTCCCAGTTTTTCTTCAATTGATTCTTTTTAAACAACTCGGCAGTCAGTACTTTCATACAGACGACACAGTGAGGTTTCATTTGTCCTTTGTACTCTATTTCTGTGAAACCATAATTAAGGAACTCTACCTGATATGTCCTTTTCCTTGCTGATGGCATCTGAAAATGAAAGACAAATCTATCACTTTTTTAAGCTATTTTGACTTCTATTTTTGAAAAATAAATAATCATTTAGTGACGAATTTAAGAGTTTAAATTAAAACTTTAAAATAACATAAAATAAAATCAAACCACAACTCACAACCATCAAAATTCAAACAATAAGACTTAAAAGAGTGAGCATTACATCTGTAGGGGCTGCATGAAATCTTAAATAGAGTTAAACTTGTTAAAAACTTACTTTTAATATAAAATAATTCATTGAAATAAAAATAAATAAATAAATGAAAAATATAATAGTTACCCCGAAAAAAGTGAGAAATGGCCACTAAACAAACAGCTGATAGGACAATTAGGCCCCTTACAAATAAACTAAAATATCCTAAAATCTAAGCTAATCTTATATTTATATATTTAACTTTTGTTGAATCTTAATCACAAAAGACTATGCAGAAACCTAAATATTATAGATTATATCATAACTCACCTTATGTAAATAATTATTATAACACTTGATCAGCTCTACTAATTCATCAACTACTCTAAAAGAGGCATGTTCCAAACATGGCAAAATACCACTTGATTAGGAGAAATGTTGCCAGATTTTACCGAAAAATAGAAGAAAGGCTCCTCAATACATTCTTTCTCTCCAACTTTCATATTTGTTTCCTTCACTTAGCACATCCACATCCATAGCATATTCATTAACCCCCATTTTTTTCTATATTACCCGATTTGGGGTAATTTACCCCTGTTTCCTGACCACTAGTCTAGGGCATCAAACTCAATATGGATTTCTACATCAAGCCCATGGAATAGGTGTTCTCCTGAATCGAGGAAGTGGTCGCTGGAAGTTTCTAAATGTGAGAGCAAGACTGCACCATGACACAGAAGCAGGATAACCTAGTCTTAGCCGTCAGACAACCGTGGATCACATCACTCCGAACATCTTGTATCCCAACTCTCTAGAATGTAATCCCTGTTCTCTTATGTGCTGGGCTTGGTTAAGAGAGAAAGAGGCAAGTTACTGTGCACAGTATGGTGGAGCATAGGTCCAGGATCACAACAGTTTTCACCCAATAAACATGGGATCCTTGGAGAAGGACTTCAGTAGGGCGCGACGCAGCATGGGGACCAGTGGCTGAGGGCAATGGCGATTTCATTGAATAAAATGAATAGTACAGCAATCCTTCAAGTCCTGAATATGTAACTTTGGTAAATCTATTGGTATAAATCAGCTTTCTCTGTTTTTCTCTTATATATTGAAGTTAAGCGACCAATGACCCACCAAAAAATGGTAGGTAATGCATGATAAATTACATATATAAACTAACCAGGGCTATAAGTTGTGCATGTACATTGTACATGTTAGGATGGATGAAACTACAAGTTACATACAAAGGAGCATCTTTATTAATAAAATATGGTGGTCAAAATGATCCTGACAGCGTAATTTTATGACTTCTATCTTTGAGACAACCATCTAATTTAGATTAGTAACTTACTTCCATGAATTCTCAGCATTTCCAGCCACTTCCTTTTGAAGTTCAGAGCAGCAAACATGAATAGAGTTACCACTATCTCAACATATATCTAGCAGTTTATTGTTAAACTCCATCAAGAGAATCATCTATCCATCAGAGAAATGGCCTAAAGGTTTAAACGCCCCAATATTCTCGTTCATAATATTATATCACGTTAGGATACTAGCAACTCATGCATCCGTGAAATTCCTGCTGGTAGGCCAAGAAAAACCTCAAGTTAAGTTAAACAAGGGATCGTCCTTAAGCTTAATTTTGCTCTCTTAAAGAAATGTTCAGAATTAGAAAGTCAAGTTACAGACAAGAAATTTATAGATAGAAAGGCGCTTAGGAACTGAGGAGGGAGCGTTAGTACAAAAATTAAATTGTTAATGGGCGAAATAAATTTTGGAAACTTAAAACATATTATGTAATATTAAAAATTACTGTTATATTTTAAGATAAATAGAGTAGGATGGTGGGTTATTAAAAATTGACGGTTGTTCTCTTTTTGAGCATCGTTGCGGTAGTTCGCCATCTCTGATTTAATGCGTCTCCTTAAGTTCAGATAATTCAGGCACATCTACACAAACAACGGCTTAATAATAAGAGGACTGTCGCATTTCTGACAAGCTATCGATTTTTTACCTGCCTAACGACAGAAAACCTTGATTAAAGTCACTTTCACGATAGGCAAATTGTCTTGCCTATATGTAATTTAAGTTCTTTCTCTTTGTCTAAAGACTATTGTACAAAGGACCAAAAGAATATTACTAGTCGTGTTAGAATAAGGTCACTTTCATAAGTCACAACCTTTACAATGGTTCACATCTAACTACGAGGGAAATGACCAGAGACTGCCAATGGATATTAAGAAACCAAGCACGGCAACGGCCAACCGCTAGAGAACTAGCATAGACCAAACTTCCCTACCTCATTTACGGGGATCCTTTGACAGCAGTCTAAACACAGTTATCACTTTCTCCACCTGTAGGAATCGAGGATTTGCTACTTTCATTTCTTACCCCTCGCCTTTGACGATCCTTGGTGTCGTCTTCCCCTCAGTCACTGATACCTTGCCTTACCAATAAATTACAAACCGATTACCTTCCCCTTCCTGGCTCCCTCGCCATTTCCTTTTAGCTTTCGACTGCCTTCTCACGCCGAGGTTTCGGTCTATTAAATTTTACCGTACATTCCTCCCACAATGCTTCACCGCTTCTCTGTTCTCTTTCTTTTTCTATCTTTCTCTCTCTCTCTCTTTGTCTCTCTCTTTCTCTTTCTCTCTCTTTCTCTCACTCTCTTTCTCTCGCCCTTTCTCTCCTTTATCTCTCAACATACAGCAACACGCAGTTTCAGCACCTCTCATTAGTCTCTGAATGTCTGTCTTTTTCCGTATTAACCTGTAAGAGTTTACTTTTCCCTTTTAGTCCGACGAGCACTGCACAATAGGCAAGTAGAACCAATCACTGAGCCACTTACAATTTTAATTACATTGCAATTGTGGCAAAAAATACATTCACGTTTATCTAATGCAGTTGATTAATTTTAATATTCATTCATATTCTGTTTTTTGTTTATAAATCTTGTTCCTCACACGTACGAGTTTCATCGGCTGCAACTAAACCTATGTGGTTTTAAATTACTCGAATTCCTTTATGAAGACCCGTTCAAATAACATGAAAACAAAATAATATAGAATTCGAACTAAAAATATACATATAGAGGCACAAAAAACTCAATGCAGGCTTAAGAAATATTGACATTTCAGGACAGAGATGAGAGTGAAACGAGATAATCCGATGGGAATTGTGTCTCTAGGTGCTCCCCAATGCGAATTATGTTCGTACTTTGAAGTAAACTTTCACTTTTGAAAGAATCCATCAGTTAATCTAGGTATATTGCCACTCCTTCCCTTGCATTTAGAGTTAAATATGTAAACAAAAAACTCAATGCAGGCTTAAGAAATATTGACATTTTAGGAGAGAGATGAGAGTGAAACGAGATAATCCGATGGGAATTGTGTCTCTAGGTGCTCCCCAATGCGAATTATGTTCGTACTTTCAGGTAAACTTTCACTTTTGAAAGGATCCATCAGTTAATCTAGGTATATTGCCACTCCTTCCCTTGCATTTAGAGTTAAATATGTTTACTACAACATTTTCCACTCTTCCATCTTTTATTTCTCTAATTATTCCCCATTAATGAAAATGCCCTCGTCAGACAGATCGGATTCCTTTATTTAGTCAATTAAATTTGCTATTTTGCACAATGGATTCGCGCATCTCAGTTACTTGTCATCAGTGGACATCGCTAGAGAGGGTTGGAAATGAGATCGCGAATAGAGTGGTAAAACAAAGTGAAGTGAATATATGAAGGGAACATAAAATCTGAGAAGATTAAATAGGTGACTTCTAGGGTACTGAGACTGGGAAGGCATGTTTCCCGCTCTACCTGCCATGATTCCACAATTTATTTATTTATTTACTAATTTCTAGCACATTTTGCTTCTTAACATAATCATATTTCCTGTCAACCTCGTTCTAATAACACTAACTTCAGTCGTTATGATATTTGCACAAAATTTATTTGTTCAAAATATTTAGGCTTGGTATCATCTTTTTTCCTGTAGCTGTTTATCAAAGGGTAACTCCGCGTGAAAATGTATCCAACAAAGAAGAAATTTAGATATTTAATTAGCCTGACAATTTTATTTTGACAACACCAAAGAAGTATCACATAGATTTACTACCAAAAAAAGTGCAAAAAACACTATATTAATACACAAGAAAAAACAGTACAATGAAACTGCCAAAAATGGAACAAAAAAATACAACAACGAGAAACTCCAAGAAACTAACAAGAAAAACAGAAGAATCTCCACAACGATAATCTAGAGAGAATAGCAATAAAGAAGCATTATAACAACAATAAAACATTAAAAACAATAAGGAAACATTACAAAGAACAAAATTGAGATCTACAGAACTTAAAGATAAGCCGGAGAATTAAGATCGATTCCTTCCCATGTCAGCGAGTAAACACGAGCAAATTTGTATACATGTTGAAACAATGTTAAAAATTTGCATATACATAAGTTTTCATTGATAAATACCTAAGTAAACAAAAATACACCATCATATGTGCTGTGTTTCAAAAAATCTCGTGCACACTACTCACTTACACAAAAAAAGTGAATAGACAACTATTAAATTAGTGAATGCTTAATAATTTGTGAGATTACAGCCTCTGGTGTTTCTAACCATGTTTGGCGTAGGACGATGGCAATTCTAAAAGGGGCCCGGTTTGGGGGACTTTTTCCGTAAAGTCTTGACTAGTATTCCCAAAACATGTTCTGTTAGGTTCATGTCAAGGGACTGACTCGACCAAGAGGGTTGTTTGGAGCCAGCTTTGGTTTTACCATTCCTTTGTCCCTTTAGCAGTATTATTGAGAGCCCCTCCCCTAATCTTCCAGTAATTAACATTATTTTTAAAGCTATAGCCATACCGTTCTCGTAATCTAAAAATTAAGCAAACGTTCATTCGTCCCCAAAAAATTATTCTGTCCAAAAATCCAAGACCTGTCACTGATTTTTCAGCCGAGTCATTCCTCTTCTTTATAGTCGTAATAGTTAAAAGAAGCTTCATTCTGACTGTACGTTCATTACATACATCTAAGAGGGTCTTGGGAATTTACTGCTGTTCTTGAGCTAATTTAGAAACATTCGGCCGTTTCAAACACTTGTAATCGAGGGTTGTTCTGAATGAATCTTCGAACAACACGAAAAACTCTTTTAGATCTACCGGGAAAACCAGTTGGTGACTCCGCTCATGTTTTATCATTTTTGTAAATTGAATTATAATTCTGTTACGGGAAAACGGATATTTCCTGATACTTAGCAATTTAGTTTTGAGACAGTCCACCCTTTTATTGACCAACAATCCTTCTTTATAAATCTTCCTTGGAATATTCCTTTCTGGGCATGTTTAATAATTACTATATTAAACTTTGAAAAAAGAAAATAAATACTAGTCATAAGGAGGGCAAAGAATAGGAATAAGACCATTTTATAATAAAAATGTAGGTGTCCTTTTACTTCAGGTATGTCTGCATATTAAACCATACATCTACTTCACAACACTACAATGTTCCGATACTAAGCAACTGATATTTTAAAGAACATTGCCAAGAGGTTGTACTAAACCTCCTGTTAACCCATCACAACCTTGGGTTAACCCAAGCACAGATATGAATATAATGAGCACAGTTAATATACATAGTACTGACTGTGATGAATCCTCTGTTGAAGAACGTGCGGTTGTCCGCTTCGAAGGGGTCCTCCCCCGTAGATGGTGTCTCCACAGGAGCTGCTGACCTTGGTGCTGGCGTCGGTGTCATCGGACTTGGCTCGTATGGGGTTGCCTTGAGTCAAACCTGTTGCCATGGAGACGAGAAGAGAGGGGATAAAGGCCGCCGACTAAGAGAAGGAAATCGCCGTGGCTCGATGAGTAAATTGTGTTAAATGGACGAATAATGCAATGAGTAAAGGCAATAAGAATAAGAAATAGGAGAAAAGGAAGAATAAAAATGAAATTATCTTCATTCGAGACCTAATTTACAGAATTGTAGTAATGAGAGACGGGCAATTAGGAAAATAAGGTGGAATAAATAGAAAGAGCAGAAAGAGTGACAAGGCGATGTATGGCTGAAAGCACAAAAAGGAAATGTGTGAGAGTATTTGATAACCGTCCAGGAACATGTTTGCACAATGAGTACACCAACCCATAAGTAACAACTTCCCCTCTGTGTAGGGGGAAGGGGGAGGCGACTTACCTTCATTCGAGACTCCCCTGGTGTAGATGAGACTGTGCTCCCTCATTGACGTCAAATCCTCCAGGTGGTTGGATGACTCGGTCCTACTCGAGACCCCGTGCTCGGTCTCGTAGTCATCAAGAGCAGTTTCCGCGTCCGAGGCCATGGTCTCGTAGTCCTCCGAATCCCCAACGATGGTCCGCCCACGGCTTCGGTTCCGGTTATGGCGATGGAGGGGTTCCTTTGAATATGACCCGGACTTCTGAAGAAAAAAAAACAACAACATCGAAATTAGGGCTCTTCTACCAGTCTTCCCTATAAGGGTGGCGTTGGGGGATGCAACGGGGAGGGGAGAATTGTTTAAGATCAAGAATGAGAAGTACTTCTGGTACTATTTCAATACCTCCAAAATAAGTTCCAACAAAATAATAGATGAGACTCTTAGGTACGAAGAAGAGAACTGAGGTGAAATTAAGAAAAACAAATTGGATTCGGGAGTAAGAACAAAGTAGAGCCAGATTCCGACGAACAAACAAGGTGAGTCAGGATTTTGAAGTAAAAACCAGGACAAGTCTGAGTTTGGTGTAGGTACACAGAAAAAAAACTTAAATTCTCAAATGCGAACAAAGTACAACCGGTTTCAGAAGTACGATGAAAGAAAAACTGGATTGGAAAATTCGAATAAGTAAAAGTCGGAATAGGAAAAACATGGTAACAAAACTTGTGTTCGGAAGTTCCAATAAAAACAAGCCGCCTTAAAAAGTTCTAATAGATTACGAACGAGGAAATTCTAAGTTCTGAAGTGCGAACTAGGAAACTAGGAAACACGAAGTATAAAGTAATAACAGATGAGAGCACAATTCGAAAGAATCAGGTCATTCGATAAGTAATGCCTATTTTTTTCTTGGCTCTCACCATTTTATGGATACAAATATTCGAAAGTAGGATTGTTTTTTATACTAGCCTAGTCTACTAAACTCGAAGCCTAGGTACCTGAATGTGTTAGCCTAGACAAGAGTTACATTTTGCCATACCTAGGTAGTCACTTTTGAGGCTATTAACTTGGTATTATTATTATTAATTTAATGTGCTTTATTATTAAATTATGAATATTATGGAAGTGTAGGAGAAACATGTTCGCAAGGTTATGCTTTGGGAGTTTATGCCTGTGTGTTTGCTTGAATATGAATGGCATAATCCATTTTAAATTTCTTAAACCAAATCAGACTATCACCAAAGAGGTTTATTGTGTTCAGTGGGACTTTTGATGTACAAGCAGCATTGGAAGCAAAGGTTCAGCATCAATCAATAATAGAAGAGTACTGCTTCATTAAGACAATGTACGAACTCATCACCAGAAATTCACAACAAAAGATGAACAATTTCGATTGGGAACTAATCAGTAAATCTCACATACTCATCAGACATAGCCTTATCACATAATAGTCATTTTAGGAGATTAGCGAGGCATGTAAACTAAATGAAGATGACATCCAATGAGGTCAAAACAACCTTAAAGAATCTTTTTTGAATCGAATTCAAAAGATTTTTACAAACTTGGTCTTGAAAAGTTATTAGAAATATAAAGACTGTGGGGGAATTCCACGTGGAATTTCTTTTCTAGCACGGAAGTGAATTCCTTGCGCTGGAGAAGATTCTAGAAGTTGGTTGAGCTTAAATTGGTAAGCCTCCCCCCTCCCGTCCACAAGCGGTAGCCTCGAACCGCGTCCACCACGGACCACCTTTAAGCAGGTTAGAATCGCCTCGGTGTGAAGATTCCTGGCCATTCTGAGAGTAGCGCTCTTTCCTCACCCCCGCGGGGAGAGCCTCGGATATCTATATGGCTCGTCTTCCATGGGGGAGACACAGAGTTGAAACGTCTCGCCTGGACCCGCTGCAGATTTCCCTAGTTCCAATTCAGGTGCTAACAACAAAGCAAAGTGACGGCTGAACTATTTGTGTGTTGGAATTAGGCCCAGCCAGTGAGGTAATTCCATCTGATGATCGCTACCGAGCGATTTTTCCGACTTCACTCACCAACTCCTGTCGAAGACCTCCTCGTTCGCCCCTCGTTTTCGGATGGCCGAAATATCTTCCCCTGGACCGGACGTTACCGCCCCCCCCCTCGTCCTTTTGGAGAACCCTCATCACGTTAACTTCCCGCTCAGAAGCTCCAAGCGCCCTCGCCGCACGTGCATAAGACATTTGTGAAGCCTTATTCTGACGTCTCACCCGGAATCCTCCGTAAGCGGACCCCTCTTTCCCTTCAGTAACCCATTTGAGTTAATCCTCCCCATTTGAATAGTCTCCTTTTATAATACATTAATTTTTAACTTCGTAGTCTGATGCATAACTCAGCAATTTCACCCTCGTTTTACAATGTAATTTCACAAATTAATTATCCTATTTTATGTAAATAAAATTATATTTTGGTACATACCTCTTTAAATAACCTTGAGCTTTGCCATTGCACAAGTTTTACCTGACCTCGTTACACTCCTATCTCGTTGTTCTGCGCGTCGAAACTCGTGGCGTTCCGTCCCTTGTCGGTTCGCCTTTAAGTTATTGGTCCCTTCCCCATAGATATAATATGGTATTGATATAATGTAATGTCATACCACGGCAAAGACTAGTTGTATAAAATTATGGAAATTATATTACCTATTAAATTAATGAATACTGATTTAAATATAAATAAATTCAAAGAGTTAAATAATTGCTACCCATAAATTAATGATATACATTAAAAAAGAGCCGCATTACTTATGGAATGAATGACCTAATGCAGACTAAAGTTCAATTCTGGGTTCGAGTAAATAAAAAGTACGAACAAAGAAAGGGCAGCATCGAAAGAACAACATATGATTTACAAATATTTGACTGAGGATTGTAATCCCACTACTCTTCATTAGTGTTGGCTGCCTGGTTTAAGGCAGTTGAGGGAAATTGACATGAGCGGAAAAGAGACCTTTTCCTTCCTCCACAACTTCCCTACTGCCTTATTCTTTATACTAATTTAATAGCTTTCACACATTGAAATTACATAATCACATGTTCATACATAAAATATCCCGGCATGCATATGTCAAGCAATCATATATCCATGTGTTTCCAACTCGATATTCTTGTTTACATGTCATCATTCATCTAAATATACGTACATGTTCTCGTTAAAATGGGCATAGATGGTATTAAACATAGATAGAGATAATAACGGACATAAACGTACATGACCAAAAATTAATCTCGTTTTGCCCTATGGTTTACAGCTATTATAGGGTGGTTAGTCAACGAATGACCTATGCTGCTGCGACCCTTGGCTTCGATCTCACAGTAAATTCTGGGACAACACAAAGATATCAGCCGAGGCCAATCGGTGCCAAAACCATAACCACAAAAAAAAGTTGTAGAACGGTGCTCACCTGATCACTGCTAAAGTGGTAGATGGAGTACATGGGGCATTGTTTATCTGATCACGCCTAGAGTGTTAGATGTAGCGCATGGGGCAGTGCTCACCTGATCACTCCTGGAGTAATAGATGGAGTAGATGGCGCATTACTTACCTGATCACTTCTTGAGTGGTAGATGGAGTACATGGGGATGTCTGGACCTCCGGCTGAGTTCGGTATTGGGAAAGTGGCATACGGGTAGATGTCCGAGGCATTTTCTGGAGAAAGGAGGAATAAATGATTTTAGCACGACTATTTTTTTCATTAATCCAGCCTCTTCAAGCGCTTACATCATTTCATACAGTGAATCGCCATCTTTCTGCACACTCATTCAATCAAATTTACTCTTTAATTCACCAACTTTTAGCTTCCAATTAGTTTCATACTCGTACATTAACCAACTATCTTCAAGCATCAACATGTTTTTAACCAATACCTCCATACATTTCATAAAATGACCAACTATTTCGAGATTAAAGTCATTTCATTTTTTTAACTACCATCTTCCAGCGCAAATTTATTTCATTCTTTTAACTACTACCCTCCAACCCAGACTTATTTCGTTCTTTTTAGTACCTTTTTTCAGCCCAGAGTCATTTCAATAATTTAACTACCACCGTCCAGCCACGCAGAGGGCAACTCTGTCTTGTCTGCTACATTTGGTAACTGGAAGTGCTGCACTCACTCCCGGCCTAAATGAAAATTAGAGAAGCAATGCCATTAGGTTGACATGAACTTTCTGATTGTGGCTAGGAAAGTTGTTAGTGCGCTTTACCCTCACTACCTCTCAACGCTACTTTTTTTATTATTTACTTTATTCTAAGAATATCTCCTCAACTTTTGTCTACTTGTACTTGGTACCAAGAGGAACTGTTCTCAGTCGAACAGAGTGCAAAGTAAGGTCACCCAACTACTAGGGAGAATTAAATTCTTTGACGGGGCCTGGGTAAGATGTTAGGCGCTTCCTCCTAGCTCCATTTCAGCATTCCATTTTCCCTACGATTATCCCATCAACCCTCTGGCTAGACTTAAGAACCAAATCAGCTACCTTATGACTTTTCAGAAGAGAGGCTTTGGAAACTCTATGAACACTGCACTTTAAAGCTTTTAGGTTGCAAGAGAGCAGTCTTTGTGGGGACTTGGAGGTTGGAGTGCGCTGGTACATCGTATATCCAAGATTTTTAGGCTGATGGGAGTAGGCATCCCCGCTTTTCCTTTCTTACTAATGCGATCAGCATGCTGTCCAAGTGATGGACTATAGGCCCTATGAGTCCCCGGTCGAGATACCTAACGCTTTAGGTTGGATGGCAAGTTGGGGGACCCTCCTGAGGTAGAGATACAACCAGAAATGGACCACCCCCGATTACAGGGTATTCCTGGATTGCGCACCTTGTCACGATGACAGACGCCTAAAATGAGTCTGCGCGCCCTATGCAATGCCCTCCTCAAATGGCGCGGATCCCTGAAGACTCGCCAGGAGAGAAGGGACCGCCTTCCACGCCTGATGCCCCTTTGACGGCCAAGATCTTCTATATCTCGGTGAAAGATCTGGCCGAGGCTCGTATGTCCGGTCTTCGGGTCCCTTCGAGGGAGGAGAGAAACGAGTTTACTCTTGACCTTCATCTTCAAAGAAAAGCAAGTGAGAGATCTCAAAGAGGAAAAGGGATTCCTCTACCTACGCGTAGGCTCCGGCGACGTAAGAGTCTGCTACTTTGGGTTAGCGACCGGGCCCGAAGCACCCTCGAGCTGAGAGGCCCAGACCAATACCAAAGTCGCAAGTGCGCTGCGTGGAGCCTCAATTACTTCGCGGCGCCTCATTCAGAGATTACCTGGTGTTTTTGAGCGCTTTTTATTTATTAGTCCCACTGAAGGCAACAAGCTGGACAAATGCCACACACTCATCAGAGGAGAGCTTTACCTAGTTTGGCTGGTAGAGTGCCTGAAGGGACCAGTTTTTCGGATGGAACCCTTCTCGCAAAAGCTGTGTATGATTAAGAGGTGGCCATTATCAATGCCCTTCAGGCACTCAATGGCTCTTTGGTGATTGTGATGTCGCACTTTACCATGAATTTTGTGAAAGGAGTAGTTTATGCGACGGAACTCCTTGACTACTCCCTAGAAGATATTACCGAAGAGCTAGTTGAATAAGAAGCAGTCAAGATCTAACGTGTGATGAAAAAACCAGAGGAGTCTCGAGATGCACCCCTACACTCTTCGTCACCTTGATTTCAACAAGTTCCCTAATTCCGTGCGTGCCAGTTGGTATCGCTAGAGTGGGAATGATTATGTGCCCCTACCGTTTCGGTCATATAAATCGATTATGTAGACTTGCAATTTCGAGTTTAACCAAAACGTGTGTGAGTTGCTCCAAGCCTTACTCACGCCGGACACTACTCCGGCAGAGCTAGTGGCACAAATGGATTATCAGAGCTCATATCTATCCATACGTGACCGTTTCCAAAACGGTGAAACAGCCGCACGCCTCCAAAGAGTCATAAGACTTACAGTAGAGAAACCCCCTAAGGTGTTCATAAGGCGGTCTTAGGGGACTCTTATAAATTTCCTGCGAAATAGCAGAACTAAGGCAGCTTCGGCTACTACGCCACACACATGGCTGCACCGGGTAACACGGAGACGCAGAACCCTCCAAAAGAGTGACCTTCATCTCCGAAGCCTGCGAAGTTATTTGAAGCGGAGAGAGGAAAAGACTCGCATAGCGAGCCCAAACTCCCTTTTCCCGTCCACAGTTAGCTATCTTCCTTTAGAAGACCACGCTGGGTGCATACTCCCTGCCCACCCTTCCGTGTATAAAGGTTTTGAGACCCCACTACAATGGCATGCAGGCTGGACATGAGGATGCAAATTTACACCCTTCATGATATTTCCGTTCTTAAATTTGCTATAAGTACCTCCTTTTAGGCAGTGGCATTGCAGCTACACCTGGATATGACGTATACTGCTATTTCTGCGTACAATTCACTGTCACCTGACTTAAACGTCGTGGTACGGTTTCCGATGCCCTTTCTAGAGGGCATAGATTTGAATGGTAGATAACCTCTGTGTGGGAATTACACGATCAATCCCAGGTATCAAGTAGGCCCGACCTGATTGACGAGCTGGAAGTAGGTGCCCTAAATGTCGATGAGCTTACGCATCACTGCCAGGGGTCAATGAATTTCATGGTAGTGATCACTTCTCAATTTAAATATCATTTTATGATCACTATTGCCTGATAAAAAAACACACCCCAGTCGTGTTTGGAAGGGCAGCTGTGTCTGAATTTAAGAAAATGACTAATATTTATGTCCCAGCCGTGAAGTTTAGGTCGGTAGATTAGATGGCAATTATTCTTCGGCAACCTCCTCGCCGTAGGCCTAACTACTCTTCCTATAAACTATTGCCTTTTTGCACGCCAAACGCTTCCTTGGGGGTTAGCGCCGAGTGTGAGCTCTCAGACAAAAGTGTTATGCCTACATGCGTTATAAGCTCCACTCCAACGATTTAAATGTTGATTAATTTCGTCAAGGTAAGACGAGCTTTAGCTATATTTAGAACACCCGCTTCCAAATAAAGAGAAAATCCTTCTACCAGATGTGTGAAAGCGAGTCAAAATGATTCGGAGCATTTTCACTCAGGAGCCTCCTCCTGTTCTCCAGGAGAACAGGACCACAATCTTGCAGCCTGATCAGTGGTGGAGTCTTTCGCAACCACCCTCTTCCCATTCTCTAGCAAGTAGCTGCAGCGTTAAAATTCCATGCTGGTCATAGTGTCGCTTAAGGCCGTCGACTAAACTTTAGCTCCAGAGGCAGACAACCCTTGAATTGAGTGAATTGCGTTCTGCTGGCCCTTCATGAGCGGACACCGCCCCTGGTCCATTCGATGTCTCGCATGCCATGCTTTGACACCTAATTGAGCGAGGCATGGGCTTTTTGTTAGATTTGTTAAACATGATCTGGATAGAGGATATCGTCACAGACTCCTTGCGATTGGCTTCTGTCCTCTCTTTTTGCAAACCGGGAAGAGATATCTCTACCCTGACCCATTTCCCCCAATCTCTCTAACCTTCTGGGTGTGAAAGTTTATGGAGAAATTTT
This sequence comes from Ceratothoa steindachneri, assembly GCA_963969495.1. Taxonomy (NCBI): domain Eukaryota; kingdom Metazoa; phylum Arthropoda; class Malacostraca; order Isopoda; family Cymothoidae; genus Ceratothoa; species Ceratothoa steindachneri. Next base: position 98,451,139 of record OZ018321.1, on the reverse strand, counting down.
AAAGTTTTAGAGTATCCTATTTCATGAACAGCTGAGGCCACCTGTCTCACGCACAGAGCGGCAACGGCAAGTTTCCCTCCACGTCAGATGCTTTGCTCCAACGAGAACATGCTGTTAGCTAGGCTTTCATTTGTGAATAGCACTACGCCATAGTGTTTTTAAATTTTCAAAACTTTGATACTGCATGGCGATATGTATCATAGAAACTCTTCACATGATGTGGGCGAGAGGACGCCTCCCAATCTATATTTTATAATTTTTGCGAGATTGTTGATTCCAGGTAAACGTGGAAGAATCCATCTGCTGTTCAATGGAGCACAAGGATGGCGTCCGACATGGAAGTGTCCTCAGTCTCACAATCTTTGCGATTAGCATCAAAGGGATGACCTTGCTGGTCCCGAAAGATATTCTGGTTATGCTTTACTTGGACGATTTTGAAATCTCCTTTGGCGTGGCCCAAATGCCAAAGCTGAAAAGTCGCCTCCAACAGGCATTGAACCGCATTTCTCGCTATGCATAAGCGCACAGGTTGGGACTTCCCTTGTCCAAGACTAAGATGGTGAACTTATGCCCTATACAAAGCTCCGCCCCGACCCAGAGTTATATTTAAATAGGGTGAATCTGGAAAGGGTGGACTCGTACCATTTCGTTGATCTTTATTCCGACCGACGCCTTAACCGTAGAGAATCATAGTTGCAGCAGGCTGAGACTCTTATACCCAAGCCATGTACATTATTCGATGTGTGGCGTTCACCACTTTGTGTTCTGATAGGGCTACTCTCTTACTTTTCTACCAAACCTTTGTTCATTTGAAGGACGCAAGCTTTATGGATCAGCAGCCTGCTTTTATTGCGGAAGATAGACTTTATTCACCACACCGGTCTCCGCCTGACGAATGCTGCTTTTTGCACTTCCTTCATAGACAGCCTACTTGTCGATGGAGGGGAGATGTGAATAGCTCTGCACCGTGCGAAATGAGTGGATTTGTACGCACGGGCCCAGCGCCTCACTTAGTCACCTACTGCTCTCACTGCGTCCGCAGCTGATCACGGCGGTGCCTATGCCACCAAGAGACACCAGTCATACCCTAAGTCCTTTGGGTTTCGGGCTTGGAAACTCCTTGGAGAGCTTGGTGTTGCTCTTGGAGCGGTGGTGCCTCTGGATCGATCCACGACGCTACATTGGCGAGTACAATATTTGACTATTTGACGCTACGCCTCTGCTTCCCAAGATTCCACAGTGCCGGAAATATTGCGTTCAGCCTTTTTGGAGCACACTTCGTGCCAAGCTGGATCCATTTCAGTCTTCATGTATTGCACCACTTTCCAGGTGAGGGTTAGCTTCTATGACGTCTCTCCTCTGTTTTAAGTCAGCGAGACTCTACCAGTCGTTGCGTCTGACTTCACGGCCAAGCTTGTTGCAATACATCGCTCAGTGCAAGAAATGACGCGTTGTGGCCGGTTCTAAGACCGGAGTGTGATGCCTAGTGACTCAAAAAGCACCCTGAGTGCTCGCGGTGAATTGAGCTTTCCTTAAACTCTGGTTTCCGGTACCTTTGACGCCACGATTGCCGCGAGCAGGTCGGGTGCGCGAATATCTTCTGCTAGGTTCATGGATATATAGGAATTATTGAGAATGAACGCGACGAAGAGTGCACCAGATTTCTCGAGGACTAGGCGACTAGACCAGCCCTGCAAAGAAGATTGTAGATGGCAGAAGACAACTTAAATTTGCATGCCATTGCGCCCAGACTGTTCTTTTGGAACTACCCTAGAAAGCTGCGACAGTTTCAGGTCGCTATATGCCGTCGTCTAATAGGGCACACTCGCGGGACGTACGGTCAGTTGATGGAGCGTTTCCCTACGCCTTACTGCGAAAACTGCGCTGTCTTCCAAACTGTTTGGCACATTGTTGTTTAATATTTTAAGCCTAGGTGATATTCGCGCACGGTACCTGTCCCGGTACCAAGACGAGCTGAAGCACTACAACTTATTGTCCCTCGTACTTGGGACGGGTAGGTTTACACAGACTTCTGGACTATTTGAATATTTAGAGAAGGATGGCCTCCTCCATTTATTTGAATCTATTAGGTGCTAGTAGCGTGATCTAGCGCAAAGAGGAGGCGGGCCTCCTCTCTACGTCAGAGCGCGTTTCTGTCTTCTTCTTGCTTTTGTTTTGTTCCTCTTATTCTTTGGTTTTGGTTATGTTGCTTTGGCTTATTTTTTCTTATTTTAATAGATTTGTTATTTTTATTTGAAATTTAAATTATTCTAGTATTTGGCTGAAAATAATTAATTATAGTGACCTATGTCCTTGCAGGCAGTCGCCAGATGATGGTTTGAAAAAAATCATGCCTAGATCCATTTCGTTCACTTAACTACCATTGTCGTGGTATACGGCCGAGTATTTATGTATGTTTGTTCCGTACATGAATAAATCCGTTCCTTTTTCTCTCTAAGAATGCTAGACTTTTATTTATGTTTTGATTTGATTTTTTACCAAGGGAGGATTTGTAATATTATATATATATATATATATATATATATATATATATATATATATATATATATATATATATATTCTATAGGTTTGCTTCTAAGAAGGCTTATTTTGAGGTTGAGGATAAATCCCAAAATGAGACATGTAATATTTCTCATTTAATTAAGAACAACGTTTCGGGTATCTTACCCATCTTCTGGTCTATAAAAGAGATTTAGAAAAGGTTTAAATTACAAAAATTATAATGCACACAAAGTTTAAAAATAAATTATTTAGTTAATTGAAATTATGGCAAATCGTTTGAAAACTATTAAAATTTAGATATGGATCAATTATGGGTACTTTAAAATGCATAAATATAACACTAGTTGATACAATTATTGGTTGACACAGATATTAGTCACTAAATGAAGCAGCAATAGTAATAAATTATTTAATAAAATGAAAATGTGAAAAAATCATTTGAAAACTTCATTTTATTAAATAATTTATTACTATTGCTGCTTCATTTAGTGACTAATATCTGTGTCAACCAATAATTGTATCAACTAGTGTTATATTTATGCATTTTAAAGTACCCATAATTGATCCATATCTAAATTTCAATAGTTTTCAAACGATTTGCCATAATTTCAATTAACTAAATAATTTATTTTTAAACTTTGTGTGCATTATAATTTTTGTAATTTAAACCTTTTCTAAATCTCTTTTATAGACCAGAAGATGGGTAAGATACCCGAAACGTTGTTCTTAATTAAATGAGAAATATTACATGTCTCATTTTGGGATTTATCCTCAACCTCTCTCTATATATATATATATATATATATATATATATTGCCATATGCAGCGTTTCGAGGATTTACTTAAATGACTAGAGCAAAAATATACTTTTAATTACATAGAGACATGAAATAATAACACTTTAAATATACTAAGGCTATAATAAGAGGATCTAAATAAAAATTACTACTACCAATAAATAGTACACGATGATTGACGTAAAGATTCACTTTAATACGTAATGTTAACTAAAGAACACTAAATAAGTTGGAATCCTTGTACCTTTAACTATGTGCGAGGCGTGCGTGGGGATGATCTTGAACGAGTATCTCGTTGAGGGGATGCGATGGCTTGCGTTGTCACGGCCGTGAGGCTGAATCAGACGCACAGCTGTTCGTCTTGCTGCGCGAAGGATAATAACAGCTGACTTCGAAGTAAGTGCGGAGGGAAGCGTGTCGATGCTTCTTGACTTGACGATATAAGTGAGGGGATAGTGAATGTATGATTAATCCAATCCTTGAATTACACTTGTGGGGCTTCTCGATGGTGAGACTTGAACAATAGTTGACTCCTTTCTCGAGTGGAACTTCACTTTGGTATTCCTCATTGGTGAGGGATTTCTCGGGGTTTAACCGAAAACTTAAAAAGGGAATTTCTCTGACCGGATTGGTATGAAAGTGATTCTCTATACCGATTGTCTATTCTTCGATGTGACCAAATGGAACATCTTCGGGAAGAAAACTCCTGCTCGGTTCAACTTTTTCTTCTTTTTAATGCCCGGATTGACTCCAGTATACGTCTTCTCTCGATTGCTAACTTGATTCTCCTTCTTTTCTCCCGATCGATGTTTATATACCTCAATTTTCCCTTGGGGGAGGGGAGGGGAAATGAGTGCCCACCTTTAAGCCTCTCTCCTAGAGACTCACTTTTCAGCGTGGTGAGCCTTAGCCCTTAAGGTCTCTTCTGGTTTTCGTCGGAGAAAATAAAATTTCGTCTATTTGGCGAAACTAGACCTAAACTATAGGAGGGGACAGTGAGCCTGTTCATATATAATAATTCTAAAGGCTATACCATCCTCCTTTGTTTATACTAACTGGCTACGAAATCTGATTATTATAAGGTTTCCTTGCAAGTGATTACGCGGCTTGTTGTCCCAGCGGGGCAAAAGGGGAGGGGGGGTTAAAATATCAGCTCAGATGCCACGTCGCTGTTGAAGCTGTGTAACCGAACTAGCGTCTGTTTTGTCTTTGCGATATTGATTTCCCCACAGCCATCTTCCAGCAACTTTAACCATTTTAGACACTCATACACCATAATTTATTGTCCCTGTGCATCTTCTAGCATCTGGTCCAGTGGTCTTGAATTATTCTTGTCCATTAACTGGTTAATCAACCCATAACTATATTTTATAACTAAATATATTTCAAAAACCGGAACAAATAGTAGTAGTATTTTATCAAACATATACATGCTATTTAAAATTTAATAAAGTAAATACTAATGCATAAGTTTTAATAAATAATTGGGTGAATTACAATTAATCGTGATGCGATTACAAAGAGAAGTCACAATATAATTGGAAATTAGCGGCGAACGTATTTTAATTTATTTTACTTAATTACACCGAAATATTGGCTTCACCTACAATATCCTGACCATAGTAACTGCAATGTGAGCTGTGATGGTATGGGTTAATAGAGCCATTAGTAGATAGCTACCTTCTCACTCATAGGTGGGCGTTATCGCGATAACGATATCGGGTTATCCGATATTTTTTCCGCGTTATCGATTAATCGGTAACGCCGATACTTTTGGTTCCAAACTAGCGATATTCGATAATTTCAGTTCAGTTTTTGGTTCCAGTTTTACACAAGGCGAGCCGCGCGTGCCTTGGAGGCAGAAATAGGTAGGTCCGAGCTGTGAGGAGGATCCTCAAAACCTATGAGGAGATGAAGGAGAGCCTCACCAGGTAAGAAACTAAGAAACAGTATTCAAATATTTTTACTATTGTATTATAAAATAACGCTATATATAGTCAATAATCAATATTGTACTATAATTTTGGATTTATCGATTATCGATTTATCGGTTATCGCACCCACCTATGTTCTCACTACATCAGGCAGGCTAGCGAGACGCTATTCATCCACGCCAAGCAAGTGAATCTATCCAATAGGACAAACTTACAGCCTTATTGGATTACAATCACTTGCTTGGGGTGGATGAAGAGCGTCTACCAGTCGTACCCAATGCATATCCTTACCAACAAGTCCAATACTGAACAACTAACCCCATCTAGTTTAAAGGAACTTTGGTTTAGAAGATCGATGTCGTAGTATCGACCAGGAGTCGGAAAAGATCCCAGAATTTTTCATTATATTTCTTGCGTCCGAAGGAATCGGGTATGGATTAAGGAGCTGAGTTGACATAAGGATTAGAGAAAGTCACCGCTTGTCGTCGTGTGACAGCGGAGCAAGGATGGAGCAAAGAGATGTGGGGGAAAATGAATGTGAAAGCAATAAGGAATTAGGAATATGGTGTTAGGAATTATCTTTCTCTTCCTCTCTCCATCTCTCTCTTCCTCTCCATCTCTGTATCTCTGTCTATCTGTCTGTCTCTCTCTTTATAGATGTTTCTTTCGAGTTTACGCATATATATTGGGGTATAAATATCATTTTAATCAAATAATAAAATAATCTCAATCTTATTAATGTACTCCTTTTTGATATTTTACTATTTAGATTTACCTCAATAAAGACTTGTCTATCAATCTAGATATCTATCATTCTTTATAGCTCTTACTTTTTTATAATTTACTTACCTAAAGAACAGATTTACTTCTAGTAATCTTTTATTTATTATTACCATTGTGATATTTTAAATATTATGATTTCCAATTAACCTATCTATATCTATCAAAAGACAGTCACTTGGTCTAGTGATTCATTATTTACCGCTGTTATTGTACCTACGTGTCATGTTTTAATCACAATTTTTTCCACTTTACCTTTCTTTGTTTTTATAAGAATCAATAAAATACTTTATTAGTCCAGTTATTTTTTTATTTGCCTATCATTCTCTTTATGTAGCGTATCAGTGATTTTCTTCTTACCTTTTCCAACTCATCTCTCTCTAAATATTATTTATTCTTTCCCTCAATCTAGGTAACTTACATTCTATGCATCTATATGTTTTTATCTTTCTTTTATCTTTCTTAGTCATTTGATCTATGCAGTTCTTTATCCCCCTTTTCAGACTCATCTATCTCCATCTAACGATTAGACTGGTCAACAAATTTTAACTCTTTTTTTCTGCTGACTTAAGTTTGAGACCTGTTCTTGGTAAATTCGGGGTCACTGAGTTTAAAAATTAAAATAGCTTTTTTCTATCACGTCAATTTTTTTATTTATAGACTGGTGTGTATTGGTTCCACTCATAGTATCAGGCTATCTTACAACCAAGTGAACGAAAGTGGAGGCATTTGGTATTCTTCTTATTTATTTTATCTATGTATTTAGACTTCTCTTTATGCACATCTAGATCTATAAGGCAATTGTGTATAATATAATTTGGTGTTTTTTCAGATTTGTTTTATGAAAGAAGATTCGGTAGAATGGCCTCATTACGAAGGAAATGTTTGAATTCGCCTGACTCGTTTTGCTACATATGTGGTTGTTTTACTGGACCAACTCAAAGAATCAACATTAGTATCTTTGGGAAAAGAGCATACTTGGCTTACTTTAAGATTAGATTAGGTGATCAGCATAAACTGTAAGCCCCGCACAATGTTTGTAAAATATATGTCAAAAATCTACGCAAATGGATAAAGAGCATGAGGGAAGAACTAGGATTTGGCATTCCTAAGGTGTGATGGGGTCCAGAAAACCATGTAAACGATTACTACTTTTGTCTCACAAAGACTTCTGGTTATAGCAAGAAAACGCGACATAAAATGAGTTACCCAAATCTTGATTTAGCAATTCGTTCAGTGCATAATTCAGATGAAATTCCAGTACCTGTATTCAAGGAACTTCCTTCACTGAACGATGTAAGTGATATGCGTGAATCTGATGTAAGCAATGATCCATACTTTGTACATACATCGACCAAAGAACGTGGAAACTTTAGCCAATTACAACTGAATGTTTTAGTTAGAGACCTAGGCCTGTCAAAAGAGTTAGCAAAAATTTCAGCTTCTAGACTTAAAGAGAAGAATTTGTTGCAGGAAAAAACAAATATATCATTTTATCGGAAGAAGATTTTGTTTACTGTTGTTACGTGGCGGGACTGTTAAACGCGATGCGTGTTCAGAGTATGATCCAAGTGAATGGAGACTTTTTATACCTAGTTCAAAGAAGAGTCTAAAATGTCTGTTACTTAATAATAGAAACTTATTCCGTGCGATTCCTATTGTTCACTCTGTGCATTTAAATGAAAAGCATGAATACATAAGATCTGTATTGGGATTTCTCAAATATGATGAACACAGATGGATCATATGTGTGGATCTGAAAATGTTAATTTTTTTTATTTGCCCTACAAGGAAGCTATACGAAATAAACGTGTTTCCTGAGTTCGATGACTGAGATAGAAAAATAGCATGGGATTCATTTGTGGCTGTTGGGGAAGGATTTCTTGGAAACAAAAAGGCTGCTAACTACAAGGATTTGGTAGAGACATTACTTGATAGCTTTCATCATTTAAGCTTCAACATGAAGATAAAGGTTCATTTCCTCAAGAGCCATCTTGATGGAGGAGAGATATCAAGGGCGATGGAACACAAACATGATGGCAGACTACTGTTGGAGTATTCAACGAGATTGTGTAAACATCAAACGCTTCAAACAATCTCTCAAGCGAAATATTCTTACATAAATGTTTAGGTATGTGTACGATTGCTTGTGTTTTCTCCATTATTTTAGAAAAATAACCTGTATGTATTTATTTATTTTACAATGAATTTATTCTTTCAAATTCTGTTGACATTTTAAGTTATAGTTTGAAGCTATAATACTTAGGAGACTATCTTTACCGAGTATACACATACAGTACGTGGTAAAATAGGAACATTCTGAGAATGAAAACCTGATATGTTAAAAAAAATGGATGCCATATTTGAAATTAGGGCGTCAAAGTTAGTTAATAACAACCACAAAACATAAGTCAGCAAAAAGTGTGTTAACCAGTGTTATTTCTCCTATCACTCTATCTATGGATCTAACATTCTATATATCTATCTTTCTAAATCTGTCCTTTATCCTTCTCAATCATTTTATCTATATGGTTCTTTCTGCCTCACTCCCGTCGAAATCGGAGGGAAAGGTTGTCAAAATCATTAGAATGAAAAACCTGAAAACCTACACCACATGGCCATCAATCGATGCCCTAGACCTGATAGCGATATCAAAAATCTCCTTCAGGAGGTTTTGATCAAAGGAAACAAAGATTTCACTCCAAATTCGACTGCATCTTTGGAAGTTGGTCAGTCAACCGAGTACTCGAAATCGGGAATTGACTCCAGCACGCAGACGAAGACCGGGTGAGTGTACACGACGAATTGCATAGCCAAGAAGGAAGAACGAGGGATTGGTGTGTTTAGTGTGTTTTGTGTAGAAAAATAGTGAAAAGGAGAGGAATAGCCAAAAATAGGTTGGGGGGAAGAGTAGAGTTATGTCGCTCTGCTTGTATTGTTAACGTTTTGTTTCTATTTAATTATTTATATGTATGGTCTTGTTAGTAACCATCCTCTATCTATAATTTACCTAAATATATATTTAACCTCTTTCTCTCTTTCTTCCCTTTCCTCTCCTTTTTCCTTCCTTCTCCTTCTCTTCCCTCTCCCTCCCTACCCATATCCTTTTAATTAATTTCCCCGATCACAACATCTCACATCACTTTTTTATCCTTTCAGCGATTTGACATTTGCAAAAGGGAAAGAAAAAACATGATGGCAAAAATTGGCGTCGACGCGAATATTACGGATAGCTGGCAAATTGAAGGTGGATATTAGAGGAATATGAAAAAAATAGGAGGAGGCAGAACTGCCATTGAAATGTAGTCCTAAGCCATAAAAGAGTTCTGATGAATTATGAGAGCATTGCTCCTTTGATGATATATATATATATTTTTTCTTACTTCGAAAAAATCCGAGCTGGGGTGGGATTCGAACCGTGCACATTGAGGCAGCGAGCAACCGCTTTGATCTCAATTGAACCACCCTTTAAACCATTCGGTTACGCGAGTGGCCTAAGCTTCCTGGTTGGCGGTTTATGCGTTCGATGGGTTTGTTCAACCTTTTCAATGGAAACTTAAAATTAAGGAAAATAATCGGAGACTTTGCCCCTGGATACGCCTAAGTTATAATAAAAACGCACAAAAATGGCAACCCTCTAAGACCCATAATCAGCCAAATCCCTACACCAACCTATGAACTCGGTTAGTTCTTAAATAAGATCCTAACCTCTTTCGTGCCTAGCAAATTTAATCTGAAATCTTCTACATATTTCATCAATCTCATCCAGTCCACCCCCAACCCCTCAAAGTCTTATCGCCTCCTTAAACGTTGAATCCTTATTCACAAACGTTCCTGTTTCCGAAACTATAGAGCTAAATCATAGAGAGAGTATATAAGCAAAGTGATAGCCTTCCCCCCCCCTCTTAACATACCTAAGGGACGACTTAAGAGAACTTCTTTTGCTCTGCACTACGGAAACCCCCTTTTATTGACCTAGAGGTGACCTATACGTGCAAACCGACTGGGTTGCAATGGGATCCCTTATCGGAGTACTCTTCGCAAACCTTTACATAGGAAGCGTGGAATAACGAGTTTTTATAAATCGGCCCAAACCCCATCTTTACTGCAGATACAAGAGCTAGATATAGCTCTCGGGCCGGTGGCGCCCCTGGTTCTGCCCAGAACGCCACCCTGGAGGGTACCAAATTTGGCTATTTGTCGCCGCGCCTCTGCTCCCAAAGCTTGTACGGCACCGGGAGTATTGCGTTCGACCTTTTTGGAGCACACCTCGTGTCACGCTGGAACCGTGCCAGTGTATACGGATGGCTCCCAGTCCCAAGAGGGGGTTGGCTTCCAAGCCGTATCTCCTCTGTTTGAAGTGAGTGGCGCTCTGCCAGGCGCTGCGTCTGTCTTCACGGCCGAGCTGGGGGCAATACACCACTCGGTACGGGATATTACGCGACGTGCAATGTTCGGAGACGTGATTCTGATCTATAGCGTCTCACAAAGCGCCCTGAGTGCTCTCAGGGTATTGGAATCTTCGCATCCCCTGGTTCGCGATATCCGTGACGCCACGGTTTTGGCGAGCCGGGCAGATGTCGAGATTATCTTCTGCTGGGTTCCTGGACATGTAGGAATTGCGGGGAATGAGCACGCCGATGAGGGCGCCAAAGAGTCCGCGAGGACTCTGACACCGGAACAGCGTTTCACTCTTCCTCACACCAACTACATGGCAGGAATACGGGCAGCTCTTCGGACTGCTTGGCAAAGAAGATGGGAGACGGTCAAAGGGAACTTAAAGTTCCCATGGACTTATCCCATAATGCCGCGGCGGCTTCAGGTTGCTTTCTGTCGTCTTCGAATCGGAAACACTCGTGTGACGCATCGCTATTTGATGGAGCGCTCGCCTGCGTCGTCCCCTAGACTGTTCGGCACATTCTTGTCGAATGTCCCAGTCTGGGTGGTCTTTGTGCACGATACCTGTCCCGGTACCGGAGTGGGCGGGGTCGCTACCGCCTGTCCCTTGTACTCGGGACGGATTCGTGCACATTGACTTGTGGACTTCTTGACTTTTGGGGGGAGGCCGGGCTTCTCCCCTTTATTTAAGGTCCTTTTTTGTTTTTTGTTTGTTATTGTTTTGTTTGTAGGTTGCACTCTCTTGCACCTGGGTGAGGGAGACCTCCTCCCGCTGCTGGAGATTGCTTCCTGATTGTTAAGTTTTTCCGATATATATCATTGTTATGTTTTGATATTTTTATTTCAAAGTAGCCTAGTTCTAGGCTGTCGTGTTTTTCGGAGACTTATTTCCAAGTGGGCAGTTGCCAGATGGGCTCTATAAAATAAAAAACATTTAAAAAATTACTGCAGATATATAGACGACATATTTATAAATATACAAACCGATGAAGAAATCCAGGAATTATTAAGGGAACTGAGGAACTGCTCCTCACTTAACTATACCGTAGAAAATAGCCAATATAACAAACTGGCGTTCTTAGATACCTTAACGACTAAGCACGACAACAAAAGTTTACGTAAAAACGACAAATCCAGGCCTTTGTATGAACGCTAAAAGCGAATGTCACAACTGTTAAAAAAGAACTGTAATTAATGCATATATCAACCGCGCTTTCACCCACTGCTCCACATGGAAAGACACACGAAGAGCTTGAGAGGGTTACCCAAGTACTCATAAATAATGGATTTACAAACAGTGACATACAAACAGCTATACAGAAGAAGATGAAAAAATGGTACACGTCACTCTACAATCAGAACCAATCAGGAAGCAAAAGGAAATACTATTAAACTATTTTACAAGAATATTATGAGTACAGCGTACAAAACGGACTAAAGAGTAATCAAGGAAATAATAAACAGAGGAGTGAAACTAACACAAAACGAAAACAACGTATAACTCACAATCTATTAATATAATAATAAACCGACATCCAACCCTATACTCAAAAATAACCGTACACCTACCCTAACACCTGAAATTAAGTCATTTAATATATGAATACACTTGCAAAATGGGAGACTGTGAGCTCCTATCCCATTCATACATTGGAAAGACAGAGACAAAATTAACACATTTGAAAAACATGGAAGACAATTGGACCGGGAGTCACTCGAAAATAACACTGAAATTCTTGCATATTCTCTAAATCACCAACAATTCCTCATATTAGAAGCTCTCTATATAAAATAAAAACAGACCTAAATTAAATAAACAAACAAACATACAGTTCATACTGCCTTACGCGTGTCCTCGTGCGCCAAGTAATAATTGCTGCCTATCTCAATCTTGTGCCCATTTTAAACTAGCCACTTTAAGCCGTCTTAATCCGGGGTTTTTAGAAATTCATTTCCTATAAATATGTTCGTATAATTGTTAACTTTCAAACCCCGATATATATAGCCATGTTTGTATTTCCTTATATTATTTCTACCTTCCTTTGATAATGATACAGGGGTGTATCAAAACGAGTTAGGCCAATAAATGTTTCGTTTTATCTAGTGAATTATTTTACTGCCCTCGTTCATCAGTGCTTTTGTAATGAATTTCGGCGAGCTTATACACGGGTTAACCAACAACCAAAAGCCGAATATTTATATATATATATATGAAATGAATAACTCACAAAGTAGCACGTGAGGTTCGCAATGAATGCAATATCCCGCAGGAAAAAGGTGCTTCCAAGTACTTTCAAACTTTATTCGATTCATTCTCAAGGATAACTACAAGAGAAAACAATGTATTAGGGTATATATAAGCTAGTAAAAGATAAAGGACCGCCTCTAAGACAAGAAATCACCAATGAGGAAGTAGAAGAGGGAAAGGGTAAATTCACATAAATATTTAGCTATAACAGATAGCAAGGTCAAACCGAGAGGCAAAAAAGAGTTAAGAACAGAGCCAAAAGTGTTAAAACGATTAAGGATAAAGCGATCGTCTAAAGAAGGAGATTAGGAGAGACAATAGAAGTAAATTGAAACGAAGGGGAGAGGGACAAAGAGATCGGAAGAGAAATAAAATAACGTTAATACAAAATCAATGCACTAATTAAATTGAAACATCGGGTTCCCATAAAAATGCAAATTACAAAAGAAGAAAAAAAGAATTATAAATATATGTAGAGGTATCCCCTAGGATAATATTATTTTTCCACCTCATAAGATATTACTTCGGAAGAGAAAGCAAGCCGTTACTCCCCCCCCCCCCCCCTCCGACTTCACCCTTTTTGGACTTGCCGCCAGTTCTCCGAAAAATTTACACCGAGGCATGACGCTGAAATGGAAGGCTACCTCCCGCCGTCTCAATCTTCTCCCATTCCCCTCGGCTCGCGAGATTACTTTTTAGGATCACCATAAACAGCTTTTATGGTTCCAGCTGCCGGTCATCCATCTGGCCCACTGATTCCTGCCGTTTACACATCCCCGTAAGAAGACGCTCGGTTGTCTCGCGTGATAATGCGGGTTCAAGACGGCCTCTTTCTCTTCCTGTTTTGGAGAACCCTGGATATATATGCACCCTCTCCAGGATTACAGGCAGATTTGGTTAGACTACACTTCCCCGAAAGGAGTGCAGTTCAAGGAGCTCTCTCCCGAGAAGTGTGAGTGACGGTCGCAAGCCACGGGAGACCTGGACATCACACCCGTATCTTCGGGTCAGGGAGAAGTGGCTCATGAGGCAACGTCAGCCTTCGGATCAAGGATTGGAGAAGCCGTCCTCCGAAGTTCTTCTGGTGACCTCTTGAAGACAAGAGGCCCATTAGCTCGCTCAAGCCGAGTGTGGAGAAGTCATCTTCCCACTCCCTTTTCGAAGTTTGACCAGTGACCGTTTAAGGACAAGAGTCCCGATAGCTCGCTCGAGCCGAGTTAGGAGAAGTCATCTCCCCCTCCCCCCCTACGAAGTTCTTTCGGTGACCTCTTGAGGAAAGGAGGCCCGCATCTCGCAAAACACAAGCTCGAGAAAGTAACCCCACCCTCTGCTGGTTTGTGGCTACCCCCCCCCCCTCCGTGAGTAATCAAGGTCACCAAGACCTCCCTCAAGTTTCTTCCGCTTTATTCTCGAGGCTCAAATGAACTAAATCCCTCACTACCCTGAATCTTCCATTATAACCATTCAATAACCCAGGTTATCTAATTAGTATTTGGAACTTAATTCCGTCTTTTTCCTGTACCCATATATATCCATATTTATTGTTGTGCTTTTTATTTAGTGTGTATTGAAAATCTATTTTTGTCGTTGCGTTTGGTATATTCCTTGGTCACGCAGCTGCCGCTATCTATTTAAATTGCACTCTTAGAACGAAAACAGTTGTCGCCTTGATTGGCCTACCTTAGAGCCTGTTTTCGCATATTCTCGTACACTTGGCCATACTTTGACAATATAAGTCAACAACATCAATTTTAAAAAGGCCAGGGGAAATGTTAAAGTTATTAAATTGGCTAATACATGAACATTCAACAAGGTTTCTTTTAATTGAGTCGTTTGGGTGAAAAATAACCTTTGCTGAATTCCAATTAATTAAGTGGTTATTTTCGGACATATGCACAAAAAAGCACTATTATTTTAAGCTCTTTTAACATTGTATTTATGCTGATTAATACAGACAGATAATTGCTTTCCTGTCTGTCCAAAATATTTACTTGGACAAACAGAACATTGCACCGAATAGACTACAATTTTACTACAATTTTACTCAATATTACTACAATTATTGTGAACAAGAATATTTTTTTTATATTTGACTCGTATTTAAAAGCAACTGGAATGTTAAAGTTTTTTAAAAGTCGGGGAAGGTCAATGAAACAAACAGAGAAGGGTAAAACTAAATGTTTTTAACATTAAAAGGGATAGCAGGAGCTGTATTATAGAACTTCTTTTTTTGCAGAGGAAAGACAGTTTAGAAGAAAGGGCTAAAGGTAACATAGTTTATGGCCAATTTCAAATATATTGGAGAATTCAGAATCCACATATTCAGGGCTATTTAAAACCAGTCGGTATTTTATGAATAAGAAGATCGAGAAAGGTGAGGGTTCTATTATTTTCAACCTCATGGGTAAATTTACTGAAGGAACGAGTGAATTAAGTTTGGTAAGAAAGCTATTAACATCTTTAGAATTAGGCCACAAGCAAATGACATCATTAATATACCTGTACCAAACAATAGGGAAGTCAAGAAAACGGAATATTAGAAGACACCAATATCAAGAAGGGCAAAGAACAACATAATCAAGACAATTCATAATTAGGAGACTGAAATAACGCTAAGGAAAATTTTTGAAATATTGTGGCAGGCAATTAGGAGAGCCGGGTTTGACCTCATCCAAGATTTTTTAAATATATATATATATATATATATTGATACTAAACTGTTAGAACCTCAGTTAAGTAACTTTTGTTACAATTGTCAATCTGAAATCGTTGTCGCTAACAATTGAACCAATGGTTTCAAGCACCGCTTGGATGGCAATTTCAATGAGTTATCACAGATTTAGGGTTTAAGATGGATCAAGTTGGTACTAGTTTTCAACATGTAGATCCTACTTTTTTTTCATATGATATCCTACTAGCGGAAATTACGGTTCTTTTGAAATTTTGTGTACTTATTTTTCTTTTTATTGAATACAAGGTTGAGTAAAATCACTTCATCAGCAAAGTAATAAGGAAAAATATACTGTAAACAGTAATGGTATGCACTTAGTATAGTAAGGAGCAGCCATCTTCACACTGCATCGGGCAGGCCTAAGTGACGCTGTTCATACTGGCTAAATGATCGTCATTTTGGGGCTGTTGGTTTGGCCTATTGAATACGATCACTTGCTTGGCGTGGATAAGAAGGTCCCCTAGGCTTTCCCGATGCAGCCTGAAAATGGCGACACATTGTACCAGTAACCGCATACTCACCAATGTATCAATAATTGTATGAATTGTGTCCTTGTAGAAACCATAGAAACTCGACCCTTAACTTCGAGATGGTACTAAGGAGCGAGCCAACAAAGGACAGAGCTCTCTCGAAATTGCCTTAAATCTCCAGCATCCAAGAACTTATAAACTTAGGCTCCAGAAAGGTGGAATACATTAAAATAAAAAAATAAAACCGAAATAGAAGAAAATGAAGACTGCTAAATAAAGAATTACCCCAAAATGGATAAAATAGAGCAAGTAAAATGTACCTATCGAAAAGAAAGATTGCAATTCAAAATTTAGAGCAGGAGTAAAAAGATAAAATGGAAGAAAGAGATCAAAATGGAAAACTGGGCAATTCGAAATTGATAAAATTAAGGAATTAGACCAAAATTCTAAAAAGATTAGCAATGAAAAAGTGATAAATTAGAGAAATTGACTGAAATGGACGTCATCAAGCAAAGAAAATGGATTAAATTTAAGAAATAAACGAAATTTAAAAAATAATAGCAGGAAAAAATGGCTAAGCTGGATGAAGTAGACCGAAATAGAAAAAAATAGGGAGTAAAAGTGGGTACAATTAAAGAAATAGACCAAAATGGAAAATAAAGGCAATCAAAGGGTAAGTAAATATCGAAAAAATAGACTGAAACACCCAAAGAAGAGCAAGAAAATGGCTCCAGCTAAAGAAATAGACCTAAGTGAAAAAACAAGAACGAGGAAAAATGGCTAAAAGGTAAAAATAGTAACAAATAGTAGTCCGAAAATTTTTATAGAATTAAAAAAGCAAAACAAAATAAAAAAAACCTGTTTGAATAAATAAAAATAGACAGAAAATAGACTACATAGAGCTGAAAGTTCGCAACTCCAAGTATAACTTGTGTCGTTGTAATGGATTGTAATGACAGACTTTAGCACTTAATTATTTACTATGATTCTTAATCCTTCTCTTCTTCCTTAGCTTTCTGTCTTCACCCTTTCTTCTTTACGGGTTTAGTAAGCATACTCTCGTATGATTACTTCTCTCCCGCTTTCTTTTTAACAATTATACTCTCATTCATCAATGGCGCTTGAATCGATCCTCACCTGGGACGTCGCTCTGGGAGTCACGGGTTGAAGTCTTGCGAATAGTGGCGTAAAACTGGTCCCTCTGCGCCACTCCATACTTGTTCTCCTTCATCTTCTCCCTCTCACTGTCCTCCTTTACCTCAGACTTGCTCCCCATGCTACTTCCTGCTACTGGTAGCAATTGCTCTGAAACAAAGAGGGTGAGAGGGTCTTTTAAATATGTGTTGGAGAAAGGTAATGGGGAAGAAAAGGTTGCAACTGTGTAGAATGGGTAAATGTATGGTTATTTGCACTGTTTTGTATCCAAGAAGGTGATCGTGTATCCACCTATTGGTGGATGAAGATGGTTAGATGTTTATACATGTGTGTAGAAAGAGTTGCGCGTGTCTGCAAAAAGAGGTGTCTTATGAGTGTATTACGAGGGGCTGTACATACGTATGAAAGCAAGAAAGATTGATTTTGGTTTGTATATTAAAGCGACTATCTCGGTTCCTGTTTTGACCGGTGCGAAGTGTAAAAAAAGATAAACGATAAGTATGAGTATATAAGGAAGTACTGAAAATGGGTCTATATGTACATATGTATATTAAGGTATATATATATATATATATATATATATATATATATATATATATATATATATATACATATGATGAAATAAGTACCTATATGTATGAGAGTGCGTGTGAAAGAAGATAAGACAAATTTTTTCAGCCATTAAATTCGGGAAGAAAATGTTCTTTACTTTGAAAAGACGGCAGGGGGGAGGGGGAAAGATGGTGGAGGAGGGTGGGTGAAGAAGTAGAGGGCGGAATAGAAGGAAGTACTCAGGAGAGGTAGAATGAAAACAAAAGAGAGGATGCGAGAGTTTTCATGAGTGGAAGCGGAATAGTCTCGGTCCTCAGAGAGACGAGAGGGGAATCGACAAAAGGGTCTCGGGGTCAGGGAAAGAAGAGGGGGTTTGGAGCCCTCATTAGGCGCTATTCATTGGGGCCGTGGAAGCGTCTCTTCTTGGAGGTTGACGCGTTGCATTTCGTTTGTCCTTTGTTGCATTTTTCCCCAAAATATCGCGCCTCTCTCCCCATCACTGTCTGATCGCGTAGCAAAGGATAACACCACTGTTGCAAGCACACACGTAATGGTTGCCTATCTACCTATCTATCTTTACTCTTCAGCAGAATCTCTCTCGTATAGTAAACAAATTATTTCTTAATCTGCTACACTCATGTGAATTTATTTACACAAAATTTTATATATGGAGGTGTAGAATTATGCGATAACTATCTATATTCAAACCTATAACCCACTAATTCTGCCGATAAAATCATTCAAGAATCATATTAAAACTTCATTAATGACTCATCTCAAGACTAAATCCCTTAAAAATCTATTAATGGTGAGAATTGAAAAATTAAAACATTCAAATTTCTAATTCACGGTCAAAGAGTGAATTGAGCAAATTTTTTGGATTTAAATCATAATTAAGGTATCTTTGATTCTTAGTTCGAATTTCAAAAAGAAACCTTGAATTTCGATTCCTTTGCAAGCAAAAAATTTAACTTGCATCCTCCATATAAAAAAATACTTTGAAATTTGGCCTCATTACAAAGATAAACTAGGAATATTGGCTTGATTACGACCTTCAAAACTTTCAATAATTCCCTGACTAATATTGGAAGGACCTTTGCAATTATAACAACGAAAGGAAAATGTAAAGCAACATAAGGATCTCAAATTTAGTTAGAATCAACCAAATAGTTACGTTGTTCTTGCCAAAAAACTCATTGGAAAATAAAACTGCTACCATCCAACCGATCGACATACGGACCGACATAGTAACTATTAGAGTCGTGGTGCACGTAAATGAAAAAACAAATTTTTATTCGTTGTATCATTCAGAGGAGCAAATTGAAATTTTGACTCAATTACAAAGGGTAATTTTAAATCTTTGCTTCAATGCATAGAGAAATTTTGTGTTTGTATCAGTGCCAAAAATAAGTAAATCTGGGCAGGATTGAAGAGAAACCCTTTCAATCTTAAATTAATTCGAAGAAGAACTTTGAATTTTGTTCTCATTGCATAAAATTATTTTAATTTTAACCTCATAAGAGAACTCATATTTGAATCATTGGATCATTACCATGGAGCGCTGCATCTTGTTCTCATTATAAAGAGGAATTTTGAATCTTTGCTACATTCCACAAAGATTGCTTGAATTCTGCCTCATTCCAAAGAAAAATTTTGAATCTTGGACTGATTACATAGTATAACTTTGAATCTTGGCTTCACTGGCAAGATTAATTTTAGATCTTGTTTTTAATTAAAGAGAAATTTTGAATCCCTACTTAATTACAACAAACAACGGTGAATCTTGGCTTCATTAAAAAGAGCAACTTTAAATCATTGTTCATTACAATAAATAAATTTGAATCTTTAGCTCATTAAAAATTGCTACTCTAAATCATGGAATCATTCCAAAATAACTTTGATTTTAGTTCTTATTACAAAGAGAACGTTAGTTTCTTGGCATCATTACAAACATAAACATAAAAAATGGCATTTATTGCAAAGAAAAACTTTCAATTTTGGCCACATAACACAGAGTGACTTTGGTTCTCGGCCTCTCTTCTAAGAGAATTTATGAATCTTGTCTACGAGGTAAAACTTCGAGGTAAAATAACATTGAAAGAAATTAGAAATTGCAACATTTAATGGAAGAAAATGTTGCAACTCTTTTGTGAAATGAAAAGAATTTGACTAAAGAGATCAAATTCCTGACAGTAGATGCCATAATTAAGGATATATTTAAATTCCAAACACGATATCGTTTTACACTACCCTATTTATTTAATTACTACTAATCATTAAAATTTTATTGACCTGCCATTAGGGGGGTGAGGCAATATTAAAATAACTAGATTTGGGAGATAAGCATTAATTTTCAATAAAAATAGTTAAATATTATTCTTTATAAGTACCATAATGTTTAGTATTATCTTGTTTTGCGGCTTTCTTTTTGTAAAGTTGGTTCGTTTTAAATTTAAAATTAACTTTATTTTATGATTTATAATTTAAATAATATAAAAAGTCTATATCTGAGTAAATAATTGTTTAAAATTAAAAAAATTAACATGAGGATTCTTATAATAAATATTTTGCCATTGCCGTGCAGTCCATTATGCATGAACCGCAACAGAGCTTTTGATGCCATGTAGAGTCTAAATATAATAACATTATTTAAATGGACTATAAGAAACTTTTAATGTGGTTATGTTTTAATAATTGGGTTATAAATAGAATATGTTTATTTCGTGTCTTTACCATTTAGAAATTCGACATGTCTTTTTATTTATATTTTGGATAAATGATTGAGAGCTACATATAAGGAGACGATCCCAATCGATAGAAAATTTTACGAAATTAAATTTTTTGCACTAAAAAGAGCGAACATTATTCAAGATGTTTTTGAAATTAAATATCAGAAACACATTCATAGAAAAATAGCTGTGTTTGCTTGTATGGTCACAAACACATTCCCTTCCATCCACGTGCATACATTCTGCTACCTTGGACCATGTTTAATGACATATTAGAATTCAGATGCACTTAAAGTTACGTGCATACACACCAACATACCCTCTTACACATGATAATACAATTCTTCTGTTTTAAAGGCTATTTCAATGGCTAAAAAGCACGTAGAAGACCTATAGACATATGCTGCCATATAACATATAAAAACGCATATCAAACTAGAATTCTGATCCCTAGTCAATGGTTCTAAAATCGATGGTCATCTATTTCGGTCTCTCATTACGTTAAATGCCCGGAGTAATGAGCTCGGGCAAGATCCATGAGATAAATGAACGGGCGGTTCCTTGAGTGATATTAATGACACGATTGTAGTCTCATAGAAGGCGTCCACAATTGAGGGAGGAGGGATGGAGCTTAGAGACCCGAATTGACTACACGAATTTCAACCGAAAAACCTCAAATTTTGTGTTGCAATAATCTCTCTACATTTAATTCCTGCATTTCTCCAGGGGAACCTGGTTTTCTTGCGTAACATATGAGTCAAATAGGTGTATCTCTTGCGTGTTTTGCCTCCTTTACCCAGAACTTTACCTCTCCTATCTTCATCATTTCTTTTTGGAAACTTCGAAGATAAGTTCCCTAGCTGATTTGAGGTCTTTGTTAACTATCAAATACTTTCAATTACAGTAAAACCGTTTCAATGGTTCTAAAACTGTCCCAATACACCTATTTCGCTCCCTACCTTTTTGTTTCATACGTCCACAATACCGAGTTCAGAAGTCTGTATGTTTCTTCCGATGATCTTTGACTAATTTTAGACTTTTGTGGGTGAGAATAAGCTCCAACGATGGTGCCTTCTTTGGTTCCTTGAATAGAATCTATATTTTCTTAGTACTCACCTAATTTTCATTTTACTTAATACTATTCCTGAAGTGTTTCTCAATCTCAAATCCAGTCGTTCTCGAGTTCTTCATGAATACCAGGACATTAGATCTTGTCGCAAGATCAAAAATTTTAGAAGGACGCAAAGAACATTGTATGGTAGATTGATAGTTTACTGAGGTGAATTGATCCGAAAAATTGTGTCACCAACGTTCCTCACAGGGATTCCTAATTGGTATCATATTTTCCTATATCCCAAATCTGTACTATGAGCTTTAACGATCAGAGCTCTCGTGTCTTTGGACAACGCCCTGACTTTAATTCTGATGCTGGATTTCAGAGCAAAATTGCTTCACTTCATAATGTGGCAGCCATAAATTGAATAAATGCTCTTGCATTACACTAACTGATGTCAAAAGCTAACCTATAATATTTTGTACAATTATAAATGTATTAAATAAACATTTTTGCCATGTATTAGATAATTCCTCCATCTACCCACAGTCACATGCTCCTCCTTGTAAAATGGTAAAATAAACCTATTAAATTCACCTTCATAACGTTTTGAAACATAAATATTCGACCTTGTTAGAGAGTTGAGTAACAATAATATCTGCAATGTATAACTCAAAAAATATTATTAGTCCAAAATTTTCCTTCCTTTAAATTTGGCTAGAAAATATGATACTGCGAAGGATATATTTAAAGATTACTCACTAAGCCGATCTGGCTTATATCGGTTAAATTTGCCTTAAAAATACTTTTGGTCGGACAATTATAGCTTACATTTAAGAGGTTTATGTCTATATCCACATAACTACTTGCTAAACAGAAGAGCTAAACAGAAGTTATCCATAATTAGTATACGATATTAAGGATTATAATAGATTTGCATACTAAATATATTTGAGGAATAAAAATAGAGATATGAGAAAGGGCCATTACTGATTATAAATAATTAAACATGAAAATTTAAAATGAATGAAAACGAAGGAATAAAAAACCGAAAAGGATTATAAGTGAGAGGAAGAAAGAGGGAAAATCATTTTTAACTCTCACCTTTTTTGGGACTGCTTAATCTATTCCCAGCCAATCATTCTGGAGTGATTAACCTTATCTAACAATATTTTTATCCCTACCCCTAGACTCTCTACCCACCGCACCCTCTATCTGACCTACCACTATACTGTCCACCTCCTCGCACCCTCTATCTGACTTACTCCTAGCTTTTCTAACCACTGCATTCTATATCTTCCCTACCCTTACAATTTTCACCCACAACACCTTCTATCTTCGCTACCTCTAAGTTCCCCACCCAATGTGACGCTCTATCTACCCTACCCTTAGGTTCTCCACCCAAAGCACCCTCTATCTGCCCTAACCTTTGGCTCTCCAAGCAACGCAATCTTTATCTGCCATACCATTAAGCTCTCCATTCACTGTACCCTCAATCTGTCCACACCATGACCAAGGCCGTAGCACCGCGAAAGAGAGACGATCCGCACTTGAATCGGCTGGAATTTCTTCTCCAGAAGATAAGCACCACATTGTTCCAAGGGAGTAGGGTACGGCTCTCTTCAATTGATACACTTGGTCATATACTATGATGACTTATCGTGTACGGCCTTGGAACAACTTACACAGTCTTAGGGTATACCCGCCTCTCCACGTCTATATGAGCGAGTTGTATGGCAAATCGTTAGCAGTAGTATCACCTAGGCTGGAGTTGCGTGAATGCTTTCGCGAGGTAGCGATATCAATCGGCACGCACCAACTTAGGGAGCCTGTCCCCTTTGAACATAACTAAGATTGTAAGGGGGGGGATCTCGAAGTCCCGCCTGTTTTATCATGACACGCTCGAACTTGACTGCTGCTTGGTCTGCCAGCTCTTCCCTGATGTTTTCTAAGGAGTAGTCTACGAGTTCCCTCGCATGAACCACTCCTTTCACGAAATTCATGGTAGAGTGTGGCGTAACACTCACAAGCTAGCCATTGAGCGTCTAAATTATACTGATCATTGTCACTTCGGAGAGGGTCCGTTACATTAGCAAGAGTGCTCATATCTGAGAAACGGGTCACATTTGGCTCTTCACTATCAATCTTATTAAAGCTTTCATTTGATGGAACATAGGACCATGGACCAACTTGCTGCTATCGGTGTTGCGAGTAGCTAAAAGGCGTTTGAAGCCACTAGACTCAAAGACACAAGGTGATCTATAAATGAGGGGCTCAGACGTACTTGAAGCTCTGCTCACTACAATTTTAACTTTTATATTGCTCTGAGCATCCTCGTTCTAGGGCACCCGGAGGCAGGATGTGCTGGTCTAAGTTCTGTCTCTTTACAAAACTGCAGCAGATCCTTGCAGGTCCGCAGCCGCAACGGAGGTATAAGAACCCCTTGTCGACTTGATTTTATTCCTCTTGCTTTTCATCTGCTTCAGAGTGGAGAACAGGGAGTGAACCCGCTTCTCACCTGCCCCAGCGGAGCCCCAAGGTCAAATGGACCAGCCTCTTGCAGATTTTTACCAAAATTGAGAAAATCTTAGCCGTCAAGGGAGCACCAGGCGGGGAAAAACGTCCATTCTCTCCTTGTCAGTCTTATGAGGCCCGGGCAACCCATGCCACATTGCATATCACTTTAAATTAACAAATTTATCGTAGTGTTCTGCATCAATTTGTACCTCCCGCGTTCATTTAAAATATGTGCCCCAGTCACTGAAAGTTGGTGGTAAGAATTGAGTCGTAAGGATTACTTACTTTTGCGGACACAGTAGCATACTAATCCCAAAGACGATGCTAAAGCGACAGCCGATGTCATCAGGGGCAGAAGAACGCGTACACTCAGCCACTGGTCTCCAACCATGCCGCCCCACAGTTGATTGGGTATTTCTTGGACAGATAAAAATTTGCACCAGTTTACAACATATGGATCAATCAAGGAAAAGGTGACAATCATGGAAGTAATTAACTCTCGTAATAAATTTATATCTGATTGTGAAAAGGGCTAGGTTAACTAAGTTTGTTTGCATACTTAAAAACTTAAAATTGAAAGTCGGTAATATAGAGAAACTGAGAAGTAAGGCCGATCACGGTCAGTATAAGAAATTGAGTCAAATGCATTGCTACCTCTCCTGATAAAATGTGGAATTTAGATCACGAAAAATGCATATATAAGTCTGCGGTACATGACTATATAACCCGGATCGACACTGTGTTAACATATAATATAAAGATATAATCCGAGCTTAAATTAATAATAATTAAGTACATACTGTTATAATTGGGTAATTTGTTTTGAGGGGGGGAGGTTTCGCCATTATTCTTCAAACATTTCTCTAAAAATAGATGGTGAAGACCACAAACAAACATGACTACTACTAGTATGATCAGAATTTAGTCAAATAACTCACCTCCGTGTGTTGTGAGTGTGGTAAACTGGTAGGTGTGTGATGAAGTACCAGCACTCGATTCCGCCGTGGCTCGCAAATGGTAGAGAGTGGCTGGTTCGAGACCAGTAATCCTCAAAATTGCAGATTTGGCACTCCGCCCAGACACTGAAAAGTCCCCCCAGAAAAAAGTTTCTTAAATAAAGCCAAAGATAAAAAACAAATCACTTTTCCCAATCAGACCATTGAATTTCGGCTAACCGCTATAAATGATTTGGAATGGCTTTAAATCATTTAATTCAACAAGTCGAAAAATTTAATAAAAATGAAAATGTCATTTTTAAAATTTATCCATCAATATTTTATTTCAATATTCTTGGAAAATATTCTGCTACATTTTAATTTCTACCTTATGTTGATTTAGTTAGTCAAATTTTATTTCCTAAATTCTGAACATTTCCGCATTTTATTTCTCGAATTACTTAGGATTTATTTGGCAGCATTTTATGTTCGCAATTTTGGAAATTTGATTTACGCTAAATTTTTTTAAAAATAATTTCCTTTGAATTACATACATTGAGTGGCCTTCGAGTGGCCAAATAAGAGAATTTTGCCCTTAATATTTGAGTACAAGTGGGACAATTAACTACAGTCTTATAACAAATTATTTGAAACTATCAGTATACTTCGTATGGCCCCTTTCTTAGATTAACGCGGTTAATCTTTAATGATTTATAGTCGTTCGAATTCGGACACATTTATTAGTAATCCAATCAAGAACATGTCCGCTCCAAGCAATGCTTCTCTGCCACAGAGGCTTTCAATCTTCCAGGAGAAGCACCGATTCGTTCTTCAAGTACTTCTACTCATTTGACAAAGATGTTGGGTCTGTTTATTTCGTATCGCAGTTCTTCTCAACCTTCATCACTCCTACCATAGTTCTCCCACACACACAATCTCGTTAGATTACACCAACATCTTACCTATTCTAAATTATAATTACCGATACCATCGCACTTTGAAACTAATTATTTGCGTACTAACGAACGTACGTACCGAGGTACGTGCAACAATGAAAATCTTCAAGGAGAGGCAATCAAATTAATGTAATCCAATGGAGACCTACAGCAAACACAAATAAATATCTTTTGAGAAGGAATAAAAAAACATAATTGAAAATAAAGCATTGGAACAAACAGAAAAAATAGAGCTCTACTGCCTCCCCAGGGGGTTCTAAACGAAAGAGCACCACAAAGATAAAATAATACTAGAAAAAAGAGAGCAAGAACATGCCCTTCTAGATGTCAAGCATTCCTTCTTGCTTATTATTTTAGGCGTTCGTATGTCTGAGCTAAAGTATCTATTAGGACGAACAGAGAGATGGTC
The DNA here is from genome assembly GCA_963969495.1 of Ceratothoa steindachneri. Classification (NCBI taxonomy): domain Eukaryota; kingdom Metazoa; phylum Arthropoda; class Malacostraca; order Isopoda; family Cymothoidae; genus Ceratothoa; species Ceratothoa steindachneri. The sequence continues at coordinate 98,424,951 of OZ018321.1, read as the reverse complement.
GTCTAAAATATGCCGTCTTTTTTTATTCCTACTATGGGCTACTTAGTCGTATTTATAAGCAATTGTATCGTTAGGTACGAACATAAGCCATTTGGTTTGTACCTATGAGTCATTGCATCGTTAAGTACTAATATAAGCCATTTGATTCATACTTAGGAGTGATTGTATCGTTAAGTACGTCCATAGGCCGTTGAGTTCCTACTTATAGGTCAATGCATTGTTAGGTACGAACCTAAGCCATTTGATTCATACTTATGAGTCATTGCATCGTTAGGTAAGAACATAAGCCATTTAGTTCGTACTCATAAGTAATTTCAACGTTAAGTACGAACACAAACCATTTAATTCGTACTTATGAGTCATTGCATCGTTAGGTGAGAATATAATTCATCTGATTCGTACTTACAAGTCATTGTAACGTTAAGTACGAACCTAAGCCATTTAATTCGTACTTATGAGTGATTGTATCGTTAGTTACAAACATAAACCGTTTGTTTCGTACTTAAAAGTCAATACATTGTTAGGTACGAACATAAGCCATTTGGTTCGATCCTATGAGTCATTGCATCGTTAGGTACATAAATATACCATTAAATTCGTACTTATGAATGATCGTATTGTTAGATACGAACATAAGCCGATTGGTACGTACTTATAAGTCAGTGAATTTGTAGGTACGAACATAAGTCATTTTGTTCGTACCTATGGTTCATTACATCGTTAGGTACGAACATAAGCCATTAGATTCTTACTTAGGAGTGATGGTATCCATATATACGAACATAAGCTGATTTGTTCGTATTTATTAGTCATTGTATTGTTATGTACGAATATAACTAATTTGGTTCGTACCTGTGAGTCATTACATCGTTAGGTACAAACATAGGCCATTACATTGGTAATTATGAGTGATCGTATTGTTAGATACGAACATAAACTAATTGGTGGGAACTTATATGTAATTGCAACGTAGGTACGAACATAAGCCATTGGGTTCGTATATATGAGTCATTGCATTGTTAGGTACGAGCATAATTCATTTGGTTCATACTCATGAGTGATTTTATCATTAGGTACGAACATGTTTTGGGTGACTTTAGATGTATTTTAATCTAGTGTCGTTTTGCCCCCACCTTAGATGATTGCTCCCCCTTTTCTCAGTTGGATTACCCCCTAAAGTTTGCTCGGCCTTGATTTATTTTTATCCTTTCCATGCCTATTCCACTCTTGGTTTGCCTAATTCCTTTCCTCGGGTGGATTACATAATTACATTTTATTAATTCTCGATCCCTTCCTTTAATCCTGCTTCCGCCTTTCGTATTTTTTTTCGGTTGGATTACACCCAGACTCACCCTGGACCCAGTGAAGCTGGGAGTCCCTTCGGTACTCCACCGAGAAGAGGGTGATGGGGCAACCTTGAGCCCCCCACGTCTTGGTGTAGACGTTCGCTTCGGTTGAATTCGCAACTACGAACTTCTCGAAAGGTGCGAACAACGGGGGTCCTCCGAGGGTCCGCAATACGGCCACTTTGCTGGCCGGACTCGAACCTACGATGTTTTTCGATATTACGAACACGTGGTACCGAGAACCACAATCCAGGTTCTGCAAGTGAGAACGAGATTATTATTAAACTTTATAAGACCTTCGTCGTCTTGTTAGTATTAAAAACTGTACTAATGCTGTTTTAGTATTCATTTACTACTTCGGTTAAGCGCGGAAAGCACTTATTTTTAAGATACTAGCACTCTGACTACAGCTTTCGACGCCAAAACGAAGCGGAAAATGATGACTAAAATGCCTAAAAACACCATACTATTGTTTTATTAATACAACATAACCTACCCTAACGCATAAGTAACACATCTGTCGCCCATTCGGGAGTAGCACTGCATAAAAATAATGAACATTTGAACTCCTAACAACGTCTGGTAACCACAATGAAATCGAACCCGCAGGTTATTATTTCGAAATGGATGATTCGCCCCCATACACCCCTTTAAATGTGGGAGTTGCATCCCCCCCGCTCGTGGCTATTTTTAATCACCTAGTAGTATTAAAAATTCGATAGCCTAGTATCAGGTTGGAATGCAAAGATATATAAACCAAACTTAAATTCTTCACTAACAAAATGAGGCCATGGGATATATAAATGTTAATTAAATTGTCCGAGAAGTTGTCATATCAAAGTTTAACAAACTAAACGTATAAGAGTCACAATCAGCCATCATTCACTAAGGGTTGCCAATGAGTTTTGGTGCTAATTTTGAAATCAGCGTTGTTTTAAGTGTTTGAAATCAGGCCGAAATATGTGTTGCCAATGTTTAAAATCAGGGTTTCTTTACACATCATGAGGAGGCAGGGTAGACTTATTTTAATTTCATTTTGAACCAACCAAAGTGAAATATCTTTAAAATATGTACTATCCACACCAAACCAAAACCATATATGACGAATTCATTGACTGAAAACACAATTAGTACTGTTTTTAATACTAAAAACACAGCGTAGCTCTTATAAAGTTTCATCATTATTTTATTATTATTACCAGACAATGGTTTCGCCACTCCGTCTTACGGGGGAAGCTTGCGCTTCGCCACTAAGATTAAAATTTAAAATCTAAAAAAAGCAGCCATGGTTAAATTTTTATAAATTTTTTGAACTTCGTCAATTATAATAATTTTAAAAAGGAACTTTAAACTAAATTCCCCGCCTTTCAAAATATCACGTTGCTAAAATATAGTTATAGAAGAAGATATATAAAAATAAATTTTCTGAACTTCACCATTTGTATTTTGGGGGGTTTTATAAGGTTTTTTAAAAATTTCGATACTTATATTTATATCTGAAGTTCTCCATTTGTTTTTTGATATTATAAAAGAATTATTAGAAAAAACTTTGATAAAAAAACATAAGTCATAACCAAACTAAGATGAAATTATTATTCAAATAGTTAGTTATGATGATGATGATAATGATTAATGAAGAAGAGAGATAAAAAGTAAGTAGAGTAAGCCAACGGAGGCACCTCCCCCTAAGAGAGGGTGTAGGTAATGAGAGAAGCTGCATTAACGAGCAGAATTAAGGGAAAGCTTCTGTGGCCATTGGGGCTGGAAAGGTATGCACTCCTAGAGATGTGACCTGATATTCCCCTGTGTGTTCGCGCTCAAGGAGATAGCTCCGTTAGCGTCGATGTGGTGGCGCTTTCACCTTGGCCACGCACACAAACGCCTCTTCTCGCCACCACAAATATGGCCGAGGGACATTTTGGGGCATCAAGCAAGGCGTTTTTGTACGTAGCCGAGCTGGTGGCGCCACCACAGGTTTACTTGGAAACTGACCGAGCTTTTCTTACGAGACGCACTTTAAGTGTCACCATTGTATTAATAAACTCTCTGGGTTCTGAGACTGGTAGCCAGGGAAAAATCAGACGCCACCATAATAGCGTCGTATCAAAGGGTCTTCAGTGCCCCATATGACCCCATTAGCCACCTAGTTCTTTCTACCTTTATTCTCTAACTTTTTCATTAGCGCTACCATGTAGGGGTCGTGAGCCCTTTATTGAAATGAGCCCTCCAAGCTCTTTCAGGCTCCCTACTACCGTTAAGTTAAGTTATCTCTTGTTCATATAAAACATTATGCAAAAAATATTAAGAGCATAACTATTATATCACAAAATGAAGACTTGTTATTTACCTTGAGAACATAAGAGAAAGTATATCGGTGAACGAGGATTCTATTCCATGGTTCATTGTCTTTCCTGTAATTGAGGATGAAGCCGGTAATTGGGGCTCCTCCATCATCCACTTTCTTCCACTGCACCAGGATCGAGTCCGAAGAAGAAGATGACACGAGGATGAGCGGGGCTTCGGGAGGAACTGGAAAATTCAAGACCCTCTAAGAAGTAGGAAGATCCAGTAGTCGATTTCTTAAAATGCCAGTAAATGGTTTTAAAGTTTAACATTATAACCTAATTCCATTGATGAAATCTTTGAGTTTAATATTTTGAAAGAGGGAGAATTTAGATACTCGTTGCATATTTGTTATTTCTATAATATGTGTCCAATCAAATTTGGTTCTGCGGACTATAAAAAGTCATCAATACAGCAAAAATTAAATAACTAATGGGTAATGAACGTAATTGAAATTTACCTATACCTCATCACTCTTACCGAAAACAGAGAGCAAATAGGTTACGTGATCTGAGCCGTGTTTATTGGACACAGTACATGTATAATTCCCAGAGTCTTCTCTCTGAATCCCTTGGAGTTCTAAAGTTCCATCGGCCTTAACTCTCTTGTGGGCTGTTGATTTTAGGAGCATCCGCCTGTGTTTCCATTCCAGGTGTGGTTTGGGTTCCCCTACATGTCCACAACGGAGGTGTACATCATCCCCTTGCTGAGCCCGCAGGGGACCACCAAATGAGTAGATGGCTGCAGGAATGGTCGTGGTAAGCGTTACCCTAGCGGAGGCTGGAGGGCCATTCCCTTCCCTGGTGGCAGCCATTACGTCGACTTCAACAAGAGTTCCCATGACTCCTTCAATCTGAATAAAAAATTTGAACTCTATTGAACCACATCGATCCCCATTAATGACAATACAGACCCACAGCAAAGGAGAACTAGAGAACAATGGACATTGTAAATAAAGAGGCGAGATATGAGAACCATTATTACATAAATGGTGGAAGCAGATTAATGAACCCTCGAGCGTATACAAACATAGTGTTCTTGAGGACTCTTAAAGAAGTTCTCTTTGTTAACTTAAAGCCAAGAGTAAGACAAACCTTGAGGCATCTCATATTTTTTTCTGGTCTAGTTTTCTAGTTTCAAAAAAGATTACAAGAAAAAAAAACCTGGCCAAAAGTTGTATTCATAATTTACGAAAAAAATCCCGATGGTAAAAATATTCTGAAATATAACACCGTATTTATATTTGAAATTTCCTTTCCACATTACTTATGTACGAGGATAAAGGAGTCGCCCTTTACCGTGACAAAGTAGCAAGCAAGAGTCAAGTATAAGAAACAATCAATTATGTCTTAAAAAAAGAATTAGTATTAAATCGCAACCTAACAATGATAAATACTTTCAAATTCCAATAGAAATATCTTTCAAATAAAACTTCTATTTATTATCAAATTCCGGAAAAGCCACAGGATGTTGAAGAAAATCAGATCCAGATGCGTGCATAAGTATAGGCAACTACAGACAAGTCTAATATATGGCCATATTCGTATGTACATATATTCTTTAAGATAGAAAACGTTTTTCGTGTTTATATTGTCGCAGGACATTCCTTCATTTGCATTGTGAATTTAATATTCTAAAGTAAAATAGAACGTTTGAGCTGGGTTATTTACTACAATATTAAGCGCAAAACCCAATGACTTAAAATCCCATATCTACCCTAAGACACTGTCTCCAAGAGCAGAAGACTATGTACGCTTCGCTTTTGGTAAGATGCAAAAGGTGTTATTCATTAAAGTTTACTAATATTAGGCAAATGGTTACTTCAGGCGTATATGCGTAACAATTGCAACACTTACATTTAATGTTCAACAATCGCAATATTTAATTGTTCAACAATCGCAAGTCTTCAAGGTGGAACAATGCAACGTTTCAACGTGTAACAATTACGTTTTTATGTGCAACAATTGTAACTTATAATGTTCAACAAATGCAACGTTGCAAGGTGCAACGACTTAAATATTTTATGTGCAATAATTGCGACGTATAATGTTTAACATTTGAAAATTTTAAATGTGACAATAATTGCAATATTTTAATGTCCAATTGGCAATTGCAATGTTTAAATATCCAAAAATTGCAATAATTAATTGTTCAATAATTGCATTGTTTAAATGCCCAACAATTGCAACGTTTAACTATGCATTAATTGCAATATTTTAATATGCTTCGATGCAACGTTCTAAAAAAGCGTTATTCACAAGTCAACCGAATAAGTGTGTTCCTCCTTCATGGCAATGCACGGCTGTAAATGGTTTGTTTTAGATAAGAAAAATGATTACGTTAGGTTGGGAAGTTCTTCTTTATCCTCCACACACGTTAGATATTACACCAACTAAATACCATTTTTTTTTTAATACATCTCCTACATGTGAAAGTTTGCTTTAGAAAAATGAGGTGGAAAAGAATATCAAATTATGCCATCAAAACCTAATGAATCCTTAAAGAAAGATATCCACTATTTAGGTAAAGGATAGGAAAACATTGTGAATGAAGATGGAAACTATTAATAGTCCCGAAAAAATATATAATTTTTAATCAAGGAAATTAAAATTGTTTTAATTTCCACAATGAATAAAAATAATTTATTGGAAAATTCATGAAAGCCAAGAAGTCAATAGCCAGCTCGATGAACTTCTGGAACATATTATTATGTTTTGGTTTCTGGAATTTCTATAGAGTAAATAATAATATAATAATAATAAAAATAATCGGTAGCGAGTGGAGAGGAAAGTTTACAGGGGAGAGAAGGCAATTCTGAATAGATGAGTCTTCAGGAGACGTAAAAAAGTAGCAAGGGAGGGAGAGGATTGGACTTCGGCAGGAAGAGCATTCCAGAGTCTAGAAGCACAAACTGAGAAAGAACGGTAACCCATCGAGCAGAGAACAGAATGAGGAGTGTTCAGGAGGGGAGCGAGGTTAGACCGGAGTGCCCGAGGAATTTGGCGACGGGAGAGAGAAGACGAGAGATAATGTGGAGCCTCGAGGTTAAAGGCCTTGTAGGTGATGAGAAGAATTGTATAGTGGGTACGAAAGCGAAGAGGTAACCAGTGTAGCTCCTGTAACAGAGGCATCGAAGGAGAGAACCCGGGGCGGTGAAGGAGGAGTCGAGCAGCATAAGTTTAAACTAGTTGTAGTGGCCGAAGTGACGAAGAATGGAGAGTCACTAGAAGAGAATTTCAGTAGTCTAAGCGTGAGCTAACGAAGGGATGAATAGCAGTCTCAAGGCTTCGTCCATCAAAATGGGATCGAAGGCGTAAAAAGTTGCGGAGGAAACCGAGGGAAGACTTAGAGATACGATAGATGTGCGGTTTAAACGAGAGTTGCTCTTTGAAAATAACTCCAAGATTACTGACGGCAACAGAGAAGGCGACATTAGTTTCCCCAATATGGGAGGCAAAGAGAGTTGTAGATTTCTCCACCATCGAAGTGGTACCAACAAGGAGAACTTCAGTTTTATTGTGGTTAAATTTGAGAAAGTTGTCAGACAGCCATTCGTTTATGGAGGTGTAGGCTGAAAGAATCTTGGTAATTGATTGAGAGAAGGACCCAGTGGATGAGGAAAGGTATATCTGAGTGTTATCAGCATAGAGATGGAAGGACCGGCTCAAATCGCAAAGAAGGGAGTCAAGAGAAAGTAAGTAGATGCGAAAGAGGAGGGGACCAAGGACTGAGCCCTGAGGCACCCCCAAATGAATGGGCGTGGGCTCAGAGGAGAGGTTATCGAGCGCGACCGACTGAGTACGGGAGGAAAGGTATGAGCGGAACCAAGCAAGTGCAGTACCCGAGAGACTAAGGAAAGTTTGAAGACGATCAAGTAGAACAGTGTGATCGATGGTGTCGAAAGCAGAGCAGTTTGAAGAAGGAGTGATAAGTGGGGCGTGCACGTCAAGGCAGGCGAGTAATGATTGATGCAGTGAGTTTAAGGTTTGGTCAGGTGAAGCAGTAGTATCAATAGGAGTAGGGCAGAAACAACATCGTTAAAGAGAGTAGTAGTATCAATTGACGATAATCGCTCGAAAGGAGTAGGATCTCGGGACGAGCGAGTAGGTAGGTAGTAGGGAATATAGAATTTAAAATTGACCAAGAATTGGTCGGAAATCGTATTAGAAAGGTCAGTTACTGTTAGATTAAATATATAGAGGTTCTAGATGACTAAGTATATGTGTTGGGGATGACACATGTTGTGTAAGAGAGAAGAGGTCGATGATGTCTATTAATGCGCAAAAAGGCTCATAGTGGCTAGGAATATTGAAGTCACCGAGAATAAGGAGAGAACCAGTAGAAGATAGGTCAGAGGGTAGGTTACTGAACTCCTCAAGAAATAAGGCTGGAGACGAGCTGGGAGGGCGGTAAAGGACCACAATAGTCAGAGCAAGCACAGCACGTGAGACAGCAATGAGAGCCTCAAATGAGGCTAGATTGAAGGGGAAGGAGAAGATTCAGGGAGAAGGATAACCCGATTAAACAAGCTTTTTACGTACGTTTGCTTATTCGGAAGATTTTTTGTCTTCGGTTAGCCGAGTGGTCTAAGGAACAGTTTAATTGAGATCAAAACGATTGCGCGGTCCCTCAGTGTGCACGGTTCAACTCACACCCCTGGACATAATTTTTGCGAATTAAGAAATAACATTTCCGAAGAAAAGGTATCCTGTTTTTCTGTTTCTTGCGGTTTGCTTGATTAATTTCATCATCTTTCGCGTTCATGAAAGATTTATACATTGTATATTCGCTGCGTGCTTACCTCAACTCTCCTTTCATATTTGAATTCTCTATTAATATCTCTTTCTTTCATAGTCCCGATCGACCTTGCAAAGTGTACCTTAAATGCTTGTATATTCGGTAAAATATTGTTTGCTACGTAGCCTTGTGGTCCAAGAGACGGTTTAATTAAGATCGATCCAAGCGAGTGTTCGCTAGCTTAGTGTGCACGTTTCGAATCCCACCCCTGTACGGAATTTTGTGAATTAGGAAATACCATTTCCAAGGAAAAATTATCCTGTTTTTTGCTGTTTGCTGGAATCATTTCATCATTCTTTCGCGTTCATGAAAGATTTATACATTGTATATTCGCCGCGTCTTTACCTCAACTCTCCTTTGTCCTTTATATTCCCTATTAATTTCTCTCTCTTTCATAGTCCCGATCCACCTTGCGAAGCGTACCTTAAAAGCTTGTGTTTTTGGAAGATTTGTTGTCTTCCGCGTAGCCGAGTGGTCTAAGGGACGGTTTAATTGAAATCAAAGCGGTTGCTCGCCGCTTCAGTGTGCACGGTTCGAATCCCACCCTTGTACGGAATTATTGCGAATTAAGAAATAATATTTCCTAACAAATAATATCCTGTTTTTCTGTTCCTTGTGGTTTGCTAGATATATATATATATATATATATATATATATATATATATATATATATATATATATATATATATACTACTCTATAGGATCGTTTTTCACGAGACGAATTTCGGTATGGAGTCTTATCATATCATCTTCCATCAAAAACTGAGACTAGACATAGACTTCTTATCATCGAAATATCTGAAATTAGATTAATATGACAAATCAGGGAGGGAGGGGGGAATTAAGATAAATAAGTATGTCTTTTAAGATAATATTTTTGGTAATAGAACTGCATTTAAACTGACTCTGCACAAGGTTCAATATTTAGATTTTTTTATTCAATGCGGTTCTATCACTTTTATTTAACATAAATCGTTACATGGGTGAATTATTTATTCCTGGATAAAATCTATTACATAATTAAAATTATCATATGATTAAAGATACTTGATGTAAGACTGGCTCACATGACATCACCTTTGTACTCAAAACACCCTGTTTGCCAAAGATATTCCAGTCTCTCCTAGGTATAAGAATAAGCAATTTATGACTTTACATGGGATCAATTAGATATCTGCTTCATTACTCTTCTCTTTGGTTTTAGTAAGAGCGAAAATATTTTCATAATTGAATAGTATTTAAAGGTTTTACGATTTGGGCAAGGGAAAAATGGAAGGGGTAGACAATATATATTAGCGTTTTGTTTTTCGTTTTGCTGTATTAAAATGTTGATCTGGCCTAAGATAAGCTTTTATGAAGTGAAAACAATATGTTATTTCATCATAAAAAACATATATCGCATATTCTAAACTTCTTAAGATCATGGCATGAGTAAAAATGAGTTTAGGATTACGATAGACAGTAAAGGTGACTTAATCATTGATCCTTATTATTTGATATAAGGAAAAGATAAACAATTATCCTATCTCAATTCATCTTTAAAATTTATGGTTGGATGGACGTTATTTAGTCTGTGTAAGAAATTATGAAATAAGTCTAGGCGATTTATTGGCCACATTGATATGACGTCATCAATATAGATATACTATACGATATTTGGGGTTTGGTATAATAAAGGGAAGAAGCAAATCTTCAAAATGTTAAATGAAGAGGTTACAAATGATTGCGATAAAGGGTTACCCTTATTAATGCCATAAATTTGCCTGGAGAACCTCACCCCACTATGAAAAACATTTTCCGTAACTCAGACCTTAACAAGGGTTATTCTTGGAATTTTAATACATTATTGGCTTCGTACATTAATAAAAAGTCTACCTATATAAAAGATTATTAAGTGTTTATATTTAATATTAATTCTATAAATTTCATATAAGATCTGATGAATGAACTTGTATGATGACGAAGTTAATTCAACGGTGTCGAACAGAATGAAGGCCAACAATTTGGACAGTTTAGGAGCAAAAACCCGATACGGTGGACCAAAAAGTAGTTTCACATTTATGAGTTTTGGAAAACCCTACATACAGCGAAGAGATGAGTTAACTAGGCTTAAATTCTAATTACGGCGCCTCATGGCCTTGGTGGGAGTCACCGGGTGATTACAAAAAAGTGATCCTGCCTTTCTTTATTATTATGAACAGAGGCCATCTGGCGACTGCCATCAAGGGTGGACAGAAAAAAAGTCGAGAGAAAATATATTGGAAGTGGTTGATGAACGAACTCTCGCAATGATACAACGGGAATAAAGCTAATAAATTTTAAAAGCCTTCGACGGAGGTGAGGAAACAATAATAGTGTTTTGGCCGTTGTGCAAAACACGAAACTTTATTTCCCATAAACGAACGAACGAAGGTAGGGAGTCCGACACGTCGAACAGAGATCTCGTGTGATTGGTTTGTTCGCTTTATCATATTTTATCAATTTTTGGTTTTACGGTTTCTCCCTTCCTTTGTTGGTAAGTCTGCCTTTGTCTTTGGGCTCGACTTCGAAGAGGCAGACAATAGGGGGGGAGGGAGGAAAATTGGGGTTCATTAGGCGGTGAAGGTCATGTTCTTTGTGTAGTGAGCGGAGCCTGGTTCAAAGATTTGGGGATTTCCTGATGAAACTCATCCACCTTTTACTTCGTGTACATAAAAACATACACATATTTCTTTACACAATGACATACATTCACGCAAACAGATTCACGTTATAATACCTGCCAACAAATAACAGTTGCACAAATATAAAAAAAGAAATGTACCTGCAAGCAAATGCACAAAGACATATGACCCATAGACACTTACGAGCACAATTGGCGCAATATATATATATATATATATATATATATATATATATATATATATATATATGTGTGTGTGTGTAAACATAAGCATCCACGTGAGTACATACGTACTAGGCCATAGCGAAATGGAAACACAGCTTCCTATTTATGATCAATTAAGTCAAATTGGGTAAATTTAGTCGCCGGATAATGTTCCGTTGAGGTAGTACCAAAGGTCACTGCCATATGCTACACTATGTCGTAGTTTGATTACCCATTCACCCTCCTGAGAATTACACTGCTAAGACCCATTAAGTCGATGTTTAAACACGCACCACAAGCAAACTAACACTTACTTTACTGTTTTTCCCTGTGCTGGTGTCGTGAGAAGTCGGCCTGCTACAAGAAAGCTAACACCACGATGGATCAACCCCACAATTCTTTGACTGACGAAACGTCCTCTTTGTAAAAGCGGTTCGAAGTTTGGCTAAGATTGTATCAGGTGTTCTGTTTTCGGTTTTGCGATGGCATCCTGGACAATTTGTGTTGGTTTGCTGTGTTCGGGGTGCCGTTATTGTAGAGAAGGGGGGGCCCGAGTTGAGTCTAGAAAAGGTGAATTTGGTGTGTCTTGGTATGTTTTTCTTGGATTTGTCTAGATAGAGTATGAATACTCGCAGTACTGAATTCTTTGGAAGATTGTGAAGCTACTATGTGACAAATAACGTATGTGCATGTGATATCCTCTTTTAGGGTTGCATTTTTCTTGGTCATAAGTAGAGAGAAGTTTGATTTGAGTGCCTGGCATGGCTGTGAAGCGTTTTGTGACAAGCGTAGAATTGTTTACCAAGCATGTTTAGGTATGTTGATAGGAGGATCTTATGTTTCTGAATGTAAATAAATAATTTTGGTGGAATTGGTGCATCCTGTGTGTCGAGGTTTAGTGAGTGGGTAATCCCAGTCCCACTTCCTGGACATATATTTTATTACTGCACCAAGATGAAGCGGAGGTGAAGTGTGTCCAATACACCTACCGTAACCACTATCGGTGAATAAGAATAACCCCAGGGCTTTCCTTTTGAGCAAAATTAGGAGAATGATTCTCTGAGTGTGTCCTCACTCAGTAAAAACCAGTCATGGGTGGACTTGCGTAATATTGAGATTTAAGCCGAGTGGATTGCTTATTAATTGCCAAAGGATCGCCCAAAATAATTAATCACATAAATACAAAAATAATCTTTAGTTTACATGAATTAGAAATAAGAAACAGCGTATATAGGGATGAATAAAATTAATCTTTGCGCTCAATAAGTAAGTCTACATAATGTCGTGGAGATTAAACTTGAAAATTACTCACTAGGATGCTTGCGTCTTAATGGCACCCGGCAGAATGAATTGAATAATATTATTGAATTAAGCACTGAATTAATCTTTTCTAGTACTCTAGGTTATGGGTTCGGGATGGGAATTCTAGTTTACGAATAAACTGGTGAAGTTAGGGGAGGGGATAATTTACTTTAACTATACCTTTGAGTTCGTAAGTATTTTTTGGAGAATGACGGTGAAGATATTCTTCTGGTGACGATGATCGCACTTATTCCGGGCGTCCGAGGTTACCGAATGAGAAGGTAAACCTAGACCGGTGATATAATGACCCTATGACGGATCACGAAGTCGAGCCAAACTGTGGCTCAAATCGGACTTCTTCTTCCTTGAAGTGACTGTCCGATTATTCGGCTCCTGAAGTGGGTAGCCAAAACGGATTACCTAGCTACGTCTAGGGTAATCCGCAGAGGGAGGTCCTGTGTAACTTTTGACTCTGAAGGGGGGTGTCTGCGAGAAGTTTAGCACCTATAAGTACCGTGACGGCAACACAAAAATTCCTCGATGTTTCTTTTTTACAACGGGCGAACTGTTTCTTTTGTGGGACTAGCTCTTCACACTTAACGTGGTCCAAGATCTTCTGCCTGACTCCAGGGAGAATTTTCCCTTTTATTTCCCTCATGAGCATAAATCGGGAGAGAGCACCGAATTCTCGTAAAATCCGTATCGCTGCGCGAAAGACCTTTTCATCTGACGCCAGACAGATTAAATCCTTCACACCTTCGAGCTATCCTTGCTCCACGTCACTGTTTACGACAGCTCAAAAACTTGGCCCTGCGTTGGTTCGGGTATCTTTTAGCAGCAGACATTTTCCTGAGCGACCGGCCGCAAATTTGATCTTCTCTTTGGTGTGAAAAGGGGTGGAGGGAATTCGAGGCGAAAGGCGAATTTGGAATACGGGAGGGACACGCGGGCTGTGTCGCGGGGTATTTCTGCGTACACTAATGTACGGGGTATTTAGACTTCTACACTGTGATTACACGGACGGCTTTGGTTTTGTGAGTTGGAGTTGTTGACAATGGAAATGTCTAGTGCTGAGTGACAGACTGGGAATGTGTAGCGAAGTGTGACCTGGATGATTTTTTCTTGTTCATGGGTGTTTCTTTGTGTTGTCCGAAGTAGTCGCATACAGTTTGTTTGATGCTTTGACACCAGTTTAGATTAAATGTATTGTAAGTGTATAAAGTAAAAGAGAGTATCCTGAAGGTTTTATTGTTTTATTCAATTATTGATTAGAGTGATCTTTGGATAACGATTGAATTCTTTTCCGTGAGAGGTAAACAGAATCATGGAAGATTTTGAAGTTGAGACTGACATTCTTTTGTCGATTTCCTTCTGTTCTAGAGTGAAAAGGTGTGTTTGCATGTTTCTAGTGGCTGTAATTTTTGCCGTGATGTGAGCTTATAATTGTATTTCAATGCTGATGTTGGGAAAGGAAAGAGAAAATGCATGAATTGGGTGGACATGATAGGTGACAAGACGGGCATGTATTGCGAGAATATTTGATTATTCATGACTCTGGTTTGCCTGTTATAAAGAAAGTTAATATACTACTTTTTATCATTTCTTTGCAGGTGAGTGTTTAGAATTATCTGGGAGAGAATCTGACGTAGGAATGTGTCAAATGCTTTATTGATGTGTATCGGAACTGGGAGAGGATTGGCGTTTTTGATCGAACCCGTCTAAGATGTGCTCTGATAGTTTATGAGAGGGTTGGTAGTGGAGTATTTTCGTCTGAATCCATGTATTGAGTAATGGTTAGTGAGATATGTGATGCGATTTGTTTCTTACCTTTATCGAAAGACAAGGCGAAGATATGTGTGATCACACGCGTATGTCAGTTTGTCTGTCTATGTACAAGTATCTCGAAAAGGTCATTGACGAATTTGAATGAAGATTTGTGGGCTTTGGGGCAAGAAAAAGTTGATTATATTTAGAGGTGGATCCAGATCCGGATTGTTATTGTAGATCACTTAATCCCTTTCGTTAAGATCGTGAGATTGGGTAATTTCAGACATTTGGTGGAGATCTGAGCTCTATGAGTACATTTTAGTTCTATTACTATTTATGGTGCGTTTGATATTGTGGGTAAGCGGCACAGAGAAGGGACGCCGGGGTACGATGATGGCTGGTTTGTTTTGCTTTAGTTTTAGTTTTTGGCACGATGTATGTCATTCTCAAGATGCTCGAAATTTGGTTGTGGAGATAAAATTAGTTGAATATTTGGTTAAATACTTTGATCGCATTGGGATCTAGATTTCTTAGGAGGTTTTCCTAAATGAGAGCTGCATTCCTTCTCAAGTCAGCCGGCTTGAAGTATGAAATTTACTATACGATCATTAATAATTAGTTTGCCCATCCGAAGGAAAAGTTAGATATTTTTCCAATTAAAGTAGATTCAACAATTTTATT
Organism: Ceratothoa steindachneri; assembly: GCA_963969495.1. Taxonomy (NCBI): domain Eukaryota; kingdom Metazoa; phylum Arthropoda; class Malacostraca; order Isopoda; family Cymothoidae; genus Ceratothoa; species Ceratothoa steindachneri. The sequence goes on along the minus strand of OZ018321.1, from coordinate 98,409,849 downwards.
TTACTAAAATTATTAGAAGTGTTAATTAATTGGGAAGAAGTAATCCATTATATAGTTTACATTTTTAAGGATTAAAAATACTCGATTAAATCCTGCCCTTTTAATATCACACTTGTGTCCATTTAGGCGTTTTTATAAAGCTCTTCCCTTTTCCTTAATATAGAATGAGGGGCAATTATTGATTTTAAATTAATTAAATATACACCTACGTCACGATTTTCTCATTGGGTTCTGTGGAAGGTAAAGATTGAAAGATGATCTAAGTATCACTCGCCGAGATTAGTCATATTGTTCCGTTTGAGCTATTTATGTGTGGATTCCTGCCTTCTCAGTATACGACGGAAGATGGTATGGTAAAATTAATACCAAAACTAGTGTCTCAAATAAATATTATGCTCCAATAAAGTGGTTTATTTTAATATATATATATATATATATATATATATATATATATATATATATATATATATATATATATATATCCAAAGAAGTACAGTAAAGAAAATGTAAATGCAGGAAAGAAACCACCGTGAATGGATCGATTTATTTGCGAAACGAGGTTTCGACGGAAACATCCGTCATCTTCAATCGCTAGTAAACTAATGAATACTGAAAGATGCTTAGCCTAAGGACACACAAATTTAGAAGTCGGAATGTTATAAGGGGGAACGGTATGGAGCAGCGGCAGTTTTTAGCAGAGGAAGGACAAATATTTTGCCTATTAAGGGTAATATTAGTGTTAAATTACCCATCGGAATTATTAAAGTTTGGAATGTCCTTTATAAGAGCTGATCCTATTAGACGCCTATGTATATAGTTGTGAGAATTATAAATCGTTTTTACCTTACCAATGTCAATTTCTCCCCTTCACGTGTGTAGGAACAAGCTAGAAGATAGGCTTCCACGGCGCATGTTACATTTATATTCCTCCATTCGTTGTGAGAATCTGCTGCTTTCGCCTATGCATAATTGATTGAAAATTTTGCATAGACTATAACACTGGCCTGCATTTCAAAACATTTTTTCAAAGGCCAAGGGTTTTCCAACTGATTTGGGATCCTTTTTGCGTGCTGAATTCAAAAATATCATTCATTTTTTGGGGTCAGGTCTGGTTTCTAAGATACACTCGATTTTTATTACAGCATATTTTTCCTAAATGGCGCTATCATCCAAGCGTATATAGGCTTTGTTTTTGCCCCAGCTGGTCATGAGTTACCTTAAATAACTAGTTATTCTTTCTCTTTTCATCCTAACAAATTTTGTTTCATCTGCGGACACGTGGTTCTTCCAGACCGTCAAGGGAAAATCACGGATTTTGTGAAGAAGGCTTATTACGCTTATTTTTGAGTCAAACTAGGGGACCAGGATCAAGAATTTGCTCCAAATATCTGCTGCAAAACATGTGTGGAGAACTTATGGGATTGGAGGAATAGGAAAAGAAAGAGTATGCCATTTGGTGTCCCAATGGTGTGGAGGGAAAGGAAAGATCACGTTACCGACTGCTACTTCTGCATGACAAATTTGAAAGGCATCAATCGCAAGAACAAGCACCATGTTCAATACCCTGTTGTTCCTTTTGCCACAAAGCCAATGCCCTATGGACCAGATGTTCCTGTTCCTGGGCCGGATGCCATCATGGAATCTAGTTCTGATTCCGAATCTATTGACATGACTGATACAGGTGAGTATGGTGCATACGAGCCAGAAGAGGACGACCGATCGGTGTCATTGACCCAAGCCGAACTCAACGACTTGACACGAGATCTGAACCTATCTAAGGAGTCTGCCCAGCTGCTGGGTTCTCGTCTTCGAGAGAAACATCTAATTACCCCAAGAACAAGGTTTTATTGGTATCAGGAACGCGAGAGCGAATTCAGAAAATTCTTTATGTTCGATGAAGCGTCCTCACTGATCTACTGTAGCAATATTGCTGAACTGATGAAATTAATGGGTATGAAGTATGTTGGCATGGAATGCAAACTTTTTATTGACTCGTCTAACAGAAGTCTCAAGGCAGTTGTTCTGGATAACGGAAATAAGGTTTCATCATTCCCTGTTGGACACTCGGCTGAAATGAAAGAATTCCACAACAGCATGGAACGTCTGTTGTCTGCTCTCAATTACCAGGAACATAAATGGTTGATTTGTGGAAATCATAAAGTTGTTGGCTCATCCTAGGCCTCAAGGTGGGAACACAAAGTATCCATGCTTTTTGTACTTGTGGGATAGTTGGGCTGACGACTAGCATTATGTCAGACAAGAGTAGCCATCAAGACAAGGAATAGAACCTGGGTCACACAATGTTCTGTCTCACCCTCTGGTTGTACCAAGCAAGGTGTTACTTCCACATCTACACATCAAACTCGGCCTAATGAAGAACTATGTAAAAGCACTGGACAGGGAAGGTGAAGGATTTGCCTTCCTCCACCACAAGTTTAAACGAATCAGCATGGAGAAGCTTAAGGCAGTTAAATTTGATGGTCCTCAGATAAGAGAACTCATAAAAGACTCTAGTTTTGATGATTCATTAAATCCTACTTAACTCTCTTCCTGGCTGTCCCTTAAGTTAGTCATTGCAAACTTCCTTGGTAACCACAGAACTCCTCAGTACCAGAAGATGGTTGATAACTTAATGGAGAATTTCCGCAAACTTGGTGCGCGTATGTCAGTGAAAATGCACTTTCTTCGGTCCCATCAGGACTATTTTCCAAAAATTGCAGATACTTCAGTGAAGAACAGGGGAGCGCTTTAACCAAGACATCCGTGTCATGGAGGAAAGCTATCAAGGCCAATGGGATGTGAACTTTCTGGCTGGCTACTCTTGGTGCCTTAAGAGGGATGTGGTGTCTGCTTGGCACAGCCGGAGGTCACTGAAGAGACCATTCATCTATGAGTAGCTTATTTTGTGCATTGAACTATTCATGTTATCTATTAAAAATATTCTGTAAATCTTCTGTGAGTAAATCGGTCCAATATTTGCAATTATGTGTTTCATTCACAACAAATATTTGGAAATATAGGAGTTTTTGGTATGTGCTCATATTTCAAAAACCTGACCTGATTGGGTAAAATGAGCATGATTTTCAGATTCAGTGCAAAAAACTGAACTAAAATCAGGTATTATATATTTGACCTTGAAAACAACACAGACAATTGTAATAAACCCACTCACTATTCTGTTCTTTATCGGTAGATCTATTTTTAAACAGACTATTTTGGATCGTTTTTTCGTATATACTCGTATAACCAACATTGATATTGTTGGCCCATGCCAACTTTTTAAAATTAATTAATAGGGGTGAGTATGGGAAGGTAATATAATTACTATTACATACTTTTTCTTTAGGATTAGGGGGTGATTAAAAGTTGGTTCTGGCTTTATAAGGACATTTTTCTATGAAACAAAGGGGATGTTGCAGTTCAATGAATGTATGGATGATCGTGTTGATTTTATCCTGCAGAAAACAAGGATCACATATGCGATATGCTTTCAGGAACAGGAAAGAAACTACTGACCTTTTACCAGACTCGTCGTGACACGAGAAATAGTAAATATAAGCATTAGAGTTGATTTGTTTCCAGTAAGCATAATAATATCCTTTGTTGTGTACTTTAATATTTCAAAGAAAGAATCAAATGCCTTATAATTAGTAGGCCATGTGACGTATACATCTTCCACATAACGGAACCAAGTTATGGGATTAAGTAAGATAAGGGGGGAGGAGGTGTTTCTCAAAGTTTTAACTAAAGATCCTGTTGATGAAGACCTTGATGTCATTATTAAAAACTTGCCGTTGTTTAACCTAACATTACCCTTACCGTGAAACAAAATTGTAATTCCCTTTCCAAGTCCTATGTAGTCTGTTGATTGAAAACTATTTCGGACTGGTGGGCTAAACTTTTGCTAAACTTTTGCACTTGGCAGTAAAAGAAACAGTATTTATCCTTAACGGGGAACTCCATCTTCAACATGATGGTATAGCGATGAGTTCTCCATCGGGACTTTCATTTGTCAAATATGTTTTATGCTTCCACGAAAAGTCCTGGATTGATGACTGTCCCTTTGAGTTTAAACCTTTATCTTTCAAAAGCTTTTTAGATTATTGCTTTGTGGTTTTTAAACACAAATATCACGCTCACTTATTTATAAATTAATTAAGTGAACAACACATCAATATCAAATTCTCAATGGTTAATGAAAATAATAAAATTTCATTTTCAGATTTATTAGTGACCAGGAACGAGTCTGGATTTTCCACTTCGGTTTTTAGAAAACCTATCACCACTACTCTTCTTGGTACTCAGTTTTTCGCAGTATTTCCTTGAAATTTAAACTCTGTCATAAAAACAAGAATCCATCGGCTCTTCCGTATCTGCTCGGATTGATATACTCTTTCAACCAAGAAATCGTTTTTTACAATACTTTTTCATTACAATTACTATCCCATCAGTATTTTCAATAAACTTGTGTCAAATTTTATGAATAAACTTTCCATTCTGAAGCCAACTATTCCAACTTTTCCAAACAGAACGTGTAGATAAAATTCAACATTTTGGACAACGTTACCTATCTAATTGTATCATTATTACTGACATTTCTCTCAGTTTATCATCATTTTTCAATCCCAGAACTAGTGGGGACCGCGGTTGTTTACTTATATAAGTGCGCGACTTGCAGCAGTCAGTATATTGGCTTAGCCACTTTGCAGCTACAACTGAGGATCTCTAAGCCCTTTGAGATTTCATATAGAAATGGTCGATCCATTTCCAAACCAAAGTAGTCCCATATTCGTTCATATATCACCAATAGTGTCTATTCCAGTGATACAGATATTTTTCTGTAATTCATACGGCACCAACCTCAATAGATTGAAAAACTCTTGAATCCCTGTAAAATAAAATATTGAACCCCGAATTAAATTATTACGCACCATCAATCCAATTAATAACCCAGTAAATATATTCCAACCAACAAATTCTCTTGTATCACACTGAACATAACTCACTCTATCCCCTATTCATAGAATAGCTGTTCACTACAACCTCAAAATTCCACTTTAGTTATTGTGAGGTTGATTTTAATTCAGATCTTTCTCATTCACATAAACACTATTCAATGTTAATAATTTTATATCATTTTGCGTGTGTACTCATTTTAGTATTTTTACTATGCTGGTTCATTACTTCCAATTTTCAATAGGTTAATCAAACAATATTCCATTTCCACAGATTAAATTATATATATTTGTCTATGTTTAATATATTGTCATTGCAAGTTAAATTTGTTTGTGTCCTTTGGTTTATTAAGCTTTATTCTTATTGGTTCACCTTTAGTGATACTATTTTACTTTTTGTTATTTGCTATCTCAATTTGAGCTCTTTTTTCCGGATGATAGGTTGTTGAATGTTATCTGATACAATAGTTATAGCATTTTATTAATTATTTCTAGCCACTTAAGATGGAACAGGTTTGTTTCGAACCGTCTGGCATAATAACCAATTATATCTACCATCACGTAATTCTTCATTTTCCTGCTCAGAATAAGATTCCCTAAAAGTTCCGCGTTGGTTACTATATGTATATATATATATATGTATTTATATACATATATATATATATATATATATATATATATATATATATATATATATATATATATATATATATGCAATGTCCCGCAGGAAAAATGAAAAAGTGCTTCCAAGTACTTTCGAACTTTATTCAGTTCATTCTTAAGGATAACTCTCTTTCTCTCTCTCTCTCTCTCTCTCTCTCTCTCTCTCTCTCTCTCTCTCTCTCTCAAGAAAGTATAAGAAGAGGTGACGCATCCTTGTCACGGGAAGAAAGCTTGTGTGTACCTTTGACTTTTCGAGCTATGTCAGCGGGGGTACCTCTCTTCTGAGTACTCCTGGTAGGGCTGCCTTCACGATTTGGTCTGAAACGAGCTTCTACATAGACCTTGTGCGTCCTACTTTTTTCTAATATATCCTTCTCTTTTTTCACTTTTATACTATCTCTTCCACTTATTCAAAAAGAAAAAAACAACAAAAAACCTACTACTATTATATCACTCTTACGCTTTTTTCCATCTTTCTACATATAATGACCTGGCTGCTGCCTCTTGCGACAAAAGAGAGGCTTTGGAACCTCTATAAACAACGCCAATTAACTGGTTGCGAGAGACTTGGCCTAGAGGTGTCCTAGGCGTTGCGGCACGATGAATGGGATGAAGGTTGTGCCTCGGTAGCCCCTTCCCTGGCGCGTAATTATTGACCATTCTCAGAGACCCTTGACGGGTGCCTCTTGTAGCATCGGTCCGAGGTGACGGCCCTTTGTTACCAGGTTGGTTGCCAGGCCAATAAAAAGCCTTGGGTCGAGTCTCTTGGTGTGGCTGGATATCCATTGAACGCTACTCCTAGATTCTGTCCGTCGTTAAGGGAACTAGTAGGAGTTTAGTAAGGGGCGTGCTCCGTTCTTCACCTGGTGAGAAATCGAAGAATCCTTCGGGGACCGTCAGTGCTGCTTGTTTAGGAGCCACGATGCGTAGAAGAGGCACCGCCCACTGACGTGTCGGAATCTCCTGGTGCCGTAGTTTTTACCCAAGCGGAGATTCCTGCATCATCTGAGGTTAAGCCAGCTGAGGCAAGAGAAAAAGAGAAAAGAAGAAAGGAAAAAAGAAGAAAAATAAGAAAAATAATAAAGTTGAAACAAAAGAAGAAGAACTAAAAATAGAAGAAAAACCAATTAACAAGAAGAAAAAGTGGAAAAAAAGGAAGGATAATAATGTGGAGACTAAAGAGGAAAAGGAGAGGCCTCTTCAACGAGGGTAGACCCCGTCTTCAGAGACCAAGTGTCCGAACGTCACCCTCATTGGTAACTCGCAAACACGGGATCTGCAGCCGCTGCAAGCGGCCCACCTTCGCACTAGCGTGAAGGTGAGCTGCCTGCCAGGACGGGGTAACCACAACATCAGAGTAAAGGCAGAGAATTTTCAGATTTATGATAATTCAGTTGTCGCTCTGATGGTGAGTGGCAACGACCTGTACCTCAGAGAGGGTAAGGTTGGCTTCAGTGTTAAGACCATCCAAACGGGGATGGGAGCCGTGGATGACATAGGGCTTAAAACCCGCAAACATGTCGTGGTTGGGATGCTTCCGAGAAGAAGTCTTACCTGAACCGCTCACGAGAGAAACGTCGCAGTGAACCGACGGTTGGAGGATCTCTGCACGACAGAAGGAGTCTTCTTCGTGGACCCCTATAGTACCCTTATCGGTAGAGACGACCTCTACCAAAGTGATGAGGTACATCTTTCCTTTAAAGGGAAGGCCTTTCTCGCCAACCTAATTCAAGATGTCGTGGAACGCTGCCAAAGGAGCGTTCGAAAAAGAGCGAAAGCGGACGTGCGCCATCACGCCCGCGTCACTTCTGAAACGACCTTTTCGAAGGTCGTCAAAAAGGGTGCGACCACGAAAACAGAGAAGCCGGGAAACGGAAGAGCGTAGGGATTCCTACACTCGGGGACTCCCTGAAAGTTCTTCTGTTTAATGTGAGGTCAATCAGGAACAAGATTCTTGAGTTCCCTGGCCTCTTAGTAACAGAAGAACCTAAGATGGAGGCCATAACAGAGTAGTGGATAAAAAACTCAAGCTGAGATTTTGAAGGTGTATTCCTGATTCCCGGTTAACAGCTGTTCCTAAAAGACATGCCAGATAGAGAGGGTGGCGGTGTGATGTTGTATGTCAAGGATACTCTCAACTAGACGGATTGCCACATCGTATCCGACCATGAACTACTAGATGTTGACCTAGAGATAGGTCCTGCCAGATACAGGATCCTAGGGCTTTAAAGACCCCCTGCCCAACTCTTAAAACAGGACCGGAGTCTGTACCAGCTGTTGGGCAAACTTGCAAAGGACAGAGTGTGTATTACCATGGGTGACCTTAATACCCATTTTGACTGGGAAACGAAAGACAACTGTGGCGAGAGGAGACAATGTCCTCGACTGGGTTTTCACCTCTGAGGATGACATCGTTGAGAACATCTCTGTTGGCAAGGAGCTCGTTGGCAGTGACCACCGACTAATTAGATTTGTAGTCAAAGTCCCCAAGGCAGGGTCTGCAACTAGTAAATCGAGAAAACTTGATTTGAGAAGAGCAGACTTTGCAGGTCTTCGTGGTTGACTGAGTGACGCGAGACTATAAGTGGGCGAGGCTGTTGAAGACTCGTGGAACAGTTTCCAAACCACATTTATAAGTCTTGAATCGCGTTACATCCCTCCGAAATTTCCGCGTCAGTCTTCTGTTCAACCAAAGTGGTTAATCGAAAAATAGGCCAACTGCTTAGGAAGAAGAGAAATATATACAGGCAATCGAAGATCTTGGGTGACTTTAACGAATACCGAACGCTAGCCAGGGGAGTGAAGTCCAGCATAAGGGCGGCTAAGCGGTCTGAGGAACTCTGAGTGGCGAGGGAATCCCAAGGAGTTCTTTGGATATGTAAACAGCCGTAAACCAATCCGTCGAACGATTGGCCCTTTGAGAAATGAGAAAGGGACATTAAAGCAATAAGATGCAGAAAATGCTAACCTCCTCAACGACTACTTCTCTTAAGTGTTTACTGAAGAGTTTAGTTCCATCCCCCAGCCAACGGATTCGTACTCGGGGGAAAAACTAGAGGATATGGACTTCACCGAAGGAGAAATAGAAAAGAAGATCACTGACCTAATGACGAATAATTCACCTGGCCTGGATAGGTTTCTACTTAAAGTGTTGAAAGAAGTGCGCGATCAAGTGTCACGACACCTGAGCGCAATCTTCAACATGTATAACCAGACCGAATGCGTTCCTAGAGACTGGCGTGAAGCGGAGGTGACTCCTATCTTCAAGAAAGGAGACCGTAGCCAACCGTCGAACTACCAACCTATCAATCTGACTTCGATTGTCAGTAAACTCATGGAAAGCATCATGGTGGACAAAATAACGTCGCATTTAGAGTCAAAGCTGCTACTGAGGAGTTCGCAGCACGGCTTCCGAAGGTAACGGTGATGCCTGACGAACTTTATGGAATTCTTCCACTTCGTCTTCAGTCATACGATTGGGATAATGCGTTGGATATGGTCTATTTAGACTTTCAGAAAGCCTTAGATAAGGTACCATACCTCCACCTTCTCCGGAAAGTGCGAGCGCTGGGCATAGACGGAAAAGTAGGAGGCTGGATCGAGAACTGGCTAAGTGGCAGATGGCAACGGGTGGTGCTGAAGGGACAGGCTTCTGAGTGGGTGCCTATTACTTGCGGGTACCTCAAAGTTCTGTCCTAGAACCACTACTATTCATCATCTACTTTAACGATATGGACGGTGACATGGTTGCCAAGATTTTTAAATTTGCCGACGATAACAAGTTTGGTATGAACAGTGCAAAGGATGGGGAAATACTGCCCGCCTGCAAGAAGATCTTGGGAAGATTCAAAAGTGGTCGGACACGTGGCAAATGCCTTTCAACGTAAACAAATGCAAGATGATGCATATCTGCTATTGAAACTCCCAATCTCATTATATCCTTAAGGGCACTGCTTTTGAATCTCCTGACACTCAGAAAGACTACCTCAAGTTCTCGAGGTAGTGTATTGAGGCGGAGAAGAAAGCCCAAAGTATGCTATGTTACATAAAGCGATAATTTAGATATTGGAACAAGGAAATAGTACTCTGTTTGTACAATTCATTTGTCCAACCGCACCTGGAGTATGCCGTACAATTTTGGAGTTCTTCATTTTGAAAGGACATCGCGAGATTGGAACGCGTGCAAGCCATGTCAACCAAACATATTTCCTCTATCAGACATGAAAGTTATGAAGATAGATTAAGGGAATTAGATCTGTTATAGTTTAAAAGCCGTAGACTGTGTGGTCAGCTCTTCGAAGTTTTCAAAATACTTTGAGGGTTCGACAATGTTGACTACAGGGATATTTTCATGCCTTAATGAGAGCAGAACAAGAATTCACGGCTTCAAACTTGAGCTGAAGTGATACAACCGCGATCTGTGTGGGATATTTTTCACGTACAGTATCTGCGGTAGCTGGAATGCACTTCCGATCGACATTGTCAACAGCAATTCTGTTGACCAGTTCAAGGCAAGACTAGACAAAGTCTTGAAAAGTGGTCATTTAGAGAGGACGTAAGGCAATTGAGCGGGGATACCCGCAAGACAGCTAGTCTAAAGGTACCCTCATTGAATGGAAGAGAAGGTCTTCTAGGGTACTTATTTTCTTTTTTACTCCTTTTTGTATAAGCTTGTAAAAAATAAATCACCGCCTTTAAGAAAGAAATCACAAATGAGGAAGTAGGAGAGGGATGGGTAAATTCACATTAAGATTTAGCTATAACAGTTAGCAAGGTCAAACCGAGAGGCAAGAAAGAGTCAAGAACAGAGCAAATAGAGTTAAAATGATTAACGTATAAAGCTATAGTCTAAAGAGGAAGATTAGGAGAGACACGAGAAGTAAATTGAAACGAAGGGGAGTGGGACAAGGAGAGAGGAAGAGAAATAAAATAATGTAAACTAGGCCCTGTTATTAAAAGGCTTATTTATAGCTAAATTGTCCATTTAAAATCCTAGCCATTTGATTTATTAATTTATTTATGTCTCTCTTGTTTATTTTTATGTATTCACAATAGGGTATATATCTTAGTTTAGTCACATAAATGTCTACATTATTTGCGCACAGGTTGAAAATTTCTGGAAGTAGACCTTATCTATTTGGTTCTATACTTTACATCCGTCTTGATATTATTTTCCTATTTTGGGTCCTTTCGTTGTACTTGGGTGGGGCCATTGCTGTTCTGTTTCATATATATATATATACCACCTTTGTAAATTTTTTTCGTTATACCTTGATAATGAACTGAACAAGTTCGAAAGTACTTGAAATACGCCTTTCATTTTACTGTGGGATTTTTCACATATATATATATTTTCGAATCCAGCTCGTGTCTAAGCATCGGTTTCGTTGTCAGTCACCGGTCTCTTCAGCTGATTTTTTGTGTCAGATATGATTTAGGGGACCTAGTCTATAAAGGAAGAGGGCTAGGCACGGGAAAGAAAGAAGACCGAAAAGAAAACAGAAAAATGCCATTTGCTGAGGAATTTGTTATGGGCAATCGTAGATGCAAAACGGCGCTGCTCTTCTCCGCCAGAGAAAGAAAAAAGAATCTTATATGGCTCATGTCTGCTTAGCCCACTGTTGGGGTCTTGCAGTTGGATGAGTTTAATCTGGAACCTCATCCATTACATTATCGCCTTCGGTTGTGCTGCCAGATATTTGAAACACTCATTAGAAAAGTCAAGCCCTTCCACCACCATATATTCGATCTCAGAAAATTTTTTAGGAACATCCTAAAGACCAGAAAAAAAGAGGAACGTTCTAACTGATCTCACACTAGGAATTTAGTTGGAGGGGTTGAATAAAGTTATTAGCCACATCCAAAGCAAAAGCTCTGGATATACACTATGTAGAGGGACCCACTAAAATAGTAATATCCCCCCCCCTTCCCCTCAGAAATTACTTCGGGAGAGAAAGCGAGCCGTTACTCTCGACCCACCACCCCCACCCTCTCCGACTTCACACTTTTTGGACTGACCTTCCGGTCACTAAGAAATTCACACCGAGGCACGACGCTGTATTTTAGGGCTATCTACCCGGCGTCTTAATCTTCCCTCCCCCGAGTCGGGAGATTATTCGTCTATTTGTAGGTTTGTCTCTAGACAACTTTTATGGCTTCAGACCCGCTGATTCCGGCCTCTTAAACCTTGCCGTAAAGACACGCTCTGTTGCCCCGGCCGATAATGAAGGTTCGAGAAGGTCCCTCTCTCTCACACTCCCTGTTTTGGAGAAATTCGGGTATATATGCGCCATCTCAAGGATTACTCGCAGATTCGGTTAGACGAGGCTTCCCGGAATCGTGGTTCTGTTGAACGACACTCTTGCCCGAGAGCGTCGTTCTTGGGTCGTAACTTCGGCTCAGGGATAAAATTTTCTTGAGGCAACGTCAGCTTTTCTCAACCGCCTTCGGATCAAGGATCGGAGAAGCCTTCTTTCGAAGTTCTTCTGGTGACCTCTTGAGGACAAGAGGTCAAATAGCTCGCTCAATCCGGGTTTGGAGAAGTCACTCCCTCCACCACCAAAGTTCTTCTGGTGACCTCTTGAGGACAATAGGCCAATATCTCACTCAATCTGAGTTTGGAGAAGTCACCCCTCCCACCCCATCTAAAAGTTAGGTTCGGTGACCTCTTGAGGACAAGAGGCCCGCATCTCAGGAAATCAGAGTTTGGAAAACGTAGCATCACCCTATTCGGATTCACGTCTACACCTGTGAGCAATCAAGCTCACCAACCAAGCCCCCTTTCCCTTCAAAGTTCGCTCCGCTTTACTCTCGAGGTTCAAAGGAACTGAAACTCTTACCACGCCAAATCCCCCATTATAATCATTTAATAACCCTCGTTATCTAATCAGTATTCGTATCTAATTCCGTCTTATTCGTGTATATATATATATATATATATATATATATAAATATATATATATATATATATATATATATATATATATATATATATATATATATATTGTATACCTTTTATCTAGTATATATTAAAATCTATTTTTGCCGTTGTGTTTGGAATATTCCTTGGTCACGCAGCTGCAGCTAACTATTAAAATAGCACTCTTAGAACAATAACATTTGTTGCCTTCATTAGAGCCTGTGTGCGTATATCCCCGTATATTAGGTCGTATTTCGACATAAAGATATATAAATATATATATATATAGTTATATAATTTGGCGTCAGGCTCTGGGTACTCCTAAGAATCCGCCTTACCTGATTTTGAAGCACTAAGTTCAATTAATAGCAGCTGCATTGCCAAGGATATTTGAACACCAATATATTAGTACAATTTTTTTTGATTGACGGGTACTGACCAATTATTAAGCTTATTCTTGTGTGGTGTGTCCACAGTTTTCCTAGTCCTTTAAAAGAGTATACTAGCTAAGCGGTAATAGTAAGCGCCATTTTTGTGTTGTGAGTCAGATTCCCTCGTTATTTTATTTTTTTCATGAGTTCGCCCGATTTTTACCAGGAATTTTTGATAATTTTGTCGTTAGTAGAGTTTATATTTTTCTGGGTGGAGCTTCAATAGCTCTGGTAGCTTTTTCGTGTGTAAAGGTCAAAAGTAGCATATCCGGGATGTCTTCATTCGATCGTTTCCATAATCAATTGTAGATCCTAGGCTTATCTGGGAAAGATTTAATCGCTAACGTCTAGGAAGATCAACGTAACAAACATGCGGAAAGAAAATCACAGAAGCAGGAGAGAGAGATAGAAAAATACAGAGAGAAGCAGAACCAGAAGCCGATGAAATAAAAGCGCAGAAAGAATCAGAGGAGAAAGAAAAAATTAGGCAGCACGAGAGAGAGATAAGTCGTGAACAAGACGAGATAAACTCCGTAGGATCTCGAATTAATCAGGCTCAAGTGCCCTCACTAAAACTCCCCACATACAAGGATGGAGACGATTTTTGCTCCTATTTAACGCTCTAATGATTATGAGTCGCTAATCGACTTCATTCTAAGGGATGAACTAATGTCGTCCCCTTGCAAGGGGTGTGTGGAATAAGCCGACCTTCGCGCTTCCAGGCACGACCTCTACCCCAAGGAGGTCAAGAAGAACCATCCCTCCGCCCCCAAACACAAGTTTGGGTTTAACCGAAGCCAACCCAAGGGCACCACAGCTTCGTGAAAGTGCAAGTGCCGAGCAAGTACAGCCTCAACCGCAGCAAAAACAAAACGACGTGAAGCCTCCAGTACTCCCCTCCACGCCTAGCAACTAGCTCATGGACCAATTGTATGCTTTACCTGTGGCACTCCTGGGCACTTTAGTTATAATTGCGCTCAAAATACTCAACTGAGGAACTCGTCGAGTCATCAGGTCCACCAAATCTCTCCTGCCCCCTTGCCCAATCCGCCAGCCGCATCACCAGTGCCCCCTGCTCTCTCTCCCCCGGATCAACAGGTAAATTTCCTGTTCAACAAGAGTTCCTTCGGTAGGCTCCAGATTGAAAATGGCGCAGTAAATGGTTGCCAAGTGTCAATCCTGGTAAAAGATACAGGTTGCACCTGTATAGTAGTATCCGATAAACTATTACCCCCCGTAAGCAACCAGCATAACAGGTTCGCGTTGGTGCATGACGTTTTAGGTCGTGTCACCAGGTTCTAAGTGGTACGGTGCCATATTCAGTGCCAGTACTTCACCGGATGGGCCGACGTAGTCGCCGCCTCTATAAAATTTTGTTCCGTCTTTATCGGACAGAGCGCACAGCTCTCCCCAAACCAAATTTCTCAGCCGGTCGTTCCCAGGGCCCAAACCAAGAAAGAAGTGTCGCTTCCGTTACCCCTATCTTCCCCAGACGTCGACCTCGCCACTTACGTTCAATTTGCTTAGGCGCACAAGAATTTCTCTGCTTTACAACCCCTATGAGAAAAAGTAAGGAAGAAAAAGACTGAAACGGTGGAAGGCAATAGCAAGATCGAAGACCCCGTGAAGGACGTGTTATTATACCGTTCTCCTGATGAACCGGAGAGTCCCCCAACCAACGCGTTGTGTGTGCCAAGAACGTATATCAAATCCGTCCTTGAAGCTGCCTATCCCGTTGAACCCTTGTGTTTGGTCCAAACGGTGTGCGTAGAAGCAGACGATGAATATTCCCTGCCGTCCCTTTCTTCCCCCCCCCACAAGCGGAGCCTAACTCCGACTTGGACGTAAACCCCAACCTTGTTTCTAATAATAGGGCTCAATTGCTTGCCTTATTGGAATACTTTCCCGACGTCATTTCGGAATTTCCGGGATGCTCAACCCAATTTACACATGAAATTGTCCTTACTACTCAAGATGCGACAAGAACCAAGCCTTATCCTTACCCGTACACTTACGGCCGACTTCCATTGCAGAGATCGAGAACTTATTAAAGTTAGGAATAATAGAACCCTCGTCGTCAGATTTTTTTCTCCCCCATTGTCATTGTTAGACAGCCTAATAAATCGTTTAGGATGTGCGTCGATTTTTGCAAATTAAACGCGGTTACACAGTTTAAAGTGGAACCGATACCCTTAATCGACCAAAGTCTCCTCGCCTCCGAAGACACGAAATTCATCTCTGAGATCAACTTCTGCAAAGCCTACCACCAGGTGCCGTTGTCAGAGCGATCAAAACGCTTTACCGCGTTTGCTACTGAAAAAGGGGTTATTTCAGTTTACTCGGCTTCCTTTTGGGTTGGTAACTGCTTGCAGAAGTTATAACCGGATCATACGCTGGTTGGTAGATGGTCTATCAAATGTGACATTTTATTTCGATAACGTGTGCGTCGTTACTCGTACCTGGGACCAACACGTACAGTTTCTGTGCGCGGTACTATCCCGGTTACACGTACACGGGTCCACGTTAAGCCCGGCAAAGTGTTACTTCGCCTATGGCTCTATTAACTATCTTGCTTCCAGGTCGGCAGGAATAAAATGATTCCAGAGGACGACAAGGTAAAGGCTATCTCAGAAATGCCACTCCCCCAAACGAAGAAATAACTCCGTTCCTTTTTGGGATCCGTGTCGGCCTATCGTCGTTTTGTGCCGAATTTTACTGCCATAGCCTCACCCCTTAACGACATGCTTAAGAAAACGACACCCGATCCAGTCAATTGGACCCCTTCCGTGGAAGATTCCTTCCACCAGTTAAAGGGCAAACTAATCTCTGCCCCTCTTTTGAGATTAGTGAATCCTAATAAAACATTCGGGGTTCGTACCGATGCTTCCTAGGATGGTCTAGATTGTGCCCTCATCCAATGTGACGACGATGGAGTGTGATATCCTGTAGGAAATGCTAGTAAGAAGCTGTCACCTCGTGAAAAGGCGTATGCCACCATAGAGCTCAAAGCTTTAGCAATAGTGTGGTCGATTCGTATGTTTAGGATGTATCTCATAGGTAAAGAATTTATTGTCGAGAGCGATCACAAACATCTGGCGTACCTAAAAAACTGTGGGAGCCAAAATTGCCGTTTAATGTGTTGGAGCCAACTACTCATGGAGTAAGAATTTCGGATCATGTATGTTAACGGCACCGACATCTGCCTAGCCGATAGCTTGAGTAGGAATCCAATAGAAGACCCCTCTCCAACAACCTGAATGTTTCGAAAATTTCGTGATTGACTCATTTTTTGTAAATACTAGTTTCGTTTTTGTTTTGTTTTGTTGATGTTGTGTGTTCGTATGTATAGATTAAGTTCTCTTTGGTTACACATATGAAAATCCCGTGTAGTGTTATATTTTTTTCTGTTTGTTGAACGTCAAAATTGTAACTGTAATTAGTTCCCCTCTTGATGAAATTAGTTATAGAGATTTTTTTCGCCCCAAAGTTTTCCTTGCTGTAAAAATGTCTTTGGATAGGGAGAAGTGTAGAGGGACCCGCTTAAATAGTAATATCACCCCCCAATAACATATTACTTCGGGAGAGAAAGCAAGAGGTTTCGCCCACCCCCCACCCCCCTACGACTTTACCCTTTTTGGACTAACCGCCCGATCACTGAGAAATTCACACTGAGGCATGACGCTATAATTGAAGGCTAACTCCCCCCGAGTCGGAAGATTATTCGTCTATTTGTATATTTGCCTCCAGACAACTTTTATGGCTCTAGCCGCTGGTCATTCCTTCAGACCCGCTGATCTCGGCCTCTTACACCTTCCCGTAAGGAAACGCTCTGTTGCTCCGGCCGATAATGAAGGTTCGAGAAGATCCCTCTCTCTCTCTCCCTGTTTTGAAGAAATCCAGGTATATATGCGACCTCTCAATGATTAGCCGCAGATTCGGTAAGACGACGCTTTCTCGAACGGAGGTACTCTTGAACGAGGCTCTCCGCCGAGAAGTGCTTAGTGACGGGCGCAGGCCACGGAAGAGCTGGACATCACACTCGTAACTTCGGGTCAAGGAGAAAAGTCGCTTGAGGCAACGTCAGCCTTTCTCAACCGCCTTCGGATCAAGGATTGGAGAAGCCGTCCTCTGAAGTTCTTCTGGTGACCTCATGAGGACAAGAGACCCAATAGCTCGCTCAATTCGTGAAGGGAGAAGTCCCCCCCTCCCTCCGAAGTTCGCCCGGTGATCTCTTGAGGACAAGAGGCCCGCATCTCAGTAAATCAGAATTTGGAGAACGTAGCATCACCCTATTCGGGTTCACGTCCTCACCCGTGAGCAATCAAGGTCATCAAGCCCCCCTCCCCCAATTCGCCCCGATTTAATCTCGAGGATCAAAGGAACTGAAACTCTAACCACCCCAAATCCACTATTTTAATCATTCAATAACCCTGGTTATCCAATCAGTATTCGGAACCTAATTCCATCGTATTCGTGGTGTATATATATATATATATATATATATATATATATATATATATATATATATATATATTGGTAAAGTCTTCTTCTATTTAGCTGTAATTTAGTTATATTTTAAGCGACGCGATTATAGAGCGTATTCAACGAGAGACTAATAGGTCTAAGTACTCGTATTAACACCGCGAATACGGGATGATGATGAGACAAGCCTCAGGGCGTGAACGCTAAGTAACTAAAGCAATTATGAGTTTATAATTCCTTCTATATATTCTGATTGTTCTTTTTCTATATATGCTCGAGGTACAAAGGGCGTGTCCAGAAAAGACTCGCGTCCATGTTTGGAGTCTCAATTCTCAACCCCACGGCGGATCTTAGCTGCCTGTACACCGTGTCTACATTTTGGGCCCAAATGTTTATTTGTGTCATTTGATGTGCTTCTCGCTGTATCGCCGCGTCCGGTCAAGAGCTGTATTTATTCAGTCTCCTTGATGAAGGTGCAGAGGCACGCATGATAAGTTTAGATATCAGTGCAGCCTTTGATCGTGTGAATCATACAGCACTTATTAACAAGTTCGGATTATCAGGAATTGGTGGCTATTTTCTTAATATTTTAAGTGAATACTTGCTTGCCAGAACCCAGAGGGTCTGAGTTGATCGCCAGTATAGTAGTGTTAGAAATGTAATCTCAGGTGTCCCTCGGGGTAGTGTTCTTGGTCCCTTGATATTTCTTATTTATACAAGTGACGTGTATCATGGTTTGAAAAACAAACTGATTGCATATGCTGATGATAAAACCCTTTTGGTCGTTGTTCCTTCTCCCCGCCTGACGAATGTAGTAGGTGATTCCATTAATAGACACCTAACACGTATCTATGAGTGGTGTAAGCTTTGGATAATGAAGCTTAACCCTTCTAAAACTTAAAATATGATAGTTAGTCGGTCCAAAACACTTTTTCCTATGCATCCTGATCTACATATTGATACAACAGTATTAAATATCAGTGACTATTTTAAGGTTTTTGAGGTTACTTTCGACAAGAAATTGACTTTTGAGAGGCACATACATAATATTCTTTCCTCTGTTTCCTAGAAAGTTGGTATCTTGAGATGTATTAGAATGTTTGGAGACGAAGTTATTATAACTGTTTTAATTCTTTCCTTCTTCCCTGTTTGAAGTACTGGTCTCATGTGTGGTCCTCAGGTGCAGATTCTTATCTCAAGCTCCTGAATAGAGTTATGTCTTTAGTAAAGTTTATTTTTCTAAGTATTAATGTTGACGTGCGGCATATGCGCAAAGTGAGTTATTTATGCTTGTTGCATAAAATGTTCTACAGTGATAAACATCTTTTGCATTTGTCCTTACCTGACCTAGCTGTTTTTGCTCGTAATACATGGAAGGAAGCCACAGCTAATAGTGTGACATTTTCTAGTATCAGGTATTGTACCAACCAGTTTGCTACAGTTTTATTGTGGCTTCAACCGTGATGTAGAATGGTTTGCCTAGTACTGTTGTAGAGTCTACTGATATACTAACATTTAAGAGGGGAGCTAACTCATTCTTATTTTCTGCTGACATCACCTGATTTCCGGGGGTTTTATGTGATTATCATTATTATTTTTTTCTCGTATGTTTATTTGCAGGCTGATGTCCCTCTGGAGACCCTTAGGTTTATAGTATTTCGACTTTTTCCATAATGGTGGTCAGGTTAAGATTTAAAGAAAGAAAGAAAGTAAACTTACATGCCTGATAATTTTGTCTCGGGACACGACTTGGGCAATCTTAAACAGGTGTTCGATCGTTTGGCCTTTTCTCTCTTGAGTCTCACACTTTTATACAAATATATATATATATATATATATATATATATATATATATATATATATATATATATATATATATATATATACATTTGTAAACCAATACAATATTGATTCTTTACATTACATTTTAGTAAGGCATACTTAGATAAAATAGGACCAATTCTCGTCTACTTTGTGGAGGTGTTTTTCGGGCCTATTGAATCCAGTACAAAGCCGACTTATATTATAGTTCGACTACTACAGAGTCATTCGAAAAAGAAATTCAGCAGCATTTCCCAGATAAAGAAAATTCCATGCCACTTGGAAGATTGGATTTTTCCTTCGCACTAACCAATATCGCATTTATTTTTTAGACAGAAATTGTAATATTTCTTTCAAATAATGGCAAGAGGAAGTACTTAGCTACAAAGACTACAACATAGCTAATCCCCCCAAAATTGTAGAAGAATTGTGCTTGTGACGTCGAAAACTTTTTCACAAATATTCCGTTAAAAAAAACATCTAAATTGTATAAACTCTTTTGATTTCTTTTAAAAAAGTAATAGGTATTACAAGAAACCTTTTGAAATAATTTCTAGAACTGGCTGTTTTAAAATCTTATTTAATATTAAAGGAATACATTTACATGAATAAAGAAGGGCAGGGGAGGTGAGCCTATCTCCTGGGGCTAAATTTCGCAAATATCTTCTTATGTCAGTAAGAGAAACTTTGGTTCAATTACTGTTTCTTTGAATATATGTAAACCTATTTATTACATACATTATGTATGATACAGATATTAATTAAATCACGAGAACAGGTCGAAAAGTTCATTAGAAAATTAAACACTATATGTGGAGAAATGGCTACATTAAGCATCCTGGAGGAGTATAGGTACATTAAAGCCCCCCTCCCTTATGAGGAGAAGCGCGGGGAAGGTAGCAGCCGAAAATGCTTACCATGTGTGATCTCCCCGCCGCTGTGGGCAGTTGGAGCTAACATCTGTTTGAAGGCGACCACCTAAAGTCCATAAACGACGCTCTAACGATCGAATTACCTACGAGACCCATAAAGCCGTGGTTATGGAAAAAAAAGCGGTGCGAGTCAGAAGGCACGCCAAGTAGCGGTGCGGTTGCGAACCTATAATTTGTGAGCTGACTTGGGCACCCCTGTGCCACCTCAGGAATTCTCGCACTTCCCAGATGCTAACTCACCATTCGCTCCCCCTTCCCTTTGCCTATGTGGCCTGGTCATTTCCCCCTTTAGATGGGGCGGCAATCCGCCTATAAATAAGCCCCGCAAAGAAAGACAAGAGGATTATCAGAAGTCGATACGCCAGAGGAGGATTAGTTCGTGAAGATCGATCCATCGGCCAGACAAGAAGATTATCAGAAGTCGATACGCCAGAGCAGGATTAGTTCGTGAAGATCGATCCATCGGCCAGACAAGAAGATTATTAGTAGTCGATTCGCCAGAAGAAAGATTAGTTCGTGAAGATCGATCTTTCAGCCAGACAAGAAGATTAGAAGTCGATACGCCAGAAGAAGGGTTAGTTCGTGAAGATCGATCCTTCAGCCATACTAGACTATTTCCGTGAGAAACGATAGGATCAGATTGAGAAAATCAATCCCCCCTTTCAGGGCCGTATTAACCTAAATAGACAAGTTTTATATCAGTGCCATACCGAAGAAGCCTTTTCAGTCTGCAAAGAAGTCCGACTGAATAAAAGCAAAGCCACTCACACTCGAGCGACTCTCACATCTCAAGCTCCGTAAGAGTGAGGGGAGAAGAACCCTGCCCCAACGAGCTCCCGTTCTTTAATTACGTTGAAGAATCAGCCCCCATCACAGGCGACGAAAATTCAAGCAGCGGCCACAACACTTCAAAGCGAGAGATAAGTCCTCCAGCACAATCCGGCAATCCCTAATACCTACCTGTAAGTTAACAATAAGATTTATATCTCTATTGCGATAGTAGAAGTTTAGTACGTCCCACGTTTTAAAGGAGAGTAGAAACCATTGTTCTTGAACCTAGGTCATATGTGTTTGTAGACGAGAGTACGTTAATTTAATGTTTAACGCTAATCAAATAGAGTCGCGATAAAAAAATACTAATCGGCAATTGGTATGTTTACGGGAAGCCTATTTGTTTATGTTTTGTCATTGAAAGATCTTTGAGGCCAAAGATAGAAATGTGTTTACTGTTGGTGTGTAATATTTAAGTTTTTAATTTAAAATACATGTTTAATTTGGTAGATTCTGGTGTTTCCTCTTATCCTTATGTGTTTAAAAATAGCTCTTCCTTAAGAACTAAACCACTAAATTAGCACTCTTAGAACAAAGCCTACTTCATCATAGAAGTAACGCACGCCCCTTAAAGCATACCGATACTAAAAGGGTGTCAAAAAGTATAGTGTTAAAAACCAAGGGTCATTTTACAAAATATTATAAAAGTGGTGTCAGGTCTAGAGGTTTTATATTAGAAAGAACCCAGCAGTGTCTATTTAAGGAAGAGCTAACACATAAAAGGAACACCAGGAATAATAGAATATTTGACAAGTGGGAAATTGGTAAAGTTAGAGGTGGATACCATCTAAAGGTAATTGTTAGGCCAAGTGGTAAGTTTCGGTGGTGGAGTAGGTCAGGCTTGATTAAAAACAAGGTAGATGACTGACATAAGCGCGATGGCATTGTTTGACCTTTATCGGAAGCAAGGTCAAAGCCTCGGACTGGAAGGAACCGAGCTGAACTCGTTTATTCAGGAGAAAGAGAGAAACGAAAGAGAAGAAAGAAGAGAGGAACGTAAAATGAAAATGGAAGCTGATGAAAGAAGAGAAAAGGCGAAAATGGAAGCTGATGAAAGAAGAGAAAAAACGAAAATGGAAGCTGATGAAAGAGAGAAGATAAGGGCCCACGAAAAAGCTCTTAGCAAAGACGAGTTAGAGGTGCAGTCAGTGTCATCCAGAACAGGAGTGTCACCAGCGGCCAGCATGAAACTCCCGGAGTACAGGGACGATGAAGATTTATGCTCATATCTCTCCCATTTTGAGAAAATATTTGAAGTCAATAATTGGGATCTAGAAGAAGATGGGGTCGCCAGATTGTTACCGCTACTCAATCGTAGGATGAGAGATATATTCGTATCTTTACCCTCAGAAGCGACTGTGGACTATTCCACTCTCAAAGCCGAACTTCTCTC
This sequence comes from Ceratothoa steindachneri, assembly GCA_963969495.1. Classification (NCBI taxonomy): domain Eukaryota; kingdom Metazoa; phylum Arthropoda; class Malacostraca; order Isopoda; family Cymothoidae; genus Ceratothoa; species Ceratothoa steindachneri. The sequence continues at coordinate 98,387,422 of OZ018321.1, read as the reverse complement.
AGCAACAAACCTTAACCCGGAAGAATATAGGATGAAGTTCAAGCAGTCTCGTATAAGACCTAGACAAACATACAAACATTTTGGCTTTGAGCTTCGTCGAAGCCTACAGTTTTGGATGGAGTCATAAGGGGTATAGAACGAAGTCGCTGCGTTCGTCGACTTCATGCTTAGAGATCAGTTACTAAGTACACTACCCTATGAAATCCGTGCATTCGTTAAGGACCGAAAAGCTTCTAACTTCAACGAGTGTCTGGACGAGGCTGACCTCCACGCGGTAAATCATCGGTTATATCCTAGGGAGTACAAGAAAGAGAAGGCTCCCTCTCCAAAGAAAAATGGGCAACCAGCCAGGCCTTTACAGAAGAAGCCCTTTATGTTCTCAACAGCAAAATGAACTTATAAACCAAATTTTGGAGGAGAAAAAAATCAAAAAGCAGGTAGGATTCCACAAGGATCATACCCTAATACCGGCACGTATCCCAGGAAGCCCGTCACTTGTTATACCTGCGGGATAATAGGTCACCTGAGTTTCCAGTGCCCACAGAACTCCCGACTGAGGGAGACCTCGAGACAACAGGTGCAAAACCTGACTGCCGCCATCCCAGCAGGACAAGCTGATTCGTCCTACGTCCCCGCGCCAACATCCGAAGGGCCCCAGCAACAGGTAAACTTTCTATTCAACAAAAGTTCGCCAGGCGGCCTACAATTTGAAGAGGGCACTGTTAATGGGGGCCGAGTATCCACTTTAGTCAGAGACACCGGATGTACGTGCATAGTGGTATCCGACAAGTTGCTGCCCCCAGTAAACCCTAACCATAAGAAATTTGCAATCGTCCACGACTTTTTAGGACGCGACAATCGATTCCCCGTCGTGAGATGTCATATACAATGCAGATATTTAACCGGTTGGACGGACGTGGTAGTAGCCCCGATTAAGTTCTGCGCAGTACTAATCGGACAAACCCCCCTAATTCCCCAGCAAGAAGTGGCCCAACAAGTAGTCACCCGGGCACAAGAAGCCCAGAGGAAAAAGCAACCTGCTAAGTTGACCCCGAGGATTACCCTCGAAGACAATGGGTTAAAATTGACTTCCTTCGCCAGTGCTCAGAAGGAATGCCCCACTCTTAAACCTCTATGGGAGAAAGCTATTAAAGGTGAAATTCTCCAAGTAAAAGGAAAGAAGCCTATCCAGTATATCGTAGAAGACTCACTTCTCTACCGTACTATCAGCGAGGAGGATAAGGAGAACAAGAAAGCACTGTGTGTACCTCAAGAATACACGCAAAGAATTTTGAATACCGCGCATGATGGAATATTAGCCGGACACTTTGGGCACAACAAAACGGCGCAGCAGATATTCCGACACTTTTATTGGCCCCAGGCCGCCAGGGAAATTGTGGCCTATTGCCGATCATGCGACGTGTGTCAGAAGGATCCCGCCAGAGGACGGGTACCTCCCGCTCCCTTACAAAAAGTGCCCGTTATAACCGAACCGTTCTTTCGAGTGGCATTGATTTGGTGGGACCAATTCACCCCCCTTCAAGTGGAGGACACTCCTACATCCTCACCCTAGTGGATTGTGCCACCCGGTTCCCAGATGCCGTGGCCCTACGGAAGATGGACACTATTTCGTGCGCGGAAGCATTAATTTCAATTTTTTTACAAGTTGGCCTGCCTAAAGAAATTCTATCGGATAGAGGGCGCCAATTCACCTCAGAATTGATGGAGTATTTTAATAAACTACTGTTAGTCAAGCCAATTTTTACGAGTCCATTTCATCCATCCGCTAACGGAATCTGCGAGAAATTAAACGGGACTCTCAAAAATATATTGAAGAAGTTGTGTCAAAACAACCCTGCACAGTGGCACAGATACCTGCCTGCAGCCCTTTTCGCCTGCCGAGAAATACCTCATCGGACGTTGGGATTCTCGTCCTTTGAGTTATTATACGGGAGAAATGTGCGAGGTCCTATGAGTATTCTTAAGGAATTATTTTCCAACGCGAAGCTCGACCAAGAAATCAAATCGTCTTACGCCTACGTGATGGATATGCGCGAGCGCCTAGAATACTGCTCTGGCTTAGCTCGAGAGAACGCCGAGAAAAATTTAGCTAAATACCGGGACTACTACGATATGAAAGCAAAGGCTCGAAAATTAAAGGCAGGAGATGAAGTCTTATTATTACTCCCGACCGAAAATAATAAGTTATGGGCCCAGTGGAAGGGACCGTTCGAAGTAATCGAGGCACGGGGTCCAGTCGATTACTTGATAGATACCCCAACAGGGCGAAGAACCTATCCCATAGCTTATGTCAGTAGGAAACTGTTGAGTAGAGAAAAAGCCTACGCTACTATCGAAATCGAAGCTTTGGCCATAATATGGACCATAGGTAAATTGAAATATTATCCAATAGGGCGCGAGTTTAAGTTGGAATGCGACCATAAACCGTTGTCATACTTAAGTAAAAATAAGAGTAAGAATGGAAGACTCCTGAGATGGAGTTTACTCTTGATGGAGTACCAGTACTACATTCACTATATAAAAGGGTCCAACAATTGTATGGCCGACTCGTTAAGTCGGAACCCTGTCGACGATTGAGGAGCAGCCCAACTATTGTATTATAGCAAAGTTAAGTGTAAATCAGTAGAATTGTAAGTAAGTAGGGGCGAGTAACCCCCAAGTGGTAGGTAAGAAGATCCTAAGTTGGCACAGTAATATAGAAATTAATGTAAGGTCAGGTAAAATGTTATCGAGGCATTCCCGGGTGAACTAGAATTTATTGTATAATAAAATGTTCCGTAAGTTACCCATGTATATTATTGTAAGCGTCGAATTGGAACCCCGCCCCCTCTCATTATTTTCTTAAGGAGGGAGGTAAATGTGGAGAAATGGCTACATTAAGCATCCTGGAGGAGTATAGGTACATTAAAGCCCCCCTCCCCTATGAGGAGAAGCGTGGGAAAGGTAGCCGCCGAAAATGCTTACCATTTGTGATCTCCCCGCCGCTGTGGGCAACTGGAGCTAACATCTGTTTGAAGGCGACCACCTAAGGTCCTTAAACGACGCTCTAACGATCGAATTACCTACGAGACCCATAAACCCGTGGTTATGGAAAAAAAAGCGGTGCGAGTCAGAAGGCACGCCAAGTAGCGGTGCGGTTGCGAGCCTATAATTTGCGAGCTGACTTGAGCATCCCTGTGCCACCTCAGGAATTCTCGCACTCCCCAGATGCTAACTCACCATTCGCTCCCCCTCCCCGTTTGCCTCTGTGGCCTGGTCACTTCCCCCTTTAGATGGGGCGGCAATCCGCCTATAAATAAGCCCAGCAAAGAAAGACAAGAGGATTATCAGAAGTCGATACGCCAGAGGAGGATTAGTTCGTGAAGATCGATCCATCAGCCAGACAAGAAGATTATCAGAAGTCGATACGCCAGAGCAGGATTAGTTCGTGAAGATTGATCCATCGGCCAGACAAGAAGATTATTAGTAGTCGATTCGCCAGAAGAAAGATTAGTTCGTGAAGATCGATTTTTCAGCCAGACAAGAAGATTAGAAGTCGATACGCCAGAAGAAGGGTTAGTTCGTGAAGATCGATCCTTCAGCCATACTAGACTATTTCCGTGAGAAACGATAGGATCAGATTGAGAAAATCAATCCCCCCTTTCAGGGCTGTATTAACCTAAATAGACAAGTTTTATATCGGTGCCATACCGAAGAAGCCTTTTCAGTCTGCAAAGAAGTCCGACTGAATAAAAGCAAAGCCACTCACACTCGAGCGACTCTCACATCTCAAGCTCCGTAAGAGTGAGGGGAGAAGAACCCTGCCCCAACGAGCTCCCGTTCTTTAATTACGTTGAAGAATCAGCCCCCATCACAGGCGACGAAAATTCAAGCAGCGGCCACAACACTTCAAAGCGAGAGATAAGTCCTCCAGCACAATCCGGCAATCCCTAATACCTACCTGTAAGTTAACAATAAGATTTATATCTCTATTGCGATAGTAGAAGTTTAGTACGTCCCACGTTTTAAAGGAGAGTAGAAACCATTGTTCTTGAACCTAGGTCATATGTGTTTGTAGACGAGAGTACGTTAATTTAATGTTTAACGCTAATCAAATAGAGTCGCGATAAAAAAATACTAATCGGCAATTGGTATGTTTACGGGAAGCCTATTTGTTTATGTTTTGTCATTGAAAGATCTTTGAGGCCAAAGATAGAAATGTGTTTACTGTTGGTGTGTAATATTTAAGTTTTTAATTTAAAATACATGTTTATTTTGGTAGATTCTGGTGTTTCCTCTTATCCTTATGTGTTTAAAAATAGCTCTTCCTTAAGAACTGAACCACTAAATTAGCACTCTTAGAACAAAGCCTACCTTATCATAGAAGTAACGCACGCCCCTTAAAGCATACCGATACTAAAAGGGTGTCAAAAAGTATAGTGATCAAAACCAAGGGTCATTTTACGACACTATACATGGAAATAAATATAAATTACATAATGGAACTCTAGAAAAATTGTAGGCTTATATTTTTGGATTTAGATAGATATAAAGCGTTTTAAAACAAAGTATGAAAGTTCATTTTATAGGAAATCCACACTTACAGGTGCAGGAACAAGTTTCTATAGTTTTTGCCTGGAAACCTTGTTATCATTGGCAAAAACCATTATCCATCGAGCGTAAAATATACGTTCTTCCTATAGAATTCTTCATGTAGAATTCACCTTTCTTAAATCATTTATTTTTTAACATTGGAGAAACAAATTAAAAAGTGTCTTAATTTTCTCTATCAAGTAAATCAATAACAAAATACAGGAGAGAAATTATCCATTTGCATTACGCTCCTATACTTTAATAGAAAATCGAGCGACTTTGTTAACGAGCTCAAGAAAAAGAATAAATTCTATTCAGATCTCGACCACTACTTGGCAATTTAAAAAAATTGACATAATATTGCAGCTGATTTCAGCTATAAGGACTGTCCTAGAATAACCCCGACATATAAGTAACTTCTACTCAATATGCGTGGAAACTCAAGGTCAAATGTGTGACGTTGACTCAACTCTGGTTACGATAGAGATGGAGGATAGAAGTGGGAGGGCGACGAGTGCGAAGGATTTAAATTCAAAAGAGTGAATGCAGTTTGCCGATATTTAACTAATGAAGGCTGCGGGCTATGAGGATTATGAAAAAGTAGGAACAAAATATACTTTAATATATACAGTTATACACAATAAAGAGATTAACTCGAATGATGGCAATAGATACTCGATGTATATAAGAACCAAACCTAATAGAGCTACTCGATGCAAGCTCTACGGGGGGTGGGGGTGCGAAAGGCGATACCAGACTGTGTATATACACACACAGGGATGACTGACAGGGTAGCCACAGATGATTTGTCTCAGCCTGGCTTGGGTTCGAGGCTTAAAGAGATAAAACAGGGGGATTGGATAGTTATTAGACTTTAACCACGGAGAGTTTAACCTCTTGTAGTAAGATTAACTGGACGGAGTATTCATGCCAAATCAAGTGTACCGACTGGGGCTCAGATCCTTCGGTATAATTATAGCCTTCGGGCCGTCGAGAAAAGGAAGCAAAATCAAGAATGACGAGTTTCGTTGTAAAGCGCAGGCATATACTGGCGATGCCCGATTGGGACCAACAATATATATGGGGACCAGCCGGAACCCTAACTGCTTCCGCCAAGAGGGAGGGGCGTGTAAGAATCTCTCCACGAACCAACCCGGAACTTAAGGGATGGACATTACTCCTGCTGGGCTTTCTTGATAACACCCTGGGAGACGACAGAAGCGCGCGCAGAAAGCGGTTCGATATTCTGACTGTTCTCACGGTCCTCGCTCACGTTGATGACCTCGTGCCTGACCTAGTGGTTTCGACGGGCCACATGGCGGCAAGGAGCCTTTAGTCTTAACAAGGGCCGAATTCCATTACCTTGCTAACCCTTGGTAATTATAAATATAGTTATGATTCTCATAATTCATTTCAGAATGGTTGCAGCATTAGGTCAATACATTATCACAGCGAGCAGCTGCCAAGGACGTCAGCCCGCACGAGGCTGCTTCTAAACAAACCATACCACACAACCATAGGAGATCACATAAATATGTAAGTAAGAAATTAATTTGGACAACTTTAAAATACTCAGTAATACCTCATCCCACCGAACTAGGAATATTAAAATCGATTATCATGCTAAAATTAAATCATATTTCAACTCAAATTCAAACAGCATCTCCAATCTCTTTACTTTGTATCCTGAATGAATGGAATTTTTTAGTCTTGCTTTAAAATTTTAACTCTAAACTTCTTGTTTCCAGTGCCGATGATGAGGCTAGTTCCTTCAAACTTCCAACCTTCAGATGAATAAAATTTATTTTAATAATAGCGTGCATGCTTTTCACTTTTATATTAAAACTGATGAATTGGAGAAGCTCTGCATTTTATGCTATACGAGTATATATATATATATATATATATATATATATATATATATATATATATATATATATATATATATATATATATATATATATATATATATTTATTATATATATATATATATATATATATATATATATATATATATATATATATATATATATATATATATATGCAGTTAATAAAGGAAAGGAAAAGTGCTATTAAAACCCGGTAAACCCTCAGGAATATATTACGTGACCCTTAAAACCTTAAGAAAATCGGAGAAAATAGGGAAAACAATTTTAACCGCTCTATGAAGCTCATCAACTGAGCCACCATCCTCAACCCCCCAAAAAGGTTGATTCAAGAATCCCATCACTAGGAGGAGGAACGGCCTTTTTTGTTTATAATGACGGAAAATTACATGACGCGTGATATGCAATGGATTTTGTTAATAGCCCAAGGAAAGGAAAAGTGGTATTATAAGTCGGTAAAACGCTGAGGAATATATTACGTGACACTTAAACGCTTAAGAAAGAAAATGTGAGATTTTGATTTAGAAATCTACCATTTTCTTTCTTAATCCGAATCTCGCATATTCCATTCATTTAACTTTATTTTTATGGTTGGAAAGATATATTTGAGCAGCAGTACAGTTGTCCAGCCTGTCTTTTAGTTTAAAAAAAATTCCAATTATTCCTTTATGTATATTAAAAATGTATTTACGTCTGAAGGTAATTTTTAACACAAGCTGCATGTTCTAGTTTGGACAACCCTCTCAAATGACAGCTGAGAGGCGTGATGACTTCCTTCACTTGCTCATTGGAGGAGTCTAGCTGACAACGTCTTACGACCTCTTTCAGGTCCTGCCGGTGGGGGTGAGTATATTTATCCGATGACACCGAAGTAGCTAGTCGATTACTGTGATATTATTTTCCTAGAAGCAAAGTATGGTAGATGAAAATTTGTGACAACAGTTTTATTGAGTTTAATAGTTGAAACTTCCCTACTCACAACTATTAAACCCAATAAAAATTTGGTTTGGTATAGGTATGTAGATCATGTGATTAACACATGGCAAAGCTTAACAACTTCTATCCCACTATAAAATTAAAGGTGCATTGGGAAAATGACAATTACTTACCTTTTCTTGACGTAAAAGTTTTAAGAATTAATGATAAATCGTCTTTTACTGTATACCGTAAACCTACTAATTCTAATTTCTATATACACTTTTTATATGCCATGACCTTAAAATAAAAAAAAAACAATCGTAATATCTATGTATTTAAGAGCCTTTTAAATCTGTCACCCCTGTGTTTTTTACAAGATGAGATCACCTTCGGAACATGCATGTTCATTGAGTTAGAATATACACTCTATTGTATAGATGAAAGCCTATCTAAAGCTAGAGCAATATTCTATCCTCTTCAACAAAACTATCTTATATGTAAAAAAATTCGAACAAGAATGCTTCAAGGTTTATTGATCTTTCTCCAACTTTCGCGAAAATTCCATAAATCTCAACTAGACTGTGCATTTCTCGAAATATGCCGAAATGGTCAGACCTATCCAAACTTTGTATACTTTAAACTGTATCGAAACTCACTTTATAATTCAGAATTCGACAAAACATCCCTGGATTATCTCCTGAACAACCAAATACAGTACAAAGTTTCTTCTTGTGAACGCCTCACAACCGTTCTCCATGACAGTAAAACGACTTTACAAACAAAAACCACGCCTTCGGATTATTTCTGCCTGTCTACTCTCCTATATCGGAAAGTGGAGGTCTGCTCAAAGCAAATTTCCACAATCTATGATAAAAAATTACACTAACTCGGCCTACAAAGACCACCGGATAAAGTGATACGAAATCTTTCGAATTACGTTTTAAGACCTCGGGGAAAATTTTGCTCTCTCTGGGTTTTCAATTTAAACTACCACTTTTCAAGATTAACTCTGTTAAATATTATCATAGCTTTTAAAATTTTCTTCATGACAACTGCAAACTTCATACTCTAGGTAACTTCGATAGATTTTGGTTGGAATTTTCCGAATTATCTCAATACTTTTATCGCAGGTTTAGAAATTTAAAATTTGCCTCGCTCATGTTTACAAAAAATGATACAGCCATATTAAAATATCTATCCCAAAACAAAGAAATCATATCACAAAACCAAACACAGGTAGTGGTGTCGTTCTTATGATTTGAACTGGTTATGTCAAAGCTTAAAAATACTAGAATGCCTTTATATTAAACGATCGTGACAAGTTTACCCCAATTCAGAGTACTTACCAAAAATTAACAATGCACCTTGAAGATAAGGTAAATAGATTCCTATCAAATCTCCAGACCTCAAAAGTCATAGATCATTCCACTTATGAAACTCTGTTTACTAGTGGCTGTGGCCTGGCTCTTCTTTATGGACTACCAAATCTGCACAAAGAAGCTATCCTCCTTAGATCCATACTTGCCTCGTATTCGCTTCCAACCTATAAAGTCGCGTAATACTTGGTCAATCTCCTTTCACCATTAGCACAAAACCAGTATACCATAAAAAATAGTTATTCCTTTGCTCAAGAAATTATCCGACAAAAGTTTGACGCATCCAAATTTCTCGTAAGATACGATTTGTTCTCGTTATTCACAAACAGACTAGTTAACCAAATCTTATATATTATTTTAGAATCGGCATTTCAGAATTGCAACACTTTCCACAACTTTACAAGGGTAAAGTTCAAACAATTTTTACAAATGTTTAAAGAAGGTATATTTTCGTTCGATGGGAAAATTTATCAACAGATAGATGGTGTAGCAATTGGTTCTCCCATTGCCCCCATTGTCGCAGATATCTTTATGAAATATTTTGAGAAAACCCTATTTCAAGCTTGCCCTTCGCCACTCAAGCCATTATTCTACAGAAGATTTATAGACGACTGCTGTGCAGTATTTTATAGCCAGGACTAGGCGTACGAGTTTATTAATTATCTCAATTTCATTCATCCTAACATTAGATACACTATGGAAACTAAAAAAGAAAATTTTCTCCCCTTTTTACACATTTTAATTAAAAAACAAATCAAGGCTTAACAACATCCATATATAGAAAAACTATGTTCAATCATATTGGTATAAATTTCTATAGTTTTTGCGACTTATCATACAAACTGAGCTCCATCAGGACACTCATTTTTCGTGGCTTCCACCTGTCCTATTCATTCTCTCTAATGCATAAAGAATTTGAATTCCTAAGATCCTACTTCAAGAATAATTGCAATCCCCTGTCAGTAGTAAATACCCTCATTTGCAAATTTTTAAATTCCTAATATTTACTTCCCAATCCTTCCTTCGATGTTCCTAAAGACTCAAAATATTTGTTTTCTTCCCGAAATGGGCCCCCTTAATAGAGAATTCAGGAGATAATTTTCTAAATTATTTAAACGCTATTTTTACAATACAAATTTCAAATTAGTATTTGTTAAGCTCATTATTGGTAGTTGGTTCAGTCAAAAGAACAAACCTCCTCTAGGGATGCGCAGTCGTGTTGTTTACGAATTTACTTGTCCTCGGTGTCTCCAAGGAAGATACATAGGCAGCATGATTCGCTCTCTGAGAGCAAGGTTCTCCCCACACATGGGCATCAGCGCCCGTATTGGAAAACGACTTAATCGTAAAGAACCATCCCCTATCAGATCACATGCAATCAAACGCAACGCGGATATATCTATAGATAATTTTACAATAATTGATCAAGATAACAATGAGCAAAGCTTTAAAATACTAGAATCCCTTTAGACTAAATCCCGTGCCCCTAGTCTTAGTTGGGACTCGTCCGCTGCTCCCCTACTTATGATATAACCCTACTAACAATACAATCTTACCTATGTCCACTTCAATCCCCCCCTCCCCACTTCTCTCTGGAGTCAGACTATCATAGGTGTGTTTTAATGATTCTCCCTTGTATTCCTTAGGATTTTAATATTCTAAGGCATTATTAATTATTTATTTTCTTAGGTTTTGTATTATAGGAAAAAATTATCTCTTTTAATATTCTAATTTCTAGACATTTTTTTAAATAATATAATTCCTTATAAATTATGTATTCCTTTATACTTCAAATCATAGAACCCGAAAATGAGCGGACAGCTCGAAACGTTGTTTATACCCAATAAATGAAGATGAATTCCTGGTCAAATTAAAGATTCGTCTGGCTAGCAGCAACCCCATCGATTATATATATTGTAAGTAGGCCATTTTTATGCAGGGTTCATTAAAGTCCACAGCAAGGCTTGCATTGTTTAATTTAAATTGAAAGCTTTTTTATAGCTTTAACCATAAGAGGCCAACCTATTGTATGAATACGCGTGCCATGTCGGTGAGTGCGTTCACCGAAACTCTAAGTACACAGGGATGACTTCCACAACCTCGTTGCGCAGGTTGACAATGTACCTCTTGGATGAGGCTATCAAGCGCTACGTTACAACGCACCATACGTCAATCACAAGAGAAATGATAGTCAAGAACACTCCATTAATTTTCGTGATTCTGACCACCGAAGGCTCCGAATGGCTGAGGCTGTTATGATCTTCCGACGCAGACCTTAAATTGACATACAACTTGAGCCAGAAACTATCCTCCTAACGAGTTGCGGCCATAATCTGCAACGCCCTCGAATGGAACCAGAACTCACCTAAAACTTTGCATACTTCTGTATATTCTCAAAAATTATAAGACTCTTGATTAAAAATGGACCAAGATTTGCACATTACAAAAGCTTATACATCTAACACGTTTGTTATAATGAACGAAACAACGTATTTATAAAAAAATGTTTACCTTATCATCCGATAGGTCTACATACCTTTCGTTAAGTAAGGATCCCTTAGATCACGTAATTAAGTGTTTTAATAGAGACGTAAAAACCACTTTAAAAAAACACAAATCAATTATGGACTCTTTCTCTTCTAGTGGTTCTTCTTTACCCTATTTGCATGGCCTAATAAAAACCCATAAACCAGGATACCCAATAAGACCAATCATGAGTGCCACTGGTTCAATCCAATATAAACTTTCAAAATACTTAGTAAATTTACTTTCTCCTATTTTAGGAACTATATCCCCCTCGCATATAAAAAACTCCCTTAACCTATGCAATAAATTAAACAATATGAGGGTAACATCAGATCTGTGACTAGTCAGTTATGATGTCATCTCATTATTCACCAAAGTGCCCATTGATGACTTATTAGACTTGCTAGACTCTATTCTAAATGCTTCTGACCTCCCTTTACTAACCAATACGATCATTGAGCTTATTTGTTTATGTATTAAAAAATGAAAATTTAGTTTTAACGGTAAATTCTAAGAACAAGTGTTTGGTATGGCTATGGGTAATCCCTTATCTCCCTTAATGTCAAATTTATATATGGAATTTTTGGAAACTAGGTTGATCCCCCCCCCCCTATTTGGTCTACTCAAATATTTTGGTTCCAGTAAGTTGACGACATCCTGGTAATTTTAAACAACAGTTTTGACATCGATAGTTTTCTTGTAATTATCAACTCATTGGTTCCTTCAATTAAGTTCACCGTAGAAAAGGAAGAAAATAAGAGCCTTCCATTTTTGGATGTCCGAATAAATAGATAACCACATAGATTTAAATTTACTGTTTATAGAAAACGGACAAAAAAATTATCTTATGTCCATTTTTATTCAAGTCATGACAAAAATATAAAATCTGCTGTTTTTCTTGCATGTATCTTAGTGCTCTACGAATACGTAGTCCCGACTATATAGATGAAGTATACACAAAAATTAAAGATATTGCTTCCCATCGATGCTACTCAAAGTACTTTCTAGAAAAATGTATGAATATAGCCCCCCCAAAAAAATGATAATTGTAAATAAGTGCGATAGAACCTCGTAAATCCTATTAATTTGACACTATCATGATAAGTTTATGTCTGTAGTGCCCATTCTAAAACAACTTAATATTAAGGTAGCCTTTAAATACAATTATACATTAAAAAATCTCTTAATAAAACATAGCCCTAACAATGGTAATAATGTGATTTACCGAATTCCATGTTTAGATTGTAATTTACTCTATGTAGGCCAAACTTCCAAAAATGTTTCCATAAGGTCCCAAAAACACAAAATCGCAGTAATTTAAGGATATATTAATAATCCTTTAGCTGTCCACAATTCCAAGATTGGACACGGAATTAACTGGTCAAAAACTGATACAATAATCCATAGTAATGATTTTATAAAGAGAAATATCCTGGAATCAATTTTAATCTCCAACACAAAGGAGAATAATGTCAATATTAGACCAGGGCTGTTTTTGCTAGATCCAATTTTATCACTTTTTCTAAAACCCGACTTATCTGATAGCATTACAAAGTTGACCTCATAGGAAAACGTGCTTACTATAACTACTGTGTGTCTTATGTTTTCTTACTATTGTGAGTTTGAAAATGTTGAATAGACGAAAGTACTATTTCCAATCCGTCTTTTATTCAGTTTCCTTCCGTGGTACATATTCATATTTATAGTTATCACGCACTAACTTTCGTGATATTTCCCATATATATATATATAAATATATATAGATATATATATATATATATATATATATATATATATATATATATATATATATATATAATTTGAAGGATGAACGAAAGGACATATAAAGGGAAATTCATTTCATTTTCTTGTTACAACGTTTCGGGTGAACTTTCACCCATTTTCGGGTACTGGAAATACAATTTGTGGAAAATAATTTAAGTTAAAAACCAAACAGATAATCAAAATGACGAATTTATGGAACGTATTTAATGTTAATTAAGGAGGGGGATAGCGATAAATTTACAGGCAATTGATAATTTCTGGATTATTATGTTACTAGTTAAAAATTAACGATTGGGGAAACACAGGAAACACATCCGGATAAACCAACCTCAAACAATCAGCCGTTAGAGGATAACTGGGGAGAAAGGGCGAGGATCGTAAAAAGAAAGAGAAGGTTAGGAAAAATCTGTTTAGAGTAGAAGTAGTGGTTGAGAAGAGGAATCGGAATTTAAGGAAGGAGAAAGGTATTTAATAAAACATGGATTCAAGAATCCTTAGTGATATGGGATCAGGGGTGATTTTCAAGATTTTAAAATCTTTCGTTGTGATTTCGGTTTTAAAATTAATAGAGTGAAGCCTAACAGGTAAGAATTCTTTCGTAGAGAGAACCTTTCCTGTCCTGTAGCTAACACCCAAATGTGAACAGAACCTCGCCCTCAGTGAGCGCACCGTACTACCTATGTATCTCCCCAGTTTACAATTGGGGCAAGTAAACTTATAAACAACGGAGCACTTCGCTTCAGGCGGGATTCTGTGCTTACAATTGAAGTATAATCCTATATGGTGTCTATTTATGAAAATTAACTTAAAGTCGGTATGTAAAAAGAATTTATTTAATAGAGATGTAATTTCTTTTGAAAACTTTTGTTTAAAAAACCCAGATCCGGAAAGATTATGTAACGGATATCTTTGCAAAAAGTAGGGAATTTAAATTTTTTCAGTCAGAGACACAGGAAAACCGTTTTGTTTGAAATAATTAGTCAGAAATACGACTTCTTGGTGAAATCCAGAGTAGGATGAACAAATATTAAAAGCCCGGAATATTAGTTTTTGATGGCACTTATTTTGAAAAAAAAGTCACAAAAACTGAAAAAGTTTTGGCCTTGACCAGTAAAGGTTGGCTTACGAAAAACTTTTCTTTCAAATCCAGTTGGGACACGGGAAATGTGAATATCCAAAAATGAGATGGAGGAATTGAGCTCCTTTTCGCATGTAAATTTAATATTAGGATGTATATGATTGGCATATTGTAAGAATTTATCGAAGGACTCCTCTTTATTGAACAGAATGTATATATCATCGACAAAGCGGCGGTAAAGTAAGGGTCCAAGTTCCAGGCTGAATAAAGAAGGATAAGATTTTGATTGGTTGGTTGTTGAGTGAGGTAATTATAAGTAAGAAATAAGAAAGAGAACAGTGGTATTATCTATGTTGAGTGTAGGAGATTTTCTCCGTATTAGTAGGGAATCCCTACTGATACAGAGAAAATCTCCTACACTCCACATAGATAATATCGCTGTTTCCCTTCTTATTTTTTGATTAGGCTTTACGTGAGTCTCCTCGTCATTTGCACTCTTCCCCCTTTCCGTGGAAGCAATCACTGTACATCCTCCCTTGGACTCTCATCCCCGTCGAGTCTTTTTTATCTCGCCTATGTTTGGTACCCCAAGTCTCATCTTATAGATTAATAATTATTTACTTTTTCTAATAATATTTCCTCTGTATATAGAAAATATATTTTACTACAATCAATTTCTCTAATCCCAGAACCTCTAAGAATTGATTATTTAGGCCACACGGACTCGATTTTAATTATTTAACCCTCGCACTGAAATGTATATCCCAATTTTCTGGCGTGCTGCCTTCTGTTCGGTGCCCTACGACATCTATCTTATATCCTTGTGTCAGGTTTTTAGGGTCACCCGCAGTATCTGATCTCATTTCTTTTAGATCTGTGACAGATTCTAAGGGTGTTGTTCTTGTATATTAAATGATCTGGTTTTAGAATCTGTAGAAAAGACCTGACACATTTTCCATTTTCCCTTTTGTGTGCGTATTTTGTAGTGAATTTGTGACCGTGTGAAACTTTAGCCCTTTTTCAAGGTTAATCTTATTTCTTTTTTTTATATTGTGTTTGTCGTTTTATTCGTTGCGTATTGGACAACGCAGGTTTTCGCTAAATTCCGGAGTGAATATTTCGAATTTGATTAAGAATTCGCGCCGTGCGGAATAATTATCTCTGTGTTTGTTTTGTTTTTTAAGTGAAGAATCGTAAGTCCGCCAAAGCCTACCAGCACTTCCAATTTGCACCTAAATAATTATCCCTTTGTGTGTGTGTGGTACCTTTCCTGAAAGTTGATCTAACGCAACAAAATGTCCTTATTATTTAAGATGTTTAGGTTGCAAGGTGAGTCCCTTGGGCTCAGCTGCAAAGACCTCTTAGCTTATATCTAAGCGGAGTAAAGGACCGAAAGATAAGAGAGAAGACAAAGAGAAAAAGAAAGAGAAGAGAAGGAGCGAGAAGAAAGAAGAGAAAAAGAAGAACAAGAGAAAAAAGAAAAAGAAGAGAAGGATGGAGAAGAAAGGGGAAGAATTCGCCTACATGAACTTGAAATGAGTAGTACCAAGGAGCGAGACGCTGTCTATCAGCTCGAGGTCCGAAGCTCCCCTACCACATCTGTTAAGCTTCCGGTTTTCAAGGAAGGCTAAGATTTTGGAGGCTTATTAATCCAATTCGAGAAAATCTTCGAAATCAACTAGTTGGACATCGAGGTATATAGAGTGGCTCAATTGTTGGCCTTGCTAAATTCCCAACTCCGAATATATTTATATCATTCCCTTCGGAGGTAACAATTGATTATTCGACCTTAAAATCGGAGTTACTGGCGGCATATACTGTAACATGACTCCAAGACTTCCACCAATCCAAATTCAGACATGCCCGCATTAAACCAGGCCAAACATACCGTCAGTTTGGGTACACCCTCCAGCATCACATCAACTTTTGGGTCGATGCTTCTAAAATCCCGCATGACTACGATGCCCTCGTTATTTCTCCTGAGAGACCAGTTGTTGGCTGCACCTCGGGCTGAAGTCAGAGTGCGAGCTCGAACGAAGAAGAGTTCCAAAAACCAAGAAGGAAAAACTGGAGGGGTAAGAAGAAGAAGAAGAAGCACAAGACACCTCCCCTGCTGCAGAAGAAAATCAATTGTGGAAACAAAATCACCTTGCCGTCCTGCCGGAGGAAGATGTGCATTGCCAAGTGGTGAGGCTTAGCTTAGGAAAGTCCATAGAGGTCGAGGATGACGGATGCCTTCACATTAGTCTCGGTTAGCTCCTGTGCCCGTGAGTGTTGAAGGTCGATACGGGCGCCGCAGTGGCATCTATACTCAAGGCGTTGGAGGTATGGCGCCTGGGGTGGTGGTGGCCGAAGTGACGTCTCGAGAGGCCTATGACGGCGTTTATTTCGCTGTCGAGTTCGTTCAATCTCAAAGTGGGTAGCTCCCCGAAGACAAGCGGAATGACATGTAGCTCTGTCGGCATGTGCAACTTCGAGATGGTCTGGGTTGATGTTAAAGTTCTTTAGTATCTTCTTAGCTTGATCTATGAAACTCTTTTTCCGGCCACCACAGGTGCGCCTCCCCTCTGTCAGTTGTCCGAAGAAGATGCGTTTTGGCGGATGATTAGCGGGCATTCAAAACACCTGTTCCAGCTATCTCAGCAATATGTTAAGAAGAAAGCACTCAATACTTGAGATATCATAACAATGTGAAGCACCCGGGCTTGTCAAGTGAGAGCGAGAGTTTTTGATGTACTGGATGTGTAAAGCTTCCAAGATCTTGATGTGTTTCCGGTATAGAGTGAAAGTTTCACTCTTGTACAGCAGGATGCTGATACAGACAGCTATGTACACAATAACCTTCGTTGCGAGTCGGTGGTTGTGGTTCTGGATCACCCGCTTGCTAATCCTACCGAAGGATGCCGATGCCTTGTTTAGTCTCCTGTTCACCTCCTCATCGACAGAGTAGTCGGCTTACAACACGCTTCCGAAGTAGTTAAATTGAGGAGAGATCATGAGTTTACCCACTGTGACACTCATAGCAGGCACCACCTGTGGGGCAGAATGGAGCCATTAGTACATCACTTTTGTTTTGTCGGTGTTGACGACGAGCCCAAAAGTACGGTAGATATCATGGATGATATCCGGTGCTTCTTGTAAGTTATCAGGGGAGTGGGAGACTAGTACGCCTTCATCCGCGTATTGATGCTCGAATACTTCCTCGTGTGAGGTTTTTGTTCGTGCTTGGAGAAGGCGTAGGTTGAAAAGAATTCGATCGAGCCGATACTCGTATGTGAGACCAAAACCACGACAAGTAGAAATCCTTCTAGGAAAAGGATGGTGGCTTCAGCAAGGTAGATGTTAAACATGATGGGGCAATCAGACACCGTTTTTTAACTCCAAGCTCCACGTTGAAGGGTGCAATTTCCTCACCACCGATGACCTCGCTCGCCTTCATGCCATCATGGGATGCCCTGTTAACTGCAATGAATTTGTCAGGGCATCCTTATTTTTGCATGACAAGCCACAGCATCTCCGGGTTGACCGCGTCGAAGGCCTTCGTAAAATCAATGAAGGCCATAAATAAGTTTTTTTTCTGTTCACGGCACTTGTCTTGCAGTTGTCTAACCGTGAAAATCATATCCATGGTACTCGGCTATCTTCAAAAGCCCCATTGGCAAAATGCTACAGATGGGAAGTACGATGCCTTCCATAAATGGATAACGAGGCACTTTGAGATAAAGCTAAGAAGGTAAGAAATTTCAACAAGAGCTCAATACTTGCCACAATGGTCAGTTGGAAAGACCTTTTACTTAGAGGGGGTATAGACGGGTAAACTAAACATGTGTAGTCACGCACACAGAAAAGTTCTTGGTATTAACGAACGTCTAGATCACCTCTGTGCCTCGACAGGAGTTAAGTTAGTAAACCCGGTCGACTTGTTCTTCGGACAAGATGACTTAGACTCGGAGGACAGGGACCAAATAAACGACAGAGGAAGGATGTTTTGGTCGAGATAATCGACAGAAAAGCCTTCTGGTTGTTGAGAGTAAAACGAAACGAACTTGGAAGCCCTGCTACATCGAAACATGAAAGGAGTAATGGAAGATCTGCCGGTGGCAAAGAGCCAGTTCCAGGGAGAGAACACCCAGGAAACACGAAAGGCGCTCATAGTGATGCGTTCCATCTAAAAACAACACTCCAACTTAGTCATCGGGAAACGGGTTAACGGAGAGAACGTGAAGACTGACCAACCTTCCCTAAAAGTTTCATTTTTTAACGCTTGATCGATACGAAACAAGTGCAACGAATTTCTGGCATTATTGTCCTCTCATAACCGACTAGCTATCGAGGCGATCGTACAAACGTAAATCCATACGGACAATCGAAATTTCGATGGTGGGTTTGCGATTCCCGGTTATACAATGTTCCACCACGACCGACTTTGTCGAGAGGGTGGGGGGGTTAGGGTATACTTCCGGAACTGTTTTCTCGCTGTCAAATGCAAGGTACGATGTGATCAGGAGATTTTAGTGCTAGACATAGACCGAAAAGTCAGTGAGAAGAGTCATATTCGAGCCTGTCGACGAAGCTCACCCACTTGAGAAATAGTCGCATGAGTTTGGTCATGGGTGACGTTAACTGCCGTGGGACTGACTCAAGGAACTGGTCACGCGATGGTAAAGAGAGAAGACTAATTGATTTCGCTCAGGATAACTCCCTCGCATAGTAGGTCGAAGAGCCAATGAGGGGTGGGTACATGTTAGACTTGTTGTTTATCACTGAGGATCCTATGGTATCCAGACTCAGTATGTGAGAGTGCTCTGGGCGGGAGCGATCACCGGTCAGTCACGTTTTCGGTCCACATTCCATGTAACAGACGCTCCCACGTCGCTAGCAATAGCTGGGCTTAAACCTTCAAGAGGAGATGGACCCTTAGAAAAATGGGTGGCGTTTGTCCCTCAGGAGGTTGAGCAGCAAGCCTCTCTAACGTAAGTAGTTTAATCGTGGCATCTCCGGAGCAATTAGAAACATGAAAACTGCCTACAACATCAAGAAAAACAACCCTTAATGATGAAAGGCTTCTTCAATACATGGGGAACGTGTAAGCAAGTTAAAGCACTGGTGCTCAAAGGTAAGCACAATGATGAAGTTCGGGTGGCGTTTCTATGCAAAGAGACCCCGAAAAAATTGTTTCTGCGTGCCAATAGCCGAAAACCGATTGGTGATTGCATAGGACCACTGAGAGATGATAATGGCGTATTACGAAAGTCAGAACCAGACATAACCGACGTGTTGAATGGCTAATTTGCCTCTGTATTTACAAGGGATGCGTACAGTGCAGCTCCGACGTCGGGGGTTCATCTCGAGGAGGGAGAAAACCTATTCAAAATAGTCTTAGACAGAAATGAAGTAGTAGCCAGATTAGGAAACCTTAACCTGTATAAGTCTCCAGGTCCGGATGGCATTTTCCTAGAGTGCCCGAGAAGTTAGCGAATAGGTGGTTTCACACCTTAGCAGAATTTTCAATAAGTCTTTGCAAACTAGAGAGGTGACGTAAGACTGGATAATAGCAAACGTACCCTCATCTACAAGAAAATGGACCGCAAATGCCCGGGCAATTACCGCCATATTAGTTCACCTACATCCATGGTAGGTAAACTACTCGACAGAATAATCGCACACAGTATAGTGTAGCTCTTAAAGGGGCACAACCTGATCTTGGTTTCCAAGCACGGATTTCGTAACAACCGTTCATGTCTCCCTAATCCATTAAAGTTTTGTCCGCAGTATTTTGAGTAAGTATAACCGTAGTCAAACTGTGGATATCTTATATTTGGACTGTCAAGAATCCTTCGATAAGGTACCACACTGTAGGTTGATGAATAAGATCAGACCCTTCAGCATTACTGGCAAGGTAGTGGAATAGATTAAAAACTGGCTATAGTGACAGAGGCAACGGGTGAAGATCAACTGGGTAGCATCAGAATGGGTGCCAGTTAGTAGCAGGGTGCCCCAGTGCTCAGTGCTCTGGCCTCTATTTTTAATCGTCTACAACAATGACAAAGACGAGGGGCTACTATGCTCGATAACTAAGTTCGCCGAAAATAGCAAATTAGGATCTAGTGTGAGCTCACGAAAAGGAAACACCTGCGAAATAGCATTCTCAGGATAAATAAGTGGTCTGAGAGTGCTGGAAATACCATTTAACCTTGATAAGTGCAAGATAATGTACATAAGTCATGCTAACCCTCGGTAAATCTACTCCTTGCTAGGCAAATAGCTAAGTACCACTGATCTTGAGAAAGGTTTAGTCGAGCTAATTAGAAGTGACCTGAAGTTTTCCAAATAGTTCCTTCAGGTAAAAAAGAGGGTCCAGAGAATGCTAGGGTACATAAAGAGACATTTTCGCTTGCAAAATAAGCAGATTGTTCTCGCCTTGTACAGCTCTCTAGTCCAATGACACCTTGAATACGCTGTTCATATCTGGTCCCCAATCCTGCGGAAAGACATTGAACGACTGGAAATAGTACAGGCTAGGGCCACTAAATTGATCCCTTCCTTTAGACATAAAAGATATCATCATTGGCTACGACAAATGTTGATGTTCTCTCTGAAAATCCTCTAGTTAAGAGGCCAGCTGATTGGAACTTTTAAGATAATACGAGGAGTTGTAAACGTAGATTACATGAGACTGTCCACGTTGAACGCAAATTATACACTTAGCCACGGTTACAAACTGGAATTACCACAATACCATACAGCATTTACGGCAACTATTTCTCGTACAAAATATCCGGAACGTGGAAATATCTACCGCCAGAAGTGATGAACAGTTGGTCAGTCGAACAGTCTAAAGCTCAACTTGACGAGATAATCCAAAAATAGATGGTACCACCTTGGTATTAATTACATATAATTTAGAGGCAAGCAGATAGGTTTCAACTTTTCTATAACGATTTCTTGATTGTTTCTTTTTCCAGAGCATATTCAGTTATCCTTTCTGCTTTCTGGCCCGCAAAAGCAGGTGGGAGAAGTGAGTGGGGGGAGCCTGCCTCTATGCTACGCCTTTTCTTATGCTATAAGTTAGAGCCTTCCCAAAATAGTACCTCTACAGTATGGTCAGCCATGTCCTTGAGGTACTACTTTTCCTTGTGACTCCTTGTGACTCATTCTCACTCTCTCTCTCTCTTACTCTCACCCACATTCTCCCACTCTCTCTAAATCTTGCTTTCCTTCTATCTTTTTTTCTCGCTCTCACTTTCTCTCTTACTACATATCACTCTCTCTCAATCACTAATCAACTGCTCTCTAAATTTCAATAAGATTCTCTCCCAAAGTCTACTCTTCCGAGCCGGAAGGTACTAAAACTAGTAAGTTGAACTTCAGAGTAGCGGATTTCATCGGACTAAGAGATGCGCTATGAAAGTCATTGTTATTCCATAGTAAAGAGGTTGCTGCTAATTAGAAAGACTTCAAGAACTGGTTAACAGAACGACAGTTCGTGATGATGATGTCCACTAAACCCAACTAGTCCCAGCCGAAATGGTACAACAATGAAATCGGGGAAGAAAGCTGTGTATAGGAAGGGAAAGGAAAGTCGTAGTTCCCAAGACCTAGACACCTACACTGCGCTATGCTGCCCGAGGAACGCGCTTGTCCATAAATTAAAGTGCTAAATAGTACGTGTTGCGTTTCCTTGAAAAAAAATCCAAAGGCGTTTTGCCTACGTAAATAATCGTCTACTAGTACGCCAGCGTATAGGCTCTCTCCATGCATGACATCAATGTACTCCTAAGAGACTCAAACCTTGCTATGGCCAATGTTTTCATTGATTACATTTCATCAGCATTCACAAAGGAAGAAATGGCGAGGATCTAGCACTCAACATGACATTTGAATCAGGAGACGCCTTTAGCGAAATTCAACACCATTCTTGAAGAGATTGACCATACATAGGCTGAGAAAGCTGAACGCTTCCAAGTCGTTAAGACAGGATGGCTTCTTCCTAACAAATTTGTGGGAAGGTAAGGAAGAAGAAGCCCCTCTTCTCCCCGAGATCTTTAAAATCTTTATCAAACTCAGTAAAGTACCGTTAGAATTGCAATTAGCTGACATGACTCCCATCCACAAGAAAGGAGACCGCATCTAAACGATAATCTACCGAGTCATATATTTGAGATCTATAGTCGGTAAACTACCGGGGGTATTGTAGCGGATAAAATTATCGACCGGCTAGTGTTAAATAACTTGATTTTTGGAATCCCCAAACAAGGTTTTTCTCCTTAGAGATCGTATTCGACGAACCTTCTTGAGTTCTTTCACGAGATAATGAACGTGTACGACCGTTGGCGAGAGGTAGACATATTTTACTTGGACTTTCAAAAATCCTTTGATAAAGTTCCCCACAAGAACCTTATAGCAAAGGTAAGCTCAATGGGTAATAGAGGCAAAGAGGCAAAATTGGATAGATAATTGGCTATAAAAGAAGTGACAGAAGGTTATTGTGGGTAGACAGGCTTCTGAATGGCTATTGGTCAATGGATGCGCTTTACATGGCTCAGTACTCGGGACCCTCTTGTTTATCATCTACATCAATGACCTAGAGGTAGGAGTGATGAGAAAAATCGCCAGGTTTGCCTATCGGGTATGCGAATCGCGAATCCAATTAAAGCTGAAATCGACAGACATAGAGATGGAGTTGGGAGTGCTGATTTGCATATTTGAAAGATAGCACAGAGCCTGTTAGGTTTCGGAAAGATACAATTCACCTTACCCAATAAGGAGGTTGATTTGAAACTTTACAACTCGTTAATTAAACTGAAATTAGAGTATGCATTCTAGTTCTGCTCCCCATGACTTCAAAATGACATCCCCTGCTTGGATAGGGTCACTCACAGTCTCCCTCTCTAACTCTCTCTTTCCCACTCTCAATTGCTTGCTTACTCTCACTCTATCTCAAAATCTGTTTCTCGCTCCTTCTTGCAGGTTTCCTCTCACCCTCAGAATCTCTACCTCACTAAATCTCTCCCACTCTATCTCCATCACACTCACTAAAACACTATCTAAAACACTTCTCTTTCTGTTACCCTCTATCTCTCTCAGCCATACTCTATCACTCTATCTCTTTCTGACACCCTCTCAAACACTTTTTATCAAACATATACGTTCTATGTCTCTTACTCTCTATCTCTATAAGATTAATTACTGAAACATATTCTTAGCTAACAATAATGAAATTTAAACAATAAAATTTCTTAGTTAAAGGAGAAAACGAACCAAATTAATCACCTCTTTGATCACGTTAACAATAAAATAGAGTTTTACCTGCCATAAGACATTATGCCCCAACAGTAGCCTTAGTCTGGAAAAGGCCTCAAGATACAGTTTGAAAAAATGCCTCTAAGCACGGACTCGGGAAGACTGATGAAATATGATCTCGTCTGGAGACAGAAAGCCAAGTGAGCTTTCTCCTGAAGGCACTAAATAAGGAACATGTGCATTAACATCAGGCCGTTCTCTTTACTCTGCTCTTTATTATGCCACTGACCAGAGGTGCGTTAGGTGTTACTCCCTTCCCGAGGGCTTCCTGCTTTTCCGACTGCGTCCACACTCACAAACGCGTGTCTAATTCCTATCGTTCTGCTTTTTCCCGATGCCTTGGGCAAGCGTACGTCATGCTGGGTCTTAAAAATCATAACTCTTGCCCTGAACTATCCGCAATAACATATAAATAAAATACAAAAATCTACATTATCTTTACAATATTCTTTAACTTCAATGAAAATTTCCTACAATAGTTTTTTTTAATATTTGTCTTTCAATGTCTCCAAGTTTCATTTCATAAAAGACCTGTTAAAAAATAAAGTTACTCAACACATTAATCGCAAAGAGAGACAAGAAAGTCATAAAAATAGGCATCGCTTTAGCCAACCAGATATCCCAAAGGAAAAGTGGGAGAACTCCTTCCCTCTTGCCAAACCTACCTAGGCTAGAGCAACTAGAAGAAGGGGAAATCTACACGTGAATTAAAAGAAGAAAATACTAAGTTGGACATATCCGATCACGAGAGAATACCGAAAAAAGAGCAATAATAACGATCTGGACTTCCCCAATTGGATAGCAAACTAGGATATTATAATAGATAAAAACGATACTGATTATTAAACCCAAATAAGTTCAAAGATAGAATAAGTTATTCAATCATGAATAGAGTATGGACAAGAGAGAAAAGTGAAAGAGATAGACACCTATACCAGTATTAGGCATATTACTAATAACGGTTTGAATGCCTTAAACACACTCGTATATGTATATTAACAAAAATATTGAAAAATACATTACCATTATAAAAGTGCATGATCTTCATGCGTAACGACCTTTCTACATAACCACCATAACTACATATAACTAATTAGAAAGGCCTGATCTCCGGGCAAACTAGCATCCCTTTGAAAATCTCTACCTTGGCGTAAATATTACCATTTTTACTCTTTCCTATTTAACTCACACATGTAACTCACAGTCAACATACGAGTATATGGTAAATAAATAGGAATGACTAGAATAGTAAACATACTACTCAACGTGGTAAAGATCCCACGGTGAGCCTTGGGTCCCATGACTGCCAAAGTACATTTTGCTGCCTTCTACTATACTTCCCACTGTCCAATCCTGAACATTTCCTCTTTCCCTTCTTCTCATCCCTACCTTCTGCACCAACACTGCTGGGAGTCTACTAGCGCCTTCAATACTGAGGGTACAGAGGGCTTTAAAAAAAGTAACGGGCCTTGCCTACCTATACCCACCTGGCCCCTTCTTATAAAGGCCAAGGGGGAGAGTAAGGAGGTTAGGACGATCTGATATCCGTATCCGACTTTCTCGTTTCATTTTCTTTCATCTCAGATGAGAGTCTACACACATTTGAAACTAGTTTTTAAATACAGCTCTTCAAACCTACTAAGGTAATTATTACAAAGTTAAAAGGGATCAACAAGGACATTATAATGAAAAGCTAACATTAATTACTTATTAAAAAACGCGGATTGAAAATATATTGATTCAGTACTTTAAAAATAACATCTCGGTGGAAGGTTTGAAAGAATTGCAATAAGAGTTAAGAGAAATATTAAACACTAAATATACAAGATCTAGACAGAAACTACATAGCAAATGAGGTATTGTATGCATTAAGAGGTCCGTTGATTTTAATTGCAAGATACAACTCCTTTGCAGGAGCTAGCTTCAGCTGGCAAATTTTCCCAGGTATTTTGAAAGAAGTTGGCGATATCCCAGGGTGATCTAAGTGTGAGGTCAAGATATTTAGGATGGACGATAAGAACAATGTTTGGGGAATCTAAAAATTTTAATCAACAGCAACTGCTCAAGAAGAAGAAATACAATCAGTGTGTGTACTATAACCTCAAAAGAGAGTTCGGATCGTAAGGAGAAAAATGAAATAGGAGGAACAAAAGAGAATATAAGACAACAAATATAATATTAAGAACAAAGAAGTAAAGCAATGTAGATTGGTTAGTTAGTTTTCAGACCTATTCCATAGTTTTCTATTTTCATTGTATATGACTAATGATTATAATCAATATTACATTTACTGAAAAAGATTAAAATTGAAGAGCGTGAAAAAGGCTACAGAAACTAACTAAATATTATAAAATACAGTATAACTAACTCTCGCTATTCTTGTCGAAATTCTCTTTTTCTCTTTCTTTCTAGGTCTCTCATTGCTGTGCTCCAATTAAGTTCATAGATTTCTACCTTACTATAGGTCAATTATGCCTACATAAACTAATATATATTTATATATATATATATATATATATATATATATATATATATATATATATATATATATATATATATTACTGTAAATGGGTAGAATACCTTCTTGTATGCAGATTTTGTTAAAGACCATCCATATTATATTTGGTCTTTATTAATTTTCTTTGGAAACTTTTCATTCTTCTTATTATCCTTTTTAATCCATCTTGTAGATGGTAAACAACTTCTCCTACGTTCATTTCTTTTTTAAATAAAATGTGTTTGATAAAACCCAACTTGACTTTAATTCCAGAGCTTTCGCTCTATGCAATCATCTTCAGAGTGTCTTTCCTCCTTTATCGGTGAAGAATGGTGGAGTCAGAATGAAAAAAACCACGGATATTAGAGGATATTTATTCCTCTTCATTAAATATGATGTCAAGGGAACGAGCCACTCCTGTGTAAGCGGAATTTTAAAACAACTTTAATGTTCGATTCCAGACTGTAGTCTGGAATCGAACATTAAAGTTATATACCACCTTAATAAAATTATTCAGTGTTCCTTGTGAATGAAAGGAACAAGTTCGAAACTACTTGAAGTCCACAGCAGTGGCAGCGTTTTTGATTTTAATTTGTATTCTCTTTATTTTTCTTACAAGTTTTTGTGTGGGTCTTGTAGGCGAAAAAAACACTCGCAAAAGACATATTTCATCCCGAGACGTCTTTCAAACGTTGTTGGTCATCTTCTCGCTTAAAACAAAGAGACAAAAAACTTATAAAAAAATAAAGAGAATACAAGATAAAATCAATAACACTGCCACTGCTGTGGACTCAACGGTGCATGTTTACAACCTAGCCTCTTACCTAATTATATATATATATATATATATATATATATATATATATATATATATATATATATATATATATATATATATATATGAAGGTGAAAACCAAGCACGCTATTGATAAAAGCATGTTTATTTGTCTACGGTTGAACGTTTTGAGGTCCTAGCCTTCTCATTCGCGTTAAGAAACTAAGATAGTAAAGAGTTAATATTTCTAGTTTTCCTAAAATACTAATATTCAATAGTGCAATTTAGGATAAGCTGCTTAATACAAATATAATAATTTAAATAATTCATGATACAATATAAAGATTTGAAGAAGTTTGATTTATATTTAAATTAGGTTTAAGGTTTAAGATGCAAAGTGATTCTAATATTCTTAGTTCGTTGGGATTAGGGCTATGACTAAGTATTTTAAAATTATCCATATTAATCTCGGACTTGCATACTTTGATGTGATCTCGTATGGGCGAGGGGTCTGGTTTGTTTAGAATCAACCCCTTGCGGGTCGACCTTCCTCAATGCTGCCCGATGCGAGAATAGATTGACCTCTCGCCCATACGAGATCACATCAAAGTATGCAAGTCCGAGATTAATATGGATAATTTTAAAATACTTAGTCATAGCCCTAATCCCAACGAACTAAGAATATTAGAATCACTTTGCATCTTAAACCTTAAACCTAATTTAAATATAAATCAAACTCCTTCAAATCTTTATATTGTATCATGAATTCTTAGAATTTTTATTCTTGTATTAAACAGATTATCCTAAATTACACTATTCAATATTAGTATTTTATGAAAACTAGAAATTTTAACCCTTTACTATCTTAGTTTCCTAGTGTTGATGATGAGGCTAGCACCTCGAAACGTTCAACCCGAGACAAATAAAGATGCTTTTATATATATATATATATATATATATATATATATATATATATATATATATATGTGTGTGTGTCTGCGTGTATATGTGTGTGTGTGTAGCGAGAGGGGTCTGTTCTTTCTAATGGATGTCCGACCAAATAAATTCCTACTTGGATTTTTGTAAACAACTTGATAAAAATAGAACTTCATTTCTGAAGTTGAAGTTTTTCTAAGATGAAAAGCTGAAGCTGGTGAGCATAGATACCCTTTGCAGTGGAGGGAAGTGATGTGATCCAACGCCTCATTAATGTTGATCTGAGCCATGATAATGTCTCTTCTTTATTTGAGGAGAGAAAGTAGGCGCGACTATGGGAGAGAGAGAGAGAGAGAGAGAGAGAGAGACAGACAGACAGACAGATAGAGGGAGCGAGGTCGTGTGAACCTAACACAGACTGTTGAGTGAAATAGAAAAACAGAATTATTGTTGTTAGAGATCAAGGGCCAATAAATACAGGTTATAGGGTATGTGTAGACGGAGTTTTAAGAGAAGATGAATGAAGCTCAGATAGTCATTAGGCGATGCCTAAATGTAAGAAAGAACGTGTATATGAGTGTGCACAACTTTTTGTACATGATCACTACAAAGAACACCCAGCTCTTTATAGTAATCATGTACAAAAAAGTTGTGCACATTAATATAAATATAATTGAAAATCACATGACGAGTGATATATACATGTATTTAAAGGCCCAAGGAAAATGAAAATTGGTAACACGTCAAGCGCTCATCGCTTATATGATCAAGACGCTCTGATGATGACTGTCTTGGTCATATAAGCGATGAGCGCTTGATGACACAGGTTCAAATCCAACTTCGATATTCATTTTTATATAACAGTTAAAATAGTTTGCCCTATCTTTTCGTTCTCTACATCTCCCATTTTCCTTCTTAAGCATTTATTGGCACATGTAATATTCTCTTTACCGTTTTTCCGGGTTGTGTTACCAATTTCCATTTTCCTTGGGCCTTTAAATACATCTATCTAGTATACATACATATATATATATATATATATATATATATATATATATATATATATATATATATATATATATATATATATATACATATATATATATATATATATATATATATATATATATATATATATATATATTTCTCTTTCTCTTATGTTAATGTAATTCTTTCAGAAGATGCCCTACAACCCAGGACTTTTCGCCTACTCAACGTAAAATATCATCCATAATTTGGAATGACCTGTTTTGGCACGGCCGACCGCCACGTTGGCACTTTTTTCCTTGGCATCAAAAATAATGTTGTTTTTCCAGAATTTTTTCACAAAACCTGAATTTGAAACGTATGATTTAAATATGCGTACATAATATGGGTGAAAAATCTGTTCACACCCTCGTCATAGGAAATGATTTAGGTGTCTCATTCTTATATTATCTAAAATTACCCAAATAATACACATGCAATAGGCTTTGTGATATATACCTATACGTTTTGCTTCTAAATCTAAAGATATTAATCATCTCTTATATAAAGCGCTTATAAGAGTTCATTTTAGTGTATCCTCTCAAATTTTGATCACCTAAATGTAAAAGGACATTTCAAAATAATAATCCTATTCAAAGACCAGCGACGAAATTTATTTCTAAACTAAGAAATGGATGATACGAAGAGAGACTGAAGCACCACAATTTATTCCAACTCAAAAATTGGCTTTATTAATATAAATTATAACTCAAAAGTTGAACTAAATAACCGAGTGGCATCCAGAAATAACAGTTTATCTCTAGTAAACAAGATATTTAACCCTGTGGTAGCACGTTTCTTTCTTTTATAAAATAACGCAGAGTTAGAACTGTTTATCGTCTGGTTGTCATAAAAGCACACCAGTAAATGTGTTTAAGAATAGAACCTAGCAATAATATTTTAAAATGCCAGCACAGAAAAATAAGTGTAAACTAAATCTTTATCCATATTTTTTAGTTCTTTTACTTGTTTTTTTTTACCTATGAATTTCACGATTTTAAATCTATTATGAAATCATATCGAGTGGATCTTGTGTTTTTTAATTTTTTTAATTCTTTAAATATTAAATGTTATATTTATCGTACCTAGCTGGAAATTTACTGCCTGGCGTACGATGAAATAAACTGGCGAATTACTGCAACGATTTTTCAATCAATGTGCCGCAAGTCCTTGGGTTGGTATGTTGCAAGAATTTCGAGAATTATTGTCCCCCTTTTCTTATATCAAGGGCCGTGAGTTAGAGTTCTCAGTATAAATACAAAAATATTATTTTAACAAATTCTTGAATTGGTTTTAGCAGTCCAATCGTCCATTACACAGTCATTGATATGTTGATTTCTGTTATTTGTAGTTTTTTGTTGATTTATTTATTTTGGGGTTACTCGCAAAATTGTTTTTTCCTGTTTGTGCCTTTTATTCATTTATTTGTTTTTAAAGTATTTTTTAGTGCTTATTAAACATAGATAAATGAAGTAGCTGGGTAAATACGAATTGCAACCAAAGGAAATTATAACACAGATCTGTAAAATTGGGTCATAGAATAGAGATAAAATTATCTGAAATATGTAAGTATGTTGTAAATACACGGCTGTTTAGGAACTCCGCCCAGGAGATAGAACTAATGAGCCCGAAAACGGAGTCTAGACCATGCCCCCCCTGAAAATGAAACCGTATATATAGTCGTGCAAGAGAGATTATAATTATTATTATTTTGGAAAAAGAGAAGTTTGATTCAGTCTAGTCATTAAGATCAATTCGTTCTCATTTTAGCGTTACGGAACCCCCCTTAATTCGCCTAAGTCTTGTCACTCCAGAATTCAATACTTCGCGTCGAATAAGAAAACTTTCTTGTCGCCCCCAGAGTAATCCTTGATGTGCCGCTTGCCGCTTTAATAGGTTCTTATTAGAATAAAAGTATATTTTTGCTATGTCCTTTCTCAATTTCCTTATTTAACTTGATTATCCCTAAGCCTTCGGTAATCCCAGCCAACAATAAGAATAACCGTGAAGAAATCATATTAAGGAGTCAGATACTTAATTCACCTTCACCAGAAATTGATAACCACGCATCTATTTACCATAACTCGGGGGCCCTCATCGCACTACAAATTGGTGACTTCTCTTCCACCTATAAACTGGTAACCAGCCCGCCATAAACTCGTGAAATTGGTAACTCAACGCTATAAATCAAATGCCCTGGCACTAGTTCTGATAGTGGGACAAACTAGTCCAAAATTTTCAAAACCGCATGAAAATGAGGATTAACATAATACATTTGGAAATAAAATTAATTAAATACATATAAGTTAGGTTAACTTATGACCAGATTATCATTCATTTTCTTTTAAATTATCAAATCTATCCTTAAATAATGAGGGTATGCCTCGCCCATTTTAGTGTCTGGTTCAGATCGCCGTGAGATGAAAAGGTTGAAAATTACCAATATAATGAGTAAATTCCGGGTATCAAAACTTCCTAACTTAATTATTAATATCCCCTCAGGAACCCGTTGAAACACTTAAGTATTTCTGGTCATAAAATTTTACGCATAAGATGAGAAAGTTGCTAATAGAAAGAGAAGAATAGTAATTATAACATTAATAATAATAATAATGGGCCTTGTCGTATGGTGCTCTCGAAGGACACACGGAAAGGTGTATCACAGAAAAAAGTAACAACACTATTGCTTATACATTGGAATAGAAAAGGAGAAAGGGCAGTAGCCAATAAAAGTAGAAGAAAGGGCAGTAGCCAATAAAAGTAGAAGAAAGGGCAGTAGCCAATAAAAGTAGAAGAAAGGGCAGTAGCCAATAGAAGTAGAAGAAAGGGCAGTAGCCAATAAAAGTAGAAGAAAAGGCAGTAGCCAATAAAGTAGAAGAAAGGGCAGTAGTTGTTAAAAAAAGTAGAAAGATTAGTAGCTGATGAATAAGGAGAGAGTGCAGTAGTTGATAAAAAGATAAATGGCAGTAGATGATGAATAAGGAGACAGGGTGGGAGCTGATAAAAGAGGAAAAAGGTCATAATTTTATAAAAGAGGTGAAAAGGAAAGAGCTGATAATAAAGAAGAAAATGCGGTAGCTGATAAAAATTAAAAATGAGCAGTAGCAGATAAAAGTATAAAGAGCAGTGACTGATGAAAAAAGTAACATGGTAGGAGGTGATGGAAATGAGAAAGAGCATTAGCTGGTAAAAAATGGAAATAGGGAAGTAACTGATGAAAAAAGAGAAGAGGCATTACCCGATAAAAGGATAAACTGCGGCAGCTGATATAAAAAGGAGAAAGGGCAGTAGCTGATAAAAAAAGGAAAAAGGCAGAAGTTTATAAAAAGGAGAGGTGGCAGAAGATGATAAAAAGGGCAAATGGCGGTATCATATAAAAGGATAAAGGCAGTAGCTGGTAAATAAGGAGAAAGGGCGGGGGCTGATAAAAGGAAAGTTCAGTGGCTAGTAAAAAGGGGGAAAGGGCAGTAGCTGATAAAAAAGGAGAAAGTGAATTACCTGATGAAAAGGGAGAAAGTAAGTGGCTGAAAAAAAAGGAGAAAGGGCAGTACCTGATGAAAAAGGAGAAAGGTCGGTAGCTGATAAGACACGGGAATGTTCATTAGCTAATAAAAACGAATAAAGAGCAGTAGCTGATGAAAAGGTTGAAGAGGCATTAGCTAATAAAAATGTCAAAGTGCCGTAGCTGATAAAAAAAGATAAAGGGCAGTAGCAGATAAAAAAGGACATGGCAAAATTAAACACATTGAAGGAAAAGAAATAAAATAAAACATGTAATGAAATTAAGAAAATGCTAACGCACATGTTTACATTCGAGAAAGATTTATCCCAAACATACATGTTACTTATCGTGTGTGCGTCCAGACGTATGCAATGTGCACCTAAAGCGGTTGGATTTTTTGAGTCATTCTACCCTTTATCCGACCTTGTTCTACCCCCTTTTATAATTGAATAAAAATGATGTCGTTGGTAGAATCAAGTTCCGGATTCCCTTGATAATGGGCGCAGCCTCGCGTCCCTTGGGACCCTTCGCCACCTTACCTGGACCCATTCCGCGTCGCCGCCCAGCGTGGTGACCCCATGACGCCCCCGCCCGAGGTCGAGGCGCGATCCCACGACGCTCCAATTGACAGTGTACGACGTGATGACCCCGCCCCTCTTTTGGGGTGCCCCCCAGGAGACGATGAACTTTCCAGGCCCCGAGACGACGCCCCGGACCCCATCGGGCCGACCAGGAACTGGAAAACAGAAGCCTCATATAAAGCGGCCTCTAGTCAAGGCAGGAGCGCTAAAGGAGAGCGCCACAAACCCCGTTTAAAACTGGAGCAACGACAATTAACAATTTATTCCTAGATATCGTTCAGAGGAGGAGAAAGAGGAAGATAGGGTGAGGAAGAGAAGGAGGAGCGGGACGCGAAGGAGAAGAAGAAAAAAGGAAATAATAGTGAGATGAAGGAGGAGAAAATGAAAAGAAAATAGGAAGTAGAAGAAGAAAGGGCAATTGTCCTTCCATAAAATGATGTGTCACCTGGTTCACACATGTGAACCAAGAATCCCACGGGAGGAGAACAAACTCGAGCAACAGAAATGCAACTCACTCTGTTCGTACGCACAAATGCAAGAAGCAACCGGCTCTACACTCCATCATTGACTCTTGACCTACACCCCTCTGACCCTTGAATCCTGACCTACAGTAACGATCATCTGAGATTTCCAAAGACGCGGATGAGCAATCCAGAACAACCTTGTTACACAAAACAACGAGAACAAAATAATAATTAACCTCCGTGATCGAACAACTCTTATCTAAGATCATTTCCATAAATACGAACATCTCTATGGGCAGACAACCCAGATGACGGACAAACCAGATATACGAACAAATTGGACACGCGCCATCCCATAGAAACGAACAAATGGGTAAACCAATAAAATAGGCGTAAAAACAAATTATATGAACGGGCAACACAAATATATGATCAAGTGTAGAAACAAAACGAGATATGAAGAAACCGAACAAACAAGCATTTCATAGGTGCAAACACAAAAAGTAGAAATAAATATAGATACAAACAAAACCGACAAGAAACGAACATCCTGGAGATTCGAATAAACCAAATCTTAGATATAAGCACACCGGAGTTACGAACAAATCGGAGATACTAACCATCTTCATTGGTGGAGCAGCCGACGGGTGGTGTCCAGGGTCCTTCACCGGCGTTGGTATAACTGTTAATCCTGACGCTGTAGTTGGTGGCGGCGAGGAGGTTGGTGAGGACGGTGGTGTGCGTGGAAGCCTCGTGGGTGGTGGCGGGCGTGTGCCGGATGAGGTCGTCGTACGAGTTCTCCCGCTCGTACTCCACCCTGTCCAACGAGAAGCAGTACTCTTCAGGGCTCGAGGTTAAGGTCAGGGGAATTGCCTTAAGTGGGAGAGTTGTGTGGACTACTAGGATGATAGATCTTCCACACATTTTCACCTACTTTACGAACTTCTCAAATACTCTGATGGGGAGATGCCATTGTCGGTTTCCATATATGGCGAAAAGATCGACTGGCGAGCCACATACCGTCGCTCTAGGTCATTAAAAGTGGCCCCCGAGATTATTCGGGGTATTATTTAAATTTTGTCAATATTAAAAGGATCAAATTTAGGTGAGGCGAAATATGGCCATAAGGAAAGGAAATATAGTAGGTGGAAATTCCTATATTCATATTTATTTGTAATATAATAAAAGAATAAAAATAAATCAAATTGAAAAAAAAAGGGATGGAATTGCTTTAACATCCTTATTTGTTATATAATAAAATATGACGTAAAGAACTAAAAAAAATGAACAAATATTTTGGTCATCTTAAGAATCATGGAAGCCTCAGATGAGGCTCGGAACAACTGAGAATGTTAAGTGTGTCTTGGATCTAAAATGCGCTGAATCATGGCGTAAGTAGTAAGAAGGGAAACCGCAGTAGAAGGAGTAGTAGTAGTAGAAAGAGTAGCAACGGAGTAGTATAAGTGGCAACAGCAGTTGTAGTAGAAACAGTACTAACGGTGTACTAATAGCTGAAAGAGCTGTAGTAGTATTAGTAGCAGTAGTAACAAGATTATTAGAATAGTTTTTTATTATCGCCCCAGAAAGATACCATAAATAGAGAACGGAAAAGTTACGCGATTATCGGTACCAATGGAGCACAATGGTTGTCTTCAAACGCTTCATGGTAGTAATTTGAGCTATTGGTTACTATGTGTTAGGTTATATCAGCAATTGCCAAAAACGCGTACGTGCGTCCACTAAGCATATGATTTTCATCTTTATCATTATAAGGGGCAAGGTATTTAAGTCATTTAGGAGGAAAGATAATAATAATAATGCGATTTTCGAGTTCATAGTACGAAGTAAGAAAAAACAGACTACTTACCTGTAGCCCCGTATCACTCCGTTGTGATAATCTGCCCCGGGGGGTAACCAAGAGAGTTTCAGAGAGTCTTTGGACCTTGTAGTACACCTTACGTCCCTCGGCGGCGCACCCGGAGCTGTAATGATACAGACAAGATCGCTCACATTTCGTTTTTAGGCGCTTCTGTTGGGCATGGTTACATTTACGTATAAGTACGTTTATGTGCTATAGCTTCCTTGTTTCAATGAAAAAGAGGGAAACCTGCTCCGCAAATAAATTTAGCCTGTGTATCGATTTGGAAAATGCCCTCTTCCTAACTCTTCCACGTATTTCATCAGAAGCTCGCCGTGAAATTTATGCATGAGCTTCCCCATCTCAGAGCATGACTCGCTTGTCAAACTATGATACCTCAATAAGGCGCTTACCCTTAGGTCACACTGATCTTAGAAACAAAGAAAGAGAGAAAGAGTCGTGTTTGGTTTTTTTCTGGACTCTATCTGCATTCCAGAGCTTGACAAAGTAAATATGCTTATCTAGCAAAGGGATAGTCTCCAGATTGTAGATATGGGGACTGCCTCCCCACTTTTCTCGGTTTTGGCTAAAAACCACATAATCCTTGGGAAATACATAAACTGTTTTATCACAAACACGTTCATATAAGAGATTGCAGTCTTCCTACATTAATTTATACATAAATACACAATCTCTCTTCTCGAGACACAACAGGGCATATAATCACATTTCCGTTCGCGTTCACATTCACTTCTTCCCCGAGGAAGGACTTAAAGTCATTTAAGTCCACTCAGTTCACCTTAACAACCATTTCTTGGTAGATAGACGTAATCACCAGGACTCCTATTACATAAAGAGAACGTCTTCTGTCCATTCACGTTCACATTTACTTAATCCACCGAGGATGGAATCATTTGAGCTTACCGAGCATTTTTCGGTGGACTGATGTATAGTTACACAGTCGCAGTTTTGATCCGCATCCTAAGTCCTCTTCTTTTCATTCATTATCCCTATAAATTCAATATGCGCCATTCAACAACTAATTTAACTCAACTAATTCCACTTATTCACTCCATCAAGCATTCATCGTTGCACAAAGAAATATTAACTCCCACTCTGAAAGAGATAACTCAATTGTCATTCACGATTTCAATTCATTTTATTAAAGTGAGGTAATATTTTCATAATTAAATAACTACCAAGAATACAGGATTTTTCTGTTCTATAAAATGCTATAATTGGCCTCAGCTTTATTATGGACAAGCTCGTAAACTTTTATCTCTCTACGTAAACAGACTTAAATACAATGTCAGAGGAGGAGATAAAAATATTGCATTGTTTGCGCATCTGTCCCCAAATAATGATCACATTAGGTGAAATTTAGCTTCATTTATTTATCGTTCTGAGAACTTGAATAAACAAATATTTATCAGTGTATATATTTCACAACCCAACCTAATTTTAACATTTCCCCGGTCTTTTCAATCTTGAATCCTGTCATTAAACAGGTTATTTTTAATCAAATATTTCTTCCTCTTAACCAATACTTTTTGCTTATTGTGTTTATTGAATCCCTTCCTGATTAGTTTGCCTCCGTTTTATTTTCTTTGAAAATTTTGGCGGATTTATATACATTTATTTCAATTTTATATGATTTTATTGTATTCCGTATTTTTAATTCTCTTCCTCTAGCTCTCACAAAGCCCCACTGGGTTTTACACTATGTCGGGATGTTTCTTTTTCATGCTTTCCTTCTTTCCCGTTATATCGTCTTTGCTTGGTATATATATATATATATATATATATATATATATATATATATATATATTTAAGGTATCACAGTGAGGACATATATATTCGGTGCAAGAATAATAAACCATATTATTTGAATTCAATCTTTTCGAGAAAAGAACTAATTTCGTCTTTCGCCATCAGCAACTATGTAATGCAAGATATGAATTTGCAACTCTAGTATATATATATATATATATATTTATATATATATATATATATATATATATATATATATATATAAATATATATATCCAAAGAGGTACAGTAACGTACGTGTAAATGCAGAAAAGAAACCACAGGTTTAGGATCAATTTATTCACGAAACCAAGTTTCGACGGAAACCTCCGTCATCGTCAATCACTGGTGGACTAAAGAAATACAAAAGAGATGCTTAACTTACAAACACACAAATTTACAAGTCGAAATGTGATTAGGGGGTGGGAACGGAGCAGCAGAAGTTTTTAGTAAAGGAAGTATAAATTTATTACTTATCAAGGGATAAGTGTTGAATTAGACCATCGGAAGTTTTAAAGTTTGAAATTTCCTTTATAAGCACCGATACAATTAGACGCCTATGTATATAATTGTAAGACTTATGAATTATTTTTTGGCATTTTCAATATCAATTGAATGGTTTACATCTGATATGTGAAAAAAAAAATTAGAATAAAGAGATCCACGGCGCATATCGCATTTATGTTCCTTAATTCTCTTGAAGAATCTGCTGCTTTCGCCAATATATACTTGATTGCAAGATTTGCAAGGGATATAATAAATCCCTTGTTCTTTATCGATAGATTTATTTGTAGACAAACGATTTCGGATCGTTTTTTTCGTATTAAAAGGCAACATTGATGTTTTTTGCACCCGTCAATTATTATATTACATTCCCATACTCGCCCCAATTAATTAATTTTTAAAATTTGCCACGTGCAAACAACATCAATGTTGCCTTTAAACACAAAAACCCCCCAATCGGAAATGGTTTCTTTCCTGCACACAACACACACACATATATATATATATGTATATATGTTTAATTGAATAAGTTTTAAAAGTATTTACATTTCGATTTCCCTCCTCTCGCGAGACATTTTTGTATATATATATATATATATATATATATATATATATATATATATATATATATATATATATATATATATATTATTTTGGTAGTCAAAGTGGACAAATATCACATTAAATGGGTGCATATATTACAATATGTATTTGCATACTTACTAACAAACCAAAACATGTAAACGTGTAAGCAAACTGAATCCCATTAGGGCAGTGGGTGGGCATGCTAATGTGAAGAATTTCCAGCCAACGGGTAGTGGGCAGATAGTAAGTAAGCTCTTTTTCCATGCAAATTATCGACCTAGGGCAAATGGATTAGGCGCGCAGTGTTGCTCGTCTCCGTTTTCTTCCTCTTGGAAGTATCTTTTGGGAATCGAATTATATGTTTAACTTTGGTTGCTTTATTTGAGTATATATAGCTTCAGAGAAGAATATTTAGCGCTGATTTGGGCAGAGTCTAAAATTATTGTATTTTCCTCCATCAATATTCTTTTAAAGCAAACTAGCTGTTTTCTACTGTGTGTGTTTTCTTAGCTCCGTTGTTTAAATGCTAGATCCTCCTCAAGAGAGTGTCGCTTCGATCATCCCAATAGATGAGTGAGATAAAATCTTACTGTCAGAGAGAGAGAGAGAGCACCATGCGGTCTGGAGAATCTTTAATCTGCGCCCGACGGAAGCGCTTCCTGCGATAAGAGGCAGCGATGGACACGACATGAGTGCCGAAAAGACGCGACGGAAGTATCACAGACTGTGTGAACTGAGCAAAGGTTCACCTCTTACGGCGAAGCGTCTGATAAACTGAAACCTTCCCTTCCAACGCCATGGGCAAGCCGCTTTCGGCGAGCCCGGATAAATTAGCAGAAGCTGGACTTAGGAATTTAGTCTCAGCCTGCCTTGGACGCGACGCCTAACTCTCGATCGTCTCCGGTACTCCAAGTGCCCAAAGGCAAGATTTCTATTCATATTAATTGATGGTCTAGCGAGAAGAGACTATTGTTCTGAATTTCGCTGTGATCCTGTATCTGCAAGATAAACCCTTGCCCCATATTCTCGAGGTTAACTGTTGTGATTGTAATACCCAATTGCAGTCCCTCTCTATCTCTCTCTCTCTCACCAAGCCTAACGCTAATTAGGCTTCGCGAACGACTCAATCGCACTTCTAGTCTCCCGTTCAGTGGACAGTTTGTTATTTTGTCAGTATTCCTAGCCGCATCCGAGCGTCCCTTTAAACTATTCCCGTGTACATCTAATCTGATTGGTTACTTATATGAAACCCCTTTTATTAATTTGTATATATTGGTTGTATAGTAGTAAAGTTTCTTTTGTTTACTCAGTTTTGATATTCAAGAACCTACAAGATAGTTAAATATTTTAACCAACGTTAAAATCGCACTCTTACGTATTTTTGTCATTACCCACGCACATAGCGGCTTAATCCGCTCACACTTTTCTCGCTCCTCTCGGGCCAAGGCATCCGAGCAAAGGTCGGAATCTGACCTGACCTACGACACTTACACTCTCCTAATTTACATGTCCTCATATATTAGATGTGTCCTTTGTTTAGGTTCAGGTGCAGCGCCTCATAGACAACCTCCCTTCATCTTACCATTCCACCCATGCCTTAGCAGGCGCCCTAACCACCTTCCATCTCTGACATCAAGACCCTCAAAGTGCTCGTCCTATGTACCTTCACATATTTTTACATCATCTAACTTCACTACTTTTCCGGCCTCATTTAAAAACCCGTCTGATGGAGATGTCATCGGTGCTTCTCGCCTTTAAAGCACGTTACCTAAGAAATGGGCAGTTTGTGGTGCAAGAATAATTTGAAATATTTCTTGTTATTGTTTATTGAGATATCGCACTTATGTATAAAGGAATTAAAATCGAAGGTTCCCAGCATTTGATACAAGAGTAGTTTACGCATAGTCTTTTGTGAGCAATGGCGGTTAACATGTTTAAATATATTAAAGCTTATCCTGTTAAAGCACTGCTATTATTACTAGTAGTAGTAATATTAGTAGCAATTTTCCTAGTGGTTAAAATAGTAGGAGATATATAATCTCATCAAAATAGAAAAATCTTAGAATTATCTGAACAATTGAAGATGGTTGATTTTTCCGATTTGATTTTAAATCTGAACTTTTTTCACTTTTTATTTTCCATGTTGGCTTCGAATGTAAGATTATTCATTCATTTTCCTCTCATGTAGTTTACAAGAATATTTTCGTGAGTGTATTCTCTTTCAATATGGATAAAAACTTAAGAATAATCTGCGTTTATGCCATAAGAACTCATTAAGTAGAAATTATGTTCCCGCTCTAAGGCTCCGGTAAATTTCGAAAATACACTTTTTCGGCCCTGCTCAAGGTAATTAGTAGTTTGAGACCTTACACTTAGAAAGGAATTATAAACATGAGTTATGGTATGGCTTTTTTACCTTTTAAAAATGATCCAGGTTGATTGCACTGAATAATATAAATTGTAATTATTCCTAATGCAAATAAACCTTTACACACTCTCCTAAAAAATGATCTCCACAAATTGTATTCAAAAAGGACTTGCAGACAGAATTTCTACGATTTCTTTTACTGAGTTTTAAAAACTTCATTATAATATTTGTACTATTTTCTATTTGTGGCTCATTGCACTTCTTTAGCTGTTTGTAAAGTCTCAGAAATAGATGACTTCCCTTTAAACTTTATTGTCACACTACACTCTTTTAATATTTTTATTCGAATAAAATTAGTTAACCGCCCACAGATTAAATTTCTAAAAAAATATTTGCACTTAGATATATTATAGGCTTGTCTATGAAACTTATCTAGCGGATTTTTGACGTGGTATTGGGAACGCCGGGAAACGCCGTTTTGCAAAATATTATATACTCTTTCCTCGGTCTTTGTTTAGAATGAAGATTGAGTTTATGTGCCGCGCTGAACTCGGCGTTTTCCAAGAAACGATTAAAATCACTTGCAATGGAGCCTGACTAGGATTATATTAACTTCACACTCATTTAGTAAAGATTACACTTGCCAAGAACGTGCGAAGCCATCTTTAAGATCTATAGAGTTCCGCGTGCTAAGGTAGAGTACACTTTCATCAAAAAATATTCAATCTCACAACCTAATACAATGGGTAATTTATTACCATTGAGAGAAAAATATTAACAGACATACCCTCTATATAATTCAATAACTAATATTTACTAATGTAACCTTTTTGTTTAATAGCACGTATCAAACTCGTATCATAGTTTTTAACTAAGTCATAATAAATTTCGGATAGAATTTTGTGCGACTGGTCTTTGAAAACTTGGCAATTCCATCGATATTTTTTGTCATTCAAGGACGCGGAAATTCAGTTCATGGCATATATTTTCTGATGGGTTTTGGGAATGGTGTCTAAAGGGATTTAGAAATTAGTGATTCTAGTATGGCTATTGTGTGAGGAGCAGTTTTCGATATTTTCTGAGGCATTATTTATTATAGATAGTGTGATGAAGATTTGTATGAGTTTGTAGATGACACTATTGCCTGAGCCAGGGCTAGAAGAATGTTTTAATTGGTGTTCGAAGCACGGCAGCATTAAGCCACTTTAAGTCGAAGTGTTCATTTAAGCTTCTGTTTTACAATCAGATCTTTTCAAGCTGAGTCTTGCATAGCAAGTGCAAACGTCGCTGAGCTTCGATGATGAACGGAAAGAGCATGTTACAAACTCTACTATAATATAATACCTATGAAAAAACTTTAGCACTGCTATTACCGAATATAGAATGTTGTAAAATATTAAAGAAATATTCAATTTGCATTGTTACTAGCAGGAGAAGACCAGCGATTCTCAAGCAAAAGGGTTAGTTAGACACTAAATCTTATTAATTGGTTATGTTATTATTATTCAGATTTTATGAGAGACCATTTAACTCCTCTCCCAAATAAAATTATGTGACATAACGTACATATCTATTATACGAAATTAATTTAAGGTGCTATTTAAAAAAAATCAAGCACATTACGTAGAAATCGAGATCAATATTTATATATATATATATATATATATATATATATATATATATATATATATATATATATATATATATATATATATATATATATATATAACTGAAATCACATGACACGTGGTATAATAGATTCATTGATAGTCCAGAGAAATGAAAATCGGTATCACAAGACTAAGGAAGGTAACCATTGAAAGCTTAAGAAAGGAAATTTGAGATATAGAGACGGAGAAAATCGTGAAAATGAATTTTCACCGTTATGGAAATGAACAAAGGAGTAGGATTCGAACCTATGTCCTCAAGCGCTCATCGGTATTATGACCACGACGATCATCGACTGAGCCACCATCTTCAGTTGATGAGCGTCGTGGTCATAATAGCGATGAGCGATTGAGGACACAGGTTCAAATCCAACTCATTATTCATTTTTTCATTTTAGGGTTAAAATTCGTTTTCACGATTTTCTCCGTCTCTCTCTCTCTCTCTCTCTCTCTCTCTCTCTCTCTCTCTATATATATATATATATATATATATATATATATATATATATATATATATATAATATATATATAATATTTATATATATATATATCATCACTAACTCTATGATTTAAGAAGGGGATTTTTGGGAGTATTTCAATAAAAATTTCATCTTAGTTTGGTTATGACTTATGTTTTTTATCAAAGTTATTTCTAATAATTCTTTTATAATATCCCAAAAAAATGTTGAAGTTCAGAAAATTTATTTTTATATATCTTCTATAACTCTATATTTTAGCAACGTGATTATTTGAAAGGGAAGAAATTTAGTTAAGAGTTCTTTTTTAAAATTATTATAATTGGCGAAGTTCAGAAAATTGATAAAAATTTAACCATGGCTGCTTTTTTATACATTTTAAATTTTAATCTTAGTAGCAAAGCGCGAGCTCCCACGTAGGGAGGAGTGGCGAAGCCATTGTCTGGCATATATATATATATATATATATATATATATATATATATATATATATATATATATATATATATATATATATATATATATATTCATAAGCCAAACTATGAACACCGAACTTATGGCATTTTTCCACGTGATTTTAACATTAAACTCTACTGTTCCACCGACGACACACTATACTCGCATATCACTGAATGCAGATATGCTGCTCTTGCACTACAACGATAATTCAAGTAAGTGAGTCTATAAAAGAATGCAACAGATCATGATTATTCTTCACTTAAATTTTCCCTCATAATCTCCACGCCATATCCAACACAAATTCTGCCCGAGTAAAAAATACACTCCCTGCGCACACAAGGGCTAAAATATTGGAGTAATCTAAACGTCTATTACCACACGTTCAACAGTACATGGTTTTAGCCCATGATTTTCGACTCACACTAGAGCAC
This sequence comes from Ceratothoa steindachneri, assembly GCA_963969495.1. Lineage (NCBI taxonomy): Eukaryota > Metazoa > Arthropoda > Malacostraca > Isopoda > Cymothoidae > Ceratothoa > Ceratothoa steindachneri. The sequence goes on along the minus strand of OZ018321.1, from coordinate 98,344,019 downwards.
ACTGCACTAGATATAAAGCCAATACATCAATCCGAGCTACTGAGTGCGAAAGAAGAACCAAATATATTTTTATACACCTAGACAAAAGTACCCCTCAGATAACACTACAATTTCTATAAAACTCAGTTTCTTAACAACATCCAAGATTAATAATATCCCTTCCACGACCTTCCTTCGATTACACCAGGCAAAACATTTACAGAATTCCACCGGCCTATATCAATTACGGCAAATTTAGCCAAACATACATCCTGTCAGTTTATCCATTTCAAAATAACTTCCTGCCCTCGCTGTTCCACTCCAAAGAAACTTTGAGGAAACTGGTCTTAAGTGTAGCACTGACAAAAGATCTCTGCTGAACGTAACCAACTTTTACCTTTAACGTAGCATATCTAGGATTTTCCTATTTTCATTATGCTCAGTGATGAAGAAAAATGACTCCCTTCCCCCCATAGTTTATTTCTTTCATAAAAACTATATATCATTTCAAAACAGAGTTAAATTATTAGCAAATATTTATTTTTAAATGATGATTCTTTTAAAATGGGCTCCATTATTGTCCAAGTATTCCACGGTTCTCGCATGAAAATTTTGAATCCCTTTATCAAGAGTGTGAGGGCCTGTATCGCCTTGGCGATGGCGGCCAACAATTCATACGAGGTCGTTGTTTTTTATGTACATAATAATCTACGGAAGAAAAATTATGAGACCTTGCGGGACTTCCACCCTACACTAATCTTTAGCTTAACTTGCTTTGAAAAGTCTGAAGTAAAACTGGCAAGCAGTGGTGTGGTAGTTAGTCCCATCCTGTTGAAACCAATAGTCTTCAATACGAAGATATCTTATTTTAAAAATACAAAAATCGATAAAAATCATAGCTTATATAGTGGCCATGTTTCCGTTGGAAATTTGGAAATAGTATGGCCTTATGATCTGAGGTGAAGTTACATGTTGACTATGTGCGCAGTGGGGCTTGGTTAATATTCACTATATTTTTTAAGCCACAAATTACAATTTGGTTTGTTTACAGACCCATTCAAATGAAAATGGGCTTAGTCTGACATAATCAAAGTTACTAGATAATAGATAGAATAATTTAGCTTTTGTTAAATTCAATGGTAAAACTTTTGTTTTGGTGTGGAATCTCCATTGTTCATTTGTTATTGTTTTATTTTTTATATGAAATGAGAAATAAACTTTGATTAAATCTAGGCTTTGTTCCAGATTAAACTCCTAACAGCTGAGAAGCACGCCTGATGCCTATGTTGTGGTAATCCTATATAATTTTACGATTTTAATTAATAAACTAGTCTCTCCTTGCGTGTACAAACACCTCCAGTCGGTTTGAATTTTTCAATTGTTGCCAGTGAGTAAAATATTTCTTTCTAACACACCGAAGGATCACCTTCTTAAAAGGAGATTCTTAAGTTTAAAAAATGTCTTGTAAGATCACTAAGCAAAACTATATTTCTTCGATATATTGGTGTTATAAAACAAAGTTACTCCACAGTCCATGAAGTGATGATGAATACCTAGTCAATAGTGGTCTATTACTAACATTTATTTTGTTTTAATTTATATGCCTAGTCCATAAATTGAAAATAACTTCTTTCGAATGATGTGTAAGGTTTTATAAAATACATACTTCAAGAGTTTATGTGTATTCTTTAGGGTCCAATTTCCCTCTATTACGCAGTACAATGCAAAAGTTAAGAAACTTCAAAGTTCCACAGCACCATATTTTTGACGAGAGTAATACATGCGGCAATCGAGCTTCCTAATAGCTTTGAAAATAAACCTGAAAATGGTTTAACAGACTCAGCAGCCATCACTAACTAACAGTAACTTTAGGATACAGTTAATTCCATACTCGCCACAAAACACCCACAATCACAATTTAAACGCAATGAGCACATGAAAAATATTCAGTGCCTCTTCTGGGCTGGAAAAAGCATCCTAGCCTAGAACTACATAACATGGTTTGATATAATCTACGATTATTTTCTAGATATTATTTTGCCTGAATTCTTATTTTATTCGTCCCCTCTTCTCTCCAATTCAGTGCTTCTCTACCTCTTTTAATAAATCCCAATTCCAGAAGGAAGAAAATTGCCTTAATCCTTGAATTTTTACAGCAGTTACCCATTTTGACAGTTTTGTCAAATGATCGTAGGAGCAAAGAATTTGCAATTTGGTGTCCAATTTTTTATTGAAAAAAGAAAACTGAGGTTCACCAGTTGTTAATATGAGGAAAATAGAATAAGGATAAAAGCTTAAAACAGGAAATAAATTATGAAAATATGAAGTATATAAAGCTATAAAATATAAATATAAAAATTAAATATCCCTTGCCAATGTTTTTAAACGTGATTAAGTAATTAAGCTCTTCTAAAATGATTGGATTTATAAGCTCTTTTCTCCATCTCTTTGAAAGCCAATGAATTTGATAAAAGTTTCATATCCACTTAATTATATTTCATTAATCCAATATAAATATAATTTTATCCTTTCATAAAATGAAAAAGATCGGTAAAGAACAGAATCTGTTTACAAGCCAATTTAAAGAACCAAAGTGGTATAAAGTATGGTTAGTTGACATTTTATTATGAGGAAACTCAGCCCTCATGGTCAACAGAATAATATAACGAACATTAAATTGCGTAGAAATATGAATAAAGAAAAAGGAAAAAATGTAAATAAACAAGTAAAGTACAATGTAGCATTCACTAATCTACTAAATGTAGAAAATCCTACATGGTTTCAAACAGCAATAACTAATCATCTTAGTAATATGCATCCTATGGATGCAGATTATGCCATGATAGTGGCATTCTGTGATGTGGATCCTCAGATTGAGATGACCTAATCTTAATTTCGATAGGTCACAGAAAAATGTTTTAGATACTACTGATGTTAATAGAGAAAGTATTAGTGCGCTTGGTAATGGATTAGATGTTAACAAACTGTAGGTCTTGATGATATTCATTCTGTAGTTCCCAATAGGGAATGGAAAGTATTTACTTGCCCTTGAGTAAATCTAGTTCCATTTTTTAACCTAGGAAAATGAAGTTTCTCCTAATGACTATAACACAGTAAGTTCAACTTCAATAGTAGATAAACTGCATGAGAAAGCTGTTAAAAATGGGCTAAGAGACTATTTAGAAACTTTAAAGTGTTTTTCAAAATCTAAAGTGAATTAAATATACAATTTACATGTATACACAAGGGGTATACACATGGACAACCATAACAGGGAAATTTGTTATGAAATAATAGTTGGTTAGTCAGATTAGGAAATGAGAGTAGTAATCGAGTGGTCATTAAGTTTCTCCAAGCAGTGTGTAACGGCTAGAAATAAGGCAAATATAGTGCTAGGTTTTATCAATAGAGAAGATAGTTATGAAAGTATGAGGGTTATTCTCAGCCATTGTAACTTATATTCTAGGCCAGATAAAAAATATTATATTCACGCATGGTCCCCAGCTTAAATGCAGAATATCAACATTCTAGAGACAATTGAGAGAAATCGACACAAAAGATACCATCTATTGATTTTTAAGATAGGCTGAAGGCATTTAACATGCTTTCGTTTGAAAGAAAGTGCTTAAAGGGCTACATAAGGCAGCTTTTTAAAATGTTTAGAAGTTTTGATAAATAAGAGTGGGAAGATTTTGAGATAGATACTGATAATTAATAGGACAAGGGGTCACTATTTGAAAATTAAACTATCAAGATGCAGGCTGGATTTGAAGAAATATTAATTTAGTAATAGTTTCGTTGATTCTTCGATGCACTGTTTGGGGATGTTGTCAATAGCTCTATTTTGAAATCTTTAAAAAAACTAGAACAACATAGTGGTGGTAGAGCATGTATATATGTAAATATAAGGAAACTTATTTTCCAAGTATAGATGTATATCTGTTTTATAGATAATATGTTATTAGAACTTGTATGTTGGGTGTCTCGTATTAAAGTTTCAATATGACGAGCCTGCTAGGTAAATGGCTGATAAAGGGAATCCTATGGATACAAATAATACCGTGCTAGTGGTTTTCTGTGATGACCTTTGATAGACCTTAGTGGCTTTTCACATCGTTTACGTTATGTTATGCTACAAATTTTCACTGGCAATCTAATCCGCTCGTGAGGGCCATCGCTGCCAATATACATAGCAAATCTATTCGTTCAGTGGAGAGTTTCCAGATATCGCTATATTTGCCCCCGTCATCATTCTCTTATAAGTATACAATATTATTTTTATTTGACCAAGTCACTCCCCAAACTAGCACTAATGTACACTAATCAAAAGCAATTATTATTACTTAGAAATATTAAATTTGTTCAGTACTTTGAATAGCTTTTGAAATTCCTAACCGGGAAATAATTATTTTCTAACAAGCTTTTCCACACATCTTTATCACCGTTCAAAGTTAATATGATGATCATTTCGAATTATTATAATAGGTTTAAAATTATTTCCGTTCGATAATAAATTAATGATTTATCTCTATTATACTTGTGTTTTAAAAAATAAATGAGTCATTTTCATACCGTTAAATGTGTTTATGTGTGTGGGGAAATTTTCAAGGAAAAAATTTATTCCTTTAAAATTCGAGAGGTTCGTTGTAAGTATCCTCATTTTCCATATACTCGTATATATTTTTCTATATTTCTTTCCTATTCTATTTATTTAATAGCTCTCCACTCTCTGCCTTTTCTCTCTCTTCAACAAGACAAAATTTTATTTGCAAGGATTTTTTTTTTATTATTATTATTAGAGCTCATCTGGCGACTGCCTACATGGGTTATTTGCAAGGAAAAGATGCCTCTTTCTCCAGAACAAAAAGTCACTAACAAATTGAGGCCCCTTGACTTTGTTTTATCATCTTTGTTGTTTTATTACCCTCAAGTTAAAAGGCTACATATAATATAGGGTCTAAAGAATTAAGGTTAATGAGAAATTTTGTACAACATTATTATGTGGACATAAAAAAATAATATCAATGAAGCTGAGCCAAACAATAGGAAAATTAAGAATCATAGGTTGGATTCTAATCTCAAAATACTAAGGATGTCCATAATTTTCTCCTTAATCTTAATTCTATGGTCGCTTCTATTAAATTTACCCTTTGAGCTTGAACTAAATAAAATTTTTCCATTTCTAGATCTTTGGAATCACAGGTGTCCCTCATGCTATAAATATTTTTTTTACAGCAATTCGACTAATTATATTTCATATATTTATTATTATTTTGAACACTGTCAGGACGTTAAAAGAACTATATTTACTTTCATGTTTCGAAGAAGAAGAGGTCTCGTTAGTCCAGCCTTTTTTATACCAAATTTTCTAAAAACTTTGAAACTGGTCACAATCTTTGTTACCCTCGCCATTTTTTAGTTACCCCTATAAATGCTCTAAAATATTCCTTAGAATAGATGTTCCTCGACCTTTTTACTAAAAGATTTCCCTAGTTTTGCCTTTTTGGGGTGCTTTTGCTTTTCTTCTTCGCATCCTAACATATATAAACATCTCATTCATTTCCAAATACGGTTCTACTCTATATATATTGCTGATTTGTAACCATAGGAAAAAGTCAGAAAGTGACTTTTCTGTAGAATCTTCTCTTTCATCTAGGCATTATTATGAACAAACTAGCAAATTTTTATCTGTCTGCGAAATCCAACCTAGATACAAGAACCAAAAAAGGGACCAAAATAGTGCTTTCTTTGTCCAAATGTCTCAAAACAATCGTAATATTAATTGGAAATCAGCCAATTTTATTTATCGTACTGAGAAACTTACTAAACGAAATATTTTTGACGGTTCATAGATCAGAACTCAGCACAATTTTAACATATCCCCGGTATAATCAAACTTGACCCGATCATTAAACTGCTTAATCTGCATTCTGAATGTAATAGTCCCTGATTATAATTAATAATTTTAAGTATTTATATTTTAATTCTTCCTTTATTCATTCTCTCCATTTTCTCTCTTGTTATTTTTATACTTTTACTTTATTTGTTGACTTTTGAAATAATTGCTGTTGCGAGGAATATAATCTCTCAATTCCCCGACCCTCTGGCGTGGATCTTTCTTGAAGCGCCCTTTCTTTCCAATTTAATCTCCGTCGATTGTATGTTAGCGGAGCTTCTGTCTCATTTTCTTAGATATACACACACATACACGCACACACACATATATATATATATATATATATATATATATATATATGAAATGAATAACTCACAAAGTAGCACGTGAGGTTCGCAATGAATGCAATGTCCTACTAATTCAAACTGTTATATTCATTTTTACTCTTCGCATAGTCCCAAAGTCAAACGTTCCGTTTTTTCCTCGATGTTTTTATGGACTTTACGAGTTGTTGTCCTGAATATGTGGATTCTGAATTCTCCAATATCTTTGAAATTGGTCATAAGCTATGTTACCCTTATCCCTTTCTTCTAAACTGTCTTTCGTCTGCAAAAAAGACGTTCTATAATACAGCTCTTGCTATCCCTTTTAATGTTAAAAACATTTTGGTTTCACCCTTCTCTGTTTATTTCATTGACTTTCCCCGTCTTTTGAAAAACTTTAACATTTCAGTTGCTTTCAAATACGAGTCAACTATAAAAAACATTCTAGTTCACAATAATTGTAATAATATTGGGGGAGTCTATTCGGTCGAATGTTCTATCTGTGTAAGTAAATATTTTGAACAGACAGGAAAGCAATTATCTGTCCGTATTAATCAGCATAAATACAATGTTAAGAATCTAGAAATAATAGTGCGTTTTTTGTGCATATGTCCGAAAATAACCACTTAATTAATTGAAATATCACAAAATTTATTTTTCGCTGAAATGACTCAATTAAAAGAAACCTTGTTGAATGTACTTGCATAAGCCAATTTAATAACTATAACATTTCCCCTGGCCTTTTTAAAATTAATGTTGTTATGAAAAACTCCTTCTTAAAGAAATTAGCTTTGACTTATATTCCTTTTTTCGCAATTTTCATTTTTTTATGGGAACCCGATGTTTCAATTTAATTATTGCATTGATTTTGTATTTAAATTATTTTATTTCTCTTCCTCTCTCCTTTTGCCCTTCCCCTTCGTTTCAATTTACTTCTCCTGTCTCTCCTAATCTCCCTCTTTAGACTATCGCTTTATCCGTTAATCGTTTTAACCCTTTTGGGTCTGTTCTTGACTCTTTCTTGCCTCTCGCTTTGACCTTGCTACCTGTTATAGCTAAATCTTAATGTAAATTTACCCATCCCTCTCCTACTTCCTCATTGGTGATTTCTTTTTCCTAGAGGCGGTCCTTTATCTTTTACTAGCTTAGTTATCCTTGAGAGTGAACTGAATAAAGTTCGAAAGTACTTTGGAACACCTTTTCATTTTTCCTGCGGGACATTGCATTCATATATATATATATATATTGCTGAAGACCATTGTGTATTTTCCATTAATTATTTTCCTTTGGCAACTTTCGTTTCTTCTAACTATCTTTTCTATTCCATCATGTAGATGGTGGATCACTTGTCCAGTATTCATCTCTTTTTTAAATGAATATCTTTGGTAAAATCCAAACTAAATTGCTAAGCTTTCGATCTTATTTGATCATCTTCGAAGCGATTTGAAATGTTTTTTCCTCCTTTACCGATGTAATGAGTGGAGTGAGGATCTGACAAAGTGAAAGAAATGAAATGAAATGAAAAGAGAGGTGGGAGACAATTAACAGCTCTTCCAACCCCTCCCCCTCCCCCGTTGGAGTGGCCAAGGAGGGATAGGGGAGGCCCGGTACTCCTTTATACACCCCCATATTTACACTGTCTAGAGCCAAAGTAGGCTCCAAGCACTGTGAGTTCTGCGGTTAGGAGTGAGAGGGAGAGGAAGAAGAAGGTTTTAGGATAGGAAAGCGAACAAAATAGTAGGAGCCAAAAGTGGACTTAGTTAGTCATGGGACCTAGAGGCTTAACGTGGAATTCGAACGCCGATGTGTCGCCTGTCTCTAACTATAACTATAACAGTTTATCGTGAGCCCTGTCCCACGTATCACTGTGAGTCCCCTTTGCGAATATGATAGTAGAAAACGAATAGATGCAGAAGGCTGAAGGAAGTAAAAGGTTTGCAAAGAGATGCTGATTTCCTGGAGGTCAGGCTTATCTCTGTCCATTTTAGGTAGTATAGCTAGCGTGATAAAGTTCGAAAGTAGTATTGGTATTTATGAGGCGTTCAAACCGTTATTAGTAAATATTTTTACTAAAAACTGGTGTAGGTTTCTATATCTCTATATATTCTTTCCTATTCATATTCTAGTTATAATTGACTATATGCTATTCTCTGGTTTGCTCCGGTTAATTAATTACTCTTAGTCTTCGTCGAGTATTAATCTCCATCTCTAAATGTAGATTTCTTCTTCGCTTTTTCTCCTCCCTCATCTATCCCTGAGAAACTTGGGAATAATCTGTGTGATCTCCATCCTTCTCTTTGGGCAATTTGGTTGGTTAATTCAACTCCTACTTCATTCTTTTTTTCCAAGACTTTTCTTGCTCTTTTTGCAATTATTCTGTTAAGTGTATTTATCCTAGCCTCCCTATGCAGGTATCGTAGTCATCTTCTTTCTCTTCTTCTGGTGTTTGTTATTAAGTCAATAGGTTTGTTTTGGAGTTTTTGGAGTCTTAATAGATTACTTCTCGAGATCGTATACATCGCGATGGTTGGATAAATAATCGCGGACTGTACTATGGATTGATAAATTTTTATCTTGTTTTTCATGCTTAGGTTAACTAACTTGTACAGTAATTCCAGGCCGCATTTCCCTCGATGTACCCTCTCAGTTACGTGCTTTTTATAACCTGATTTTGTAATGGTTAGTCCGAGCATATTACATTCTTTTTCGTATCTGTAGTGCTGTCCTTCTACATATACATTTGAGATGCTCTTCCTGTACATTGGTGCCATTTTAAATTTATCCCTGTTGGTTTTAATTTTCCATTGTTCTTCGTAACTATTAATGCTTCTTATCTTTCTGCAGTCATCTTAGCTTGCATTGGGCCGTTCCTGTAGGGGCAAACTATGGTTTGAGTGACATCATCAGCAAATTGGATGTTCAAGCAGCCTTCATTTCTTGGTGGTGGTATATCCGCAGTGTAGATTAAATAGAGGGACAGACTCAGACATCTGCCTTGGTGCAAGCCCGCAGAGAGCTCAAATATTTCACCCTGATGTCGTCCTATTTCCACATAAGCACGTCTCTCCATTACATAATCACATAAAATCCTTTCGATCTTATTGTTCATTCCTAATCTGAGTATCTTGAGTTGTATACCTCTATGCCATACTTTGTCGAATGCCTTGGACACGCCCCGGCATACAATGTCTACGCTCATTTTTTTTCTCTCTTTGCTTTTGCTATCTTTTCAAGGATGACTCCAAGGGCCACCTGCGTGCTACTGTTTTTCCTGAAGCCAAATTGGCAGCTGTTTCTTCAGCCATTATCATCGAGGAATTTGGATAGTCTGTTATTTATTATTTTTTAGATTACCTCACCGATGAAATCTAGCAGTGAGACTGGACGGTAGTTACCCACCTGATATGGGGTTTTCACGCCCTGGGTATGAATTTTCAAGTTCACCACTTTCAGTTCATCAGGAAAGTATCCCGTGTTCAAGCACGCATTGAAGACGTTTCTCACTCCCTCCAGTATGTTTGGAGGTGCTTCGATGTAATTTAATCTGGTGAGTCCCGATCTGCCTGGGGCTTTCTGTCGGAAGTTCTTTATGGTTTCTTTAAATTTCTCAGATGTAATGATTGCGTCTATTCCGTCGTTGTTGTTTCTCCTTTTCTCAACAAAGTGGAAGGGGTATGTCCTTTCGAACTCTCCATTAAGTTCGTCAACGATCTGATGTTCGAAATCAATGTCATAGTCCTCATTCTCTTCTTCTTTAATTGTGAATACATTTGTCTAGTGCTCTCTAGATAATGCCTCTATTTCTTCCTCATCTTCTAAAATGTTGTTCCCTGCATCCTTAATTTTCATTTTATCCCTTTTTGTCCGAGTCTTTAATCTGTTGATATGTTTCCAAAATTCCCTTGATGATGTTTCCACATCTATTTTCTCGATGTGCTGATCCCATTTCTCTTTCTGATTTTCATTAATTAGTGCTATTAGTTCTCTTTTCTGTTTCCTGAGTGCGTTGTATACTTCCTTTGATGTTCCGAATCTTCTTATATGTTCTGCCGCCCAGCCGATCTCTTCACTCAAAGCCACCATTTCTGGTGTCCACCTAAATCGTTTAATGGTTTGGAACAAGTTAATGGGGACGGCCACCTTCTCTACCCTTTTAGTTTCTTCTCTGATCCTATCCAACTCCACGTCGATCTCCTCTAGAGTGGCTTCATCGAGCGGGCTGGGCACGTACGTCTGAAGTAATTCTTTGTACTTATCCCAATCCGCTCTGTGGTACGCCTTCCATTTCTTCGAAGGGATTTGTATAGGATTCTTGTTTATGTGCATTAGAGTTGCAGTGTGGTCACTGCAAGGAATATCCACTGGTTCCATAAAATAGTTAAAGGCCAGATTGAAGTTAGCCAGCCAGATGTCCGGTTTTGTTGCGTGATCTCTTCGTAAATATGTAGGGAAATTGAGTCCCAGTCTTTGTAGTATACGTCTATTAATAAGCGTGTTAAGTTGTTTTCCGACTTTGTTTGTATTTCTGTACCCAGAAGCCACGCAATGGGCGTTTAAATCGCCCATAAAAATGACCGGTATCCTATAGTTGAAGAGTTTAGTAAAGTTGTGTACCGGTAATTGGGGGCGCCTTGGTGGCTGGTATCCAGTTGCGACAATAATATTGCTTATTCCATTTTAATTTCTATAGCTAAATATGCATCTGCTAATCCTTGTATTGTTTTGTACTGCAATCCTTGCTTTGCCGTCATTGCCGCTCCGTCGTGTGTTTCTCCTGAAAGATTTGTGTTAATAACATTGTAGCTCCATATCTTTAATTTCTCGTTTTCTGTGTTTCTTCCATGATCTGATATTAGTATAACCACTGGGTCAATCATTCTGAATAAGTTTCCGTACATAATTTCCTTATCTTTCCATCGGCATGTGTTAATTTGTAGTATTTTTAATTTCTTAATATTTATAATCCAATTGTCCATTTCCGTTCGTTTATTCGTTTTCCGTTTAGTTTGTCCTATCTGTTAAGTTATCGGTGTTTCTTCTTTTTCTGGTTCTTCTTTCGTTTCTTCTAGGTTCTGACTCTACTGACTGCATTCGAGGGCCCCTCTAATACTTTATCTCTAGGTGATGGACCTCTTTCACTTGCGGATTTAGACCTGTCCTTTCTTTGGGCTTTTTTGCCAGTAACCCGTGCGCACTCTTGCTCTGTGTCGTCGTTGGAGTTTTCAATCTCTGAGTCTTCGCTGATTGTGCCCTCTTCTGATTCTTCTGCCTATTGATTTCCTTTTTCCACTGCGATTAACTCATGTTTTGTCTTTTCTGTGACTTTGATTCTGAAAATGGCCGATGAGTCGATTTCTTTGGGGAATTTCATCGGTTCGAGCCCGTTTTCCTGTAACATGCTGTTGACTATTGTAGAATAACTTCCAGGGTTAGCTATCTTCATCACGTGGGCATGCAATATACAAGTAAGTATTTTTATGTTGAGCGTACCATCTAAATTAATCTGAGTTGCCGGTCCTTATTGGTCACTTTTTGCCATTGCTGCGTATGATTTTTTATTTACGTTCGTATTATTTCTGTTTGACCCTGTTTCTTTTCTCTTTATAATTTCTCTTCTTTTGGGACAAATCATGGCCATAGTTCTGGGTTTCCCTTGGCAGTTAATGTATCTTTTAAGTGTGTTGTTGCAGTATCTCCAAGAATGGCCTTCAGTTCCACATTCAGGGCATATTATAAGGTCTTTTGGGGGCCAATTTTGCGGCGTATGTTCTTCCAACGCATAACATCTGAAGCATATCTGTATACTTGTGAAGACGTCTCTTTGTATGTGGGCGGATGGGATCCTCATGTTGAAAACGAGAAGACCCTGTTCTATGATCCTTAAAGCCATTTTGGTAGATTCACAAACGACCTAGAAAACGTGAGTGTGATCTTTAAATTATACCACCTCTGCAATTTTAAGCCATTTCTGTCTCTCCCTTAGTTCTTCTCTTATTTCTTGGCATGAGCGGTCTCCTACCCAGGACTCGATTTTTCGGCCAAAGACACTTCTGTTAACCGTGATTTCTGGTGGTACTCTAGCTTCCAAGTCCAACTTCCTTAGCGTAATGCTCCCCACATATGACAGTAGCTGCTCTACGTCTTTGTTTTCTAGGTAAATAACTGTGAATCCAGATGGTGTCTCAATGCATTTGATTAGTTGTATCTCCAGATCTATAAACTGCATTGCGCTTCTTCTTGTGGTGATCTTTTCCTTCCATTGGGTATGAGTTTCAGTGGAAGCCTTTTGAAGTCCGGTAGGTCCATCTTCCCGGGAGTCGTTCCCTCTGTGAGGAAAGGGGACGACTTTACCTTTGTCGATCTTTACCTGTGGAGTCTTAACCAATCTTCACAAGTGGTAGGAGCCCCTCTATTTGTCCAAATTCTTTCTCGCCTACCTTACAATTTTTGTACTCTCCTTGGTCAACCCTACCTATCTGGGCCTAGCCATAACAGCGATCCACAGTTGGGTTCTGGCTCGTGACCGAGAATTGGCGCCCTTTCCAGGCCCACTAAGAGGGTTTCTTACAGAGGTTCACTATACCTTACTACCAACTGCAACTTAGACCTTGCCGGTGACCAAATTATGTAGTGCTAGTGGGAAGTAAATTTGAGGTAAAAAGTATGAAAAAAGATTCAATAATTTAGAATAAGGAAGAGCAACCCGTTCGGGAGGAGGGGGAGCTACTTCGCTCAAAATAAACTAGAGCAATCTCCAATCAGCCCCAGTAGCGCATATTTTTCTTCTTAGAAGTTTTCTTGAGAAGGGTTTTCTTTAGCTCCTGCCTAAAACTTTTCCTCGTTTACCTGTGATAACCTTTACCAGTTCGCAGCGAGAGAGCAAGCGTACAAAATGAGTAAATAGAGTGAAAGAAAACGATTTTTAAGGGGTATTTATTCCGCCTTGGTTAAACGTAACGTTAGAGGAAATGGGTCGGCCACTCCTGTGAGTGAAATTTTAAAATATTTTTAACGTGCGATTCCAGCTTGGCGCTTGACTGCTGATGGCAGGCTTATTTTAATTTATTAATATGGCTTTTAAGATGTTTAGCCTCGCTTTATTGACTTATTTTTAAAAATGGTGTTATCAGCGAGCATATCTCTCGTTAGGTAAATATTATGGGCACTCTCCATATGATTTTTAAGCCCTTCCCTTTGTAGATGCATGATTAAACGTCTCGGAATGTAGTGGTTGTCATGCCAATAAAATTTTGAGTTGTTATTTTAAAGTTTACAATCTTTATCGGGGCAGATGAACTCGTAAACTATGTTGGTTGACTTGAGATTCGAGGAGTTTAGGCAGGTGTTGTTTTTCATCAGGAGATTGCTGGCTTTTGTTGTTTTATAATTAAGGCAAAATACACAATGGTCTTCAACAAAAGTTGCATTCAGGAAAGACTGCTACCCGACTATATGCATCCATTATATCACATGTCATGTGATTTAAGTTATTTACAAATCAGGCCCGTGCCCAACTCTCATAAGAACACTTGTCTTGTCTTTCACTGGATAAAGGAAACCAACACTTCGCTATTCAAAATGCTTCTTGAATCAACCTTTTTGGGGGGTTGAGGATGATGGCTCAGTCGATGGGCGTCGTGGTCACGATAGTGATGTACGCTTGAGGACACAGGTTCGAATCCTACCTCTTTATTTATTTTCATATAACGGTTAAAATTACTCGTAGTTTTCACTATTTTTCTCCGTCTCTATATCTCACATTTTCTTTCTTAAGCTTTTAATGGTCGTCTTCCTTAGTGTCGTGATACATGCCAATTTTCATTTATTTGGGCTTTTAAATGCATCCATTATATTACGTGTCATGTGATTTAAGTTATATATATATATACATATATATATGCATCTTCTATGAGAACAACAAGTAACAACAAGGAAAGAAGGTACCCTAGGAGACCTTACGGTCCATTTAAAGAGGGTACCTTTGGACTAGCAATTGAGCGGGCACAAGGCTGCTCAATTGTTTTGCGTCCCTAAACGGCCACTTTTCAAGACTTTGTCTAGTCTTGACTTGAACTGGTCAACCGATTCACTGTTGACAACTTCCACTGGAAGTGCGTTCCACATACCGCAGATACTGTAAGTGAAAAAATTTCCACACAGATTGCGGTTGTAACGCTTCAGTTCAAGTTTGAAGCCGTGATTGCGCGTTCTGTTCTCACTCAGTGTGAACATATCCCGGTAGTCAACATTGTCGAACCCTCGAAGTATTTTGAAAACTTCAATGAGCTGACCACGCAGTCTACGGGTTTAAGATTCAGATAAGATAAAGTTATGATATTTCGCACCAAATGTGCGTGGTTTCCCCCTTAAAAAGTAATTAGCTTTCATGTTTTAAGATTGAGAGTCGGGAGTCAAGATTGCGCGTCTTGTGTCAAAATTGTGACACGTGTATCAAGATTACGAGTTGTGAGTCAAGATTATGACTTGGGTGTCAAGATCACTGGTTGTCTTTCAGAGTTGCAAGTCATGTATGAAGATCGCGTGTCCTCAGTAAAGATTGCCTGTCCTTACTCAAGAATGCAAGAAGTGTGTTAATATTGAGTTGTGAGTCTAGATCGCTAGTCTTAGATCAATATTTTTAGTCTTGTGTCAAAATTGTGAATTCTGTCTCAATATTATGAGTTGGTATCAAGAGTTTGAAGGATGTGTCAAAATTGTGACTCGTGAAGCAAGATTGCAACGTGTGTTTAAAGATTTTGATTGCTCTGTTAAGATTTAATGTAGTATGCCATGGTTTTGAGTCATGTGTTTAGATTACGAGTCGTGAGTCAAGTTTGCGAGTTATCTGTCAAAATTATAAGTTATTTGTTTAGATTGTGAGTCGTGAGTCAAGATTGTGAGTTTTTTGTGAAGATATCGAAGCATATGTCACGATTGCGAGGCGTGTGTTAAGATTGTGCGTAGTGTTTCAACATTGAGAGTCAATAGTCAAGATTGCTAGTAGTGTATCAAAATCGTAAGTTGTGTGTCTAGATTGGAAATCTTAGTTCAATATTGTGAGTTTTGTTTCAAGAATTCGAGTCATCAATCAAGATTACAAGTCATTTCTCAATATTTTGATTCATGTGCCAAGATTGCGCGTGTATACCAAGATTGAGAGTAGTGGGTCAATATTTCGATTATTGTGTCAAGATTGCGAGTTTTCTGTCTAGATTGTGAGTTTTGTGTCCAGATTGTTATTCATATGTCAAAATTGTAAGTTGGGTGTTAAAATTGAAAGTCGTTTTCCAAGAGAGTGGGTCGTGTGAGAAGATTGAGAGTATTATGTCAGGATTCTGAGGTGTGTTTCAAGATTGCGAGTAGTCTGTCAAACCTTTGAGTTGTGTATCGAGATTTTGAATCATTTTTGAAGATTGCGAATATGCTTTCAAGATTTTGAGTCTTTTATGTGTGTAAGTAGTGTGTCAATATTGTGAGTCATGTGTAAAATTATTAGTCCTGAGTAAATATTCTGAGTCTTTCTTCAAAATTGCGAATATGTCACGATCGTGAGTTGTGTGTCAATAATGAAAGATATTAGACTGAATTATGATTACGAGTATTATTTTAAGATTGTGAGTTTTGTGTCAAGATTGCGAGTCTTGAGCCAAAATTGTAAGTGGTCTGTTAAGTTTCCGAGCCATGTGGCAAGATTGCAATTGCTAGTCAGGATTGCGAGTCGTTGACAAGATTCTGTGTTGTGTGACAAGATTGAGAGTATGGTGGTAAGATTTTGAGTAGTGTGTTGAGATTGAAAGTCATTAGTCAATATTGAGTGTAGTGGGGAAAAATTGTGAGTCATGTGTCTTAATTTTTAGTCCTAAGTCAATATTGTGAGTCTTGTCTCAAGATTGTGAGTTGTGTGTCAAGATTGTGATTTTGGGGTATAAAGACGATGGGTGAGTCAAGATTGTAAGTCGTGTTTCAAGATTGCATTTTGCGTGTCAAGCTTTAATTCCCATGTAAAAATTGTCAGTAATATGTTAAGATTGTGAGTCGTGTGTCAAGATTATGAGTCATCTGTCAATTGTGCGAAAGGTGTGTTAATCTTGTAAGTTGTGAGTAGTGGGCCGAAATTGCGAGTTTTGAGTCAAGATTGTGAGTGGTATTTCAAAAATGCGAGTCGTGTAACGATTAGGTCGTGAGTCATGATTGCGGTTCGTATGTCAAGATTGTGGGTCATGTATCAAAATAAGTCCAGATCTTGCGTAGTTTGTCAATATTGTGTGTCAAATTGTGAACTTTCTGACAGTATTTGGAGTTTTGTGTCAATATTTTAAGTAACGTCTCAAGATTCCGAGTTCTTAGTGATTATCGTGTTTCTTGATTGCGAGTCATATGTCATTATTATGAGTCTACTGTCAAGCTTGTGAGTTATGTATCAATACTGTGATTTTGTTATTCTTTCTTTTTGCATTTATTTACTCAAAAATACAAATTATCATTTAGTTTAGGCAAATGATAACCACAATGGGCTTAAATCTGGCGACTCTGATGGGTGTGATAGAACATCCCATCCTAACAATCCTATCTTTTCCATCATCGCCAATCAATTCTGTGATAAGGCGGTAGCGGGAATAAGACTTTCTTATCTGCGGTTTACCAGGCCAGCGGACTCTAACCAGGTTTAG
Source organism: Ceratothoa steindachneri (assembly GCA_963969495.1). NCBI lineage: Eukaryota > Metazoa > Arthropoda > Malacostraca > Isopoda > Cymothoidae > Ceratothoa > Ceratothoa steindachneri. Next base: position 98,327,151 of record OZ018321.1, on the reverse strand, counting down.
TCTCATTTTACGATATGCGCCGGCGTACCCACAGGGTACAACCTTTCCATTTCACCAAACTGGGCACTTTCGCACATCCGATTAATTTACTAACGGCAAAGGTTGGCAGTATTTTTTTTGTATTCATTGAATATTTAACCGGTTGTTTTCGTCTTCTGTTAACATCCAGGTAACTAAGAGTTAATCGATTGATGTTTACTAATCCTTTCGTAGCTTCTTAGGTGGATTTGTAGTGTTAGAACCACATTGTAAAATCGAATATGACTTGTTGAACTATAAAAAGATCTGCCAGAAGGGAATCTGTAGAGTTCTCTCAAAAGAGCGCTGGTCCCTTGGGGTACCATTATCTCTCTTTGTTAAAAGTTCTAAGAATGACGTCGGGGCATAAGACAGAATTTTTGTCCATAGGACGGTTGGTCTTTTAAAAGAGCTGATTTTTGCATCCTAACCTGCTGGAATCTGAGCAAGTGGTCAAACATGCAAGTAAGTAAGTAAGTAATCTCAACTACAAGGTATAAAAACAAGGGCTTAAAAGACTTCTGACCAGAGCGCTTAGATGAATGAAGATAGCTCGTACGAATTTCAATACCTGACTGAGAATGTAAATAATTAAAATTAAACAATCAAATACAGTCAAAGTAACTCTAAATATCTTCTAATGTTAAACAATTTAAATGCCAGTTAAAATATTTAAAATATCTCTCATTTTTCTTAACAAAGATACATTTTGTATGAGTAACTAAATATTTTTTTTCAATTAGCAGCAGGAACTTTAAAAGAACTTTAAAAATAAACGAAACCCTGGAATTTAGTAATTGTTAGTTAATAAATATAAAATTAGTTAAAAATTCTCTAGATAATAATTTCAATCTAATTTCCTCAATGTATTTAAAGTAAACTGATTGGAATTGGCAATAAGAATAGAATATGTGTTCTAGAGCTTTTGAAATAGGACAAATTGTTGCATTTGGCAACCATAGAGAGGGTACTTAAATGAAATTATTAAATATTATATGTTCGTAAAATGAGATCTCTGATTAAAGTAGAAACACATCTTACTATAACAATACAGTGAATTTCTTTAAATCAAAACAATGTACTATAAATTCATCTCCCCAAACTTCTGGTTTTATATGTATCAAATGGAATTTATTAAATCTCTAAATTGCTTATGATCCACGATCCAATAATTGAAAGATTGAATATATATGTAGAAACCTTGGAAAAGAATTAAATTAAATGAGTGAGGGAATGTGTTAATATGTTCAATTAATACTTAATGTATTAAATAGTCCTATATGAACTCTTTGTTTACTTGAGGGAGCTAAAAAGGTAATCATTCTTTCGTCCTGATTTTAATGAAAGTGTCAAAGTAATTTTTTGTATTATTATATATCAATTGATAGTTGTGTAAGGATTGGTAAAATATGTTAATGTAAGTTGAGAGAATAAATTTAATTCAATGTGACCGAATCAAATATATAAATCAAGTATAAATCCCTGTTAAAATACCTCATTCATGCATCTGAGCCATTGATGTAAAGAGGTAGATGAAATATGTTTAAGGATAAGTTTTTTAATATAAAAATGACATCTGACAACGATTTTAAAGTTCCAGACGAATAAAGAATATTGAATCCAGCTTAAGATTCCTTTTACCTCTGAGGACATCTCCGATCGCGATTTACACAGTCAATAATCAACAAGAAGAAAGCGTTCTACTCTTCCGGAGTCAGTTCCTTGTGAACACAAAGGATTCACAGTACAAGCGAACAGCCATGCATCAAGCAGAATTAAGAAACCCATTTGATGCCCCAAGAGCGGTACCAGAACTCGGTGACAAATCACCATTGGTAATCATACCATTTAGAAGATACATGCCTCAGAGATCGACCTATAGGTTCTTAGAATTATCCTTGGATATTTTTTGATATAGATATATTTTTTCTAATGACTTAATGTTTTATTTTATCCTGTAATAGGTACATTTTTCTTCATACTTAGCAACGAGATAGAAGGCAGAAAAAATAAAAGATCCGGAAAAAAAATCTAAAATGATTCCATAAATGCATATTAACTTTAAGCAATGAGTCGCCCCCTTCACACATCATCTGGTACCCTTGGCTGACGATCTTCATCCACGTCAAGCGAGTGACTCTATACAATAAACCAATCTAACAGGCCTAAAATGAACTGTATCAATAGGGTATTTTGACTACCACGTTTGCCATAACAGCAGTCGGGATCGATTTCATCTATCTGTGGGTCAGAGAATCATTTTCACCCACCCGTCTGGCACTGGATCGTTTACACCCATCAGTGGGGGCACGCTGTACCTTACAATAGTAAAGTAAACAGAAGATTACCTTTATATTTTAAACCCTTAGATGCGTTTCCTACTTACCAACACAAAAGCTGAGCCTGGGGCTAAGGTAGGCACTCTGCAACCCCTTTCGCTACAGGGTTATTCATTTATTCATAGCCCTTTGGTCACCGAGAGGTTGTAGCCACGTATTCATACACACTTTCCCTTTCTCTCAAATTAGTCCTACACAAACATACATAAGACTTCGCATATAAACATTGACACACGTACCAGATATACGAACATAAGCGCATCGACATACACTCCTATAGGATCCCAAACATATACACACGTACGTAGACATACCACATACAAATAAACGCTCACACGAATAGACGTACATGCACACAAACACACAGTTGGCTCAATAATCACCCTCGCACCGTGTTCACATAGGCAGCTTCACTTCTGTGCACATATATGCACGTGCTCACGTTTTATTTTATTTACATATGTGTAGGTGCACATGCATAATTACACTTTTTTTATCTGCGTACACATATGTAGACGCACAAGCATAGACACTTGACCTCCACACATGGAAAGTCTGTCTGCACACATACATAAAGGGGCACATAAACATAAATAAATAGTTGCAAATACGTATACACGTACATAGTACTTATACACGCATGTAGAGACTCAAATATGCCCACTCTTAAACATAAATGTAATTGTAAACAGATGCACACTTCTCTTGGCTGCCATTTAATAGGGCTGTGCATTATTATTGGGAACACACGCAAATACGCACTCTCCCCTCTTGATGTAAGCGGGGAGGGGCTGGACCCCGAAAGCGTCATTGATAACCAGTCGAGGCCCGGTCCAAATTCTCCCTTTAATTGACATTTCCTGACAAATGTTGGTGACCTCTTCGGAAACCGTTGACAAATGGCTTTTAAGGAAGGGGCCCCGAGGGTGAAGGGCCCAGAGGTGACCTGAGATATGATGGCTCGCCTACATTCGGGGCCGAACAAGAAACCCCCTATAGGGTGATGGGAATCCGCCAGATGAAAGTTTATGGATTAATGGAATAAGTATGGAGCCATTTTTACTCTCGGATTCACGCCGCAACGAGAGTCAAGGTGTCTGTGAGGGAAAGGGAGGGGGTCACAGCAGACGAAACCTCCTCTAACTCACGTCATGACGTATTGGGAGTGAGGTCATGACACGCTTAAAATCATAACTCCATTTAAGTGGCGTCCAGGAATTTTACAGGGAAGTCATAACACCTTGGGTGGTGTCTTAATACATTTTTTAATTAAATAATTAATTATATTAAATTAATGAAATGTGTGGTAGTTTTAGATAAGTCTGAAAATGTTTGCTAGGTCGCCCTGATGTCAGGGCATCACTAGCATGCTTTCTTCTTGTTTGTTTCAAAAAAATTATTCCTCCGTCAATAATGTTGCTAACCGTCGATGACGGTCAGGTTCTTCCATTGTTATATATACTCGTATATATATTTATTTGATTTGATTGATATGTTCCTCCGTCGTGGCTTTCAAGCCTTTCAATTGGTTTTTATTTTGTTAATTATCTCTTGTTTTATTGTATTTAGTTATTCATTTATTATTTTCAGTTTAAATCTTAGTTTGGGTACTTCGCCTCTTTTTGTTAAAGTTTATTGTCTTTTATACTTCCTCTCTTCTTTTGTGTTAGTTAAATTTTGATTTTAATTTGGGCACTTCGCCTCTTTTTGCTAAAGTTAATTGTCTTTGATTTAAATTTGATTTGAATTGAATTTGAATTTTGATTTGAATTTGGGCACTTCGCCTCTTTTTATTAACATTAATTTCCTTTTGTATATTGCTAGGTGTAAATAGGTATTATATTCTCTCTCGCACAGGTTCTTCCGCTAGGGAATAGAGATGTTCTTTCTACTACGCGTATTCTGTGTACCGGTTTTTCTAAATTGTTGTTAATAGTTGAGAGTATTTCATGGTCTACTCTGTCCCAAGTCTTTCTCCCTAGCCTTTGGATCTCCATATTGATCGGTTTTAGGCCGATTCTTTCATGTAGAACCGATTGTCGAATATGGTCGATCCTTTTCGTGCCAGTTATAAGCAGTGTGGCTTTGTTCTGTACCCTCTGCATCGTCCTGAGAGAGGTACAGCTTGCCATCTGCCTGATCAGAGCCGAGTACACCAGGACGTAGTGTACCAGGGCCATGTATAGTTTTTTTTCTTATTTGGCACGTTGAGGCTTCGGAAATGGTTCAGTTTCTTCAGCTCTATTTTGGCTAGGGAGAGACTGTTTTTTACGTGGGCCGTGTATCCTGATTTATAGTCGTCGTAAGCCCAGGACCTTTCCCTCGTTAGAGTATGGATAAATTTCGTTGTCGACGAGGACGTTGTCTACTTTCCGGTGGTTCATTGGAATTATAGTGAACTTCTAGCGGTTGGTCTTTATCTTCCACCTTGCTTGACTTTCATCGTTCCTGAATGGACTTGAGATGATTTGAGTGATATTATCTACGTATTGCAGATACATCTAATCGTACCTCACTGGAGCAGGGAGGTTCAATGTGTACACAAAGTACAACAAAGGACTCAGACAACTGCCTTGTGGAACTCCCGCCTCGAGTTTGAATTCTGGTCCCTTGAAGCCCATGATCGCGATTTGAGCTCTCTTATCCATCACATAGTAACAAAGGACCCTTTCCAAGATTGGGTTTAGCTAAAGGTTGGGGATCTTGAATTGTAGCCCTCTCAGCCATACCTTATCAAAGGCCTTCTTTACATCCCGCAGCACCACGTTTACGTACTTTCTCTCAGCTTTGCTGCATGCGAGTTTTTACGTTAGGAGGGCGAGGGCGGTTTCCATTCCCTGTCACCTGCGGAGACGTGCTGCTGAGGATTGTGAGCTCCTAGCTCGGCTAGTTGTTCTTGAAGCCTGTCAGCTAGAAGCTTCTCGTAGACGTTCGCAACGAATTCCAGCAGGGCGATTGACCTGTAATTGACCAGTTGATCAAAGGGGTTGATATCCCTTGTGTATGAAGATTATTTTAGCGATCTTAAATCCCTCAAGGAAGTAACCCATATTCATGGAAGCGTTGTAAACGTTTGTAATTCCCTGAATGATCTGCTGTGGGTTATTTACCAAGTTGTTTCTGGTGATGCTCGTCCAGCCTGGCACCTTTTGTTCAAAGGTTCTTACAGTGGCCATGACCTCTTCTGGTGTTATGGGACGGCCATGGTCCGCCATTTCTCTGCCTTCGTCTATTTGATGTTGTGGGTGCGTGCGGTGAATAACCTGATTCAGTTCTTCGATCAGTTGGCCTTCGAATTCCTGGTCAAACTCTTCATTGTTTTATGGAGTGATCCTAAAGATGTTTTTCAAGGAACTCTTGAAACTGTCTTCTAGAACCACCGGGTCCTCTATATAGTATCTGTTCTTTTTTATTCCAGCCTTAGTACTTGCGGTTAGTCCTTTTAGGTTCTTGACTTGACGCCAGAATTTAGCCGGGTGGAGCTCTCTATTGACTTCGCTATCAGGCTGTTCCATATTTCCTCCCGTTGGAGGTTGATAGCCTCTTTTAACTCAGTGCTTAGGCGCCGAAGGAGCGAGCTTCTTTCCCGGTTAGGACCTTCCCGTCTTATCTCTTCGTACACTTCCCTGTGAACAAGAGCGATCCCTCTCATCTCCTCTGGCCATCTGGGCTTAGGAGGAGTTTTATACCCAGTCTTGGGTATGCACTGGCGGTCCGCTTCTATTATGGATGTAGTTATCCTCTCCAGTTCCCCGTCTATCTCTTTTAAAGCCGCGTCGCTGAGGTTAGCTGGGGCATATTGACTGAGTCGTCTCTTGTAACGTTCCAAGTTGGCCAAGGCGTAGTTTTTCGAAGAGAGATTAGACGCTGGAACGGAGGGAGAAATACTGTGGTGATCACTTGGGACTGTTGGGCCTGGCTAACTATAATAGTTGAATGGGAGGCCTTCACTTGCTAAGATTGTGTCAGGTTTGGTTGCAGATATGAAAGTGATATAGGTCGAAAACTCCAGCCCTCTTCTCTTGATGTTTTTTCTTCCCATAATCAGTTCCAAGTTTCGGCCTCTTTCGTTAGTACTACCATAGCTCGCCGCACGGCATCTGGCATTGAGTTCGCCCCCTAAGATTGCCATTCTGCGGTCCCCAAACAGTGTGTAGAAGTTATTTAACGAGAGATAGTCTCGACGAGGGGGTTGATAGGCTGCAGCTATCATGAGGTCTCCTACCAATGTGTGAAGTTCAACTGCCACAAAGGATTCATCAAGTTCTGGTAGATGTTTGAACGAGATGTTTCCCTTGATAGCTATTGAGGCACCATCATACCTTTCCTCAGAATGATTCTTTATGACCACTTTGTAGCCCAGTATTTTATTTTGACCAGATGTAGTGTCAATACCGTGCTGCGCTATAAGAATGATGTCGGGTCAAGCACTCTAAATATGTTTCCATATGCCGTAACATTCCCCTCCCATCCGTTTACATTAAGTGGCAGAATCCTCAGTCTATTGCTTACTCTTTGCATGTTGTCTTTTTAGTGTTTGGGGTGATATTCTTCTTCCTCCCGTTTCTCTTCTTTCGGAACTCGCAAATTAAAATTTGCTCGCAGATATTGTGATGTAGGGTCACATTTTGGCAGAGCAGAGCTTCTTCAACCCTTTCAACGTCAACTTCAAAGTCGTATTTCAATTTGAATACTTTTGCTTTAATCCCATGGAATATTTCTCTGGGTTCCATTTCTTCGGGAAAGGGAAACTGGGCGCATGCGTAAACTTTAAGAAGGATACTATCCGCACGCAATCGTTTGTTTTTACGCTTCTTCCCCTTGGCTTTCTTTGTTTGTGGGACTTCGGTGTCCAATGAGTCTGAGGATTCTGTGGAACCATTGGTATCAGATCCAGCATTTACCTTCTCTTCGCTGATTTCTTGTCTTTGTTTAGGGGCAGGAGTTTTCACTTCGACTGCTTGTTTCTTCTCTTTCTTGTTTTCAGTTTTGGGGGTTTCTTGAACGTTTATTTGTTCGTTTGGGACCATCTACAATTGCAGGAAATTCCCAGAGGGGGGGTTGTCCAGGAACCACATTTGGTCTATCCCATTTTTAGCTAGCATTTGGCTCAGCTCTTTAGCGAACGTGTCAGGGCGCGTAAGATTCATGACGTGTGCGTGAAGGATAGACGTCATAATCTTCGTCTAATTCTCGTTCTGCAGCTTAAAATATGTTTTCTTTGTGTGCACTCCTGAGAGGGCCACCTTTGCTGCTTGAGGGTAGGATATATTTGCTCTACGCCTTTCTTCTTTCTTTTTCGCCTTATGCTTCCTTTTAATAATCTCTTTTTTTTTACAGAGCTGGCCATGGCCATTGATCTGTGCCTTACTCACAGTTAACGTACTTCTAGAAATTATTAGTACACGTCGTCCAATTGTGTCCCTTTTCACTGCATTTGGAGCATGTTTCCAGTGGCTTTTTGTAGTCTTTAGTCGCGTGTTCCTCCATTTTATAACACTAAAACAGAACTGGACTGGAGTGAATTCTGCCTACTCTATCTGGTCCTCACTAACTTTGGCAATGAACATGAGTAAGCCATGTTCCTTTGCCTTTTGGGTCATAGTGGTTTCAGTGAAGACTACCTTGAAGATGTGAGTGTAGTCGCTATTGTCCCCTCTGTTTTTTTAATTTAATCAATTCGGCTACCTGCATCCAGGCTTGCCGAAGCTGGATCTCCTTCTTAATGTTTTCTTTCGAGTGCTGCCCTATCCACGGACGAGTCACAGGCATATCACGCTCCTTTGAGCTAGGATCTGTGTTGGTACGGCTGGCTGGAGTTCAATTTTCCTAAGGACCTCTACTGCCTTTTCTTTGGTGATAGTTTCGATGTCATTTTCTTTTTCGCAGATTGCGACATACCCCAAGGCTATCTATAACAGTCTCGCCATGGCAATGCCCAATTTGCCATACACAACCTCGAATACTTGTTCTCTGCTGGGCTTGGGCTTTCCGTCGACTGCCCGCAGAGGTATTCTGGTTCTATTCTCTTGGGCCATCTCTTAGAGAGAGTGGCCCCTCTGGACTGTATTCTCCTTCTTCTCTTTAATCTCTTGGTAGTGGTGACTTGATTCAAGTAAATGTTCGTGCTCCCTTTCTTCTTACGATGGTGTTCTGTTCTTTATTTGTTTGTGGTAACTTCCTCTACTTCGTAACTTAGCTTCCGTGAACGTGAACTGCCAAATGGGGGGATAACTGATGATGGGTAAACCCGGGGAGGCTCCTAAGACGGGTGAAATGTGGCGGATTTAATGATGGATGGCGATCGAATCAACTACCACCACCCGAGGGTTATTGATACTGCTTCCAACTTACACAGGGACGGTTGCATCTGCCCATATGGTCTGGGTCTGAAACTACCCTTAGAGATTAGAGCGAACTCCTCTCCAAAGCTTTCAGCATCGCCTCTTAACCGGGTGGTCTCTTCTGTAGAGTTCCACAGTGGGCTAATCCTCAAACTTGCTTTCCTTTACGTCTCCAATTATGTCTATCAAAGTAGACCGACATAGTTGGAGCAAGACTAGATGAATGGCAGTTCAGTTTATTTCAGCTTATTAACTCCGTCGAGGGAAGGGGGAGGGGGGTTAGTTCAACATAAAATCGCCTAGGAGCAGGTTCAAAATGTAATGTCTTCTGGAGAGTCCCCGTGGGGAAAGTGAAGAGGATGTTGAGGTTTTTGAGGCAGTCCTTCCCCTTCCTTTTCCTTCTTTATCGGGTAAGAGACGTGTTGATAGCGTAGTTTTCCAAAATAATTCTTCAACCGTCTAATACATTGAGATTTACGCTAAAAAGAGCCGTAGATTGGCGTCATAACATTGTGCTACGTCATAACAGCGAGTGACGTCATAACCCCGAGTGATGTCATAACATCCTTGGAGTGACATATTAACGCCCTTGGTGATTTCCTAACAGCCGTACGATTTTATGTGAATTTCCATTTAATTGATTCGGCATCTATCTCACCCCCACCCCCCACCATTGTTCTCTCTGATCAGCCCTGGTAAATCCAGGAATAATGCAATAATTTCATCACTTAATTCACGACCGCCAACACCTCAGACGATTCCGATTAAATTAAATTAATTAGAAGGTGCAAATTGAGTACTAACGAGGGCATCTAGACCAGAAAAAATGGCGGCGGTTTTACAACCGATCTGATGATTTTTATTTCTCGGTGAGGACTTCCTGAATAACGTGGATTCTGAACCACGGTATCTTCAGCGGAGGTAGCCGCCGGAGAGGCGACCCGAATCGAGACTCTATCCTGGCTCTAACCACACCTGATGTGGCTTAACTTCGCTGGAATTGAAAAAGGTGTTTGGACTCAGCTAAGTCATAACCGATCTGCGTCGTAAGGAAATTGGTGAAAATGGGTGTGGTAAAAATGCGTTTGTTCTCATAAGTGCAGTTGATGAGGAATCATTTTATTCTCTATGGCTTCCTCCCCGTCAGAACCAAAAGAAACGCACACACACACACACAACCAAAGCCCGACCCAAATATCTTTCAGAGAAATGAAAAAAAATGCTGAGATTAAAACAAACCGAGAAATCTGTCATATTTTTCCGTCGCCATAAAAAAAAAATAAAACGGTTTTCGACGCTCGATATTTTTCCAACCTTTTGTTGGTTTTCTATTTCAGTGTCTATTTAGAGTTGAGGGGCTATACAATATAAAGGGGGACAATTTAGGGAGCTAAAAGTGGGGGCATGGGATAGATAGTCATTTAAGGTGGGGAGGATGTAAAAAAAAAAGCATCTAACATTATGAATTATAATAAGGATGTAAATTCCCCGAATCGAAATAAAAATATGACATTGTTGGATAAAGGTAAAAGGCCTGGAATCACGGAACAAGAAGCCTTATGAGAGGTGATGTAATCAGTTTTTTTTCAATATTAAGCAACCTAAAGAAGAACTAAAGGTTGTATGTTCGAAAACACTTGTATAATGGAAGGGTAGTTAGTTTGGGGATTTTTTTGCCTCAGAATAGTGTATAGTTATTGCATCGAGAGGCTTAAACAATTGATGAATTTGCCCGCATATTCTCGTGAATCGAAGACTCGACTCTAAATAATTTACCTGATTATATACGGGGCACATCAAAACATGGATGGATTTGAGAAATTATCCCGAGATACTACTTTTGTTGATTCCCAACATCGGCATGAGTGTCACTAATGGAAATTATAATCATCTTTGTAATCTTGGTTGAATAGAAAAAAGGTAGGTTTAGTGGTTAAGAGGAAACTAGACAAGTGAATGTCTGACATTTAGCAATTTGTTAAGGCTAATGGACTGGTGCCTTTTATAAATGCGTTCTGATTTGTGACTGGCTCCTGTAGAGTTGTAAACTATTTGATGTGTATACAATTGTATAGAGTATCTTGTACTTCATGAGATAGCCTCCGTTGGCATTGTCAGATTCCAGTTCCTTCTTATAACTAGTCATTAGTTCAAATACTATTCTGTCAGTCTTTTGGACCACTCTTCCTGGAAGGTCTTTTTCAGTTCATTCACATCACTTGGTTGACGAACACGAATCTTCAATTTCCCCTTCAGAGTCCGATTGTGTTTAGGGCAGAAAACTGGCTGGGAAATTTTGATTGTATTCTTCTCAAGTCATGTTTTAGTCCTCGGCAGTGGGTTTGGGGTCACTGCTTTGCTCATATGTACGTTTCATGTTAAAAACCTCGGCATCCAGGATGAGGATTTGGGCTGATATATCACTGTGTATCCTTCTTCAAAAACATGAAGAAGTCACCCCCTCCCGTGGGAAGAGAAAGAACTCTCTGTTATCCTGCAAACACCATGTTTCAAAAGATAGGTTTTCTTAGGTTTGTATCGTTTGCTCCCATCCTCCTCACGCACACTTGACGGGAAGAATTGGAGACGAATAACTCGATCGTGGTATCAGCAGACCAAAGGACATTAGTCTAAAGTTACTTGGCAGAGATAGATGATCCTTAGCAATGGTGAGGCCTGCCCGTAAGGGGGATTTTTTTGTTCAAACAACGAACCTTTTTTGCTTTAAGGCAGTGGTTCTTAGCCTTTTAACTACCACCTATTAAAATTGGTCCTATCCTCCTGCATCCCCCCCCCCTTTGTATCAAAATAACATCCATAAACCTTTCGAAATTACTGACGCCCCCCCAGGTTAATAACCACTGTTTTAAGAGATTGTAAGATAACCAATAGTCAACAATATATATAAACATTTTGCCTAATGACACTCTCTAAATAACTATGATAGGTGTGAAAAGTTTTGGGCTGGGTTCAAACAAACTTCAGATAAAACTTTTTCCGCTCGTCTTTGCAAAACTTCAATTTATCAATGTCATTTGGATGTCTGAAGACTTCCTAGATGACGTCCATGCATATTCCATTTATTATATTGAGAGTTGTTCTAGTCCCTCAGTCCTTGCAAACTATTTAGCGCTCTCATCATCGCGCTTATTTCAGGCTATAGCGACATTTCCAGAAAGACAACAGAAGACAATCTTGAACTTCTCTCACATCACAGGAGTCATGGTGTCACGGACCCTGCAAAAAAGTAGATGCGGAAATTCAAATTCTTTGACGGATTTCAGTGCGTTCTATGAGCCGCTAAAAATCTCAATCCGGTCTCCGAACCATGCACGGTTTCAGCAAGAGGAAAAAGTTTCGAAAGGCGAACATACTTCGGATTTAGAACCATCCGTGTAGACTGGCACGGCTACAACGAGAAACGGCTTATGCTCCAAGAAATCCTAACGCTTTACTCCATGTGGTGTAGAAGTTTGGGAAGCAGAGGCGTGGTGTTGTCAAAAATCGTTCGCGAAATCAATGAGACATCTTGGTGACCGAGTGAGACGCTGAGGTCACGCTTATAGGGGCATAATGCAATTTTTTCTCCGTTAAGAGAGTGATATCTCCTCAAAATAGAAAAGAAGTCTCTACAAAGGAAGGGAGCAACACAAAAGTCAACAAATGTATAGCAGTGTGATGGAACGAGTCCCCCATCCGCAATTTATGCTCAGTTGCGAATATTTAGAACTCCTATTCGTAATATAACTCAGCTCGAATAAAGGATTGGTTAAAAAGTAAAGAGGTATCCTGAAAGGAAGTATTTAGAGGTAAAGAGAGAATAAGACATCGATTCGAGTGTAAATAACACATTGCCCCGCCTGGCTACCCCGTGGCTGAGTAGTTGCACACGCTTATAACCCTGGAGTTGTGCGCAGAGGGCACGCACCCAACATGGTCTCCTGAAGGCAAACAGCAAAAAGTGGAATGGAGGACATGAGCTTCCGGAGTTCCTTCCAGTTTACTAATATAAATTACGGACTCTATTGAAAAAAAATATTCTCAACGTGTAGCAAGAAGGGGATGCAATGCATCCCTTAAGGATGAAGATCTTCACCGGAATAGCCGTTGTCTTACTTGAAAAAAACAACTTCGGTTGCTCTTAGCCACCGTTAAGCCCTGAAGGTGCTACTGCTTTTAAAGGTTTATTTTAGTAGATGTGGCTCAACCTAAGCCCTTAATTTTTCCTAACTCGAAACCTTTGGCTGGTATAGCGGGTTTGGGGTCAGATGTCTTCCCAATGCAATCAATCTAGCCTTTGGCAGGGTGAGTAATCCAAAGCCTCCTCTTTGCTACCCTTCTTTTGGCGAGCAGACTTTGGAAGCCTCGAAGATAGGCTCGAAAACACCTTCCAGGATTTGACTCATGTGAATCTACTGACTTGCTTGAAGTGTGTGAGTTCTTGTATTTTAGCGTAGAGATCATGTGGAGGGGTGGTCTGGTGTTAGCCTGTGTGTTGCTTGCCCCCTAATTGCCCCTACCTCTCCTAGCATACCACCCTGGATAGGTGGAATCCACAGACTGATTCCTAAGTGCGCGGTTGTTTCAGTGCTCGTAGGCATGAAAAGGTGAAAAGCGGAGGGTGCTTTTAGAACAACGTAGGAGGAGAAATTCCTAGATCCCTTTGGCCGCTACAGCATTGATTCCTTGGTAATCTAGATGGAGTATACGGTTTTTAGCCTGAATCGCCATGAATACCACAAATAAGTATAAATGAGTCACATTGCTTAGAGGAAGCAGGTTGCGGATTGCCACAATTCATACACGTGACTTTACACGATGCATATTTATCATGTAAGGCCTTTCAGCAGTTAATACAAATTTCGGGTTTCCTGTATTTGACATGTTCTAACATATAGCCAGAACGATGGCAGTTGTAGCACCTTTTTGGTAATTGCTCGAAGGCCTTGGTATGGTAGCGATAACAACCAGCTCGTATGTTCCCTGGTCGACCAGCTCTTAGTCGATGTTGCCTAAGAAGTAATTAAAGAGTTCCTTCTCATATACTACTAATTTCATAAAGTTCATAGTGTAGTGCAGTTTCACATGTACTGGCCAGTCATCAAATGTCCAAAGAGCAGTCATTTTTGCTGCTAATGGATAGTCAGTGGGGGTGCTCAGACGGTAACATGAGACTCATCGGTGAAACGGGCGATTTTCGGTTCCCTATAAAAAATCCGAGTTAATGCATGACGGTGATGTAACATGTGCACTTTGGACACCATTTTTCCATCAGTTGCAGCAGTGATCAAAAACCGATTGATACCGGTAGGCTCCAAAAGCCAGTCACGCTGTTGATGAAGGGCAACGTTTTCACCGAGACTCTATTCACCTTGTGATCTAGCTAAATCGACAGAGGACGCGTCTTTCGCTGGAATGCCCGCGAAGAGAGAAAATCCCTTAGTCCTCTTAATCTTATTTTTTGTTAGGGAGGATGGCGTAGTCTACCCTCTCTTTTCTTCACCAATTCGAATGATCTCCGAGAAAGAAGTCGTTCGTCGATATTGCAAAGTACCCAGAGGTTTGCTGGGTTCCACTGAAAGCATGAGACCCCTACTCTCAATCGATTCCCCAGGAACCCGTTTTATTACTCTTGGAAATACCTTGCCCTAGGTAGATTCTTGATCGGAGGCGATACCCAACAAGTAACCCTTCTCCCTCGCGAGAGGACCAGCCATCTGGTGCAAGAACCATTTGGGATCCAAACTTGTTTCGAGGAAGCCTCCTTTCAGCCATCTAATCTGTTGCATCGGGAATCTCAACCGAGTAACCGATAGTTTCATAGCCTATTTTGGTTCAGCAAGTCAGGAGGGGAGTAAAGCGCATAGATTTAAAGGAAAAAATTGGGGAGCCTGCACACATGTCCCCAAGAACGCCATGAATTACGAGACCTTAAAAAAGAGAGAGCCTAAGTTTGTTTAATGCCCATAGCACTCAACAGGATCTCTGAAGAGCCCCCTTGCTGCTCTCTTTATGAGCGTTTGATCCAACCGTGATGCTTTTAGTCGATTATGCTGCCCTTGGAAAGGCAAAATGGGTTGCCACCGAAAACCTAGACAAAGTAGCATAGGGGCAAATATAAGAAAAAAGGGAAGGGTGTAGGTAGTTCACCTACCCGGAGACAGAAGAGAGGGAAAGCCCCCTCTCGGCTCGAAGACATTTGAACTTTTCCCTGAGAGAGCACAGCGTACAACGCCTCCTCTTTAGAAGTAGAGCTGACCGACGCCGGGTCAAAAAGTAATAAAGTGGAAACTCCTTTACCAAACGTAGGTAGGGAGAGGGAATTCCTCACCAGTTAGAGGTGTGCTATACTATTCCTCACCCACCCAAAAAAGCAAAAGTTGGGCGATGTTTTGCTGTTAAGGATTTGCTCCTAAATTTGTTAAATTAACGACTTGCACGAAATTGTAGACACTTTTGACCATAAAGATAAAGAAGAATGGGGTATATAGTTCATCCACTTGTCCCCGCCTATCCTGTCATATATTTTGGCACCTTTCACTGGCTCCAATTGTGCGTGCGTTAAGAACTCACGTTAGGGGCCTGTGTGGCAACGCACACTGACGATAAGTTGCCCAGCGGACTATTGATCCATAAAGGCTGCTGCTTCGTAATGAGCAGCCAGAGAAGCAGATACAACAGAGTCGATCCCTAGCTAAGTGTAACTAGTTGCCGACAAAACGGTCAGGATCTGTCAATTGTCAGAGCCAAAGACCTGCCCCAAACTTTTAGTTGGCCTGGTAGCCAACAAACGAGTAAAACCTGCCTATCATAAGCAGTACTGCCTTATTCACTCAAGAACAGCCATAAAATGTAGGTGATTAGTTCTTCATTAGGAGCAGAAAAGGGGTTATTGGAGAAAAACATCAGTTCCCTTGTTTCACCAAAAACAGTCAGAATCGCTCAAGGCTGGTCTTTTGCAAACCGCAGATATGGAGTAACTGATCACGACCTTAAACTTTGATAAGAGAAGTGAGGATGAGATACTCTTAGAAAAGAGATATGCATAGATAAGTAGAATGCATTGGCTTGCCCAGGACCTGCCAATGAGTTCAAGTCAACACGGAGAGCCAGGTCTTTCTTATGGATGGGGAGGACATACCGCGCTTCCAGGTACCAAGTTTAGATTCTTTACAGACTGTTCCTATCCTCTGAAAGTAACAAGACGAAACAAATTGAAATGATTTCCTAATATGGATAAATGGAGAGAAATTTGATCTATGAAGTCAAATCCGCTTACGATAGTAAGCTTAATAGATATTAAATAATTGAACACACATGCAACATGAATCTCTGGATAAAAAAGGCCACAAGTACCACCACGTCATTTCTTGCCTTGTGCCATCACTTTACAGGCAACTATATTTACAAGTACCACATATTTCCACAGATTCTCGTCTATTACTTTTGAATAGTTCCAATTTATCTAACTTTGGTAAGTCCACTGAAATCGATGATGACAGATGCCCTCTTGAAGGCATTAACCTGTACTAGGTTTAAACGGGTAGGAACGCGTTCAGTCTTTGGATCCGTGTCTTGACCGAGAGGAAAAAGGCCCTGGTGGTTGTAGAGGCACGAGACGACCAGGTTTCTTTCTCGGCTGCAGGAAGCTGCCGAGACAGTGGTCTGTTGGTGCTCGCCTATGGGGAATCCCGATCCGGGTTTGTTATTGAGGTATCCTTCCTCTAGCCTTTGCCTAAAAAGGCAGAACTCACGAAGTAATGGGTTCTGTCAATGAGTTTAAATTACCTTGGAGAGCCATGTGTTTATTATGGACACGTGGGCACTCCCAATCCTGGTTTTTGATCTAGATATACGTCAAATTAATTCAAACAATCTCTATATCTCACAAATACTTGTTTATTTCACTTTCCTAAAAAACCAATGAAGCACCACTAACTAATATTTGGAAGTCATTATATGCATTTGCTATGCTATTAATTAAAAATTCGTATCACTATGTAAAAACTACTCTTTTATCTATGATTGATGGCCACAAGTATTACTACTTGTACTTATTTCAAAGAAAATTTTATGAGTGAGGTTATCTAAACCTGAAAATAAAAAGTGCCCGTATCAGTTCTCTCACCCCCTAAATATCATCCTTTCTTAAATGAAAACTAACCCGAGATGCACCTCACTAATGTTTAGCCCTTCCCTTCTGTTTTGCCTTCACGAGAATAAGTGCTCATTCCTACATTTATTTACCTCGATTTTCATGTCTTCTTAAAGGCAAATAATGGCAAAAACACAAGATCAAAGATTTTTCAGAAAAATGGGTTGGAATAAAGATCTTAAAACCCATAAAAAGCTTTTTTATAAAGCTTAAACCCTAAACGTGAATCTTAATAATTGTACAATTCCGTCACTTTCGTACCTGTAAGAAATTATAATAGTCCAGGTTTAAGTTCAGCTATATTTATTATGAGAGCCTAAGTACATACATAAGTGATAGGCGATCTGAACGGGGACTTTAGAGCTATATTACTGTGTTTCATTCGAGACCACAAACCTTGAAAATTGTCTCGAGAAGAATCTTCTCTCAAATTGTCTCTTTCATTAGACTCTCTTACGCCTAGTTAAGCAATCCTTCCATAAACACACATATCCAGAGTTTATTTAAATTCATATCTCCTTTTCGTCTTAACGGCGCATGTATTGAGTGTATTTTCCTGCCCTAATATTGATTCCATGGCTTTGTGACCTACCTGTTAACTTCTTATCGTATTTTAGCTTCTTTCCATAGATCAATGAGCAGTAGTATTAGTGTTAGGAATGTCGTAAGTATAGTTTTATCTTTTCACCTGATTATTTTGTCTATAATCTAAACTTTAGCTTTAATTTTGTCCGACCTATTTGAAAAGGGAGGAATTTGGACCCGAACATTTCAGATTAAAAGGCTTAGATGCTGTTCTAAGATTGTTTGAAGAAGAATATGTATCATGTTAAAAAATATTAAATCCAAGAGAAGATAAAGATAGTAGTCAACTAATTATTGTCATTGAGAAATTACAGTAAATTTATCATGATCAAAAGAAAATTTATCTTCAAATAGAATATATTAACAACAGTTAACAACTTACCATCTTCAAGTGTCGTGGCAAACTTAGGTGTCGAGAGAGGACCATTGCCCTCAGAATTGAACGCTTGGACCACAACTTCATAACTTGAATAGGGTGTGAGGTTTTTTATTATCGTTTGCCATACATCTCCACTACTTCTAGACAAAGTAGCGTGGTCCGATTCTGTAGCAGAATCGACCGTTGAGAAGTTGTACCTAAAGATAAAAGGGAGGAAATATTTTAGCTTTATTTGAGTACTACTCTACCACTCAAGTCCAATGTGTTAATGAGCAGACCTCACCTGCCCTTAAAATTATGCTTGGGAGTATATCCAACGTGGTATCCATGGATTTGACCGTGTGCGTACTCCATCATAGGAGGTTTCCACCCAACCTTGATTTCATTGGGTCCCATCGCCTTAAGAGTAATTTCCCTTGGTGGCATTCCGGGTTTCTCGATAGCGGTGGAAAATACAAGCTCTTCAGAGGGACTCGAACGACCAAGGTGGTTTTCGGCAATGACTCGAACTGTGTACCTAGTTGCTGGCTGCAGATGGCTCACTTCTACCCCTTCTTCAGTTAGGTCTTGAATTTCAACGTTCTTTTCTAAGGCTTCGCTCCAGCTCTGTCAATGAATTTTCATCATCACTATCATTATCAATACCTCAGTACAAATCTATAATTGTATGAGTGTCATTGGATCAAGATGATAGAACCAGGCAATTATCGTTGTCACACATTTTAACCAGATCTAGTCTCATCTCTCACACAAAATATACTCCAGTAAAAATAACAAACCTAAATGCCACTGAAATAGTGCCCTGTAAAAGGCACTGTTTGATCATAGACTGTCATGGTATCTCTCTTACCGGTAATAAAGTTTATGTATCCTGGTTGGTTTATAAAAACAAATAAGTAAACAATGTTCAAGATAGAGATACCTTCTATAAGGAGAATCCTTCTTCTCGACAACCGGAATATTTTTTTTTAACTCCATAAATTTTTAATACTTTCGCGACTAGTGAACTTATTTCAAATGGGAGGTATCAACAAGCCGAAATGAAATAAATGGAAGCTGCACAAGCAAGCCAAGATATTTATGTAAGTTTTATTACATATTAATAAGATTTATCATTTTAACATAAATTCTCAAACATTAAAATAGAGTTACCCTAAACCAGATACTAAAATTGACTTTTGCCCTGCGTAAAATAATGCTGTCATCAGTCTTGCCCTAAATCTCTACTGATATTAAAGGAAATTCCATATATTATAACACAAATCTATCTTCCTTATTCCTTTTAGCAGCTTCACATATCTATACGCATTAATCTTAAGATTTATGATAAAATCTAAAAATTATTACAGAAATATAAACACAAGGAGCCCTATTTCATCTTCCTTATGATCGTCAACTCGTTCTGGAAGCTGTCTCATAATATATTTAGAAACAAGGCTTTGTTCCGTAGGTCCACTTGATAAAATATCATATCTACATAGAATCTTCAGGGTGTTCGTTATTACTCCTGAGGAGCGATAATTCTTCCTTCCAAGTTTGAATATATGGGGAAAGTAAGTCATAAGAGAGGTTATGACGAAACTAGGCTTTATCGCTTTTTTTAGATTTAGGGTAGTGGCCAGAAACCGAAGGTAAACAGCTTAATAAAGCACTTAACGAGTACATCGACAGTAGAAATTACCAAAAATTTGAAACAAACATTTACATAAAAGGTTACTATACAATGTGAGTAATGAGTTTCAAAAAACTTACAAAATAACATGGCGAAAATTCTCTTTTCCAGCTGGAACTCAACTATAGGGTTTCCCAACAAGTGGTTGGACTACTATTTTTTACTCAGTGGTCTTTATATTTATTGAAACAAAATTCAAATCCAAACTAGAAGAAAGAGAAGTTCGTGGAGTGAAATATCTAGAAGTTCCGTAACTGGAGCAGACTTGGACAGTGTTTTAGTATAGATATACGGACTTCAATTTGTCCGAGCATATATCATTTTAAGGCTAATTAATAGCTTAAAATCCGAGTGAAATGGAAAAAGGAAAATCTATAGGGATGAAAATAGGATACCCTGGCCTCTAGCCACCAATGACAACATGAAGAGTACATGAAACCCTCGGCTCATAAGGCAAAACAAATTTGTACTTTCGAGTACCCCAAGAATAAAATTTTGCCATTTTCCGACCCCAGCATTTAAGACAGAGGAAATCGGTAAAGCATCCATTTCCATCCATAATTTATTACTACATTTTCATATTTTTTATGTATTTTGGTTTTCGTCTGTCTGTCCTTATATTTAACTCCCTGCCAACGGCTTTCGGGGGTAGAATGGGCATCTCTGTTGCAGCTGAAATCTGAAGAAGTGCGAGAACCTCAGATGGATCTTGGCCTATATATCTTCCATACATTTTCACTTACTTCATATTCCATAATCTCTTTACAAATCTCTCTTTAAGACTTTCTAGAGGAGAGGCCTTCGTTTTTTTATTTTTTTATTTTTAAGTAAATAATAATTATTCTATTTTTCCTCACGCCTACCAAGACATAGTATAAGGGTGAAAGATGGTGTTAACTACTATAAAATTACAGACTTAAGATCTATCAATGACTCCTAAGGTTTACTCGTGGCTAGTTCAAAAAGAAGTAAAGAGTAGAGGTCAGAGGTCAAGGGCGAGTAAAACAAAGAGAATATATATGAATGAAGAATTATCTTCACAAATATTATTTTAATAAAGTTATATTTGAAAGTAATATTTATCTATTCCGTACTTAAACATATCTACTGCAGTGCCTTTAACTACAATCCTACGGTAGGTATACTAAGTTTGTGTTATTATATAAGAAAAAGATTGCGTTATCGTATTGTTAAATCTTTTATTTAATATCGTAAAATCGTTAGTTCTATTGGCCGCTCGATATTCTAGATCAAACATTGACTCATAATTTATATTATTAAACTCGTTTAGTATTTTAAATACCTTTATAAGTTGGTATATTTGATGAACACATATTTTGACAAATTTGACCAAATTTTCCAATTTGTCAAAAATTTGTGTTCTGCAGAGATACGTTTATTTTTTTTAGGTGCGTATCTGGAGACTGCCTACTAGGCCAAAAAACTGTATTAATGCAAAGCCTAGTACTAGACTAGATTAAAAAAGTAAATAACAAAGATAAAAAGAGGAACAAGGGTAAGACACAAGTTAAAACAAACAAACAACAATAACAAATAAATATGGTCTGGTGACCAAAAAGTCACGTGCCCTTCACTTATTCTGATTTATGACCTTACGACCTTCAAAACTTTCAATTATTCTGGGACTAACCTTGGGAGGACCTTGCAAATTATAGCATTCGGAAGAGAAGGTAAAACAACATAAGGATTTTATATTTCGTTAGAATCGGACTAATTGTTAGGAGGTTATTGCCAAAACAAAATAATTCATGGGCTAACCTTGGGAGGACCTTGCAAATTATATCAATCGAAAGAGAAGGTAAAACAACATAAGGGTTCCAAATTTCATTAGAATAAACGGATTAGTTACAATATTATTACAAAAAAAAATCAAAACGGGGACCGACCGACGGCCGACATAGTGAGATGTAGAGTCGCCCAGGACTAGACTTGCAGGCGAATAAAAAAGGAGGATCATAAGAAGTAATTCTTAGCTATCAGCAGTCGCCTTAACCAAAATACCTTGGTTGCTAGTTCATTTTCTTAAGTGACCCATATCTTTTGGCCGCTGCAATTTGGAAGATAGTTTGTTTATTTCCTCATAACTTACAAAATATTTATTCCATTCACTTCAAATTTTTAGGAAAGATAGATATTAGATATATCTAAATATTTGTAGAATATATAGTCTCAACATTTTGTTAAACTAATATAATAAATGTTTAAATACACTTGTTTTCACTGGCCGCTAGTGTAGGAATATATATATATATATATATATATATATATATATATATATATATATATATATATATATATATATATATATATATATATATATTAGTTGGGTAGCCGTCTTTCCTGAATGCAAATTTTGTTGAAGACCATTGTGTATTTCGCCTTAATTAATTTCCTTTGACAATTTTTTTCTCTTCTTATAACTAGCTTTTTTATTCCATCTTGTAGATGCTGGATCATTTGTCCTGTTTTTATCTTTTTTTAAATGAATTTGTTTGGTAAAAACCAAACTAAATTGCTGAGCCTTCGATTTTATTCGAAGCGTTTTGATATGTTCTTGCCTCCTTTACCGATGTAATGAGTGGAGTGAGGATCTGACAGAATGAAAGAACTTTGACTTGGACATAAAAAGTGGTGAGATTAAGGGGGAGTTAGAGAGAGAGAGAGAGTAAGAGAGGAAAGTGGTGAAATAGGGTGAGTTTAAAGAATAGAGGTTGTGTGGGAGACAATAAATAGGTCTCTGGTAAAAGGGTAGCTCTGTTTTTTTGTTTTTTATGTATTTTGTTTGTTGTTGTTGTTTTTTAAAAACTATAAAATTATAGTTTATTGAATTTAATTAAACCTGTTAATTTACTTCTTATATTTTGTAGATCATAATGATCTCAATGGTCTAAATGGCATTCAAGCCTTTCTTTGAGGCCGGGTTTTTTGTTTCCGCCGTGGGTTTTCGAAAAAGCATTTCTACCTATATTTGGAATTTTGGAATTTTCGCAAAGTTTGAAAAAAGGTAAATCTTAGTGATGGTTTATGGATTTCTAATAAAGAAACCTGAGTATTACACTAGTTGTTTTTTGTGTTTTGTCGATTTTGTCATTAGTATTTTGGAGTCACGTCTCCGTCAGACTCTATCTTACTGCTTTTAAATGGTCTTATCTGTCGCTCGACCTCGATGTGTAAGTGTGTACGAGAGAACTCCAGGGACAAGCGGGTATCAATGGCTTGCCAGATCCTATTAGCTCTCTCTTGGAGTGCCGAGTTGAGCGGAGATAATCCTACCGAGTCGTGGAGCTCCCTCTCTCGTTTGTGTTCTCTTCTTCGGGTGTTTGTGATAAGAATCAACGCTTTGTTCTGGATAGTTTGTAGTTTCGCAATGTGGGTCTTGGCGCTCGCGTTCAGCGGCACCGGGGGGGTACAGGAGTCTCGAGAGAATGAACGCATTAAATATCTTGAGTTTATTTTAGGGATTTAGGTCACGGAACCTATAAAATTCTCTCAAATATCTCTTGTTATTCGCGACTGTTCGCTCGATATGACTCTTGTAGCCCCCTGTGGTGATTTTGAGCCATAAAACCGTCCCTTCCAGGAAGTAGAGGATTTGCTCCCCTTCTACACGTATATCATTGAAAGTCTTGCCAATCTTCGGAATTATTTTGAATTTTGGGGCATTGGTTGATATCTTCCATCTCCTCTCGAAAGAGTTGATGTTAGATATCTCTTTCCTCGCCATAAATTCCTTGTGAACATAAGCGGCGGTACAAATTTGCAATATATCGTCAGAGAACTGTACGTATATCCTATCCTTAGAGAGAGATTGTGGTAGGTCGCGTGAATAAATGTTGTATAAAATAAGACTGAGGCAGCCCCCTTGAGGGATTCCTACTTCGTGGTTGAATTCGGGGCCTTTATGTTCTCTGATTTGAATGTATGATCTCCTCTTCATTATGTAGTCACATAGAATCCTCTCAAGAATGGGTTTTAAGGCTTACTTGAAGGATCTTAAATTGTAGTCCTCTCTGCTAAACCTTATCAAAAGCTTTCTTGACATCGCCGAGCACCAGGTAGGCATACCTTTTGTCTGCCTTGATCTTAACAAGCTTTTCGGTGACAACGGCTAGTGCCGTGTCAGTCCCTCTTTTCATTCTGAAGCCGTCTTGCTGCTCGTTATGTAATTTGGCTTCATCGAGAAAAGAGTTGACTCTATTAGCCAATATCTTCTTGAAGACTTTGCCAGCAAATTCTAGGAGAGATATCGGTCGAAAGCTGGCAGGGCAGTCCGAGGGCTTCCCCGGTTCTGGAATGAAAATCATCTGGGCCACTTTCTACTGATTGGGGAAATAGCCCGTGTTTAGAGCGGCGTTCATAATGTTGAGAAGGCCACTCCAAACGTTAGGCGGGGCCTGGATAAAATTCTCGCGGGTCAGCCCCGTAGTACCTGGTACTCTTTGACGAAAGGATTAAGAGTAATGGAGAGTTTTAGAGAAGTTATTTTACTGCCATAGCCTTCCATCAATCTTTTCTGTGACACAGTGGTGAGGAAAGGTTTAGTGTATTTGTGTGTTTAGCTGTTGGATTACGTCAGTTTCGAATTCGAGGTCGTAATTGTCATTTTCTTCTGGGGTAAATTTGAAGATTGAAGACCAGAAAATCCTAAACATTTTTTCAATCACTTCAGTCTCATTAATTTTTTGGCTGTTGTGAATGATTGTCATTTAGTTTGTGGAAGTTATTCTTTAATACGTTTAACCGCCTTCCAGAACGTGTGTGAGTCTCTTTCTATGTCGAATCTTTCTATAAGTCCGTCCCATAGTAGTATTTGCTGGTCTGTAATTAGTGTCTGAAGTTCGTCTTTAATTTGTCTCAGTCTTCTATGGGCATTGTCGTTGGGTCTATCAGCGCCACTACATTGGACAGGTACCTATATTCTTGGGCCAAAATTCTCATGGGAGGGGTCCAGGGGGAAGCTGGAAGGGTTTATAATAAATACGATGAATGTTATTTTGATCGGCTTTTATTAGAAAGTCAGTGATTTTATCCAGCTCCTCATCTATTTCTTCTAAATTAGCATCAAATAAAGGGCCGGGGATATAATTTAAGAGGTAATTTCTATAGTTTCCCCAGTTCGCTTGTTTGTAGCTTTTGCGTTCTGGGATCTCAGTTTGAATGGGATTTACTCCTACTCTAACGATGGGGCCTGGTTCAATGTAGTAATTGTAGGGAAACCTGATTCTAGATAGGAGTATGGGGTTTCGTTGCTGCTTTTTCCGTTATGTACGTCGGGAATTCTGGTCCGATCCTTGTCATGTATTATCTGTCGAGTAGTAGTTCAATGTTTCGACCTGCATTGTTGTAGGATGTATATCCTGCCGCAGCACACTTTGCATTTAGATCTCCGGCAAATAACAGGTGTAGTTTTTTTAACTGCTCATTTTTCTACAATAAATGGTTTATGTATGTACTTTTCCTCTATCTGGTTTTAGGCACTCCAAGACGACCAGGAGAGTGATGCGGAGAGTCTCTTTCAATTCTCCTGCATCCTATCGTCAGATAGGGGATGGTATTTGGATATGAATTTTATGTATGTATGTATATATATATATATATATATATATATATATATATATATATATATATATATATATATATACACTGAGAAAGGTTTAGAAAAGAGGGGTGGGGTGGTACCACCATCCAACAAATGTCTCCTCCAAATCTTGACCTAAACATCTTAAGGGGCATGTTAAGTTCATGCACATCAGAGGCGCCGTTCAGGACGCCGGATAGTAATCTATACACGCAAGCTGATGGAGTGGCTATGGAGTTACCCTTAGGGCAGACATTCGCCAACTATTATATGGGTCAACTGGAAGAGAGATTAATAGATATCATGGGAAATAAACCACACACATATTGCCGATACGTAGACGACATCTACATCAAATTCCAAAATGAAGAACATCTGATAAACATCAAACAGCAATTTAAGGAGAACTACGTGTTAAAATTCACTTATGAATTGAGCACGGGCAATAAACTCCCTCTCTTGGACGTAGAGGTTCAAAATGTTAATGGTAGCTACATCACTCAAGTACATAGAAAAAGTTATAAAATAAGCATAGTCGGCTCATACATCCGCCGAGCATATAAATGATGCTCTATCTAGGAACTTTTCCAACAAGAGATATCACGAGTAAAACAAAAAATCGTGAATAACGGTTTCTCCAACAGCATGAGTGACAAACAATTCTAATAATTTTTAAAAAATAATTGCAAAGATACGGCTAAAACTGAAAGTAATCGGGGAGAATTTAACAACATAAAAGTGTATTACAGAAACCAGATATTCACGGCCTATAAAATAAATGAAAAAAACATCAAGGAGATTATTAACCGTAACATCAAGGTTAAAAATCAAATGGATAAAATTCAACTCATGATTTATTATAAAGCAACAAAAGCCAGCAATCTTCCGATGAAAAACAACACCTGCCTAAACTCTTCGAATCTCAAGTCAACCAACATAGTACCGAGTTCATCTGCTCCGATAAAGACTGTAAACTTTATAACAACTCAAAATATATTGGCATGACAACTACTACCCTTTCAAAACGTTTAACGATGCATCTACAAAGCGGAGGACCTAAAAATCATATGGAAAATGCTCATAATATTAAGCTAACGAGGGATATGCTAGTTGATAACCCCGATATTAAACGCTAGTCTGAACATCTTAAAAGCCATATTAATAAACGAAGATAAGCCGGCCATCAACAGTCAAGCGACAAGCTGGAATCGCACATTAAAATTATTTTAAAATTCACTCACCGAACTGGCCCACTTCTTCTAACGTTATGCTCAACCTAGGCGGAAGAAATACCACTTAAAATCGTTTCCTTTCATTCTGTCAGATCCTCACTCCTCTCATTACATCGGTAAAGGAGGCAAGAACATATTAAAACGCTCCGAAGATTATCGAATAAGATCGAAAGCTCAGCAATTTAGTTTAGTTTTTACCAAACACAGCCATTTAAAAGAGATGAATAAAGGACAAGTATATATATATATATATATATATATATATATATATATATATCCCTCTCTCCCATTTTTCTATCTCTCTCTCTCTCTCTCTCTCTATATATATATATATATATATATATATATATATATATATATATATATATATATATATATATGCGGAAAGTATAACATATAGTGTGGTTAGTGAAAAGTAAGCAATAAGTTACAGTGCTCGGTTATTATAGCACCCTGGGAGGACGCCATAGTTACCCCCAGGGAAGATCAAGTTTCAGTGAGCCGTTTCTAGCGGATCTTAGAAGATCCGGTTGAAACAGTAACTTAATACTTTTAAATCTCGCTCTTTTTTTAAACAAAAAACGGTGAATTTACAATAATTTCTTGGGAAATCTAGATTTGTCACATTCTAGTTAAATATTCCGGTGTGGATGATCTTCGCACGGGTTAACTCTGCCCTTACTGGGATGATCGAGGTCACTACTGTTGTCCGTTGTTCTCAGGACTAGTGCGTGCACACAGAGACTTTCGGACTATATGACATTTTGGAGGAGGCTGGCCTCCTCCACTTTATTTGACGGTTTGTTGTAGTTCGCATGTCCCTGGGCCAGGAGGAGGTGCCTACCCCTAACCACGCCGGAACGCGCTTCCTTATTGATGCGTCTTTGCTTATGTTGGTTTTAGGAGCGTGTGATTTTAGATCTCACTCTGTCTATCGGTTGGTCCCTGTTTTGATTTTGTTTGTTCTGGTAATAATATTGTAACTATTCCTCCAATTCTAACAAAATTTAAAACCCTCATGTTGTTTTACATTCTTTTTCAATTGATATACTTTCCCAAGTTCTTCCAAGGTTAGCCAAGGAATTATTTTATTTTGTCAATAACATCATAACTATTCTGCCGATTCTAACGAAATTTGAAACCCTCATATTGATTTACTTTCTCTCTCGAACGATATAATTTGCAAAGTCCTCTCACTCTCTCTCCCCCCCCCTCCGCCCCCACTATCTCCATTCTCCCACCTCTCTCTTTCTCACCCTATCCACCACTCCCCTCTCTACCCCTTTCAGCTTTCTTCCCCCTCTTTCTCACTCTACTTCATCTCTTCCCCTCCTCTCGCCCTACATCATCTATCCCGCGCCTCCCTTCCCCACACTTCCCCGTTCTCTCTCCCTATATCCCTCTTTCCCCTTTTTCTCCAATTTATCCCCCTTTTTCCCTCTCTCATCCTCTCCAGCCATCCCTCCTACCATCTATATAGCATCCCCTTTCTTCCCTATTTTCCCCCTTTCTCTCGCCTACAAAAGCTCATCCAAAGAAATAAAAAAATAATTACCTTTCTCTCTCCCTTCTCTCCCTACCTCCTCTCTCTATATAAACATCCCAAACCAACCCGAAATCTCATCTAAACCAAACCAAACCAATCCCAAACCAGCCTAACCAAACCCAACCCTACCCAACCTAACCTAACCCAAACTAACCTTCCATAACCTACTGATTCTTTTCCTTCTATTTATTCCCGCTCTAGTTACTCCAATTTCCCACAATAATGAAAGTCTCAAAGATCTGAGAGAGAAAGAGAGAGGAAGATACACGCCGCCTTGCCCTTTTTGTCTGCGCTAATGGAGGTACGAAATTATGAGACGCCTCGGTGACTTGAAATTCAGCCATCACAGAAAGCTGCGACAAGTTTGAGAGTCCAGAAAGTCGCATCTGCAGTTGGACAAAGTTCACCTCGCGCTAAAAGGCCGAGATTATTCTCGTCTGCCAAGGCGTTTGATCCTAGAATCCTCCCCTTCGGACGGAGGAGGGAAAACCTCATTCGACCTCTGTAAATCCTCCGGCGTCAGAGTTGGAAATCAGTATCCGCCGCCCGCCCTGCCCCGTTCATATCCGCCGTCTGCACTTTCCCGTTCGTACCCTCTATTCGCGTCCCGTTTGACTCTGCACAATTCTCATAGAATCCTTCATGCTCCCGGTATTCTTGTTAATTCATTAAGTTTACCGCGACCCGCTTCCTGAAGCTCCTCGAACGCAGAGCGCTCAGTCTCGATTCGTGTCACTCGAAAGCATGATTTAAGTTCACCCCGTAATAGTCATTGTCAAGAGACTAATTTTTTAACTTTGCGCCAAGGCAAGGATCACTCTCTCGGACCAAATCTTTGAGATAACAGCAACGCGCAACTGTCTTGTGCAAGTGCTCTCACTATTACCCCTCCCCCCGTGTAAATCCTTCATCATCGGCTGAGTATACGCTCAAGGTCATTTGAGCGTCCCTTGATCAATATTGTTCGTTTGTTTGTACGGTGACCGTCCTCACCAAGTCTCCCCTACCCTTTTTAGCCGCTGAGACCCGTGTGCACCTAATGTGTGTATAGCTCGATTTAAAACTGCTTTCAATCTTGTAAAATAATATTAATTTGCATATTAGTAAAGTTATTTATGTACCCATTTATCTGTGGCTAAACTACATCCAGTAATTGACACACTGCTTATATCATAAATCTCGTAAACACAGAAAGGTTTAACTTGACTCTATTCTACAACCAAAATGAAGGATCGTAATCTTCCCACAAGTCTCAGTGACTTAAGAACTAGGTCCCTTGATGTGTCCAAGTACTTATTAGTGCCTCTATTTTTAGTTCTATTCTGCGCTATTTTAAGTTTTATTTATATCCGCTGTTTTGCCAAGTGTATGTAAAATTAAAAACCTATTGTTTATCTTCCCTTAACATGTTAATTATTAGTTAACCAAACATTTTCTTATCTGTGACTTTACTAACCCATACTTTCATTACGATTTTGTACGTTTTCCTATTTGGTTTCCATTATCCTTCTTTAAGGATCTATCTTGCAAGAATAAACAAACCTAATATTAGTAAATACTAAAAGAAACTTGGAAATCAATACGAGCGACATAATTAACTGGGAAGGAAGACATATTGGCTGCAATCTGGGCTAATATAAGCTCCCCAATGCCGCGAACAGCCTCCTTAAGAAACTTGGTAGATTTTTCACTGAAAAGAGCAATAGACAAATTCAAATTAAAACATCTTTCCCCCATAAATCAAGAAAACCAAAGACATTTCCTAATACAATGCAAACAATTAAAACAAAGATGAAAACCGCAAGACCACTTTTGAAAGATCACCGCCCGATGTCACAAAGACTACTCTCTCTCTCTTTTTTTATCTTTCAAAATGAACAAAAACATTATCATTAAAAAATAAGATGTCGGAGGCGGTGTTGGAGCGTATATGAATAAAGACAATATAATATTTTCAGACTAAAGCGGAACCGCTGAATGCAATCTTTACCACTCAAAATATAACCCAAAACTACACTTAAACTATCAAAAGGAAATAAAAATGCAGAAAATAGCCAACAATTAAGAAAGTCTGAGATTCAAATAACGACCATATAAAGTACTATAAAAATTTCACAAACTTCACAGCCCCATCTTTATGGTCCATAAATCTTATGTGTGGAGCAATAACGCATGATATCGCCCAACATAACCAAATAATTACAACATATTTGTAAAAAAACTTCCCTATTTTATGGCCTTCACATAATGCGAAAATATAAAATCCTTTGCATCATTCTAAGTCAAATCGTTATTCAACCAATACCAATTAGAAACAACAACTCACACTCTAATTAAAGAACCTGCTATCATCCCCCACTAAATCCATCTCACATACCCCAGCTCTGGAGGAATAAATATAACGAGGACCAGCAAACGCTAGTTTGTTCATACAGCGTCAACCGTTACGCTCCAAATGGGCCAAGACTTCCCCCCCCCCCCTCTTTTCCCCGCTGCCACGAGAACCTTCGGTCAGCATATTTAGAAATTTACGAGACTAGCGGTGTAGTCCGTTAAAATATAGGAGGGTGTGACAGCCTTTGGAATGAAAAACTTGCTGCCTAAGGCTTCGTCAGCAGAAAATTTAAGCTCACTGTCCCCTCCGATTGCTTATGTCTATTTTTTACCAAATAGACGAAATCTCACCTTTCCCGTGCTTAAAGCTGAAAGAACGAAGTGTCACAACGTTGAAAATTTATGGCCTAGGAGGGAGGCTTAACTGTGAGCTAGTGTTGGTTCGCCCCTCTTAAACTCCCTCGTCTCCCCTCCCCCAGGGAACAATAAATGTATATATAGTTCGATCTTGAGAAATTTAGAGGAGAATCCGTATAGCGATCGAGAGAAGAAGATGAGTCCCTGAGTCAAACAGGGAATAAATAAGATAGTTGGAACCAAGCGGGACTTACCCTCCCGAGGCTGTTCCTTTAGGCGTTTAGAATACCAGAGCAGGGGTAGCAAGACCAACTCTCCTACCATTTCTGTCCAGAGCAAATCTTGTATCTTAGATTGCTGAAAAAGCACAGATACCCCTCACCATTGAGAAAGAACAAAGTAGATTCCCATTCGAGAATAGATTCACATCTTGGTTAAGTCTCATCGTCGAGAAGCCATAATTTGTAACACAGTGATCGGGATAACTTCCATTCTTCCAAAATCCCCTCACTTACATCGTCGAGTCGTCGAGAAAAGCATCGTCACTCGCCTCAACTAACCCAGTGAAAGGAATCAACTGTTTTCCCAACCCTCCTCTTATCAGCAAGGACGTCCGCAGACGAACTGATAGAGGAGGTTCACTTTCAAGGTCACCCAACTGTCGACACACTTTGAGTTAAAGGCAAAACGAATACAAAATTCATTCAGTTTTGTTATTTCCCATTTCATACGAAAGTGTATTCGTAACAAAACTACTTCAATCTGGTAGTTGTAACCAGACTAGTTCAATTTCAAATGACTTAAGAACTAGCATTAATTTAGCTGAAAACTTGTGTATTAGTAGTGATTTTTGCGTTAACCATCTCGTAGTACTCATTTATAGTGCTAATTTTTATTAGACCCTCTTACTATCGAATTAGTGTATTTAAAGATGTAAGTAATATTTCATTCTTTTATGTAATTAAAAGTATATTTTGTCTGAGTTGTTTAATTAGATTCTCGAACGCAGCAAATGGCAATAAATATATCATAATACGAAGCTTCCCTGCTTAAAGAATTAAATTAGAGCACTCTTAGAGAAAAGTGGAACGAATTAACTCATGTACGAATCAAACGTACATACGCACTCGGTCGTAAACTACGGCACCAACAATTCAAGAGTAATCATCATATATTAAACATAAACCCTTTTATTTTAAAAGAAAGACATATTTTTAGGTTGAGAGATTATCGATAAAATCAAAACTAAAAAACGTTGATATTTTTATAGTCTCAGGTCGAGACCTAACCGTATACAAGAATAACTCATTTTTTCCATGATCCTACACACGCAAACGCTATGTGAGCGACACATTGGCTTTATTTAACGATCAGGATTACAAACATAAATTCATAAAACTTCATTTCTTGAAAAGAGCGGAACACTCTTCACTCTCAAACCAAACTTTGCAAACATACTCAACTATATCTATATAAAACCGCTCATCCACCTAATCTGGAAATAAAATCCACCATTGATACCAAAAAACGGATAAAGATTACATCAATACCCTCCCCAAATCCGAAGAAAAATATAAGCTCTCATCACCCCTTAACCAGAGTCAGTAACAGTAACAGCAAGAGGCCTCTATTTACCAAGTTCATAAAAAATAATAAGAAAACTGATTAATGATCAATAACTACTTTTCCCCAAACACTAGTTGTAGTATTCTAGTAAAAATTTACTAGATTATAATTAAAGAAGTACTCTATTGAAGAAGTACTCGCGTCGACACTTAAAACAGAAAAGAACATCCATAAACAAATAGTATAAAAAAATGAACACAAAGAAATATATCTCTTCAATGAATCTCCTCTAACATTAAGGAAATATTCCAGCTCGGCTAGCTGATGCTGGCCAGCATTTTATTCTAGTACTTCAGGTCTCTAGGATGATTTGGGTACTGTAGATCTTAATGTACTTTTTGTGAATTGCTAGATGGATGTCTCTAGAACTGTCTTGAACTGGTTTCGCTCGTATATATCATCTTAAACTCAGTCTATTCATATCGAGATGTATCTGGGCGGCCAAGAGGATGTTTAAAAGTTCTACAAGGCTCAGTTCTTGGTCCAATAGTGTTTGTGTATCCAGAATTTCCCCTTGGTATTTCGATGAGTCGCCTTGGCCTATCCTTTGGTTTCTCTGCTGATGCAGCGCAAATCTATCTTTCCTTCTCCAGAGCCTCGTTTTGTGAGATACTTAGGAATTTTATAACGGTAAACGGCATCTTTACTCAATGGCTCTCGGAAACTTTTTTTAAAATACAGAGCCCATCTGGCGACTGCCTACTAGGGCCAACCTCGTAGTACTCACCTTATAGCCTAATGCTAGGCTTGATTAAAAAAACAAAACAAGAAAAACATATGCAAATTGCAAAATCAAAAATACTAAAAGAAAAAAAAACATAAAGGAAGCAAAAGAGAAAGAACAAGGAGGAAGCACACTTAGACGTCGGCGGGAGGCCAGCCTCTCCCTGATAGCTCTAAGAGGACAGCTTCCTCGAACTCAATCATGACTAAACAGCTATCACTGGTGTGTACACCATTATATATAATTTACTATAAAACTCGTATACCTCTTTTCGTAACCTTGGTGGCTGGATGGTCACGGGTGAGAATCAATACTTGCCCCAGGGACCATGTTGTTAATGTCTAAAAATATCATCCATTCTATCAGCCTTATCTTAGCCGCATCCGGTCAAATTTGACCATAATTGTTTTGAAGTCGTCATCTACGCTTTCGTTTCCTCCTACACTGAATACTGCAAATCTCTACTTGCGGGATCTCAGGCTGCCATTCTTCGCTTCCCGCTGCTTGTTCAGAATTGTTCAATCTGTGTTCGTCTACCCCGGGTGCATTTTCTCATATAAACCCCCTCGCTCACTCAGTGCAATCAAACGTGCATTTTGGCACCTCTTGTTTCAAACGATTGATTAGTTGGTACACAGGCACTGTGTGGGGGCCCATGACCCTGAAGAGCGCCATTAAATTTCACTTTTATTATAAAAAGCTAAGAGAGATTAAATTCATGAAAAAAGCATGCTCTTCCGGACCCAGAACGCCTAAAAGTCTGAATCTACGGGTATTTAGATTGAGGCTACCATGGCTTCTTTTTCCGTCGAGACAACTCAATTTAAGACTTTTGTCGCTATTTTTTACAATTCCTTTCTTACCTCGTTCTTTTGGTCTACGGCTGATTCTTTAGGCCTGTGGTCAACCAGATTTCGTCCATTTCCCCCTGTTTTACGCAGGGAAGAGGGGGGAGTCACACCTCCCTTTTTCTTCCGTTTGATAGGAATGTTTTTTGTAGCATGCCTGTTTTCTTCCTACAATTTTCCTCTTCCACTCTCTTTATCTTTCTCTTCTATCACTCTCCTCCATATCGTAATGTCAGATGGATCATAGAAACAATGCTGCAGCTGTCATCTGGATGCGTTCCCTTCAAACCCCATTTCCTGTAGTCGGATGTTTGGCTATATGTATCTTCCACACATTTTACTTTCTCTACCTTCACAATGTTTTTTACCGATGCCCTCGTTGGCAATCGACTTAAATGTTGATAAAAAATTGCCTTCGCGATCATAACAATGCATTAAACTAGATCTCTCCTCATCCGCACATGTACACAAATCTTGTGTGCATTTGTTTCGCTCGATTCCCTCTGAGGCCTTGATTTACGTCTACGAATTTAGGGCGTGGTGAAGTTGAAGATTAGCTGTTCGGCTACTTGTTCCTGAGGGCGAGCGAAGCAGCTTATCTTCAACTTTACCAAGTGCGTAATTAGGGGGTCAGAGGCTTCTCAGCCCCTCTTACCGCCCTTCACCCAGTTACAGTCAGGGGCGATATATCAGAAGCCATCTTTTCGCAGCATCTTCACCGATTTAAATCATTTTTAAAACTAAATACGCAGACACGACACCCCACCACGAGTGTGTGTGTGTGTGTGTGTGTGTATTCCCGTTTGTGTATCTCTGTAGTTGGTGTGGAGGTTTCCTTGAATAAGATGGTCGTTTTGGCGTTAAAAATAGTTTCCATGAACCCTGGTCATCCTCGCTTTTCATATTCCCACTTAATCTTGACTCGCGTTTAAAGGTTGCAAAGAATTCGATTATTTAGGCCCGGTCTGGTCAAGTCAGGTCATCTAAGGTCACATTGATTGATACTACGTAAGCGTTGGTTTGGTGAACAATACAAAAATCAAACAAAGGTAAAAGCCCCAAGATCCGACATGTATCTTATTAACATGCGCCCACTCATGTGTTTTTTGGATAAGGTATAATTAATTTCCAGCAATATGGCATAATTAGTAGCGTGCTTGTTAAATCTGATAATAAACTTTGATATAATTATTTAAATTAACCATTATTTCGTAAATGTATAAATAAATATAATTTAAGTAGTCTAGTTTATTAATAATTTTACAAGTTTGAAACATCATAACCTAACTTAAATTTGATTAAGCTACTTATTTCATCACTTTTACTAACGAATAATGATAACTATAAAAATTATAAGTCATTTGAGTACCTTATTTACCTTACTTAAGTTTATTTACCAAATTGCACGAAATTATGCATTAATTATTAAAGGTCATTCTTACAGTTTATAATCTTCAATTTATTATATTTGCACCCATCCATTCCATGCTCGAGATGACGCGAGATGAAGGTGTGAGAATGTGTTGTGTAAGATGTGGTACCTCTATATGTTTCTTATGTAGGGTGTTATATCAAGTTGGGTTACGCGTATTAGAATAATTACAGAAGATATTACACATAAATATTAGATTGAGTTCAAATTATTAAAATGCATAGGTGTTTGACTAAATTTGGTTGAGTTTAATAAAATTGATGAGTAATAAACTGGGTTAAGCTTGTAAAAAACAGATGATAGACATCAATATTAGATTGGGTTGAGATCATTAAAATATGTAGATGTTAAACTAAAGTATGTCTAGAGATTATATGCAATACCTCTTTAGTTCTGCTTGGAAATATTTTTTGACCAAGTCGAAAAGAAAAGGTGCTTTCCCAAGAAGAGATGAATTATATCTGAAAGGAATTTAGTCGTGGAAAGTTTTTAGGGAAATTTCAAAAGATTTGAAGCATAATTAATTACACTGTCAACAAAATAGTAAGGAATGGAAATCAGATAAGCAAAAAAGGGTTTAAAAAGAATTTCTAATTATTACTCCTTGATATCTATCTTAGAGCAAAATTTTCTAACACCCCTCGTGTTAGAGGCAAAGCTATTTTCAAGCTGCATTTTCTCCTCCATTCTCAAGAGAAATAAGGTGTAAAGTTTATCTGAAATTTTATCCCTTTAGAAAAAGACAAAAACGTCGTTAGTAACCTAAACATAAAGGGGAAAAATGTCTTTTGTTGTTTCAAGCCTAAATGAAAGGTGAGTTCAGCAAAGTTATCTTCACTAAACGAATCAAGTCAATCTAGATGGAACGGATGGTACGGCAAGAGGATGCTTAGGTAATGGACAATGGACGTCAGGTGAATCAGTTTACGAACCGACAACAAGGATAAATAATTTTCATGATAATTTTGGAGATAAGCAAATAGACCCTTTCAAAATGGATTCAAAGACGTACTTCGACTTTCCGGAGATAAACATTCTATCTTGGATCAAGAGACAGCTAGTGAGGAAGAGAAAGTCATTTGTTTTCATGCAGGATAATCCTCCTGCTCATGCCTCCAATTTCTTTAAGAATTGGTTAGAAAGTCAAAAGGATTTGTAAGAAACTCATTCATGGACTGTCCTCCCAACAGTTGAAACTTAAATCCAATAGAAAATTTTATGCAATTTAATAACAAAGATCAATCTTTTGGAAGCCATCCAGGTTGCTAGACAGAATGTTTCTACTAAATGCTTCAAAACTTTGATTTCTTTGGTGGACAACAGACTTTAAATTTATTCACAATGTTTTCTTCGTCCCGTAGCATTTGAACAGTTCCTATTTAACTCTGTTTCATCTAATTTTCCTTCATTATATTTCTTACAATTAGTTCATAGAAGTTATTTAAACTTGTTATACTTTGTTATATATTTTTTTACACATATAACTCTAAAACTATTTATTTCTAATAATTAAAAATATATAAATGATTTTTTAACAATAAAATAGTATTTTAGCTATAATTTGTCTTATTTTCCTCTAATTTAGATTCCATATATTCTTATTTTCTTCTGCACTCATGTGACTCTTAACTCTACGAAGAAGAGTTACAAAAAATGCAGTTGTTTTAATAGACCGTTTGCTATGGGCAATAATTGTATATTATATCAACAGACAGTTTAGATTGGGCTGAACTTATTAAAATACATGGCAGAGGTCTTAAAATTGATTGAGTTGAGTTTAGTAGAATACTATGATGCTTGCATAGGTGTTAGATTGGGTTGATCTTATTCAAAATTCATGGCTGTTAGTCCTGAAGATTAGATTAGGTTGAGTTTTTTAGAATGCATGTCTGTTAGACTAAATTAGGTTGAGCTTAGTAGAATACTAGCATGCAAAACATTGATGTTAGCTAGACATGGTTAAGTTCATTTAAATACTTGGTTGTTAGGTATAATTATTAAATTGGAGGGAGTTGGTCAAAACTGTTAGACTAGAGTGGGTATAGATTATTAAAATACATATATGAGTGTTAATAGAGTTGATCTTATTAAAATAGAATAAGACCTACATGGATATTAGATATAATTAGCCGTATTAGAATACAGAGGACTGATGACTTAAGACCAAACGTTAAATTTACTTTGGTTTACAGAGATAAATCATAGCTGGCAAAAATGAGAATATCAAAAGCAAGGAAAGAGAATGGCAACTTAATATAATACTCCCGCCTCCGATTGATGCTACCATAGCCTGTCATACATTTTTTTATCGTTGTAATAGTGTTCTATAGGTAATATGGTCATAGCAGAGAGGGTATATAACGTATTATATGGTCATCATATTAAATATTTTAGCCCAAACTTCCAACGCAAGAATGCTACAACATGGCAAATTTACGAATCTTTAAAATTCGATTTCATTGCTTGCATATTTTGACTTGATAAGTAAGATAGGTGAGGCAATTTCGGTTAGTTAATTTGATGTGATGATTTGATGTTACTTGCATTTTCCTACTTGCATAGGAATGAATGAGATAAAAATAATCTTAAACTCAAAACAAAGTTGGCTTACGACGCCATCTTTAAGGTTTGTTCGTTTGAACATGACACCCAAGGGAATTTGTTTTTAAGGTTAAAATTAGGTATTTTTCACAGTTTTGAGGAAGGGCTATTGGACCCTTTTCTACCCCCCTCCACACCTACCTGCTCAATATAACCCGTTTCGTGGTTTCAAAGGAAAGTTCTCATCGGTTAACGGAGCAAATTATTCATGAAATCTTCGCCCGAAGCAGCTGTCTTGGAAAGGTTCTTAACTTTCCTCAACCACCTTTCTCGTTTACATTCATACATCCCCCTTACACTTACACGGACCTGCAGAAATAGCTTTTTCACATGTGCACAAGCAAACGCAAAAACACAGCTCATTATCTTGATTTAAGTGCAGAGCTTTTTTCGATAAATTTAACCCTCACCCCTTACATCGCATGAAGATATACACGCACATAAGCATACACACATTTCACTTCATTCCAATTTTGTGCGCAGAATTATATAAAGACGTATCCTTTGCTGGAAATAGACTGAGGGCGAGCAGTGGTAAAAGAAGAGATAGGTGGCAATATCAAAGGAGAGCCAAGGTATAGATGAGATGTTTGGAAAGTATACGTGGCGGAAATATGCAAATGAAATGCAATTTGGTGTTGTTTTGGGATCGAAAGAGGTGGAGTTGAAAGGAAAAATAAATGAAAATGATATAAATTAAATGATTGCAGCCGAATGAATGTGATCTTGAAATTGGTGTTAATTTATTTAATACACGATTGTTCTTATGAACGAGCAAAGGCGTTTGAAGGAAAGATTGTAGACGGTGTTCTAAGTGAAGTGGTAAAAGTGAAGGCGTCATTAAATTAAAAGGTTTCAAACGAAATAGGAGGAACCTATTTGAATGGTATATGCAAAAATTAGGCTAGGACCTGACAAACGGCAAACATTTCCCTTTGAGCTTAACTAAGCCACATGGTTTATATTAGTTGCCGGATAAGAATTCTAATTCAGGTCGGTTGCCATATCCTGCAGTGACCTATGTTTCAAACCATACTAAAACGCCTTTCAAGTATGGAACACCTCTGGTTACGGGACTCGAAAAGGTTCACTCAAATTGTCAAATTTAAGCAAGAGTAGCAGTAGGCATGTCAAGCATTCTGGTTGCCGTGGCAAATAAATTGAAGCTCGAATGTAGGCTAATTAAACTCTCCTTCCTCTCAACTTTGATCTGGTAGGCTTTACCTTTGGTGGTTTTCATTTTGGTGGCTATACCCAACTTGTGAGAGAGGTAGTTCGAGCCAAAATTTATTTAATTAACCCATTGAATTGAACATTGACACTATGTATCAGTAAACTTCCATAGAATTGTTCATTGACACTAAAAAAATAAATAATAATGAAGCAAACAAACGGATAAAGCGGAAAGCGGGCCTACAATTGCCCTGGATGAATAGAAAGACAAATATCGAACCACATTCAGAATTTGGAATGAGTTTTATAGCTAGAGAACTTACTGCAATAAGAACTTACCTGGGTCACATATATTACTAAATAACGACTCACATTCCATAACTTAGACTGAGTTTTTTAAATTTAGAAATTAACGCAATGAGAACTGGCCTCGTGGCTGATCAAAGGCGATGACAAGAGAAAGAAACCCCATTTAATTCCCGATGTCCTATTGGTTCTATACTCGCAATGGGGTTATGCACACCATAACATTTTCCATGCCACTAAATTTAAGAGTTTCTAATGAACTGCTACTTAAAACTTTTATAGCAATGCCTCCCTCATTGGTTGTCGTATTTTTAGGACTTTCTTCTTAACGCTATTCGTCCAAAATTAAAGAAGATTAGTTTAAATATGTAATTTTTAAAGTCGTCATAGCTTACTTCTTTCCGAACCTAGAGGCGGACTTAAGAGCAGCTAGGGGCGCAGATCTTATAACTTAAATATTTGAATGCACGGTGTTTGGAGTGAAAAAATTAGGTAACCATCGAAGACATTGTCCACCCTCCATAATAAAAGACTGCGGTCAAGTAGACAAGGCTGAATCAAAAGATAAATAGAACAAAAATAGTGAAAGGTTAAGGATTTAGGTCTAAGTAAAGAAAGAAAGTTGATGGAACCATTGAATCCAATTCACCTTGTAAAAAATAAACGTAGGAGATAGAGAAAGATCAGAAAAAAATGAATAGATGAAATAGGAATGGTGATAAAATTGAGAAAATTAAAATAAATAATTGTTAGAAGAATCTTTGTTTCCGTAGAGTTTGAGATCTGAATAATCCAAACAATTTAGCGCAATTCAGCAGAGTCGAGTTCAGAAGAAAAGAGTTCCTCCCACATTTGAAAGTGCGTGTGTGTGTGTGTGGTAGTGGTGATGGTAGGGATTATATATATTGAATTGTTCCTGCAGCAACTTGCACATATCAAATACATACATATATCATAGCAACACTTCTATTACTTAGAGGAGTATCTTCGGTTGCAGTCAGTTTGTGTTGTGTAATTTCAAACATCTGCCCCACTCTCCCTACCACACACATACAACCTCTCTGTCTGTCTCTCGCTTTCTATTGCTCTCTTAATCTTTCAATCTTGATCTCTCCCTAAATTTCTCTCAACATATCTATTAATCAATATCTCAACCAATATGTGTAATAAATCTCTTTCTAAATCTCACTCGTACTCACTCTCTCAATTACCTTCACTCTCTCTCTATCTCAATTTATCTCAAACTATATCTATATCAATATGGCTCTATTAATCTGTATCAATCTATTTTTCTCTCTCTCTCTCATCTCCCTCAAATATTTTCCTCTTATTCTCTTCTTTTCAATCACTATCTCAATATCTATTTGACCTCTCTCATTCTCATTCTATCTCTCAATCTCTTTTGGTTAAGCTCTCTATCCCATTATCTCTAAATTCCTCCTTTTCTCAATATATTCCTATTTCAATCTCTCTTAATGGCTCCCCCTGTATCACTCTCTCTGAAAAACAAGTCATGGGGAGAAGAGAGATCTAAAGCCCCACGCTCGTGTTTGATAGCGAGAAACAGACGGAAAGGAAAATGAGCATTAGGATGTGAAGGGTGGGATGTCAGGGGAATAGAGAAAAGAATGATAAAGTGATTAGAAATGGTCGTAGAAGGGTCTGAACTGGTAGGGTCCATAATGGGAAGGAGTAAATCACGAGCTCAAATGTATTCCCAAGTAGGAAAGGAAAGTAATTTGGTGAGGAAGTCGATATTGAGAGTATCCAGGAAGTGAGTGTACGAGCTAGAATTCTGGGAGGCGTGATAAAGTCACTGCGAATGAGTAGGTGATTGGCGATACCGGAATAGCATTATTTAGGAAGTCATAAAATAAAAACATCATTGGAACTTCCTGGATGCCTTTGGACCACAACAACCATCAATTCAATGTTCTTAAGGAGTAAAAAGAAGACTTCGAAGGAATTAAGATGACCTAATTTAAGGAGAGATTGGGCAAGAGTATTTACTGTGAGGAGTCCACAGCTCCTTCCCCGGCTAAGTCCTTTGGAACATAAAGGAAAGAGCAACCATCCGGTCAAATGACAGCCCCTAGGGAATTACGCTCGTTTTGTAACCAGGTTTTGTTAATTGCGAAAAGTGAAACATTTTTGGTCTCAACATAATTATTGGTAATATTCGCTTTATCCATCATAATATTCAACCAGCCCTGAGAATCGAGAGGGAAGCAAACGGCCACAGTGAAGAAGTAGGCTGGTGGAGGAGACAATAGAAAGGTGAACGGAGAGACCCATGAAAGCAGAATTCACGTTTTTTAATATTGATTCATTCACTTCGAATACCCAAGGAACGAATTAAACGAATTGCATTGGGTAGCAGTTTGCAAGAAGAGTTGAGCAGACGGTTCGTGTCTGTAAGCAATTTTGTATGTTAAGTTAAATGTTATTTTAAGAAGGACAAGAATAGACAAGGTGGCATATAACAACGAGAGTAAAGTTCAAGTGTACGGAGGAAATGTTATTTTAAGTAGCACAAGCGGCAAGGTGGCCTACAACAGGGAAAGTGAGGTTCAAAGGTATGAACGAATAAATACAGGCAAGGAAAGGAAATTTCGCTTATCTTACGATGATGTGAAGATACAAAGTTGACAAAGCCCACAGTCGAAAACAGCAAAACATAGGCAAGCGTATCAAGGTGCCAACAAGTAAACACAGGACACATTTAAATACTTTAACACGTTGATTAAATATAACTAAAGGCATTAAACTGAACAACTTTAAACTAAAAAAAACTAATTTGAAAAATAACTAATTTAAAGTACGTGGAACTAAATTATATTTTATATTTAATCGAATTTTCTGACAAAAAATATAGTAAAAACCATTTTTAAAAGATTTCAGTGTAAAAAAAGGAAACTCATAACTAGTAAGGGTTTCTCTATATACTATAAGGAGAGAGAGAAAAAAAAGAAGAAAGTATGAATAATAAAAGGGCACCGGGAAATAGTTAAAAAGATTCATTTTCAATGGGCAAGAAAGCTTCACCCCTTCCTTATCTATAACACTCTGGTAGTCACCTTTTGGGGCTCCTCGAACATTTTACCTTCAAAAATTGTTCACTTCCTCAATTTTACCACTCTCCTTACCAAACATTCTGGCCGAGATTGCCTTGTTAGCCTTTAATTTTCGCTTAAATATAAAATAAAATACTAAATAACTCGACAAAAAATCAAACTTTGTCTACCGTGAATTCTGGATCTCTCTGAAGTGCCCATCTTATTCGGTTAAAACCTCCTCCTCGCATGGATACTTTATTGGCCACATCCTTTTTTATCTATTCAACCAAGCCAAGGAATTATGAGAGGCGTAAAGCCTTTGTATTTTCACAGGCAGTGTTCAGACAAGATATACATGTGTATTTGTCATTTATTTCGGAATAGATGGTCATTTTTCGCTAAATCCAAGTTTAAAGGCAATAAAAATCATTATTAATCCATTAACCAGTGGTGTAGCTAAGGGTAGGTGGGTGAGGGGGCATAAATTTAAAAGTTACCCCGATCTCCCATTGAAGGGGACCAAAACAATTCTCCCATCCCTTTTTAGAATGACATTTTGTAGTTTATTTCTTGCCATCATACATAAGTATTCTGTATTAAAGCGTCTTAATAATTACTTTTATTGTTGCTGTATCAGGCTGATGGAATTATAGCAATGCCCTCTGGCATTCCTATAAAATATTAAATTTAGCAATATTTAATTAGCATACTCTTTTTTAAATTCAATGTAAAATTATCCATTATAAATAATCGATCCAAAAATCTGAAATAATTTGTAATATATAATTGCCATTCAAAAATCAATGACTAAGATATTCTTTTCTGCAACACTTACTTTTACCAATACACACAAACGAACGCACGCCTTTAGCTGCCTGCTTTGAAGCAGTCACCTATTCATTCGTGCTCCAATTTACTTCGAATCAAGGTCAGTTATAAATCCTCTCACACTTATTCTCTGCAAACTGCCATACGAGAGTAGGTCCTAATTCTCGTTACTTCTCTCATTGCAGATCCCAATTAATAGTCCATCATAGATATTTTACCACATCATACTTTACCACATCTTACTTTACCACATCATAGTTACCATATTATAGTCATCATAATAACCACATGGTTACCACATCTTTGTTACTTTACATACCTTGCATTCATTCTACTTTTCATTACTTCCATACATTGCATTACGTTGTATTACTTAGCAATTCTCAATTTAATTATATCATTCAACCATATAATTGTAATAACCGCTCACTAGTTCTTTCCTAATTCAATTCTCTCATTGTGCATTCGTTGATTTTGTAAATATATTTACTTTGTTTATTTTCTGTTTTTCTTACAAACCTAGTTCAAAAGTTTTCTAAATTCATTTCACGTCAGTCGTTAGACATAAATATTAGCAGACGACTATTCCATCCAATTTCAACAAATTTATGGTAATGGTTTTCAATTGGCTATCTAGGCTGATTTATTAACTAAAATCAATCCCACAAATAACCAAATACCATAGAATGTATCAATATGAATTTTGACTGGTATATTTGTTTAATATTTAATATCTTTGTTTCACATTTTGTAGTTTATTTTTTTTAATCATACATAAGTAGTCTCTATTAAAGTGTCTTACTTAT
Source organism: Ceratothoa steindachneri (assembly GCA_963969495.1). Lineage (NCBI taxonomy): Eukaryota > Metazoa > Arthropoda > Malacostraca > Isopoda > Cymothoidae > Ceratothoa > Ceratothoa steindachneri. Next base: position 98,283,191 of record OZ018321.1, on the reverse strand, counting down.
TTTTATTGTTTTATTTGACACACTATCAGACATACCAGGGTGGACAAAAATATTGCAGGAGTACTTGTTTTCATGTCATTCATGATCTGAAACATTCGTATGTTGGGACGCCCGCAAAGGAGATAATGCCCCCGGGCCCACAAATCCCTAGCTACGCCACTGCCATTAGAGATCTAATTTATTATTATTTTTTACAAATGATGAAAGATTCTATAGTTAAAAAAGCTCTGAATTTATTTTAAATTATTTTTATTCTTTGAACATATAAATGTGTTTAACTTGAAATATTGATCGAAGTGACCGCTCTCGGCACCGAGCACGTATTCCAGGCGAGACCTGAAGGCCGATCTCACGTTGCGGACCAACTCCTTCCTCATTCTGGACGACACACAGTTGACGGAGGACTTCAGCTCGTCGACGTTGCTGTGCGGGACCTTACAAGCCTTGCCATCGTCAAGCGTCCACACGGTGTAGTCGATGCGATTGAGGTCGAGCGACTGTAACGGCAAAAAGTCATTCAACCAGGAGTTCATGTTCAACTCCAACCACTGTTGCACGCTCTTGGCCGTCTGGGCCGTGGCACTCTCTAGCTGAAAGACTTACTCGGCCTTCTACGTGATCTTTCTCACCCAAGGCATTACTTTCGTGGCAAATATATCCCTGTAATCGGCCGCGGTGAGCCTGTAACTCACCGCAAACCACACTTGCGGCATCTTATCGCCATTCGATGCCACGACGCCGAGCATCATTAAGGGCGGGTGCTCGGTTGTGAAAGCGTAACAGACATCGGAGAAATCTGAAACGAAGCTTACCCCGCGGGTATCTTGCTTGTTGATGACCAGATCTCTCTTAAGGATTTATCATCAGAAAAAATTGAGAATTCGATCACCATAACTCTTCAAGTGGTTGAAAAGGCGACGACAGTCCCCCGAACTTTGTTTTCGCATACAGTCTGTGAACAGAGGCCTTTCCACCACCTCAAACTCTTGCCTCTATCCTCCTTGACGGCCCTAGACACTGTAGCAATGGAGATGTTTTTATTCTTCGCGAGCCGAGTCATTTAAAGCTTCGGAGCATTTTCAAAGGCCCTTCTCACAGCCAAACGGCTGACATTATTAGGTTTGCCTGAACAAGATCGATGAGACTCTCCCCTACTCTGTGGACAATCATCCGGCCTATTTTAATCCTCTTGGTGATGTCGAGATTGTTTTGGCCCACAGCAGGAGATCAGAAATCTGGAGCCTTTTTTATTTCCATCTGGAGACACGTGCACATAATAGAAAAGACGTTTTAATAACACATTCTCGAAAAGTACAAATTTAAGTTTGTTCTACGGAATTATTTCAATTACACACGTAAGCCTTTCGTAAGATAAAATAACCGAGTTGAAAAAAACCTTTTCAAAACCCGGTTTAAGACGTTAGGTAATAATTGAATAAACGGTTATAGTGAATAAGGTTTTATTGTTGCAAAATTTCAACCACGAACGAATTCAATTTAATTATCAAGTTTGTCTCTGATTAGGCCATCTTGGGTGAAGTGTAAATATAATGTGTGAAAGTTATTCCTCAAACTTGGCGTAACATTGAAAAAAACTTTTAAATTTCATCCTTAAAGGTTAGGAATGGAGTTTTCGTACCTAAAATAATGAATATTGAATAATAAAAGCCTTCCGTGAAACCCGTATGGAAGCAACTTTCAAATTTGTTGGGAATAGTTTGAAAAGTTTGTTGTTAAGTTAAAAATTGGTGGGAAAGATTTGAAACAGCTTGACGCTAAGTTTGAAATTGGCTAGAAAATGTACAAAAGTCCTGAAAAACTTTCCAATAAAGACAGTACCAAGTTAAAGCTCTTTAATATTCGAAAATACAAAGGAAAGTGACTCAAACTGCTGAGAATTTACATCTTGCATTCAACAAAGGAATAAATTTGGCTCGAACCAATTACGGAAAATTCTAAGATTCTGTTTTATCCAACCAACTTGAAAGTAGATTGAATTCCACAGCTTGTATTTTTAAAAAGTTATTTTAGGTTTATTCATTGCCAAGTTTATTTTTTAATATTTTTCTATTCATTCCTAGTTTTAGGCAGCAGTCATTGAAAGAAGTTTGTCCCTAATATTTAGAAGGAGGATTTTCGAAATCTTTATTATCCCTATTGTTACCCCCACTCTCCGTTTTTTGTTATTACTATTTAGTTTTCAGGGTTTAATCATTTTTTTCTTTTACAAGGCCGGTAAATTCTGTGTATCTGTGGGCTTAGGTCTCTTCCTCTCTTTAATCATTGTTTCCTCCATGTTTATTTTCCACACGACTTGCTTGAAGGACCTTCTGTCTATCTCATCGCCATCTCGCATGCATATGTATCCGTAAAGCTTCTTGTTTTCATATCTGTATGTATCAACCCTTACATGTTTTCCACCTGACTAAAGGCCTACATGTCTCTGCACAATACGTATATCACTCAATGTGTAATATATGAATGTCTAAATGTTCCCTCCACTCCCAACATCTATCCATGTAGACTCATAGACTCATGCTATTTCATCTTGTTTATCTTTGTTTATACTTTCCCTATTAAATAAAATGAATTATACGAATAATATGATAGAGAAAACAGTTTATAGCCTATTCTAAGAGGTTTCAATATGTTTATAGAAATTTTCAGTCTGGGTTAATTAATTTTTTCTATAATTGCTATCAAAGAAACACCTTTATATGTTATAATTTATTAAGCTATGTATTTTATAGTATATATTATGCATTAGCTCATTATAACATATAATTGGTAACGCAATAGAATCCAATAGACTGCTATAAATTAAAATCAATCGTTATAGATTTCAATCGATCGCTATAGCATCTATTGAGTCGTTAGAACTAAATAGTATCTAATAGATTGGTAAGATGGAGGAAATTTTGAGAGTTTATGAAGCAATTGAATCAAGTTTGAACTCTTTTCAATTGGTTTCGATTTTACACAATTTGGTTATTCTTTTATTCATTCTTCCTGTCCTACTCAAGGTTGACATCCATGGGTGAGGCAGTCGGATTCGAAGTTGATTTTCATTATTGCATCCACACTCTGCCTCTTTTTAACTTTTTTATTTGCTTTTGCTTAGATTGTTTGCAATAGTACTAGTATTAGTAACTGTATGAGAGGAAGTAATAGGGAGGTGAAATAGACTTACTTACCTGGGAGAGTTTTTTGTACTGGATGATATGAGTGATGGGTCTGGCACCCGTAGGGGTGCTCCAGGACAGCTTCACGGTCCGAGACGTCTCGCTCACGAGAAGAAGCCCCAAAGGGGGCGTTGGGGGCTCTGTGGGGGACACATAAAGGGGAAAATATCATTAACTTCCGCTAATATCCCCCTCTCTAAATTTTAAAGTTGAGTCAAATGCCAGACGTTAGTTTGGTACACTCGACATATCACACATACACACACACACACACATATATATATATATATATATATATATATATATATATATATATATATATATATATATATATATATATATATATATATATATATATATATACATATATATATATATATATATATATATATATATATATATATATATATATATATATATATATATATATATATATATATATATATACTCGAAGTCATCGCAATAACGAGATATATAGAAATGCATAAGGGCAATGATAAACCATAATATATAAATCTGAATTTATTTAAAACTACAGAACTAGTTTCAGCTGTCAGCAGCCATTCTCAACTGTGTAATGAAATATGTCGCTACCACCATCGAGTATATAAAGGCGAATTAAAAGACGAAACAAAAAGAAATCAGAGAAAACAAAACAGGAAAAACATAAACATTTGGCGTGGTTCCGGAGCAAATTAAAAGACTAAACCAAATGAAAACAAAAGAAGCACAACGGGAAAACATAAATATAAATATAAGGCGTGGTTCCGAGGCAAAGATTGAACATAATGAAATCAGAGGAAAAACACTGGAAAAATAAGTATTAGCGTGAAACTGGGGCAAAGATGCTAAGATGGTTCAGGCAGTTTATAAATATGTTTGGCAACATAATTCAAGATATATTTATTAAATTTGTATTGCCCTTCCGATAAATTGAAATTATCGGCTTTGTTTATGATTATTGATTCCTCAATTTTTCTCATAATATAATCGTTTGATTTATAAATAATTTTTGAAGGGTTGAAGTCAATCGTATGGTCTAAGTTTTGCATGTGCGCAAAGAGACTTGAAGAAATTACATATCTCCTTATATCAGCTTGATGTTCTTTTATTGAGAATAGCTGCTGACTGCTGAAACTAGTTCTGGGCTTTAAAATAAATTTAGGTTTCTATATTGCAGGTTATAATTACTCTTATGCATATATATATCATGTTATACTTACTCTACATACTCTCATATTTCACTTCTCCAGAAATACATAAATAGAGTAATACACACAGAGGCAATAAGACAAATGTGTATACTAACATAGGTTTCATATATGCATGAAAATATTCGTACACAAATTTATAGTCTAAATACCCATATCAATCATCTTGTACACATGTCACAAAATGAACCACTGCACCTTAATACACCCAACGTACACCATACACATCTCTTGCACGTACATATTGGTCTAAAACTTAATATTCATCAATTACAGAATCCACGATCGAAAAGGTATATATTATTACACATAATTCTACATCGGGTAACACACAAGTATGCACGCTTCTTCTTGATGGGCAAAATTCGGGAAATGAGATCCCCTGCTACCCCCAAAAAGAAAAAAAATCCAAAAATATAAAGTGGCGGCTGTCTTTCCACTCGAGTTTGCCCGCCACATTGATACGGTTAAATGAGGTGGAGAGGCTCATAGCTGAGTGGGAACATAATTAAGCTACAAATTTACGACCCTGTGTTAGAACCCATTTAAGCAAAGTAAAAAAATCAAGGAACAACATTTTTTTATGATAAAATTCAAGCCGCGCAGAAAAGACAATGGGTCACCACTCTACGTTATAAAGCCATCTCATTGACATATTTAAGGTCATATGTGACCTCATGTAGTTTCCATAATTTATTATTTTTTTGTTTACTAATAAGAGGGTATTAGATCCTTTATAGATGACTAATGTAATACCGCAGTTATTACATTTTGAATAAAAAGAATGGGATAGGTTAAAATTTTGTCAATATTTGTACAGCTGAAGGATAGAGGGTGATGTTTGGAACCTGCAGTAGCTTTGTAATTGTGAATAAAAATGTCGTTCTCTCTAAAAGACTTGGTTTTTCATGAATTAATACTTAATGAATTTCTATCGAGTGAAATAATATCGTAAAAATTAATGATATTTTCAACGAGAAAATATAGATGATATTGAGGTGAGAAATGTGGGAATTCTTTGCTCAATTTCCTTTATATTTTTTTCTTTTAACTATTACCATATGTTTATCACCTAATTATTTTATTGACGAATATTGTATCACCTAATTTATTTATTTCATAATTTCCTTACCACCTCATTTCTTTATTACCTAATTTCTTTATCGGGTAATTTCCTTATCGCTTAATTTTTACATCGCCTATTTTGATATCGCCAAAATTCTTTTTGGAATAATTTATTTATCACCTAATTTTCTATTGTCTAATTTTCTTCCCGTTTAATTTCTATATCGCTTAATTTCTTTCTAACCTAATGTCTTTATCTGGTAATTTTTCTCACCCAATTTCTTTATCATTTAATTTCTTTATCGCCTCAATATTTACAGCCTACTTTGTTCTTTATCAACTAAGTTCCTTTCCCCTAATTTCCTTCTCGCCCAATCTCTTTATCGAATAATTTCCTTATCACCTAATTCTTCATCGACTAATATCTTTATCACTTAAATTTTTGTATAAATAATTTCCTTATCCTATATTTTTACGCCTAATTTCTTTGCTGTCTAATTACTTTATCGCCTAAATTTTTATCCTCTAATTTCTTTCATGCTTATTTTCTTAATCACCTAATTTATTTATCTCCTAATATCCTTCTCGCCTATTATTTATTACATATTCCTATTCATCGCCTAATTTCTGTATTGAATAATTTCGCTATCTTCTAATAAATTTACTGGCTAATTTATTTTTCCCCAAATTGCTGATGGCCTTATTTCTTTATCATCTATTTTATTTATTGCATTAATTCCTTCTCACCTAAGTTCATTATGGCTTTATTTCCTTATCACCTAATTTCATTATAGCCTTATTTCCTTTTCGACAAATTTGCTTATCGTTTTATTTCTTTATCACCTAATTCCATTATCGCCTCAATTTATTATCTCCTAAATTATTTATCATCTAATATTCCTTAATGCCTCTTTTCATTCTCGCCTAATTTAATTCTTGGCTAATTTCATTTTTGCCTTTTATTTATCAACTAATTTCCTTATCGCCTCAATTTTTTTATCACATATTTTTTACTAATTTCTCTATTGCATAATTTCTTTATTGCCTAATTCTCTTCTTAGTAAATTTTTGTATAGCCTAATTTCTGTATCGCCTACTTTCTTTATTACCTAATTTTATTCTCGTCTAAGTTCAGTATAGCAGAATTTCTTCAACGACTGATTTCCTCATGAGTAATTTCTATCGCCTAATTTTTTATCGTCTGATTTTTGTACCACCTAATTTTTTATTAGATAATTTTCTTATTAACTGATTTGTTTATGGTCTAATTTTTAGGGCATGTTTTCTTCATCGCTTACTTTCTTTATTGCCTAATTTCTTTGTCACCTAAGTTCTCTATCTCCTCATTTCTTCATCATCTAATTAATTTATCGCCTAATTCCTTCATCACTTAACTTATTTATCGCTTAATTTCTTTATCAACCTATTTCTTTATTTCAACTTTTCTTTATCGCTTAATTTCTTTATTAACCTATTTCTTTATTTCCATTTTTCTTTATCGCGTAATTTATTTATCTAATTTATTTGTCGCCTAATTTATTTATTGCCTAATACTTCATCAGTAATTTCTCTATCTCATATGTTCTTTATCTCTATATTTCTTTATCACCTAATTACTTTTTCGCCTCTTTCTTCATCACCTGGTTTATATATATACTAATTTCTTCATCGTCTAATTTCTTCATCACCTAATGTTTTATTTTCTAATATATTTGTCGCCTAATTTATTTATCGCTCAATATCTGCATCACCTCATTTCTATATCTTCTAATTTCTTTGCCACTAATTTCTTAATTGCCTAATTTACTCCTCGGCTAATTTATATATCTCCAAATTTCTTTATCACTTAATTCCATCATGACCTATTTTTTTATGGAAAAGTGTGCGTCCGCAAGGATCAGGATAGGAGGAGCTTGTTAATAAAACAACTTTTTCAAATTCAGAGTTAGTTATAGAGGAACTCCCTTAGTAAGTTGCGCAATCCATTCCTCGCATTATGGGCTAGATTGCCCTACCCATAAGAAATGAATATTAAGTTCTAAAGGACAAGAGCTAGTAAGCTTGTAAACAACGGGAGCCAGTCCTCATTGGGGAAAGGGCGGGTAAGTATCAGGTAGTATTATGTTTTGAGACCAATCAGCGATCTTAGAACTCTTCGACGTTCCGTGTCAGGGTTATGTGGCTAAAAGTACCCCGAGAGGGAACCTTATATTCGACGTTGGGGTGTGTATATACATATTTGTCCCCATAGGCGATAGTAGTAGTCCATCGGCGGGATTCCAGAACAGAGGAGAAAGTGGAGTGAGTATTTTATGCCAAAGGGACTAAATAAAATAGTATCCGTCCAATGGGCTTTCAGCTCGTGATGCCGCTGAAGATTTTGTATCCGCAGTGGGTAGGATCAAACCCGTGTCTCGACGTTGGTAGATCAATGCCTTATTGACTACGTTAGCGAGAGCGCCAAGAATTCATTTCCATGAGGAAATATGACAGTCTTTTGGTCCTGTCTCCGAATGGATACCAAACCTCACCTCGATGGAGAAATTATAAAGGAAATAAGAAGCGGATTTACATGTTGAATGTGCAGCAAACCACATGACAGAAAGAAGTTATGAGGAAATAAGAACAACCTCATTCAATTATAACCCGCAAGCTTTTAAATGGAATTATTTGCTACATTTAATGTAGAATATGTTTGGTGCTCTGTCGAATACTGATTCTGGGCTTTAATGAGCACAAGGAAAAATACAAGGGAAGAAACATCATGATGCGAGATGCAAAAGGAAAACCAATAAAAGCGCGATACAAGATGTGGTGCCGATGTCATTCTGAATCAGAGTACCTTTCTTAAGCAGAGCTCGATACTGGTACAGATGTTTTTTACTGAAGATGGCTTATGAAAAGTTGTAGTTTTATAATTTGGAAAAACCTGCAAGAAAAATGAAATTTCGTTGTTATTTATTTCAAAGACCCTATGTTACAACATGATCCCCGGCCGCAAAAAATGAACTTTTTAAAGAAACTTACAAATGAAAACGCCATGAAAAGATAAGATGTCGTGGATCATGCCAACCGAGTGATTTGCAAAAGGAAGTACAATAAAGTTGTAGCTTTCTCTCTAATTATCTTTGACTATGACTGAGACAAAAGGTTCAGGACGTATCAGACCCCAAATTTAAGGCTTCCTACCCTAACGGTACCACAAATCCTAGATGGTCAGAGTATATACGTACACAATATGTTAACGAAGTTGGTCTAATTGAACTAAAACAGGTAACTTACGAAATGGACAGAAATGTAGGGGGAAGTTTAAATTGAAAACTTTCTTCTAGCTTTTGGATACTCATTGAAAATATTCGAATTCTTCTATCAAATACATGAATAAAAGAGGATTCATCTATCAAACACATGAAGAACGGAGAATTCATTTATAAAACACATGAATAAAGAATAATTCATTTATTAAATACATGAATAGAAGAGAATTCATCTATCAAACACTCATGAAGATTAGGTTTCACAATAAAAAATGGATTGAACATTAATTTGATCTCAGGAAAGCTGTGACATCACTGGCCAGAGATTTTTCAAGCAGATAAAGAAAATCAAGGTTCAACACACTATCAACTTGTCGGGGTTTATATCACAACCACCAAAACCATATTAACAGATAGAAAATGAGAATTACCAAAAGGACGAATTATTTGCACTCATCGTAAAAAAGCTATAAAAACAAACACTTGGTATAAATGTCAGGCCATTCTGTTTTACCAAAACGCGAAATTGTTACAATATCATTAATAGGATCCACTTCAATTAAATTCTAAGAAATTATTTGATTGATGTTTTGTTCCTTTTCACTTATTTTTTCCTATTTTTCTCTTCATATAAAAAGACAATTATGTTCTCTCGTTATCCCTTTATACTTACTTTATACTAAAGGAATTTGAGACCAATTAATTAACTCATTATTTTTTAATGTCATTTTAAAAAATTTCTGTGGGATTTTTGCCTGAAAAAATATGTTTAAGATTAAGAATTTGATGATTTCTTTAATTATTAAGGCAATTATTATGCCATTCTTTCATTTTAGACCTCATGTCCGTTGCTTTGAGCGGCTATGCTATCTGAACGAGCTTTCTCCTATAGTTTTATAATACTCTCTCTCAAGCCAAGTATTTGGAGTAGATGAGTTATGTTTGCCATCCTTTTTCATTATTCCTGTTCTTCTTATCAAAATTTATTTATTCAGTTTTGTCTTCATTTTCAAAAACTCTTCTCAAAATTAAATCTTTATTAGTTCCCAGTTTTTTCATTTAACTAATTCTAAATGTAGCTTTTCATACATCATTAAACCCAATTTTGAGTTCTTCCAACTTATTTTCCAAATCGCTACATCTTACTCACCATTTGCCTAATGGGCCACACATAACATGCTTAAGCTTTTAATTGTCATCATCTTTTGCTACTCTTTCTTTTCTTCTGGTTACAACTAAACGTTTTTTACCCCCATATATATATATATATATATATATATATATATATATATATATATATATATATATATATATATATATATATATATATATATATATATATATATATATATAGATATATATAGATATATATATATATATATATATATATATATATATATATATATATATATATATATATATATATATTCCTCTCCACTTTCAATCATACCAGGCAATGACAAGGCTATTTCGCTTCTTGCACCACGTACTTATTGCAGTGTTAGAGGTAACAGCTTCCACATTTAGGTCTCCTCTGACACATTATCTATCTAAAAAAGATGCCTACTTATTCAGCTCATACTGAAATACTTGTTTATTACCAACGAGAGAACCTGTCCCCGTTTTATTTGGGGGGAATAAAATTCCCTTGCCTATAAATAGCTTACAAAGGGGAAAAAATATACATGAATCAAATGCAATATAAGTTAATAATCAAGATTTCAGAAAATACAATTTGGTTGTTGTGACGTACGAATTAAATGAATGTGATGAAGCGAAAATCGATCACAGACTGAAAATAGGTCGAAAAGGCCACAATTTTCGGTAATGACTATGTCGTTAAAATTCCGATGAATATTGCTTAAAAAAATAATAATTTAATAAAGATTTCTGGACTATGGCTAGAGTCCTATCAAACATGGGAGAAATAAACCATGTAGCATAACAACTACATAAGATTAATGAGATGAGACAGAGCTACGTCGAGACAAAGGGAAAAGGGATGGAGCGGCAGGTTCACGTTAAATCATTTAGGACAGCAACGAACGGCAAGAAATTAATCAGGTGAATAAGACCTTGCCTTTTGTACCAACTTCCTATATTGCCTATGATTTGCTTAGAGACTGACTTGTTTCTCGTCTTTGAGTAGTTACGAGGTTCAAAGCTGGTCCTTGTGTAAGGCAGGAAACCATGACGTGAGTGGCTTGCATCTTGTTCAGTAGAAGTGAGAACTCGATGGTGTAGTACAGTGTCCTTTTCACTTATATCCTTTGTAGCGATGTGTGGTTGTGTAACGAAAATTATGGTTATATTTTAGTCAAATTGCTTATAAAGTGTTAGCATTTTTCTCTTGGAAAGTGGGGCGATAACTTGGACTCTCTAGAAGACGATTCTTTTATTATTAGCCCTCCAATTTGTGTCGAAATTTAATAAAGTCATACGAACTCATATGGCTTAATCAAGTCAGCCTTAAGAGTACGAACTACCACAAGTCCAATATTAGCCAAACATTAACTTCTACATTTCCACTCCCCACTTTCAAGCAACCACATCCATTTTGTCAGGAATCGCCTCTCCCATCAACACCGGACTGATTGAATTTAGACTCGATCGAACCCCCTTTCATCTTTAATTTATTATACTTTGTTTTTATACATAAATCATCACATAGATCAAAGGTTAACCCCAGTATCCATATTTACTAACCGATAAAATGAAATCGCAATGCGTGAGCTTAATGATTCAAAAATGTATTCTGCTTTTTTAGTTTTTTGTTTACATTTAGTGATTTAATGACACTTATTCTCTGATGCTATTCATCTTTTAATTTTTCTTCTGTTTTATTGCTCTTTTTCTTTAGTTTTTAATTCTTTTTGCTCTTCTGTTTTTAATTTTTATTGTTCCTTTGTTTTTATTCGTATTGCTCTTGGATTTTTAATTTTTATTACTCTTTTGTTTTAAATTATTATTATTTTCTTTTAATTCATATTGTTCTATTGTTTTAAATTTATATTGCACGATAAATGCATGCAATTGAACTGAGTTCTACGTTCATCTTCTTGAAGGCTTCATGCACGTAGGATGAAGAGTAAGTTCGAGTATTTCGCCAGCACTCACTAATGCTCTTCAGGCTTTCATTCCATGATAATAAAGCCTGAAGAGCTTCGGGAGCACCACCGAAAAAGCCTACCAAAGCCTTCTTTTATCTTTCCTACTTGCGTTTCATTTTGATTTCAAAACGATGAATTCACTCTCATTCACTCAAGAATTCATCTATTCATAAGGTACAAAATACATCAAGTGACATAACAAGGATGGAAATGTATGGGAATGAGTAAGTGTGGAGATATTAGACAGAAAGCTTGAGTGAAATAGTAAGAAATGAAGATGTGGTAAAGATTACCAGATGTGAATGTTGTAACCCGAAACGTTCAAATTTGTGGCAATTAGAGAGGATAAAAAACGTGTCCCGCCTTACCGTGAACATTGAGGTGAATTGACTGGTAGTTCTTTCCATAGGTGTTGCTAGCAAGACACGAGAACTCCCCACCATCCCTCGCATCCACATCGGAAACCTGCAGTGTCGCCACCGTGTCTCCACCTCGGTCCATCGTCACACCTTCTTTGTACCTTAAGAATTCGAGCAACAAAGAATTGAAGTGATATGACGCAAGAAGGGATTTATTTAAACAAGCCAATTTTTATTTTAATAAATGCCATATTTGCTTATGAAAATAATATTTTGAGTTGGTAGAGGAAGGCAAATTTAAAAAGGGCCAAATAAAGCACTGGAGGGAACCAAAATATTATGTACATATTCCAAATATCATATAAGTGAAGCTACACAAACTATTATATGTTCACATGAGAATAAATTAAATCGGAGGTCCTTCCCCACATTTTTTCAGTTAAGCCAAGCACAGCTACATAAACAAAGCCTGCCTGATAAAGAAACAGCCGTATCCCTGACAAGCTCAATTATCGGGCAGTCAGGGAGAAGGGATTTAATTTAACAAGCCAATTTTTATTTCAATAAATGCCATATTTGCTTATGAAAATACTATTTTGAGTACCTATTGAACACTCATTAGAACCAGACACTACCATGGCTTCTTTTTCCGATTCTTTTATACAAAAGAATTTCACTTCCTTTCTAACATTTTTGCAGCTCGGACTCCGGTGTGATATAGAGCTTGGGCGAGCGCTGCAACTGATATCTGGAGGATTGGGAGCCTTCTGTGGAGGATCTGTGGCTATATATCTTGGATGCATTATCACTTCGTCTAACATCACCACTTGCATTACCCTCGTTTGTTTTTGCTTTAAATTAAAATAAATGAAAATATTCATTGGAATTTAAATGAAAAGGGGAATACGGTGGCAACAGCCCCATTGAAAGATAAAGAAGGAGAAGACACAAAAGTAAATAAAAAGAGACGAGATGGAATAATGGAAGTGGAAAAGATTAGATGAGCAAACATCGAAGCCTTAATTTGGCGTGTGGTAGTTTAAGGAAAGAGGAGGTAATAATCCAACGAGTACGACAGAGGCAGACAAACAACCATATCTTCCACTTATCAGATTCTCCTCTTCCTCAATAGGACAAATGAGGAAAACCACAATGTACCGAGTTATAGTATGAGGTTACTATAGGAACGAGTAGCCACATTCACGCCTGGGAGACCCTCTTCACTTGCATGACGTAGATAAAGAGCGTCCTCCAGTCTCGCCTAATACAGTGTGAAAGTGACTACTCGTTACTATAGTAACCGCATCTGCTAATTGCACAACCGCCACCGTTGCCTAGGACCCAGAATCGATCCTCTCCCATAACAACAGATGGTTCGAAATCCTTCTCAATGATTTAAAGACCAGCGACAGCTGTAATAACCTGCCACACCAAACCCCGAGACAGGAGAGACCCGCGAAAGGGGAAAAGAAATGCTTAAAACCATCAACGTAAGAAAAACTCTAATTTTATAGCAATACAGTCTAAGAAGCCCTTCACAGGAAGCCACCATGGCGGCGTCGTATTTTCCCTGCCACCGTGGCCGCGATTTGCAGGAGCAAGGCAAGGCGGTTTTGTGGGCGGCCAAGTTGGCGGCGCTGCCACACACATGTTTACATGGATTCTAAACGAGCTATTCATACGAGAGGTGCTTTCAGTGCGGCCATGATAAGACTAAGCTCGGTTGGTGTCGTGACTGGTGACGCCACCAAGGCGGCGTCGTGGAAAAGGGCTCTAATGAATCGAAGCATTTTTTTTCGGTGTCGCTATATCTCTAAAATGTCTCTCCATCACTAGTCTATTTTCTCTCTTTCTGTCTGTCTATCACTAGTCTCTCTCCCTCTTTCTCAATGAGTCCGACTTTGCCCCACCTGTGGTTGTGTTGCATGGGCCTCTCGTCCCGAAGCCACGTGACAGTGGGGGCCGGGTCCCCCCTCACCCGGCACTCTAGTACGGCATTCTCCCCCGTCCGGGAATCCACCATGCCCCCAGTCTTCCAGAAGTACGGGGCCGCTGAAAATAATAATAATAATAATACATGGAAAGATGGTCTCCAAAAGCTTTCCCCCTTTATATCCCCCCCCCCATTCATACACCTATACCTTCATGCGCCCATGAACCATCTAACCATACAAACTCATGTATCCACTGGTACCTCCAGCTCTGCGTATGTTATAACGCCTATGCTTCTATTGCAACCAAAGGGGATCTGAATTTGACCCGATGCAATTAACAACCTAAATTATTTGATGAAGGTTAATTACTATGTAATGAATGTCAACTAATCATCGCTATCCAAAGAATAATCTTTTTCTTTTCCTGATACAACTCACATTAATCTTATAAATGAATAATAATTATTATAGTGCAAATAAGTGTAGTAGTTAATAGGGGTAATAAAATTAATAACATAATAATGATAATAATAAAAAGCACAGTATTAGTAATAATGAAAATAGAGTAATAATACTACTCTAACCAAAATAATTATTATCGTGGTTGTTAATAAAGCCATAATGTGTATCTCAAAAGGCTTTGTAAAATCGTTATTTGAACCTAAGATTCCAAATAGGGACACCAGGTGCTATCGAACCGCTGATTTCGGCAAAATTCCTTGGAAACTCCCTCCCGACTTGAGCTCGGATGAGGCAAATTCCATCACCCTTGACCCCACAACAGTGAAGAGGACGGTTCTTGAATCTTTTCTTCTGGTTCCAAAAAAATTCCTATAAAACGGCTTAGCTCCATGAACAATCAGAGTAGACGCTAACCGTTAAACTACGAACACTGAACCCCTGTTCGATCGTATTCCTGGTATAAAAGCGAAATGATATTCATCCATTCCTGAACTCCCCCTTCTTCCTTTGGATTACCCTTGAAATCCACGAGCTATTCGAAGGTTCCAGACTCCCGTTCTTCGCCTTACCGCTGCGCCCCCATTTGAGTAAGCATCAATCCAGGAGGAGTTTCCCTAGATTGAATCAAAGTTTTCCTTCAATAGAGTTCCAATGCAGGTGTGATAGAGGCTCCGACAAAGGACGACTAATAAGGTATTTTTGAGTGAGGACTGGTGCGAGCCCTTTTATTGAGGGAATAGGAACCCCAACTCGAGCCAAGGCTAATAATCCCAAGAACGTAACCGAAGACGGAACTATTTTACACTGGCGACCGTGAAATGTCTCTTGAGCCTGAAATAATCGTCGAGGTTAACTTCTTACACTGACCCAGAGAGAGGGCGTTTATACATAAGCCTGATGCATATTTGCTTCCTTGGGTATGTTGTGAACTGACAAGGAAGCTCATGTGTCGGATATATGATTTATTTGGCATCAGGAAATGGGTGCATTTAACGTGTTTTTGACGTTAGGATGCTGCTACATCGAGAAATGAAACTTGATATTTGAATAAGAGATTTCATTTGATAATTTCCTAAAATTATATAGCAAGAAGCAAATACATAAAAAATCGGTGAAATGAGAGGATTTTACATCAAACAAATTTATTCACCCATTTGACAATCTTAAAAAACGTATCAAATCAAGAAAGGCAGAATTAACTAAAGATTTCGTTAGAATATTCCTAAATCTAATTCATGAACTAAATCTATGTACACACGTATTCATACATATAGGTACGAATTCGTTCGTTATCTTGATTTAAGGGTGGTCAATTTCGGCTGTGGTTTTAATTAAGAAAGTCAATTTAATGGAGCGATGCATTAGCATTTTTTTAATAAAATGTTGAAAATATAATTCGTAACAATTTTTTCCAACAACGTCGAGGATTTAAACATTCTTTCTAAACGAGTGCATGGAGACTGTCGTAGAATAGACTCGACGATATACCATATATAACTATTCGTTGAGGGAATTATTAAAATATTTCGAGTGCGTGGTAATCTGATTGACCAAGGTTATTTATCTTCAATATGCTTAAGAAGTGGAACTGAGCTCAAGGATAATAATATGGCTATCATTAATAAATTAGAGTTTTATTAATTAAACTATCAACAACACCTGAAAGAAAATGTTTACATAAACGGAGAATGGAAAGGGTTGTGGGAAAACCTGACTAATCCGAGGATTAAGATTAGGAGAGATTTAAAAAGGTAAACAAATAAAAATTAAAGGGATGGGATGGTTCTCTAAACCATTTAAAGCACATAGGAGGGTTGACAAAAGGTTAGATAATTAAAGGTAATGCTCAGCTTACGTAATTACAAAGTTCTTGTGCAGAGGAAGGCGATGCGAAGGAATCTTCGGTCCACTGGCGAGTTCCAGCATAAGGGTTCTTCGGGGGTTGTCCTTAGCGAAGGGGAAGGACTGCCTTCGAAGAGTGAGAGCGAAGTGGGACTTGGAGATACGAGCGATCTTTGTGACAGCAAATCGGGGATGTTCTAGATGAAAAATGGAGGTTATCGTTGAAACCAATCGTCCTCTTGAAGAACGTTAAAAAGGGGGAAATAAATGATCGTGACCAGATGTCTTGGGAATGAGAACCGTTTCTGGACGAACGGGTTTGAAGAACAATGGCTGTTCTAACGTTGTTCTTTTCTGAACAACAGAGGGGGTGAGAACCGTCTCTTGTCAACGGGCTCAAAGAACAATGGCTTTTCTAACGTTGTTCTCTTTCTGAACAACAGGTGAGGCCTTATTGACTTGGCGTCTCGAAGGCACGAACCTAGACACTCAAGGGATATTGTCCTCTTCTGGACAATAATGGTGGATCTCGAGGTGCACAAGGTGAGACCGGATCGGCGAGATGCCTTGCGAAGATAATCTGGATCTGATCTTATTGGGAAATGCTCTTGTATAAGTACCCGGAGCCATCTCCTTGGCGTTGGGGACAATTGAGTGAGAGGCTCGGGAAAATGCTCCGGTCGCGCCTGGGAAAATACCTTATCTGCCCGTAAGCCTAACTCAATCTGGCGAGATCGACGAATGGAGGCGAAACGGGGGTGGAAAGACCTCCTTGGTTAAATATTGCCTCAGATGGTGATAACGCGCCCTGCTTGCTCTCGAAGATGCACCTGGGTAGCAATGTTTCTAACCATGTGATAGCGGCTGAATTTAAGCGTCCTCAGACCGTTCTATCACAGAGACATCAGACTAGATTCATTATCCACGAGGTAATTATATATTTAATCACTCAGATTCAAAACTAAAAACAAATACGAGAAAAGTAACCTTTTGTAATTGAGGACCTAAAGAGAGTGGACTTGCTAAACATAACTAATGTAATGAAACTGTATTTGAAAATATGTAAATTTATCACCTTTCAAAATATTTATTGTTATGTACTATGTGCAAGATTTAAGCAAGATTTGAACGTTTAAAAACAAGATTTAAGATTTTTACTTTTTTTACTAAAACAACTACAGTATATTCCCCTCGACCATTTAAAAGCATTTAAATCCTTTATTTTAGACTTCAAATGCCCACCAAACCAGTTGCTGTAGAGATGAAAAAATAACCATTCGGAGTGAGAAATCTCGAAATTCTATAGATCTATTAAGGGTCGATGGTAGATACAGAATTTGGCCATTCCTAGAAATGGATCAAGGCATGTATGAAACACATCGGAAAAGTGTTTTAAGATTTTTACTCCCAAAATTTAAGAATAACAGAAAGAGTGAGTTCCCATTACGTAAATTGTTTGTTCGATAAATATATATTTTTTATTTAATTGAATATTATCAATTACAGCGTTGCCCTGGATAACAACGGACACTTCAAAACTAGAAAACCTCTCCGATAGTACCTTATATGATCGATGTGCATGGAGGGCGTGTTTGTGGATTTTTTTCCTTGGGGGGGAGGACTGGACGGAGATAGTACAGCAAGTAGCATTATATCCCTTTGATAGGATAGTTAACAAGGAAATAGTATCAAAGATTTGCGTGTTATAGAGATATAAGAGTAAGTGAGATATGGCCGCTATTTTTAGTGTCATAGTGGCGACCTATCATAATTTGTGCCAAAACGGTTTATGTTTTAAAACATTTCTTGAAACAATGAGAAAATGATTTATATATATTTTTGTTTTACAGTGATTAGAAACATTCAGTGTTCAAGTTCACAAAATTATTCTGCTGTCCACGGAAGTTTTTTAACTTATCATCTCTGTATTGAAAAGTTTAATATATAGGGACATGCTAACACACAGCTATATACAAAATATATGCGAATAAACATATACGTATAAGCTGAGCTGGATTTGGATGTAATCGCGAAAATTTCATCATAAAGAGTAAAATGGAAAAAAAGGAAATAATTACGGAATAAAGATTCGAAAAAAAAATAAATCCGGAAATTGTGCTTTAATTTTCAGAAAAAAAAATAATACTAGCTAGTAGTATTACTAAGAGTAATTAGATTAGTAAGACTGATAGTAATATTAATATAAATATTGGGGTAATATCCTTTTTGCAGTTTTTTATAATAATCTCGCTCCCTTTCTCTCCGGTTTAGTGGACTTTTTTCCTACCATTGTCTTTGGTATTTCAATGGTAGCATGACTTGTGACAAACCGGACAGGTAACAGGTACACTCGTTGCTCATGGAATTGGAAAACGAGAACTTGTACCTGTGGGTGCGCCAACTGAGCAGAGGAGATAGTATTTTCGATTTACTTTTCGCTTCTGAAGAGGATCTCGCTACGACTCTGTCAACACAATGATTAGTTTTGTCCTAAGGAGTCGATCTTAGGTTATATGAGCACAATATAGGATGAAGAAAGTTGGACTTTATGCTACAGATCCTACCGGGCTAAGGAGAGCAGCCAGATAAATGACGCTCGCACTATGGCGGTACTACAGGAACAGGTTTAAACAGGTTCACTGTAGAGCTTATGGATAAACAAGCTTAGGAGGGGGCCGCAAAACTATGAAAGTCGTAAGCGGATCGCCACAGTGGGAAGATCGCAACCGCCATCAGCAATATATCGAAGGCACAAAGAGAGGGACAGGTAATCGCACTGGAATAGACATACAAGGATATCTTAGGATGTCAGATTAGAATTGACGTGGGCTGGTATATTAGGTAGTCACAACCGAATGGTTGTGGACAAGTATCCTAGAGAGTCACGACCTAGTTGACGGGGACTGGTATCTTAGGTAGTCACAACAGAATTAAGGTAGACTGGTATCTTAGGGAGTCAAAAGAGAGTGATAGGGAATGGTATCCTAGTTAGTCACAACAAAATTGACGCGGACTGGTATCTTAGGGAGAACCAACCCAATTGACGTGGACTGGTATCTTAGGTAGTCACAAGAGAATTGACGTAGACTGGTATCCTAAGGAGTCAAAAGAGAATTGAGGTGGATTGGTATCCTAGGGACTCACAAAGAATTGATATGGAATAGTATGCTAGGTAGTCACAACATTGACGAGTTGGAGTGGTATCGTAGATAGTAACAACAAAATTGACGTTGATTGGTGTCATAGGTTTACACAATAAATTGACGTGGATTGGTATCCTAGGTAGTCAAAACAGAATTGAAGTGGACTGGTATCGTAGGTAGTCACAACACAATTGACGGAGATTGGTATCCTAGGTAGTTACAAATGAATTAAGGTGGAACGGTATCCTAGCTAGTCACAACAGAATTGACGTGGATTGGTATCCTAGGTAGTCACAACAGAATTGAGGTCGACTGGTATCATAGGTAGTCACAAATGAATTAACGTGGACTGGTATCCTAGGGAGTAAAAAGAGAATTGACGTGGATTGGAATCCTAGATAGTCACAACATAATCAACGTTGACTGGTATCCTAGGTATTCACAACATAATTGACGTGGATTGCTATCCTACGTAGTCATAAAGGAATTGACAGGAATTGGAATCCAGGCTAGTCATAACAGAATTGACGAGCATTGCATTCCTAGGTAGCCACACCAGAATTTACGTGGACTAGTGTCATTGTCAGTCACAACAGAATTGACGAGGATTGAATTCCTAGGTAGCGACACCTGAATTTACGTGGACTAGTATCATTGGTAGTCAACAGAATTGACGTGAATTAGTATCCAAGTTAGTCACAATAGAATTGACGTGGACTGGTATCCTACGGAGTCACAACATAATTTTCGTGGATTAGTATCCAAGGTATTTACAAAAGAATTTATGTGGATTAGTATCTTAGGGGGTGACAACAGAAGAGAGGCGGACTGGTATCCTATGGAGTGACAACAGATTTGACGTGGATTGATATCGAAGTTAATCACAACAGAATTGACGTAGATTTGTATGCCTTGTAGTCACAACAGAACTGACGTGGACTGGTATCCCAGTTAGTCACTTTAGAATTGAGGGGATTGCTATCCTAGGTAGTCACAACAGAATATACGTGGACTGGTATCTAAGGTAGACACATGAGAATTGACGGGGATTAGTATTCTGGGGATTCACAAGAGAGTTGACCTAGACTGGTATCTTAGGGTGTCACAACAGAATTAACCTGAACTGCTAACCTAGTTAGTAACAACATAATTGAGTTGGATTGGTATCTTAGGGAGTCACAACAGAATTACATGGATTGGTATCCAAGGTAGCACAACAGAATTGAAGGGATTTGTATCCTAGTTAGTCACAACAGAATTAACGTTGATTGGTATGAAATTACTCACAACAGAACTGACGTGGATTGGTATCAAAGGTAGTCACAACAGAATTAAGATGGATTCGTATCCTATGTAGTTACAACAGAATATACGTGGACTGGTATCCTAGCTAGTCACAATATAATTGATGTTAATTAGTATCCTAGGTAGTCACAACATAATTGACTTGGATTCGTATCCTAGCTAGTCACAACAAAATTGAACAGAATTTACGCAGACTAGTTTCCTTAGTAGCCACAAGAAAACGTTCGTGTATCGGTATCCTAGATAGTCACAACAGAATTGACGTAAATTGGTGTCTTTGTTAGTCACAACAAAATTGTCGTCGATTGGTATCCTCGGTAGTCAAAATAGAAGTGACTTGGACTTCTACGTGGATTAGAATTCTATGGAGTCACAACCGATTTGAAGTGGATTGATATCCTAGGTAGTCACAATAAAATTGACATGCACTGTAAACCTTGGGAGTCATAACTGAATGGGACTGGTATCCTAGGGAGTCACAATAGAATTGCCCTGATTTGCTACTCAAGATAGTCATAACAGAATTGAAGTGGGTTGGTATCCTAGATAGCCACAATATATTTGACGTGGATCGGTATCCTAGGTAGTCACAATAAAATTGACTTTGACTGGTATCCTAGTTAGTCAGAACAGACCTATCCTGGATTGGTATTCTAGGGAGTCACAACAGAATGAGTTGGATTGGTACCCCAGGTAATTACAACATAATCGACGTGGACTGGTAGCCTAGAGAGTAACTGCAGGATTGACATTAATTGGTATCCAAGCTAGTCACAACAGAATTGACGTGGACTGGTATCCTTGGTAGTCACAACAAAATTGACGTTGATTGGTATCCAAGCCATTTACAAGAGAATTGACGTGGATTGGTATCCTAGGTAGTCACAACAGAATTAACCTGTACTAGTATCCTAGGGAGTCAGAACAGACTCTGACTGGTATCGTAGGTAGTTTCAACAAATTGTCGTGGATTGGTATTTTAGGTTGTCAAAACATAATTGATGTGGACTGGTATCCTAGGGATTCACAACATAATTGACGTGGACTGGTATCCTAGGGATTCACAACATAATTAACGTGGATTGGTATCTAAGGTAGACACAACAGTATTGACGTGGATTGGTATCTTAGGGATTAACAACAGAATTGACATGGACTGGTATCCTAGAGAGTCAAAACAGAATTCACGTTGATGTATCCTAGGTAGTCACAACAGAATTGATGTGTACTGCTATCCTAGGGAGTTATAACGGAATACGCCAAGAGTGGTATGGTATACTAGGAAGTTAGTCACAACAGAATAAACTTATACTGGTATCCTAGGGAGTCAACAGAATAGAGCTTGACTGGTATATTACTGAGTGTCAAAGGAATAGACATACACTGGTATCCTAGGGAATAACTACAGAAAAGACAGACTGGTATCCTAGGGACTTACAACGGAATAGAAATAGACTTGTATGGTAGGGAATAATGCAAGTTAAAATGACTGTTGGGTTGTCAAGAACGACGATGAGATTCGTGTTTCGTCTCTCTGCAAAGGAAATTCCAAGGTGTTGTTTACGCAAGTGAATAGCTGAAAGATACTTAAGAGCGGAGACCCCGTGAAGATGCTATCGACGTCGTGGCATATTTTGACCTTGACATTCCCAATGTACTTTTATTACTTTTTCTCAGCTTTATGACAGAACCTACAGATGGCATACGGATCGCGAGCTTTACAGAATTACTGATGATGTGAAGAAACTGAGCGAAATAGAGGCAGAGTAGGGCAAGTTATTAGCACTGTTAGGACAATTAACCTCCTACGAATCACCACATCCTGACACTTTGCTGCCAAGAGCCATGCATAAGATCAAAGATCAAGTGGCGCCCTACTTAGTCCAAGCAATGCCGGCGACTACCAGCCGATAAATCTCCCTTCCATAGTTCGAAGTGTGTTAGAGGCATTAAATGGAGGTTGGATCAGAGAGCACATATATTCGCACTACAAATCAGGGCTTTAAGTATGGGTCTGTAGTAATCGTTTGTGCTTAACTAAATTGCGGCGGTTTTTCTACGACATGATAGGAGAGAACGACACTTGTCGGGCTGTGACTTTATTTGAAGTTCTAAATGGCGTTCGATAAAATAACTCACCAGAGGCTTTTGACTAAGGTGCGAGGGTGTGATAGTAATTGAAAGAGTGGAGAATGGATTGAGAACTTGGTTTCTGGGAGACGCGAGGGTTGTCTCAAATGGCCAGGCCTCTCTTTGCTCAGCAGTTACAAGTAGAGTCCCTTAGGATTATTTAATCAATCAGCTAAATTTGAAGAGGAGACAAAATTTGGTGGTATAACGTCAGCAAAAGTGTCAAGAGGTTGGGGCCAGACTAGAAATGGATATTGACTTGTTAAGAGACATGAATTTAAAATTGGTAAAGTTTAAGGGTGATAAAGATCGGTTATGCAAACCCCACTTGGACTAGTTTCTACAATAGCCTGGTGTAAAGTTTACCTATGGGAAGAAATAATTATTTAGGCTAATTGCAGCAAACTGAAGTTCTCCTAGACAATACATTGAGCCCGAGAAAAGAACTCAGCAACAGTGAGGATAAAGAACAGTCCACAAAGATCAGAACGCTTGTATTTCTATCACATCTTCCTTATTTTCCAGAGAAGATGGAAAGTTTAAAAATTTGGTGTACGATAACATACATTCATAAATTACGTATGGTTAAATGTTATTTAAATTTGCATGAATAAAACGAAAGTTGTCAGCAGATAAACGATTTAATAAAAATAATTGAAGTATCTGAAAATTATCGAAACCCTTATGGTACTTGTAGAAAGACTCGAAATTGTTTCCTTAGCAACGAACCTTAGTTCAATCTCGTCTAAGCTAGATCATTCACCCTCTTGCCAGATGTCCGCCAAGTAAGATACATACTCACTTGAGGAATTTGATTTAAGTTTTGATGGAAATAACGCCCCTTTCTCCCCCTTCTTCCCTCCCTCCCTCCCAACTCCATCACCCCTCCCAATACTTACATTGGACGACCAGCCGGATGGTTTTGTCGATCTTGGAGACGTTGTTGCTAGCGTAGCAGAGGTAGGTTCCCGCGTGGCCGGGCTCCGCTCTCGGCGCGAACAAGGACCCGTTCGCGAGCTGTCTCATGGTCGGCTCCACGGTGCTGAGGTCTCGGTAGCCGTCGCTCAGGCCCGAAATACCCCCGGTCACCCCTCCAACGACATCTGGTACAGAATCATGTAATTACACACCAGGGACGATCCCAAGATCCCATCGAGGTTAGGATTCGAAATTAAAAACGAAAAACAACGAAAACATCGCCAGGAAGTGTCTAAGAATAGGTCTATAAACAGAGTGGTGAGGTAAGAGGAAGTGAAAATGTGTCGGAGCGAGAGATCGATCTTTGTGACCAGGAGAGCAGGCACTCCTCCAGATGCCAGCTGCAGCATGCTGGCCCATGCTAGTCCTCATATCCCCTGATGGAGAGGTAAGGGCGACAAAGGACTATAATAGCTAATCCAGGAAATCATTGAAAGCAGGTTCGTACAAGAAGTACGAGTTCTCATAAGTACGAACATGAAATAATTAATGAAGGAAAATGAAAAAAAATTAAATCAATAACTCAAAAATTAGTAAAGAGTGATGAAGTATGGTCAAGTGTAGTGAAGTATTCGCAAGCGTAGAGAGAGCTTTTTCTCTGCTTTCACGCTTATACCAAAATGTCAGGGTCGTTATGCATCGTCTATGAAGTTGTGGAATAGATGTGATGCAGGGGAGTTTGAGTCAATAGTGGACAGGAGCATTCTTTAACTTCACAAGAGATACGGATGAAGCAAACTAAATAGGATATATATATATATATATATATATATATATATATATATATATATATATATATATATATACATTAAATAATTTAACTTTAACGCATTAACCTCCATTGAAGAAAATATGAATATTTTTAAAAAGTAATAAAATAATTTTTAGCAATTTTCATCACTAATAAGAAACGGGGTCCAGGTGAATTTGTCTATATGCCAATTCGTCTAATAAAATTATCCTACAGCAATTTATCTGAAACATTTTTTTTAGCAGCAGAATTCACCTACAGAATTTTGTATAAAATACAGTTCTATTAATTTGAAATGAAAATGTTTTATAGAGAAAGAAATTCATTTGAATCTCAATCATAAATAACTAAAATTATAAATGTTATTTATTTAATAGAAATGTTAAAAAGAAAATTTATAGGGATATCCTCAAAAAATAATGTTATCAGGAGGGAAGTTATCAACAGGACTTTTCTATACGTTGTGCAGCATCACGGTATCGTTTTTTATTGCTTTTCTGGTTCCCATTCACCCACATACTTTCATTTTGAGTCTCATAGAAACTGTTTTTTCCACAAACTATCAATGAATTTTCAAATATTGTGCTGGTGAAAGGCAACCTGACTTGCGAAATCTCTGTGCCAATCTTCCCCGGGATCGTTCGTTTGTGGCAACCACTGAAAACGTCATTATCTACGTTCCACATATCGTGTGAAAAGTATGGTGGTCGTCAAGCAGTTCTTCTGGTAATTTTCGAATCCACTTGCATTAAAATAATCAATAACCATTTCTCTTTCAGTGTTCAAACGTAGCAACTACTGCATAGAGAGATAAAACTGCAAGGCTGGTCACACGTAGAAACCTACCAATATCTGCAACTTGTACATATTGTTGTGTTAGTCAATTCTTTTGAATTGTGCGAAAGATACATGGTGAAAAATCAAAAAAGCATTCTTGTGACTTGCGTTTGAAATTTCTCTTAAGCATATTTTGAACATTGATTTCTCGAAGTTTATGTTATTTACCTTGGTGTGCAAAAGGATTCGAAATTCTTTATCTGTTGTAAAAGTGCGATGAGTTTCTTCACACGAATCGGGTAATAAACCATGTACATGTGCTATAGAAACCTTCTCCTGGTAAAATAACAAAGGAACAATTTTAATAGTCAGGTCAGCGTATAAATGTATGCCTTGTCACAAAATTGTTAATTTTAATATTACCAAATATTAATATATGTCTTTTGACTGATCCAAAATCATACAATAGAAACTTGTCTCCCCATAAATGTTTTGTTAAATCCGTTAGTAAAAATTAATTCACACCAATCTGATGGTAAGCCTGGTGCAGCATTTTTTTTCTGCCTGATGGATCATATTGTCCTTTTAATGCTTTTTATCATCGCTAATCTTGGAACAAGTTAACCACTCTCTTCAGCTGCACAAGATATTATTCAATGAGACGCATAATTCGTCGATTTAACACATGGATATTGTTTCCATAGTTTTTGTAGCTGCGATTTCTACCGCGTCTAATATGTGACTAGATGAAGGTTTCATAACTTCAGCATTGCATTGAAAGTTGTTAAGTGATCACAGGGCTTAGTTTTCTGGTACTGACGAGTATCTTACTTCCATATATTGTTTCACCACTCTGGCAAGTTTTCTAAAAAATATTACCATGGTCAACATCCTTTTTATTGTCTTTATATGATTCAATAAATTAAAATGAGATATGAAATACAAAACTCTAATCAATTTATACTAACAGCAGGACGGATTTATTTTTATATCACGAACCAAAGAAATAGGTTAGCGCATTGGTTTCTTTCCTTGAGCAAGAAACAAACAATGGCTCCTACTATTTCTCTTTTATGGTGGTTTGTTTTCTTTCTCGCTCTTTAATGAATACAAATTTTGAGATAAATTCTATTTTCTAAAAATTTTGGTAACTAAATCTTGTTACTAGACAAGTTGCATTAGATGAATTGTGGTAAAGAAATGGTTCTAGATGAAAGGAGTTTTTAATGAATTCTTTTAAGAGAAATTGATGGATCTAATGAAAACCAAAATGTCATGTAAAGAATACATCGTGCAGATAGGAAATTATACACATTAATATTTATTTTAATGCCTTATTTGTAAGAAGGTCATTTTTAATAAGTTAATTCATAAAAAAATAAGTCTGTCCATTTATAGGTAGAAAATAAACTCTATTCACTCATTTCTTGCAATCTTCGCCATCCAGACACTCATCTTTTAGCTTGATTGCTCTGGACTTATCTTTTAAGGCGTTCATCTATGCCCTCGGGAGTTGAGGTCCGGAGATTGGCGAGATTCAGCTTGATTGATATCAGTGAAATTCCTGTGATTTTCGATAAAAGATTTAAAGTCTTTGTAAAGGACATACCTTCTATCTTTTTCTTCCAAACGTGGGTTGGTTCTGGTGTGCCTCTGCTCAAGCAGTTGATGATCAAAGGATGACCCCGAATAACATTGGTATCAACCGGCTCCAGTACCCACGAAGGGGCCACTAAATTTTAACAAAAAAGAAAAGATTAACGCTTTAAGTTTTGCTACTTATTCAAAAATAAAGTTTTCTATTTATCTATGTCATCCTTCCCAATAATAAAAAAATATCTAGAGGAACTTTGTATAAATCAAAATATTTCACTATATTAACTCAAAATTATCAATGTTAAAATGAAGTTTGTTACAACAGAGTTTGTAATAACTAAATACACAGTAGTTATAAGCTGGAATTCTAAATTAAAGTTCCCAAAACAGGTAAAAAACAAAAGAGATAACGGAAAGTGATGTCGCATTTTCAAATCAAGGGTTTCGAGTGATGGTACACAGAAGTCACCTCGTTTAAAAGTCAAACTGCATGTTAAGATATTTCTTTAAACTTGTACCTATGACTCCAATTCGTTCAGGAACATTTACATATAAAATTAATTGATATGTTTCACCGGTGCTTATTTGGTTGGGTCGAATTTTTCTTTTCTTGTGTATGTTAAGATATCTATCTGCCTTTTATCCGGATTGTTTAACCCCGGAACTTTTTGTTCTGTTCTTTCTATCGATTACGGTAATGTTTTTTATTAATAAATTTGTTTTTATGTGTTAGTTAAACTAAAATACTTTACAAAAAATACGACATTAATTTCTGTTATCACGAAACAGTCTGGAGGATAAAAATTCAAGTAGATGACTATAATCTCTTTTATAAGCAAAGAACCTACCATAGGCAAAATTCTCAAACTATAATTGATTCTAAACTTGAGAAAAATTGAGAAAATCCAAGAAAAATAGAGTAATTACCCATTAGCATCTTATATAATGCATTTAGAAAATTCCCATCTATAGCTATCAAATAATTGGGAAGGAGTGACTTGCTCTCTTATATTCTTGTTGATTCCTCGGAGTCAAGAAATTCTTATAACACAACAAATGCTATCTGATAAGACAGAAATATTTGATATTTTATATTAGATATTTGAGAAATATTGCTAGGATACACATCTAATTACGATACACACAAAAATATTATAACTATTTTGGTGCTCTTTGAAAAAATTATCTATCAACTATTTTCATTCCAATAAGTGATCTACCAACTTTTTTGAGCTACACTTTTATCGTAATGGAGTTACATTGAGAGGATCATGTCTGTAAGTTTATTAGCAGAATATGTTAAAAATAAAAAATAAGAACACAATAAATAAATCATAAATTTAAATATTAGCGTAAAACAACTTTAGCATCAATAATAAAATCAAAGTACCTCCTCTCCAAACTAACCTAGGTTAGGTTCTTATTTTATAGTTTTAACATGTTTTTTTTGTTAATAAACTTACAAATTATTATTATGTCAATGAAACAAAGTTCAAGGACTATTAAAAATGAATTGCTAAAGAGATTTTACCGACCTGTAAAATTAATAGCAAACAGTGAGAAAAATGGATTAAGCAGAGAAAAGAAAGACATTAGCACAAGTAGGAAAATAAAGGTTCCGGGAGACATGGAAACCACTTAACTATTACTATACAGTCCAATAATTATTTACATTTTTTCATCCTAAGAGTTAATAATTTATAGTTTGTTGAGGTTTATACATAAAAATTTAGCATACAATTATTCTATAAAAGTTTTTGATACATCGTTAATTCTTAGTTACAAAATTATAATTACCTTTTTAGTTAGTTAGTTAGTCAGTTCCAATCCTTCCATGATACTGGGAGGATCCCCGACCGAATTAGGAAATTTTTATATAAGATCAGTATGACAATCACTGATCTGCCAGAGGGCCCCAGGAGCCGGTCCTCTTTTTGAGGAGAGGTGCTAGAAAGTATTATGTTTTGACATCAAACAGCGTTCAGGTGGAAGCCTTGGTCACCTCGGCGGGGGAAAGGGACCTGTTCCACGTCAGAGGTACGTGGATATAGATAACCATCGGCAGGATTACTTGGAACAAAGAGTGTGTATGTGTTGTGCTGAGAAGGCTATGTGTGAGGTGAGAGGTGTAAGATATACCCACCCGAAAACGAAATGAGTGCATATTTTTTTCATTACTGTAATCTAGTTAGTCCAACTATCAATATTATTTTAAATTTAAATCACATCGACTTTTACACTTTGTTAATTTACACTAAGGCTTTAAATATATTCTCTTAATTTATTTTAAATTAGGTTGTTCTAATATTTAGTCGTTAATTGTTCATAATTCGCACATTGATCATTTTTCCTCTTTCACCGATTAAATTTCATTTTGTCGTATATGTTATTTTATTTATTCAATTCACTTTGCGGCTCGTTTCACTAAACACTTCATTTCGATTTATTCACTTTTACGCATTAATTATTTTATTTCCGATATCTTCTGACCACTTTTGATACTTTTGAAATGAAATGAAATAAAAGGAAAGTGGAAGAAAAAGTTTTAGATCCCCGTGCCCCTTCCCCTTCCCCGAGTTTCCCCGGCGCCCTCCTCCTTCTGGGCCTGAAGGCACCGAGGGAAAAGAGCTCCAGGGAGGGGAAGAGAGGGAAGAAAAAAGAAAGACGTGAGGATAGGACAGACTGAAATAAAGTCAAAGGCTTGAAAGTTGACCAAGTTGCCCTGTGGACCTGCTTAACGTGGGACCCGGACCATGGTGTTTTTATGTTTTCCTAGCTTTTAATTGTTACGATTTGCTGCACCTGTCCCTGGTGTTAGCGTTTGGCCCATCTTTCGATAGCGGTAAAGGAGGAAGATGATTGAAGTGGAAGGAAGTTGGAGGTTTGCAGAGGGGTGCAAGTTGCGTGGAGGTCACGCTGATCTCTGTACTATAAACTAATTTTAGAGTTAAGTTCGAAATAAGTTAGAGAGAAAGTGTGTCTGTTTGTTTATTTTTGTGGTTGTCTTGTTATTATGTTATGTGTGTATGAGATAAGCGTTCAAACCGTTGTAAGCTTTATTTGTTTTCCTGCTATGTTACGAGTAATAACTCGAGTTTCTGTGATTTTTGTAGTATAATTCTCGTATCTGTCTCTGTTGTGTGGGCTCATGTCCCTTGGTTATTTATTTGTTTAATTCTCTTCTTTATTCATGTTTTTTCCCTTTTTCGTTTTCATGTTTACTGTGTGTACACACTTTGACGGTATGTACATCGTGCCTTTTAAAATTGCGCTGAGTCTATATTGGGTGAAAAAGGTCCCTCATAGGTCCACTTGTACTCCACCTCGGCGATGCCATGCAGGAGTAGTTCGGGGTCTTCTTTGGGAGCCGGCACAGGGGCGTTCCAAATACCTAGAGGCTCACGTCCTCACCGTCGAAGAAGTATCCTTATTCGAGCACCTCCTTCTTGTCAGTGAAGACGACCTCCACGTAGTTATTTTCATGTTCTTTTTCTTCGTCCGTGTTTATTTGTTCGGTGATTTCTTCCTCTGCTTTCATTTTCATCTTTCTTATTCTCCTTTTCTTCTTTTTCTCGTTTCTCTTTTTCTCGTTTCTTCCTCTCCTTCCGAAGTTTCTTCTTTACCTTGGTTAGTCTTTTTTGGCTCTTCCGTTGGGCACTGCTTCGGTTCATCTTTTGAAGATTTTTCCTGTGATGCACTTCGATGAATTAAATAATCAACAATTCTGCCGAGGGCGAATTTTCTGAGAACCAAACGTTTTTCTTAGTCCCGTTCATCTCCAGAAGACGGTTAAGTTCTTCAGAGAAAGAGCCGGGGTTAGCCAGGTTTGCCAAATGAGCGTAGATGACCATAGCCATGATTTATCTGCCCTTCGTTGGCATCACCAGCTTAGGGGTGTTGGTTCCCTCGTTCTTCGGGGCCGCTGCTTCTGTGTAGTTCCTTCCAGTTTTTGCTTCTTTTTCTATTTTGAGATTTTCACGCTTTACACGGATGGCTTGTTTGAGGATGGGGCACTTCATGGCCAAGGCTTCCTCCACAGTTAATGCATTTTTGTTTTTTTATCTGCACACTTTCCAACCGTGCCCAAAATTGACACAGTTAGAACAGGCAACTTCAGTCGCCGTGCAGTCCCTCGTGTGATGCTTTTCAACCGCATGACATTTATAGCAGCAGTCGACACTTATAAATTCTTCAGTTTCGATCTTCTCGGGTGATGATATCCTTAGGAAAAACCCAAGCAGTCCTTCATTTTTCGCCGTTTTCGCTATTTCGATATTGGAGAAAATGACTTTCACTATGCTATTGGCTTTTCCCAATTTTTCCATTGTGGTGATGCTTGCCCATAGTTGTTTCGAAATGAGTTCTTCCTTAATTTCGTCGTAAGAACTTTCCGTGAAGAGTGGGTCTAGACGACGTGGAATGACCGCTCTCTGGACTAGTATTTCTTGTGGAATACTAGCCTCAAGCCCGATCTTGCGTAGGTGCATCTTCGACTCGCCCGAGACTAGCCTCTTCACATCCTGCATGGAGTGGCAGATGGTTGCGTAGCCTGTAGGCGTATCAATGAGTCTAATGAGGAGCACGTTGATATTCTTGTAAATAGTTTCGATTACATTCGTCCTCAAAGGTTTTGCCCCACCCACCCCGGATAGTGGGACGTTAACTTGTTTTCTATCTTGGATGATGACCCCATTAGGCTCTTCTGGGTAGTAGGCTCCACATCCTGTGGGAGAGGAGCCTTCTGCTCGTGTGGAAAGAAGTCCCCGTCACACGAGCAAAGAAAAGATTGTCTGGTTATGCGATCTTGGTTCTTAATTATACCACATTTGCCACGACCACACAATGAGTAACTCCGTAGCCAAAACCAATATTTTTTCCTAAAAAAATTGTAACCTTTTTTGATAAAAGTATTTTAAAAATATTGTTAGATCATTTTTGGAAGAGAACCAAACTTTAACATTTGAATGAACAAATCTTTGTTTGGATAAAACTACATTTACATGTGAATGAGACACAAAAGTTTAATGCAGAGGCAATTTTCTACTCTACTTGCATGACAAAGTAAAAAATTAGTGCATCTCATGCATGTGCAAAAGTCAAAATACGAAGCGAAATTAGAAAAGCAAGAAAATATAAAACGTTACCTTGCAGCTGCCATATACTATATATATATATATATATATATATATATATATATATATATATATATATATATATATATATATATATATATATATATATATATATATATATATATATATATATATATATATATATATAATGGAAGATATCACATTGACGTGATGTATATCAGTGTGGAAGATAAAGGTAAACCACAATATTTGAATCAAGATTTTATTTAGAACTGTTGGACTAGTTTCGGCAAAATGCTATTTTAACTAATAATGAAGAAGCTAGGCAAGAAGCACACTATATTTAAGGTAAGACACATCTGAAACAAAATGAAACAGCAAGAAACAATCTGGAAGAAAAATATACTCGAGTAAATCGGGCGTGAATGACGAGCTAAATAAACTGAAATGGAACTGGAAAAATCTGAAGAGTTGCTAATCTCCAAAACGGATTGCGTCCGGGGGCTTATATATACGATTGGCGACTCTATTCGTTATATATTTGTTAAATTTGTATTGCCCTTTAAATAAATTGAAATTATCAACTTTGTTGATGATGTTGGATTCCGAAAATCTCATCTCAATATAATTGTTTGATTTATAAATGATGTTTGCATGGTTAAAATCCATTCTATGGTCGTGCGTTTGCATGTGCTTAAAGAGACTTGAAGAATTCCTACATCTTCTGATATCATCTAACTGTTCTTTCATCCTCTTATTAAAGTGGTCTGACTCTCCAAAGTATGTTAATTTGCAATTATAGCATGGTATACTGGAAACTCCATCATCGAAATTGATTGGGCGCAGTCTAGTCAAGGATTTTCGAATAGTGTTGGAATATTTAAATGTAATATCTATGTTATTTCCGTTCGTATATGATTTTAGAGGAATCAAGTCTCTATGGAAATATTGGCACTGGCACTGGTGCAAAGAAAAGACCGTGGAAACAAATTGGTCATTATTGAAGCCAAACCATCCTCTATTCCCTTTTTTCTTCCGCCAAGACTTTTAATATTATGGAAGTTCGTTTGATGGACTGGGTCGTACATCCATTTCTGCTCGCGCGCTGGATCTGTCCAAAATAATGCGAGCTCTTACAAGCTTAGGGATGCTATTTATTGTATCGATAAAATTATAGATTAAAGATTGTGGGAAGCATTTAGATTCAACTTATCTTTACAGTGGCTTAAGTACAAAGAAGAGCTTAACCCATGTGGGATAAGAGTGTTTTATCAAGTTGAAAAATGTGAAATTGTGCAGTTCGATCTATACACGATACTTAAAAGGATCTTTGAACTAGTTTTTTAAAGGATTGCCGCTCTAACATATAAATTATACATCTGTGCCTTCAAAAGGATGGAAATAATTATTTTCCTAAAATATTCTTAAGTAATTGCCATCAAATAAAAAAAAGTAATTATAGTCAATATTGGTATACCAGCCATCCATCAAACGGACATTATGCGGATCTATTACATTTCCAATGCAATAGGGCAAGTTAGATCTTTGCATCTCTACGACCAGTTAAGTACTAAGAGCTGAAACCAATTTAATCAACTAATGTGATTTGCTAGTTGGAAAAGTTGTCTTAAGTTATCTACGAATAAACCGTAATTGAGAAGAGTCTTACGACGTGTTCTTTAAATAAATCTTCAACTGGAGATAAGAATATTCGAGCCCTCTAATCATGTTTACATAATGCAAATGACGAAAAATGTAGCCATAAATATGTTCTGCCATCTCTTTTAGGTTAGACATACGAGTACATAAGATTAAAAGAACTCTCATTCAAATTATTCAATCTCGTAATCAATGAATACCTTCGCTTACATCGTCATAAAATTCTATTGTCCTTATTTCACTCTTCTTCATTCGATCGTTGTTTGCTTCACTAGCCCAATTCAACATTTCTCACACGTCACAGCAATAATTTCTAAGTTTTTTTAAAGTAATTTTCTTCTTTTATAATGGCTCTCTTCTAACTTGTTTATTAATCATATTGATTAATCATTCCGTAGTTCCGTGCTCCCATTTTCCTTTACATATTAGCAATGAACAATCACCACTTATACATTCTACTCTTTCTACTTTGCTGATATTCATACCAACTCCTCGTCTCCATTTAACACGTCTGATGCCATTCAACCAGAAGGGTTTCGGTGATCTTTATGGCTCCTGATTTCTTGCAGGGACTTTGGTATTGGCGAGATCTGCATTTAACAGGAAGTACTACAAATTAATGCCCAAATTTCAGGTTCTTAGATGACAGAAATTGTAGATTATTTGAAAAAATATGTCATCAACTAAGTCTCATATATTAAGCCTTGTAAAGTGAACATATAACATTTGGTTCTTCTTAGTAATAAATAAACGATGACAGATGCTTAAAAAGAGGACTTATTACGTGTTAAATGTTGGTCTATCTCTTAACCAAATATATATTACTCTGACGAAAGTGCAGATACTGTGCAGTGCTTTGTTCTAGAGTGTATTCTAAGCCGTTCTAAAATCCTTAATAGCTTTGTCATTATCGTGAATGAAGTTATTAAATAATAACTATGAAAGTCGTTTGGGTGAATATTTCCCATTTGTGAAATTTTCACTTACACGACAAAGTTTAGGACGAACGGAAAAGATCACTTAGAGGGTGCCAATTTGAAGTGTCTGTGCCAAGGCAATAAAAGATAGTTGCTGTGCTGGCGTGTCGAGATTCTACTTACCCTGGACAACAAGTGTGGCTTCAAATCGAACTGTAGCGGCGGAATTGGAGGCCTTACATGCGTACTGCCCAGCATGCAATGACTGAAGAGGCGTGATCGTAAGAACTCGCGAATAGGCATCGATAACTTTGACTTGGGTGCCAGGCAACCCCACCCCCGACACAGAGAGAGGTTCTCCATCCTTCAGCCATGTCAAGGTCAAAGGTGGATCCCCCTCACTGACCCCGCAAATGACCCGGGTTCTCATGCCCACAGACAGACCTTTTTGGAAGGCAAAAGGATCAATGCGCGGAGGAACTGAAAAGTAGCCGAAACAAGAAACGGTCAAAGCCATGTTCATTTTATCTATTCAGTTCATTTAAGGCGTCGAGACTCTTGTGTTTTAAGGACTTTTTGAGCTTTCAATTATCTTCATCTTGAGTAACTCTCGAGTTAATCCAAAAAGGCTTCCAAAGCAAATGTAGTCTCTACTAATCAATAAAACCACACAAATGATGTTCGTACAAACATTCCAGCCATTCAAATGACGTGTTTGTATAGACATCTCAGCCAATCAAATGACATAAACATGTTTATGCAAACATCTCAGCCATTTATATGTACAAACTTGTGGGATTTAAAACGCCAAGCACCTCTTCAGGCTTCCTCAAACGTTCAGCGTCCACGGAATATCAAAAATGAACTTGGCTCTAACGGGGCAAGAATAAAAAAAAGACTAAAAATAATAAATCAAAGAAATAATGTATAAAATCTGCCAAAGCCAAAAAGGGGTGATAGCAAGCCAGTAGCTTGGACCGGACTAAATAAGGGACGCGAGTAGAATGTACCATTAACAACCAAAATGAAGGTTAAGGTTGAAGACTTGGCAGCGTTGTTTGCTCTGCACGTGTAGGTCCCAGCGTGCTGCTGGGCGACTCTCTTGATGCTTAGAACAGAGTTGTAAGCATCGATATTTATCACAGACACATCATTAGCCGTTGATCCACTCAGGGAAAGCGGTGTTCCGTCTCTGAGCCAGGTCAGAGTAAGAGGAGTATCTCCTCTGGAGACGGTACAAGTCTGAGTTTTCCTCTCCCCTTCCACAACATTCTCGAATGCGGGGAATGGAGCTATTTTAGGAGGAACTGTGAAATACGTAAATAAAGTACCATTAAATTTATAAATGAAAATATAAAATGTTCCGAAACGATCACACAAGGTCCGGTACACACAGTTTACACATAACCATAGAATAACTAAGAGGATACATGACAGGCACCATCTCTCTTATGACCATTTAGGTTTCACCACTTCTTCGTGGATATACCATTCTCCTTTGTTTCCATTCAACCGTCTTACCAAACGTTTTATAGAGTATTAATCAACTGTACTGAAACTCAAAATAGGTCATTATTTTTACCTTGTAAATTACACAAATCAATTTAACACGAATATAAAAATGTCATAGGTTTGTTTGGAACCAGTTCTTACAAGGTTGACTCTAATTCCACTATATTTGTGTGAAATCTAACTTTTAAAAATGCTCATTCCCTTTCTGGAAGTCATATCTAGTTACTATTATTGGCCTCTTTGGATAGAAGAGCCCGTTTGTCGGCGCTTCTAAGATGGACAAAAAGGTTCTAAAGAGTTAGTCAGGCCCTAAATGCCCAAATAGGTACCTCTTTAAACTAATAGAGATAGGTATATTCTACAGATTTTCACCTCCCTCATCTTTATTTTACATACATACCTCCTTTGACACACATTTTGTGGGGCTGCCCTCGTTACTGTTCTGTTCGCATTTGTAGGTAAATAACAACAAGAATCTTAAGTTAGTGCCTTGGGTTAATGAAGACCAGATTTGTTACTTATCTGAATATTTTGTCTCATTTATCAGTTCTCATAATTCGAGTACTTTAATCGAGCTGAGAAAATAACTTTAATTCCTTTGTTTATCTTAGTAATTTTACTTAATCTAATTGATAAATCTTACAAGGAGTAACAAGGAGTAACAAGGAAAGTAAGTACCCTAGGAGACCTTACGGTCCATTCAAAGAGGGTACCTTTGGACTAGCAATCGAGCAGGCACATGGCTGCTCAATTGTTTTGCGTCCCTAAACGGCCACTTTCAAGACTTTGTCTAGTCTTGACTTGAACTGGTCAACAGATTAACTGTTGACAACTTCCACTGGAAGTGCGTTCCACTTACCGCAGATACTGTAAGTTAAAAAGTTTCCACACAGATTGCGGTTGTAACGCTTCAGTTCAAGTTTGAAGCCGTGATTGCGCGTTCTGTTCTAACTCAGTGTGAAAATATCCCGGTAGTCAACATTGTTGAACCCTCGAAGTATTTTGAAAACTTCGATGAGCTGACTACGCAGTCTACGGGTTTCCAGCGAGAACAGATCTAATTCCCTTAGTCTATCCTCATAACTTTTATGTCGGATAGAGTGAATCAGCTTGGTTGCCCTGGCTTGTACGCGTTCTAACCTTGCGATATCCTTACAAAATGACTGATAAAGGCACACCAAGCATTAGGCCTAAATAAGTCTCAGAAAGTCACAGACTAACTTAAAAAGGCTTTCTTTGAAGCCTACCATTGATAATATAATTAAAATAGGACAGTTCAGATGAAGCCTAGCAGATTCCTCTATGAAAAAGGCTCTAATTCTCTTTTCATTCATTCACCAGAATAAAAAACACCTCTCTCACTCCATTTTCTCCTATCCTGCGATTTGTTTGAGTAAAATTATTGATAAAAGACTAAATTTTTAGATTATATTTAAATAATTGCCAAATATTCCTTAAATACCAATAAGGGAATGGTTTTGTCAGATTCCCGAGGTAATAAAATGTATTTTCCTTTATCCCTCCCTTAAAAATATGACTTTATAGGAGTAAGCTTAAAGACACTGGCAAATATCTACATTTTAATGGGGAGAGTTCTGTAAAAAAGTAGCATTAAAAAACATTTTAATTCATTAAAATATTATTACCATCTCTATAAACAAAGAAAGAGGAAGGAGAGAGAATAAGCAACGAGGATGGACAAATAATTAAAAGACAAATGAATTTTAGCATTTTTATTGTTAATAGTGAGCAGGAGTTCTTTTTTCAGCTGTGCCCAGCAAAACTTGATCATTCCCAGAACCTTAGACGCATCGTCATCTAGAAAACATGGTAATCATCAGGTCACCACGAATAGTCATCCATTTCGATGCTGCTTGTGATTCATGTAGCAGCTGATGGTTTATTTCTTTGTTATGCAATCGGTTCCATTATGGTGCCTCTTTCTGAACGATCTTTTTACACTGCTGTTATGATGTCTTGAAATGTTATATTCCAAAAGAAGTCATTGTATTCTGTCTTGAAATGTTATATTCTAAAATAAGTCATTTTTAACTGTTTTTAATTGTTATATTCCAAAGGAAGACATTTTAAATAGTTATGAAATGTTATATTCCTAATGAAGTGATTTAGTACTGCTTTGAATTGTTATATTCTTCAAGTTATTTTATGAAGCGTTATATTCCCAAAGAAGTCGTTTTATACATTTTGGAATTGTTATATGATAAAATAAGTCATTTTATACTGCTTTGAATTGGTATATTCCAAATGTCATTTTATTCTGTTTATATTTGTTATATTCTAAAATTAGTTATTTTCTACAGTATTAAATTGTTATATTCTCAAACAAGTCATTTTATACTGTTTTAAATTTTTATAATAAAAATAAGTTATTTTAAACTGCTTTGAATTGTTATATTTGAAAAGTAGTCATTTTTACTGTTTTGAAATGTTATATCCAAAAGGAAGCTAATTTATACCGTTTTGAAGTGTTATATTACCAAAGAAGTGATTATAAAACATTTTTAATTTTTATATTCCAAAAGAAGCCCTTTTATACTGTTTTTAGTGGTTATATTCTAAAACTATTCATTCTTCTCCTGGATTGAATTGTTTTATTCGAAAAGAGGTTTTGAAATTTTATATTCCAAATCAATATAATTTATATTGTTCTCGATTTTTATATTTCCAAAGAAATTGTATTATGCTCTTTTAAGTGTTGGATTATAAAATATGTTGTTTCATTATATTTTAATTGTTATATTCTAAACAAAGTCATTTTATAGTGTTTCGAAGTGTTTTATTTTAAAAGATGTCATTTTGTACTGTTTTAAATTGTTATATTAAAAAAAATAGTCGTTTTTCTACTGTTATGAACTTATATATTCTAAAATAATTCATTTTATACTGTTATGAAGTTTATATTCTTAAATAAGTCAAATTCAATAGTTTATATAATTACCATTAGGTTTTACACCTTTTCCCTATTTTAGAATTTTTGATTAAACGTTTAGACACAAAATTCAATGACAAAATAAGACTTAGTATGTAAAATATTTTGAGCTAACAATGCACCTCCCCCATTGTGAGCCACAAAGAGGAATAACCTAGTTAGGTTGTTAACTAGGATTAGGTTATCCGCGTACCGGAAATAGATAAGAGAATTTTAGCGGGCATGAACAGAGAAATAATAGTCTAACTAGACTAGCCTAGTCCTCATGTGTGGCTCAATATTGGGAGGTGAGTTGTTAGTTCAAATTAATAAACCAATAAAATTGGAAAACGGTATAAAACCAAATTATAATTATATTATTGATTTAATCTCACGTCAAAAATATTTCCTGGTGTACGCTCTTCGCAGCGAAACTTTCAGAGACCTTCAAAAGTTTCTAATGTTGTAGACACAACTGAATGATTACTAGCATTTATTTATTGTTTTAATTTTATCACTTTTGTCTTAAACAAAATACTAACTTTTTTATTTATACGAATAAACTAACGCACATTTTTAACTCTCAAAAGCTTAATACAATAGGACACAAATTTTAAAATACTCTGTGTTACTTTTAATTAAATGACTTTTCCCTTGTTAGTGGCAACTTTCAGTTAGTAATTTATTCCAGTCATTTTTTAAAATTTTGTTTAAGTTTCCATCAATTTACTATGCCAATTAATTCGATGATTTCTCTTCCATTTCATCACGTACGAGAAGAGGAAAAAAACAATAAAGCAAGAAAACTGAGCTTGTAATGATGAGGGGGAATCGCAACATTTTGTTGTATCTGATAACGATATAATGACCTGATGGCTTTGTGATGTAGTAATTTCAATACTAAAACTATAAGGAACAGTCGCTTTATGTTACTCGTTATGACAATGAATAGGCCAAATTAAAAACGAACCTCGAAGGATTGCATTATCAAAAATTAAAGCATGGAAAACAAAAGCAAAACAAATTATTCCAATTAATGTTACATGAGAAAATCCTGCTACTGAAGTAAATTAGAAAGTATGGCATTTATCTGAAAAAAGGCAAAACATTCAGTACTGCAGAAGTTATAAAACGATGTATCATTGAAGTTATAGGATGTTTACAATCTGGTTGCCATGTTGAATTTTGCAACTGGAGAGAACGTATTTGGATGTAAATTCACTTGTCTTCAGACGAGGAAAGGTCTGTAATTAGTTCATCGCGACAGAACTATAGAGGATTTTCGTCGTAAAAAACAGTGTCACGTCGTAGGAAAACAGCCGAGAGTAAAATTCATTGCATGGAGGGGGCATTTAAATGTCTTCCTGGTTATGATAAAACCGAAAATCTCCAGGAGTGAATAAGAAAAACGGTAGAAGACAAACTGCACGAAATATATCTTTCGGCCTCGCTGAAACGCGATAGCTTGTCATTTTCTGCCCAAATTGTATTCAAGTGGGGTCTTTTTCTGCACTAAACGGAAGTGTGTGCTTTTCGATTCATTCGATAAGGACCCTTCATCGCCAAAAGAAAGGGTCGCCCTCTAATCAGATGTGAGCCTGTGTAACTGAGTCCTTGAAGTGCGTTGCCTTACCTGTTGGCTGGGACACACACAAGCGCCTAAATGCGATTTAATAGAGTCCCTGTTGGAGCAACGATATGTATAAGTTTTTATAAAGAGGGCGAGGGGAAGGCCCCAACCTTCCATCATGAAGAAATGAAGGAAAATAAATCCTCTAATTTCGTGAGGATATGATAGAGAACCATCTTGAAATGGTTTCTCTCTTTTCTCTTATCAGAGGTCGTAAATCTGCAGCTTCGAATGTTTCTGCGAGAGGGGTCAGTTAAAATGCCTTAGGGTTCACGCGAGTTCTTGCTACAGGATTTAGGATAAGATTAGTGCCTTAATTTAATGAAAGGGTGTTTTATAATTAGAAAACAAGTTTAAATAACGATTACATTTCACTCCCTAAACTAATAATAGAGGAAAATGTGGTTAAATGAAAGGGAAGAGAAAAGGTAAAGATGATAAAGCCTACAACATTAATCGTTAACCATAAATACTTGGAGGACTTATTTTAAACCTCCAAGGGCAAGTTTGTACACAGATAAATGTATTTAAGAGGACGAAGTTTATCCTGCCTGTGTGAAGAAAGAATAATAACAACGAGATTAATCATTGCCGAACTTCCGGGAAGGGGTTGCCATGAGTATTTAAATGATTTAATAAACCATGAATTACAAATAAAGTGAGATTAGAGAATATTAATCAAGAATAACCCTAACCTGCCTTTCTCTTTCGAAATACAACCAAATACTTGTAGTTCCTTCTTCAACTTAGCTGTTTTACTTACCCAGAACAGCCACCTGTACAGAACCAACGGCAGAACGTCCTTCTCTGTTGGTAGCTCTGCACGAGTAAACACCCTCGTCTCTAGGTCGCTTCACCTCCTCAATGACCAAGACACCATTTCCTGCAAACGCCGGGATCGAGGCAGAGTGAAGATTAAAATCATTCGAGCGAACTCTTATATCTAGGAAAGTGTTACCATCTAATTCCCAAAAGTGGCACATTGGAGGAGAATATCCGAGAGATTAGGCCAAGCAAATAGCAGTCTATTCTAGGCTAGGCCCAGTTTGTACTAGGATGTAAACAAATGTATTTTAATAATTGGCCCTGAAATCGAACTTCAAGGAAAAATGAGACTAATTAACAAATATGATTCTAAATTTAAATTAATTATCTTACAAGTGGTGAGGATTGAACGCAAAAGGTAATCAAACTGGAATAGTTTTATGAAATTTTAACGTAATCGGCATATTATGATTTATGTCACAAGTTGTAAATAAATAATTTGAATGGTTAACACACATATACCAATCATTATTCTACATATTGTAGATTAATTGGTAACGAAAATAAAAGTAAATGTAACTTACGAAACTAAAAGATATTAGAAATATAGTGATCAAACATGACAAAGAATATATAATAGATTTTTTTCTTAAGATTTTTTGCCTACTTTCATCCATTATCTGGTCTAAACAGGCGTTTTATATATATATATATATATATATATATATATATATATATATATATATATATATATAGTGTACGAACCCTAAAGGTTAGGCAAGGAAGGGCATATTTCTGACTTAGAGGAGTAAGTACAAATAAATGATCAAAATACTGGAATAGACAAGCTTGGAAAATCGGTAGTGAAGGTAAATTAAGGGATTAGCACAAATGAGATCAACAACAGAGTGGTAATGTAATCAGCGATTTACCGGTTACGCCTCGTCCCAGCCCTTCGGCCCCGACGCTGATGCCATCTGTGGGAGAAACAGACGATAGAGTTCCATGACGAAGACGAAGTCACAAACAGACAGAAAATAAAGATTAATATGGCAGGAAGATGGAGGTAAGCAGAGAGAAAGAGAAAGATATAAAAAGGAAGAAATTAAAGACAAGAAAAATATAATGAAGAAAAATATATAAAAATATAAGTATAGAAAAAGATAAAGGCGAGAGAGTAAAGGTGGAAACAGATAAAGAAACAGACGCATAGATACATAGAATCTTCGCTAAAAACAGTAGCAAAAATAAATAAATAAAGACAAATACTAGTGCAGTTTAAAAAATAAAATAGAATACCATAAAACTTTTCATTTAGTTTTTAAATTAAATTTAAAAAGTTTCATAAATTTTATATTTTCTTGAGATTAATTGAAATATTTTAAGACGATTTTAATGTTATAATGTTGAAGTTTATGAATTATAGTCGATGAAAATCGATATTCTCTATCTCAAATTATTCATATATTTCTTAAAATCATTCAGAAAAAGATGTACAATACAGAAATGTCCAAATTCTCAAAACATTGTTCATTTATACAATCAATACATTATTTTTACCCCCTTTACCATTAATTAATACGCCAATATGAAGTGGCAGCAGGACGATCAACTCTTAGCAGTGTTGCAGTGTTATTGAGGCCCTGGATGTTTTGATATATGTATTTTAGAGACGGTTAATTTCTCGGTTTCCTCTTGACAATATGTCATAAATTCTCTCTTGGGTTCATATCAGGGGAGTCGGTTGGCAAATCAAATAAATATCATGGTATTTCTTCCCATGATATTTATTTGATTTGCCAGCCGACTCCCCTGATATGAAGCCAGGTGCTTAAGTCTTGCTGTAAAATTAAATCGGCATCTCCATTATAGTTGTCACCATATGGAAGCATTAAGTACTGTGAAATCTTCTGGAAGACGGCAGCGTTTACTATGGACTAGATAAAACACAGTAGATCAAAAATTTCACACT
The DNA here is from genome assembly GCA_963969495.1 of Ceratothoa steindachneri. Classification (NCBI taxonomy): domain Eukaryota; kingdom Metazoa; phylum Arthropoda; class Malacostraca; order Isopoda; family Cymothoidae; genus Ceratothoa; species Ceratothoa steindachneri. The sequence continues at coordinate 98,239,612 of OZ018321.1, read as the reverse complement.
GTATTTCAGAGACCATAGATTCTGTGCATCTCCCACATTTGTTTAGATTCTAGAACTTTGATTTCAAAATGATAATCAAAATTTTCTTTCATCTGTAAATAGGACTTTGGGGGAATATACAAAGGTCCAGGTCCTTTTCTCTTCAGCGCAAGTAAGACCTAATATTTTCTTTGGTTTGGTTCGATATTGAGAAATCGACCTTTGTAGCCCCTTTCTTGAAGACATGTATGCGTGATGGCTTTTGATGCACTGACACTAGCCACAGTCCACTTCTTCATAAACACTCCAAAGTTTTTGAATCGACTTTATTTATTAATTCACTCAACATGCGATCATGCCTGTTGCTCGTGCGGGTTTCTCCACTAAACATTTCCCTTCCACTTAAGTTTTCATTAATATGTTTCAATACAGTCCTGTGTGAACAGCCACCTTTTCAACGATGACTGTCTGTGGCTTACCCTTCTTGTGCAGTCAGCAGTTTTCCGATTGATTGGGGTTGCGTGTAGTGAAGTAATATACCGAGAGAAACACGTTATATATTAATACTGTTTGAATAGTAATTTACTCAATTTCGGCTTAATATATTTCACTTAACATGTAATGAAGGTAAAATATATAAAAGTTTAATTTTTAATTAAATTAAGAAAGTAAATTCAATTATTAACAACATTCTAATTTTGTTACCTACACTACATATTAAATGGTAGAGGTGGAGAGCAAAAAAAACATAAAAACAGACTGAGAGAAAGAAAGAGACCAAAAAGAATAAAACTGAAAAGGAGAGAAAAAAAGAGAGAGGGAGATAAAGGAGGGATATAGAAAACGAGAGAGAAAAGTGAAAGGGAGAAAAAGAGAGGCAGAGAAAGCGAAAGAGAGAGAGAAAGTCAGAAAAAGTAAAAGAACCTATAGAGAAAGAAAGAGAGGAAATAAAATTTGAGAGAGATAAAAGAGAAAGAAATTAAGAAAGAGAGAAATTTAGAGAGAGAGAAATAGAGTAAAAAAAGGAAGAGGAAAGATAATAGGAGAAAGAAAGAGAAATTGAGAGAGAAATAAAAATAAAGATAGAAAGGAGAAATTTAGAGAAAGAAACAGAGAGATAAATATAAATGGGAGAAAGAGAAAAAGAGTAGTGAATGGAGCAAGAAACTACGAAGGTGAAACAATGACCACCAATAATGGTCATTTTTTTCCCCCATAATCACATAAATTCGCATCATCCGCTCTACCTCCTCCAACCTCTATCTATCTATCTAGCCCCTCCATCCACTCCTCTGTTCTGGTATTCATTCTTCCTTTAGCACTTTCCTTTTTTCTTCACTGTCCAATGTCTTCGTTTTCTTTTTCTTCTCTTCTTCTCTTTTTAGTTAATTTTCAGGTTCCTTTGAACTCTTATTCTCTTCTCTTTTCATTTTTTTGAATATTTTATGCCCAATTACACCTATTTTGGGGGTTTATCAGTTTTTTCATTCTCTCCTGTCCTTCCTCCTTTTGAGATTTTTTTTTTACCTCTTTGTCTTATCTTCGTTATTTTACCTTCTCCGTGATTCAACTTTGTCTTTGCCTGATCGCTTATATCTTTTTTTTCTTCCTCTCTTTCTCTCTCTTTTGCTTTCTCTCTCTCCCTCTCTTCTAAACAAAAGTAGAACCAAAAATAGAAGAAAAACAGATAAAAAAGAAGAAAAAGAAAGATAAGAAGTGGAGAGTAAAGAGAAAAAGGGGAGGGCTCTTCCACAAGGGAAGACCCCGTCTTCAGAGACCAAGTGTCCGAAGGTCACCCTCATTGGTGACTCGCTAACACGGTATCTGCAGCCGCTGCTAGCGGCCCGCCTTCGCACTAGCGTGAAGGTAAGCTGCCTGTCAGGACGGGGTAACCACAACATCAGAGTAGAGGCAGAGAAAGCTCAGATTTCTGAGAATTTAGTTGTCGCTCTGATGGTGAGTGGCAACGACCTTTACCTCAGAGGGGGTAAGGTTAGCCTCAGTGGTAAGACCATCCAAACGGTGATGGGAGCCGTGGACGACATAGGGCTTAAAACCCGCAAACGTGTGGTGGTTGGGATGCTTCCGAGAAGAGGTTCATCCCGAACCGCTCACGAAAGAAACGTCGCAGTGAACAGAAGGTTGGCGGATCTCTGCACGGCAAAAGAAGTCTTCTTCGTGGACCCCTATCGTACCTTTATCGGTAGAGACTACCTCTACCAAAGGGACGGGGTACATCTCTCCTTCAAAGAGAAGGCCTTTCTCGCCAACCCAATTCAAGATGTCGTGGAACGCACCCAAAGGAGCGTTCGAAACAGAGCGAAAGCGGACGTGCGCCAGCATGCCCGTGTCACTCCTAAAAACGACCTTTTCGGAGGTCGTCAAAAAGGTGTGACCACGAAAACAGAGAAGCCGGGTAACGAAAGAGCGTAGGGAGTCCTACACTAGGGGACTCCCTCAAAGTTCTTCTGTTCAATGCGAGGTCAATCAGGAATAAGTTTCTTGAGCTCCGTGGCCTCGTAGTAACAGAGGAACCTGAGATGGTGGCCATAACGGAGTAGTGGATAAAAACCTCAAGCCGAGATTTTGAAGGTGAATTCACGATTCCCGGTTACCAGCTCTTCCTGAAAGATAGGCCAGACAGAGAGGGTGGCGGTGTGATGTTGTATGTCAAGGATACTCTCAACTCGACGGATTACAACATCGTATCCGACCATTAACTACTAGGTGTTGACCTAGAGATAGGTCCTGCCAAATACAGGACCCTGGTGCTTAATAGACCTCCTGCCCAACTCGTTGAAAAAAACAGAGATCTGTACCAGCTACTAGGAGAACTCGTCGAAGACAGAGTGTGTATCGTCATGGGTGATTTCAACACACAAGTTGACTGGGAAACCAGAGAACCCTGTGGCGAGAACGCACTACTCCTGGAGTTCGCGAACAACGAGTTCCTCACTCAATGGGTGAGAGAGCCAACGAGAGGAAACAATATCCTCGACTTGGTTTTCACCTCTGAAGATGACATCGTTGAGGACCTCTCTGTTGGCGAAGAGCTCTGTGGCAGTGACCACCGACTAATTAGATTTGTACTCAAAGTTCTGAAGGTGGGGCCTGTAACTAGTAAATCGAAAAAACTCGATTTGAAAAGAGCAGACTTTGCAGGTCTTCGTGCTGGACTGACTGACGCAAGGCTAGAAGACTCGTGTAACAGTTTCAAAACCACATTCATGAGTCTTCAATCGCGTTTCATCCCTCTGAAATGTCCCCGTCGGTCTTCTGTTCAACCAAAGTGGTTTAATCGAGAAATCGGGCAACTGCTTAGGAAGAAGAGAACTGTGTACCGACAATCGAAGATCTCGGGTGACTTTGACGAATACCGGAGGCTAGCTAGGAGAGTGAAGTCCAGCAAAAGGGCGGCAAGCGTTCCGAGGAACTTCGAGTGGCGAGACTCTGTAAAGAGAATCCCAAGGAGTTTTTTGGCTACGTGAACAGCTGTAAACCAATCCGTCGAACGATTGGCTCTTTGAGAAATGAGGAGGGGGCATTAAAGCACTTAAATGCAGAAAATGCTAACCTTCTCAATGACTACTTCTCTTCAGTGTTTACTAAAGAATGTGGTCCCCTTGCCCAGCCTACGGATTCCGACTCGGGGGAAAAGCTGGTGGCAATGAACTTCACCGAAGGAGAAATAAAGAAAAAGATCGCTGACCTAAAGACGAATAAGTCCCCTGGACCGGACGGGTTTCTACCCAAGGTGTTGAAGGAAGTGTGCGATGAAGTATCACGACATCTGTGCGCTATCTTTAACATGTCAATCCAGACCGAATGCGTTCCTAGAGACTGGCGTGAGGTGGAGGTGACTCCGATCTTCAAGAAAGGAGCCCCCAGCCATCCGTCAAACTACCGACCTATCAGTCTGACTTCGATAGTCGCTAAACTCATGGAAAGCATCATGGGGGAGAAAATAACTTCGTATTTAGAGTCAAACGTGCTACTGAGGAGTTTCCAGCACGGCTTCCGAAGGCAACGGTCATGCCTGACGAACCTTGTGGAATTCTTCCACTTCGTGTTCAGTGAGCACGATCGGGACAAGGCGGTGGATGTGGTTTACTTAAGACTTTCAGAAAGCCTTTGATAAGGTGCCACACCGCCGCCTTCTCCGGAAAGTGCGAGCGCTAGGCATAGACGGAAAAGTAGCCGGCTGGATCGAGAACTGGCTAAGTGGCAGATGGCAACGGGTGGTGGTGAATGGACAGTCTTCTGAGTGGGTGCCCGTTACTAGCGGGGTGCCTCAAGGTTCTGTCCTGGGACCACTACTATTCATTATCTACGTCAACGACATAGACGGTGACATGGTTGCCAAGATTTCCAAATTTGCCGACGATACCAAGCTTGTTATGAACGTTGCAAAGGATGGAAATACTGCCCACCTGCAGGAAGATCTTGTGAAGATTGGGGAGTGGTCGGACACGTGGCAAATGCCTTTTAACGTCGAAAAATGCAAAGTGATGCATATCGGCCGCAGAAACCTCCAATCTCAGTATATCCTTAAGGGCACTGCTCTTGAATCGAGTGACACTGAGAAGGACTTGGGTGTAACTATTACTAGCGACCTCAAGTTCTCGAAACAGTGCATCGAGGCAGAGAAAAAAGCCCAAAGGATGTTAGGCTACATAAAGCGCTAGTTTGGATACCGTAACAAGGAGATAGTACTTTGTCTGTACAGACGCACCTGGAGTATGCCGTACAATTTTGGAGTCCATCGTTTCAAAAGGACATCGCAAGGTTGGAACGCGTACAAGCTAGGGCAACCAAACTGATTCCCTCTATCCGACATAAAAGTTATGAGGATAGACTAAGGGAATTAGATCTGTTCTCGCCGGAAACCCGTAGACTGCGTGGTCAGCTCATCGAAGTTTTCAAAATACTTCGAGGGTTCGACAATGTTGAATACCGGGATATTTTCACACTGAGTGAGAACAGAACGCGCAATCACGGCTTCAAACTTGAACTGAAGCGATACAACCGCAATCTGTGTGGAAACTTTTTAACTTACAGTATCTGCGGTAAGTGGAACGCACTTCCAGTGGAAGTTGTCAACAGTGAATCTGTTGACCAGTTCAAGTCAAGACTAGACAAGGTCTTAAAAAGTGGCCGTTTAGGGGCGAAAAACAATTCAGCAGCCATGTGCCCGCTCGATTGCTAGTCCAAAGGTACCCTCTTTGAATGGACTGTAAGGTCTCCTAGGGTACTTACTTTCCTTGTAACTCCTTGTAACTCTCTCTCTCTCTCTTTCTTTTTCTCTCTCTCTCTCTTTCTTTCTCTCTCTCTCTCTCTCTCTCTCTCTCTCTCTCTCTCTCTCTCTCTCTCTCTCTCTCTCTCTCTCTCTCTATATATATATATATATATATATATATATATATATATATATATATATATATATATATATATATATATATATATCCCTCTCTAACTATCTATCTATGTATGTATCTATCAATCTATCTTCTCCTTCTTTTTATTCAATGAATTTTTTGTGTGATCCAATTTCATTCGCGCATCTACCTATTTATCAATTCTTCATTTTTTTCTCTTCTCTCTCTTTCTCTCTCTTTTTCTTCGTTGGCCTTACCTTTAGTCCAGGAGTAGCCCGTGATAGGGTAGCCAGAGACCGGGCAGAAGAGCCTCAGCCTCTTTCCCCCCACCGCATTCACGGTCCCCACTTGCCGGGCTGACGGCGGCCCTGAGGATAAATACATCAAGTCATTTAAACGAAGAAATATTTAATTATTATTTAAGGGGGCAGGAGATAGAGTATTTTTAGCGGGCGTTGATATGCCCCAACCACACGTTGTTGTGGAAAATGTAGAAACTAAATGTGATCATTACCTAATACTAAAAACAGAAACCAACGAGAGTATCTACATAAAAATATAGTTTACGAAAAGTGATTCGGAAAAAGTGGCGAGATAAGTGTAAATGAATATGTGTGGATAATCCAAAGACACCAGGTGGTGCTCTCGGACCCGAGAGAGGACGTGACTCCACGAAAAAAGCCCAAATTATACATATATCTAGCACAGACCACATAGCATGTGTTGGGATGATAAGACAAGCAAAATTACACTCATGGGAAGGATAAAGTGCATCAAGAGAAGAACACAGATGAAATTATAGATGGATAAAAAAATTCTTAGAGGAACTTAAATGGTGTTGGATTTCTAGTTTGGGTATCATAAAAACGAACCATTCAGAAGAACGAATATATCACATAGAGATAGAAATAATGGACTAAGTCAGCTATTTGGAGGCAAAAATTAATTCACTGCGTTTAGTGTGCTCCAACCTGATGTTTTAAATGGATTTTCCTTCATTGTGGAATCAGATAGACGGGCAAAAATATTTCAGCAAACAATGATCGATCCGAAAAAAAATAATCGATTGTAGAGATGGGTCTAGAACTTGTAAGGAAAGGGATCGATTGATAAGACAAGGTTTAAATTTTACCTCGAATAGAGCGGAAAGAAGAATCACAAGAAATTTCTAAACATACGGAATCTCCCTTCGACTTGTTATCCTAATCCATAACTCTCATACTTTGTCTTTAAGTCCTCAGAATTATAATATTTTTTCAGGATTTGGATTCATTTGGTGGTCCAAATGAAATATTTCCAGTTTTTTGGAAAAAATTATCTAAGTAACTGACTCTCCTCATTTACCATTGTTGCTCTCTGGGTCTCCTTTGATGCTCTCTTGAGAGAAAATAGATGATGATAAGCTTACTTTTGAGAAGCATCTAAGATCTATGGCTTCCTCTATTGCCCCCAAAATGGACTTATTCGTAAGTGCTTCACGGCACTAGATAATGAAGGCGCTGTTTTAAAATTTTAATACACATTCATCCTGCCATGTTTGGAGTATTGCATGTCTATATGGCTTTCTACAACTAAGTGTCATCTTAAATTATTAGATCGAGCTTTAAATTGCATTTGTTTTATTCTCCCAGATTTAACAATCGATTTCGAAAAACATAGAAAAATTGGTGGTTTGTCTCTCTTGTACGATATTTTCCACAATGTTACCTATCCCTTGTATTTAAGACTACCTGCTCCTTTTATCCCCATAGACTTACTTGGCTTACTTTAGCTCTGAATGACTATGTATTTTCCAATATTAACTCCAGAACTAATCAGTTTTCCAAATGTTTTGTTCCATTTTATAGCAAATTATAGAACGTTCTTCCAAATGAAATGTTCATTGTGCTGACTTGAATGTTTTTAAATCTGCTTTTAATACTTTTTTAATAATTTATATGCTTTTCTGAGGGATTAACTTGGACAGATAGACAGATTGTTATTTATATTTTTAGTTTAATTTTAAATCATTTTTCTTATTATATTTTAGGGAATTCTTGTGTAATAACTTTGTGTATTCTAGTCATTTATTATGCTACTAATGCTTCTCCACAGTACTTTTGGGTATTTTGTGGGGTAGTTATGTATAACCTTCACCCTGTTTGAGAAGTTAAATGATTTCTATAATAATAATAATAGAAACTGAAAGAATGGGGTTTAATCTCAAATCACTTGAGGGGAAATAATTGTGATCACAATCGTCAAAAACACTGTGTACACTATTGAACAGAGTATCCTCATCATGACTCTCGGGGGGTATACTGTCTTACACAAGACGCTTTTCCGGTCATCACCTACTCAGAAACCAATAAACATTTGGGAGGGGCACCGCTTTCGCCGGTCCCTACTATATCTATATATCCTGGAGCAGCATTCATTTCGCTCTTGTCTTTTAAAGTACGAATCTTTGGAGCAGCCTTTTCTTGGCTCTCCAAGATTATACTAGGGTTCACAGAAGCAGCCCTTTCTTGACTTTCCTTTTTCAAGCTAATGTTCGTTAGAGCAACCATTCCTTGGCTATCCTCCTTTAAACTATGGTTTCAGGGGGCAACCCTTTCTTGGCTCTCCTTCTTTAAAGTATGGATTCTTGGAACAGCCCTTTCGAGGCTATCCATCTTTGCCCAAGTCTTCTTATGGATGGTACCTCTTGGGTCCTTCCAGGACTTATTTCTAGCATCGGTACTACGGTTCTCAACGTTTGCAATATTTTCACATTGCCTAACTGGCAACAAACCTCTTACAAGTGAATTTATATTCCCCATAGTCAGACCAGGCTGTGCATCATTCACAGGTTCCACCAAAGTATGCATATTTCCTTAGCAACCAACTGCTTTACCTGCTAGGTCAATAATCTACGCGCTTCTTACCAAAATATCTACGCCTAGTACAACCTTGTCGAGAATCTCATACCATTTACCACAATAGAACACTTTGCGAGAAACACTGAATTATCCAATTTCAGATACAATTAAATTTCTCCAAAAGACTTGACTTTTGGCAGATTACAGACACTAACCGAGATCGGAGCGAGGTAACTCGTGTTACACTTCCTCAACGAATTCTCTTTTCTAAGATGGCACAAACACCAGTATCTAGTAAAGCTAGAGAATCAACATTACTTACTTTACCACTAACTATTTTATCATGAGCAATTCTTTGTCTTAAATTAATCCTTTGAATGAGCAACGAGTCTAACAACTCATCGGGATATCAGGGTAAACTTACTCCCTCACCCAGTATGCTATTGCTAAAAAGGACCTGGGGGACCGCATTCCGTTGGTAATCCATCGTAAAAGTGAACTGGGAAAACGTACTTACTTTGTACATCCTGAGTTTTCTCATAAACTCCCAGAGAGTCCTTCATATCAGCCGAGGAAACTTAAAAATATTTAATTGGATTTCCTTGTCTGCTACTTTGGATTTGCGGGACACATGTGCTTAAATGCGAGTTGTGGCTTACCATCTGGTACCTAGAGGAGTATTTCTTAGTGCTAGGTGGAGAGAATGCCTGACTTCTAGATAAGAAACGCTGCACAAGGCTATGCCCGTGCTCACGGTAGATCAACCAATACGGACAGTAGGTGGATTCTCGCCTATATGACCACAACTATCGCAGTTAAAACAAACTGGATCAGACTAGAATTTACTTTTGCGACAGAAAATTTGATAGCGAACAAAAGGGATGGGCTAAATTTATTGGAGTGGTGTTCCTTTGTGGCTGGCGCTGTTGTGAAGTTAATAGATTGCCTCTGGGTTTTCTTTCACACCATGATAGTTGTCGTAGAATGACCCTTTGTTTTGATCCCTCTACTCTTTGACACCCTTTTAGTAGCGGTATGCTTTAAGGGGCGTGAGTTACTTCTATGATGAAGTAGGCTTTGTTCTAAGAGTGCAATTTTAGTGGTTTAGTCCTTAAGGAAGAGCTATTTTTAAACACATAAGGATAAGAGGAAACACCAGAATCTACCAAAATAAACATGAAATTTTAAATTAAATATTACAAACCAACAGTAAACACATTTCTATATTTGGCCTCAAAGAATTTTCAATGACAAAACATAAACAAGTAGGCTTCCCGTAAACATAGCAATTGCCAATTAGTATTTTTATCACGACCCTATTTGATTAGCATAAAACAATGAATTAACGTACTGTCATCTACAAACACATATGACCTAGGTTCAAGAATAATGGTTTCTAATCTCCTTTAAAACGTGGGACGTACTAAACTTCTACTATCGCAATAGAGATATAAATGTTATTGTTAACTTACAGGTAGGTATTAGGGATTGTCGGATGTCGCTGGAGGACTTATCTCTGGCTTTGAAGTGTGGTGGTCGCTAGTGGAATTTTGTCGCCTGTGACGGGGGCTGATTCTTCAACGTAATTAAAGAACGGGAGCTCGTTGGGGCAGGGTTCTTCTCCTCTCACTCTTACGGTGCTTGAGATGTGAGAATCACTCGAGTGTGAGTTTCTTTGCTTTTCTTCAGTCGGACTTCTTTGCAGACTGAAAAGGCTTCTTCGGTATGGCACCGATATAAAACTTGACTATTTAGGTTAATACGGCCCTGAAAGGGGGGATCGATTTTCTCAATCTGATCCTCTCGTTTCTCACTGAAATAGTCTTGTATGGCTGAAGGATCGATCTTCACGAACTACCCTTCTTCTGGCGTATCGAGTTCTAATCTTCTTGTCTGGCTGAAAGATCGATCTTTACGAACTAATCTTTCTTCTGGCGAATCGACTACTAATAATCTTCTTGTCTGGCCGACGGATCAATCTTCACGAACTAATCCACCTCTGGCGTATCGACTTCTGATAATCTCTTTCTCTTTCTTTGTGGGGCTTATTTATAGGCGGATTGCCGCCCCATCTAAAGGGGGAAGTGACCAGGCCACAGATGCAAAGGGGGGGGGGGGAGCTAATGGTGAGTTAGCATCTGGGGAGAGCGAGAATTCCTGAGGTGGCACTGGGGTGCCCAAGTCAGCTCGCAAATTATAGGCTCGCAACCGCACCACGGGTTTAAGGGGCTCGTAGGTAATTCGATCGTTAGAGCGTCGTTTAAGGACCTTAGGTGGTCGCCTTCAAACATATGTTAGCTCCAACTGCCCACAGCGGCGGGGAGATCACACATGGTAAGCATTTTCGCCGGCTACCTTTCCCACGCTTCTCCTCATGAAGGGGGGGGGGGCTTGAATGTACCTATACTCCTACAGGATGCTTAATGTAGCCATTTCTCCACAATAGTAACCATATTGATACCCGTTTCTCTCTCTCTCGGGTGCTTCTTAGTTTGGAGCACCTTTCTTTAAGTTTGTTAATGATTACACGAGGATTTAAATTTAGTGAAACATGTACCTGCAATTTCCTTTGTGCTTGAGGGGAGTTCTCATAGATGGCCGTATTCATCAACCAATTACTAAAATGTTTCTTTATGTACTGTAGGTTAGAATTTACCTCTGAGGTGAGGGTGGCTCGCATGCCAAATGGTAATAGCAATCAAAGAAATCATGGAAATCCTCCTTTTCCTCTTTTTTTCCATTTTGAATGAAGCACATTACTGAAGAACAATAAAGACTGGGCCAATTTCAAATCTGTGTTGACTCGATTTAACTTTTTCTTGAACTCGTCACAAGTGGCAGCTGCTAGTAAAACGGTATTAATTTGGACTTGAGTGTTTCACTTTAATGGATGTACAAAGGCTTTTGCTTCTTAAATTTTGTTGTCATTAGAAAGAATATTCTCCCTGAGAAAATACTGCCCTAGACAACTCAGCCAACTTCGTTTGCTTGGGTCAAGAGATTTTCCTTCGCATGTACCTTTAAATAGAGCGACCGAGCGGGGCAAATTTACCAATCGGCTGACGTTATTTGAACTAGGCTTTTGGCTTTGATCACCATAGGTTAGGTGAATTTGATGAGGCATATTAGTGGGTGTTTGGGGGCTTACTTCGGATGGCCTAAGGGTAAAGGGCAGATCTAAATCACTATCCAAAGAGAAAACAAAGGCCTCACTTTGGTAACCAAAATCTATCGTTAGTGAATGACTCAAGGGTTCGTACTACACTTTAAATTCTATAGCTTCAATTATTTCAATCCTTTCTAACGAAAAATTATCACTCTATCAACAAAATTAATCAGATTATGCAAAATTTACCCTAAGAACTAATCTTTTAAAATTCTTCGCAAACTTAAATTAAATTAGTCTGAATTTTGTTATACTGAGCGGGAGTCTTGGTCGCCAACCGGAATGGGCCCGTAATTTCTTGGTTAATTTTTAAAGTGGTGAGAGTTCAGTCCTGCTTTGCGCAAGGCATCTTGGAGATATGATTGAAAGTTTCACATAAGGGTGCCTTCTTGAAGTGTAATAAGTCGTGGTCACGGCAAGTAGTCAAGCAGTAAGAACTCTGCTTTGACTAAGGAGGCGCCAACCATTGGATCAGGAACAAAGAGTAATATTTTTTCTCGAGTTTTATTATCACTTTAGCATACCCTATTTAAGAAATTTGATAGCCTTTTAAAGGTCCGATAACAATCTAGTAGGTGGTCAGCCTTTGGAGAATTCTGATCTAAGCTACTGTTTACAATATTGCCCGGTATAAATATGACAATTTTTGGAACTAGGCGTTGCCAAAATAATTTTACAACTTTTATTACAAAAGGTCCATTTTCCCAATCCAATTTTACTGCGCAAGCGCTAGACAGGCTTTAAAATCGAAAGCCCAATTAAAACATAATACAGTGGTAGATGGGCGTTTTTCTTTATATCTGAGCCAATCGCTCATTGAGGGTAAATAAGGTCGGACAGGATTCGGTGAACTGATTCTTAGAATGGAGGAGAACCTAAGTTGGAATGAATCCTGTAGCGAGCTGTAGGAGCCAAAAGAAGAGTTTCTTACACAATTACAAGAAAACGAGCCTTTAAAGAAGCTTCTTTTTCAGCAAGGGTTGGGTGGGGGGGAAACAGGAAATCACTTCGCGAGAAATGAAATTAAGAGTTCTTTCAAGAGGGTGGGGGAATCTCTCACTTTCTTGGTCTTAAATACTTAAACAATGGATTAAGGGGCTAACTTCCTTTAGCTTCTTAGTAAGAATGAAGTATGTATATTTACGTATAGACACGTATACATATACACACATATCTACTAAAATTTTAGATTTACGTAAGGAGGACAATTATAAGTATACAGATATAATGGAATAACTTAAGAGGTCGTAATACAATGCTAGAAGTGTGTCTGCCAAGAAATTAAATACTTTTTACTCTATTTGATTTACTCCTGTTGTCAACTTGCTTTATTTCAATAATAATTTCCTACATTTTCCTAATATTTCTGGATCACATTTAAAATTTTAAAGATTAGAAAGCAAAATTTTAAACCCATTTTCAAAATAGTTAAAATGTCTACAGGTGAGGTATTAGTTCATAAAGAGATCAAAGAGGCAATTGCAATTTCCAGTTTCAAAAAATGCATAAAGATTAATCCAGCATTAGAGACATGATCGTGGAACATTTTCAGGTAAATAACTTTATAATTGATACATATTACGAAATGATCACAATGATTGACCATAAATGACTTAATAAACCAAAATCGCATGAAATAGGAGGCAACGTACTAATATGGATTGAAGACTAGTTGGAAACCATAGACATAGGGTGTTTCTCAATGCAATAGTTCATTATGAGTAACTATTACTAGTTGTTTTCATTAGGAATATGTTGGTGGTCCATTGCTTTTACCAATTATTATATAAACGATCTTGACGCGAATTTATTATAAATAAATTTCAAAATTTACCAATAACAAAAAATTAGGCACTAGGTCGAAATACGAGGGGCGGTCAATAAGTTTTGCGAATCGGTAGGGCAAAACAGAGGAAGGGAAATGGCTGTTTGTGAGGGTGTTAGGACCTGCAGCCGCACGCTCCTGCCTCGTCTATTTAAGAAGCAGTAGCTGATCGCAGATCGTCAGTCACAACTTTTTCAACAATGGAGCACCGCGCAGTGATAAAATTTTTGACCAAGGAAGGCAAGCATGCAAAAGAGATCAATGAACGCATGGTTGCAGTGTACACCACCAGCGCCTCTTCTTATGCAACCATTGCTCGCTGGAATAGGTAGTTCCACTATGGTCGTGAGTCCCTTGAAGCTGACTCCCATCCAGGACGCCCGTCAGACGTGTGACCAAAGAGGACAATGTGGCCTGTGTGGAGAGGATGATCCTTGAGAAATCGACGGGTGAAGGTCGAAGAAATCGAGCGAGAACATGGAATATCACATGGAAGTGTTATCAACATCCTCCACGACAATTTGGCCATGACTAAGGTCTCTGCCCGTAGGGGCCCTAGAAACCTCCTGCCCAATGATCAACTTCAACGTCCTTAAAGTCCACAAGGCCAGAGTTGCACAAGCTGCCCTGCGCGAGTGCGGATTCGAGGAGCTCAACTATCCGCCCTACAGTCCAGATCTGAAGCTCTAGCCACTACTTTTTATTCCGCCAGCTCAAGGCTGCACTGCGTGGACGCTGGTTTGGGGACGATGAAGATGTCCAGCTAACCGTCCAGGAGTGGATTGAACAGCAGTAGGGAGATTTCTGGTTGTCGGGAATTCCTAGCCTCAGAGACAAGGGGCGCAAGTGCATTAAAGTCGAGGCTAGCTATATTGAAAAATAATAAAACACTTTTCCTTATATCTCGTTTCCTTATATCCGAATTGCAAAACATATTGACCGCTCCTCGTATCTTATTTACTGTGAAAACATACTAAGATTCAACGTGAACAAATATAGTGGTAATGCGATTGACTGATAATCTCTGTAGAGATTACAATATCGTATTTGTAGATAAATTATTGAAACATTATATGTACTGCAGCGTCGTAAAAAGGCCAATAGGGTTCTCAGATACATAGACAGAGATTTTGCGTTTAAATTAAAAGATTTCGTGAGGGAACCCCACGTGGACTCTCTTGAGCAGAACGTAACTTACATGCGCTGCCAAAGGCCCCGTTAGGCCTTAATTAAAAAGCCTAACCCCCTCCTTCCACAATCGGTAGCCTCGAAACGTGTCCAACACGATTCACTTTTACACGAGCAGAATAGCCTCTGCAAGAAGATTCGAGGCTATTCGAGAGTAGAGCTGTTTCCCACTTACCGCCCCCCAACCCCGAGGAGAGCCTCTGACATAAATAGCACTCGACTCCCATGAAGAGAAACAGAGTTGAGAAGTCTCGCCCAGACCCCAGAATATTCCCCATAGTTCCAAGTCAGGTGCTAACAAAAAAGCAAAGTGACAGCTGAACTATTTTGTGTATTTGGAATTAGCCCCAGCCAGTGAGGTAATTCCACTTAACGATCGCCACCGAGTGATTTTCCGGACTTCTCTCATCAACTCCTGTTGAAGCCCTCCTTCGTTCGCCCCTTATTTCGAGGGCCCGAAATACTCTCCCCTGGAACGGAAGTTACCCCCCTCCCCTGATTTTGAAGAACCGTCATCACTTTAAGTTTCCGCTCAGAAGTTCCCAGCGGTCTCACCCCACGTGCAGAAGAAATCCGTAAGCCAACCGCCCTCCCATCCTTCACTAATCCAATTGAGTTAATTCCCCCCTCCCTATTTGAATAGTCTCCTCCTGTAATACCTTAATACCATACCATAGTCTGTAATACCATAGTCTGATTTATAACTACAATCCCCCCCTCCTTCGTTACTAATGTGATTTTGTCCGTTAATTCTCTGAGTTAATTTTATCCATTAATTCTCTGATTATTTTTATGGGAATAAAATTATATTTTTTTACATGCCTCTTTAAATAACCTTGAGCTTTGCCATTGCCCATTTGTTACCTGACCTCCTTGTTGCACTCTTCTCTCGCATTTCAGCCCGTCTAAACTAGCGATGTTCCGCCCCTTCGTTGGTTCACCTGAAATTTATCGGTCCCTTTCCATAGATATAATATGGTATTGATATAATATAATGTCATACCACGGCATATATATATATATTTATATATATATATATATATTTATATATATATATATATATATATATATATATATATATATATATATATATATATATATATATATTTATATATATATATATATATATATATATATATATATATATATATTAATATACATATTGTATAAATCTGGTGTCAAGTGTGTTGGGGTTTTTAAGAACCCGTGTCATTTTAATTTGGACATTAGAAGTTCTCTTGTTATTTACGTACGTCCCGTTTATTTTAATTTTTGTATTGTACTGGTAGAAGGCAAGTTCAAGTTATTTAAAGAGCAGTGGAACATAATCTAATTAGATTTTTTTTTGGACACCAGGTAATTAATTTTTTCATGGTGTTCGAATTTTGGAGACTCTCCTGGTTATTAATCCAAAAGAGTTAAGGTCTTTGGTGTCCTAATTCCGGTAGACTCATTTAAATTTTTTTTCGCTTAGAAAGAGCAGAGGTAGGTAGCTGTATCAATTTCATTTTGGGATCAAGACCTTCACGACTATTCAAGTATTCGTTTCGCGTGGGTAGTGTCCTAGCTCGTTCGCGTATCAGTGTGTCCTCAGTTAACTGCGTAAAAATGTCATCCTTCGAAAAATTTAAGAGTCAGGGCAAAATGTTAGGTCTTTCGGCAAAGACCTTCTCATTACGTACAGAAAGAAGAGAGGAACGAACGGGCAGAGCAAAGGAAAATGGAGATGGAGAAGAACAAGATGGAGGAGAACAAACTGAAGATGGAGATGGAAGACAACAAACTGAAGATGGAGGAGAACAAACTGAAAAAGGAGATGGAGAACAAACTGAAGATGAAAATGGAGATGGAGAAGAACAAAATGGAGATGGAGATAGAAGAACGTGAACAAATTAGGCAGCATGAGCTGGAAATAAGCCGAAATCAAATGGATTCTCAGTCCATCGGTTCCCGGGCTGAAATTCCATAAACTCCTTCAGTCCACCTTCCCGCTTTTAATGATGGAGAGGACTTTGGGTAATTTTTTGCCCATTTTAAGAGAATCTTTTAGATAAATAGATGGGATCTCGAAAATGATGTCGTCGCTCGCTTACTTCCCCTTCTTAATGCCAAGTTAGGGATATCTTCGTATTCCTTCCCCCGGAAGCAACTTTGGACTATTCCACGTTAAAGTCCGAATTGTTAGCCACTGTTCATATGAATAGAGAATTCTACACCTCCCGATTCCGCCAGGAAAGGATCCGTCCTGGTCAACCATTTGAGCAACACGGGTATATCCTCCAAAGAAACCTTCAGTGTTGGCTGGATGCGTGCAAGATTACCCAGGTCTACGAGTCCTTTCTGGACTTTTTCCTTAGGGATCGGCTTTTAGCTGCCATGGCTCCCCAAATTCGTGCCTTCATTAAGGATAAATGTTGCGCTACTTTCAAGGAGTGCTTGGAAGAGGCAGATGTCTACGTGGGTAGTTACGATTTATACCCTAAGGATGTTAAAAAGGCTTCCCAATCACCCCCAAAAACTAAATTTTATGGCCCTAAGACCCTCACTAAATTGGTTCCAAGATTTACCAAAGTTCCTAGTCCCTCGAAGCCAAGAAATTTTCATCCATCTGAACACCGAGACGTTAAGCCCCTAGTTTCTTCTCCTCCGGTTGTGCCGTACCAAAATAACCCGATCGTCTGCTACACCTGCGGTGTTCCAGGCCATTACCGCACGAGCTGTCCTCAAAACTCCCGATTCCCAAACTCTCAGTCCCACCAAGTGCACCAAATCTGGGCCGCCCCTGATCCTCCTCCGTCACCTCAGGAGACTCCCGATCCTTCCTCGCCTGCCAAAGACCCGGTCCATCAGGTAAACTTTCTCTTTAATGAGAACAACCCTGATGGATTGAAGTTCGAGAACGGAACTGTGAACGGTCGCCAAGTATCCACCCTCCTCTGTGACACCGGCTGCACCTGTATTATAGTGTCTGAGGACCTGCTCTCTCCCTGTTGGGCCCGACCACAAGAAATTTGCGGTGGTCCACGACTACTTTGGCTTGACTAGTCGTTTGCCTGTAATTCGTTGTCACATCGAGTGTGACTATATGTCCGGTTGAGTCGAAGTGGTAGCGGCCCCAATCCAGTTCTGCTCCGTTTTATTTGGTCAGAACCTCGTGATGCACGACTATCCCGAGCGTGCGTCCACCCGAGGTAACAAATGAGTCTCGTATCCCGGGAAGAAGGAATTTTTGAGAGGTTTGAGATCTAATTGTACCTTAAGTAACGAGAACGAAAATTCAAGCCTTGTGGGAAGGTTATGGTGCTACTTCCCACGGGAAGCAACAAAATCCTTAGCCAGTGAAAGGGCTCCTAACCCGTCCTCGAGGCTAGAGGATCCGTGGATTACCTCATCCATACTCCGGTGGGAGCGAAGGTTTTCTACGTGAATTGTATATATATATTATACCATCAATGTTCCTCATTATGATTTTGGGGGGGTCCACTAAATTGTGTAGTCTTTAGTCCCATATTTATGCCTTTATTTAATTTTTTTTTGAGGGGGGGGGGGGTCCACTGAAATGTCGCCAATGTTCTCCTGTGATTTTTCTTTTGTTTAAAATTGTAGTAGTTAAATTCTCTAGAATCGACCTGTTTAAGGCTTATGTCCGTAAATTCCCCGCTGAGCTCAGATTTACGTTTTTTTGTGTGTGTACACCTGTCGTAGCAGGTCCGAATTTCCCTAGACCTTTGATAATTCTAGTTTGACAGGTTGGGATGATCTTTTCCTACACAACTGCTCTGGAAAGCATCATCTTTCGGTTGGGAGATGTGTGAGGGAACCCCACGTGGACTGGCTTGAGCAGAACGGAACTTCCATGCACTGCCGAAGGCCCCGTTAGGCCTAAATTGGTAAGCCTACCCCCCCCCCCCCTCCACAAGTGGAAGCCTCGAACCGTGTCCACCACGATTCACATTTACACGAGCAGAATAGCCTCTGCAAGAAGATTCGAGGCCATTCAAGAGTTGAGCTGTTTCCCGCTTACCACCCCCTAACCTCGAGGAGAGCCTCTGACATAAAGAGCGCTCGACTCCCATAAAGAGACACAGAGTTAAGAAGTCTCGCTCAGACCCCAGAAGATTCCCCATAGTTCCAAGTCAGGTGCTAACAAAAAAGCAAAGTGACAGCTGAACTATTTTGTGTATTTGGAATTAGCCCCAGCCAGTGAGGTAATTCCACTTAACGATCGCCACCGAGTGATTTTCCGGACTTCTCTCCTTAACTCGTGTCTAAGCCCTTCTTCGTTCGCCCCTTATTTCGGGTGCCCAAAATACTCTCCCCTGGAGCGGAAGATACCCCCTCCCCTGTTTTTGGAGAACCGTCATCACTTTAAGTTTCCGCTCAGAAGTTCCCAGCGGTCTCACCCCACGTGCAGAAGAAATCCGTAAGCCAACCGCCCTCCCATCCTTCACTAATCCAATTGAGTTAATTCCCCCCTCCCTATTTGAATAGTCTCCTCCTGTAATACCTTAAGTTCTAACTTCATAGTCTGATTTATAACTACAATCCCCCCCCCCTTCGTTACTAATGTGATTTTGTCCGTTAATTCTCTGAGTTAATTTTATCCATTAATTCTCTGATTATTTTTATGGGAATAAAATTATATTTTTTTACATGCCTCTTTAAATAACCTTGAGCTTTGCCATTGCCCATTTGTTACCTGACCTCCTTGTTGCACTCTTCTCTCGCATTTCAGCCCGTCTAAACTAGCGATGTTCCGCCCCTTCGTTGGTTCACCTGTAATTTATCGGTCCCTTTCCATAGATATAATATGGTATTGATATAATATAATGTCATACCACGGCATATATATATATATTTATATATATATATATATATATATATATATATATATATATATATATATATATATATATATATATATATATATATATATATATATATATTTATATATATATATATATATATATATATATATATATATATATATATATTAATATACATATTATATAAATCTGGTGTCAAGTGTGTTGGGGTTTTTAAGAACCCGTGTCATTTTAATTTGGACATTAGAAGTTCTCTTGTTATTTACGTACATCCCGTTTATTTTAATTTTTGTATTGTACTGGTAGAAGGCAAGTTCAAGTTATTTAAAGAGCAGTGGAACATAATCTAATTAGATTTTTTTGGGGACACCAGGTAATTAATTTTTTCATGGTGTTCGAATTTTGGAGACTCTCCTGGTTATTAATCCAAAAGAGTTAAGGTCTTTGGTGTCCTAATTCCGGTAGACTCATTTAAATTTTTTTTCGCTTAGAAAGAGCAGAGGTAGGTAGCTGTATCAATTTCATTTTGGGATCAAGACCTTCACGACTATTCAAGTATTCGTTTCGCGTGGGTAGTGTCCTAGCTCGTTCGCGTATCAGTGTGTCCTCAGTTAACTGCGTAAAAATGTCATCCTTCGAAAAATTTAAGAGTCAGGGCGAAATGTTAGGTCTTTTGGCAAAGACCTTCTCATTACGTACAGGAAGAAGAGAGGAACGAACGGGCAGAGCAAAGGAAAATGGAGATGGAGAAGAACAAGATGGAGGAGAACAAACTGAAGATGGAGATGGAAGACAACAAACTGAAGATGGAGGAGAACAAACTGAAAAAGGAGATGGAGAACAAACTGAAGATGAAAATGGAGATGGAGAAGAACAAAATGGAGATGGAGATAGAAGAACGTGAACAAATTAGGCAGCATGAGCTGGAAATAAGCCGAAATCAAATGGATTCTCAGTCCATCGGTTCCCGGGCTGAAATTCCATAAACTCCTTCAGTCCACCTTCACGCTTTTAATGATGGAGAGGACTTTGGGTAATTTTTTGCCCATTTTGAGAGAATATTCTAGATAAATATATGGGATCTCGAAAATGATGTCGTCGCTCGCTTACTTCCCCTTCTTAATGCCAAGTTAAGGGATATCTTCGTATTCCTTCCCCCGGAAGCAACTTTGGACTATTCCACGTTAAAGTCCGAATTGTTAGCCACTGTTCATATGAATAGAGAATTCTACACCTCCCGATTCCGCCAGGAAAGGATCCGTCCTGGTCAACCATTTGAGCAACACGGGTATATCCTCCAAAGAAACCTTCAGTGTTGGCTGGATGCGTGCAAGATTACCCAGGTCTACGAGTCCTTTCTGGACTTTTTCCTTAGGGATCGGCTTTTAGCTGCCATGGCTCCCCAAATTCGTGCCTTCATTAAGGATAAATGTTGCGCTACTTTCAAGGAGTGCTTGGAAGAGGCAGATGTCTACGTGGGTAGTTACGATTTATACCCTAAGGATGTTAAAAAGGCTTCCCAATCGCCCCCCAAAACTAAATTTTATGGCCCTAAGACCCTCACTAAATTGGTTCCAAGATTTACCAAAGTTCCTAGTCCCTCGAAGCCAAGAAATTTTCATCCATCTGAACACCGAGACGTTAAGCCCCTAGTTTCTTCTCCTCCGGTTGTGCCGTACCAAAATAACCCGATCATCTTCTACACCTGCGGTGTTCCAGGCCATTACCGCACGAGCTGTCCTCAAAACTCCCGATTCCCAAACTCTCAGTCCCACCAAGTGCACCAAATCTGGGCCGCCCCTGATCCTCCTCCGTCACCTCAGGAGACTCCCGATCCTTCCTCGCCCGCCAAAGACCCGGTCCATCAGGTAAACTTTCTCTTTAATGAGAACAACCCTGATGGATTGAAGTTCGAGAACGGAACTGTGAACGGTCGCCAAGTATCCACCCTCCTCTGTGACACCGGCTGCACCTGTATTATAGTGTCTGAGGACCTGCTCTCTCCCTGTTGGGCCCGACCACAAGAAATTTGCGGTGGTCCACGACTACTTTGGCTTGGCTAGTCGTTTGCCAGTAATTCGTTGTCACATCGAGTGTGACTATATGTCCGGTTGGGTCGAAGTGGTAGCGGCCCCAATCCAGTTCTGCTCCGTTTTATTCGGTCAGAACCCCGTGATTCACGACCATCCCGAGCGTGCGTCCACCCGAGGTAACAAAAGAGTCTCGTATCCCGGGAAGAAGGAATTTTTGAGAGGTTTGAGATCTAATTGTACCTTAAGTAACGAGAACGAAAATTCATGCCTTGTGGGAAGGTTATGGTGCTACTTCCCACGGGAAGCAACAAAATCCTTAGCCAGTGAAAGGGCCCCTAACCCGTCCTCGAGGCTAGAGGATCCGTGGATTACCTCATCCATACTCCGGTGGGAGCGAAGGTTTTCCACGTGAATTGTATATATATATTATATCATCAATGTTCCTCATTATGATTTTGGGGGGGTTCACTAAATTGTGTAGTCTTTAGTCCCATATTTATGCCTTTATTTAATTTTTTTTTAGGGGGGGGGGTTCCACCGAAATGTCGCCAATGTTCTCCTGTGATTTTCTTTTGTTTAAAATTGTATTAGTTAAATTCTCTAGAATCGACCTGTTTAAGGCTTATGTCCGTAAATTCCCCGCTGAGCTCAGATTTACGTTTTTTTGTGTGTGTACACCTGTCGTAGCAGGTCCGAATTTCCCTAGACCTTTGATAATTCTAGTTTGACGGGTTGGGATGATCTTTTCCTACGCAACTGCTCTGGAAAGCATCATCTTTCGGTTGGGAGATGTGTGAGGGAACCCCACGTGGACTGGCTTGAGCAGAACGGAACTTCCATGCACTGCCAAAGGCCCCGTTAGGCCTAAATTGGTAAGCCTACCCCCCCCCCCTTCCACAAGTGGAAGCCTCGAACCGTGTCCACCACGATTCACATTTACACGAGCAGAATAGCCTCTGCAAGAAGATTCGAGGCCATTCAAGAGTTGAGCTGTTTCCCGCTTACCACCCCCTAACCCCGAGGAGAGCCTCTGACATAAAGAGCGCTCGACTCCCATGAAGAGACACAGAGTTGAGAAGTCTCGCTCAGACCCCAGAAGATTCCCCATAGTTCCAAGTCAGGTGCTAACAAAAAAGCAAAGTGACAGCTGAACTATTTTGTGTATTTGGAATTAGCCCCAGCCAGTGAGGTAATTCCACTTAACGATCGCCACCGAGTGATTTTCCGGACTTCTCTCCTTAACTCGTGTCTAAGCCCTTCTTCGTTCGCCCCTTATTTCGGGTGCCCAAAATACTCTCCCCTGGAGCGGAAGATACCCCCTCCCCTGTTTTTGGAGAACCGTCATCACTTTAAGTTCCCGCTCAGAAGTTCCGAGCGGCCTCACCCCACGTGCAGAAGACATCCGTAAGCCAACCCCTCTTCCCCCCTTTACGAACCCAATTGAGTTAATTCCCCCCCCCATTTGAATAGTCTCCTCCTGTAATACCTTAAGTTCTAACTTCATAGTCTGATTTATAACTACAATTATAAATCAGTTAATTTTATCCATTAATTCTCTGATTATTTTTATGTAAATAAAATTATATTTTTTTACATGCCTCTTTAAATAACCTTGAGCTTTGCCATTGCCCATTTGGACCTGACCTTGTTGCACTCTCCTCTCGCATTTCAGCCCGTCTAAACTAGCGGTGTTCCGCCCTTTCGTCGGTTCACCTGTAAGTAATCGGTCCTTCTTCCATAGATATAATATGGTATTGATGTAATATAATGTCATACCATGACAGATATTATTCTTCTATTTCTAACCCTTATAAGACCTGATTTTTAGTATGTAGTATGACTCTACCCACCTTACATTCGTACATCCAAATTAATATTATAATATTGGAACGCGTCCAACGTCGAGCGACGTAAGAAATTCCTGAGGTTACAAATATATCCTACCAAGAAACGATGAGATACATCGATTAACTTTCACGGTAAAATCAGCATCTAGAAGACAAACTTATTGAAGTATTTTAAATACTAAATATCTTTACTAGTATATGTTAATTAATCAATTGACAACAATAATTAATGGTTTTAAACCAGTAAAGAAAATATTTCGCACTGCTCTATTTAAATAAATTCATATAAAATAACAAACTTAACTTGCCTATGTCGTTAAAATCACTACAGTAAATATTTTTAACGATAAAATCAATAAATTTGAGTTTACCAATATGACGTCACATAAATCAGAGTTGTAACATTAATTCTTTATCCATATCACTTCTTCCTTCACCTGTCCTTCACCTTTCACTTTCATCCTTTATCCCTTTCGTAATTAGCCTCGAGTCGTGGCTAGGTTCTTTACTGGAGCGTAATTCTCTAATTTAATCCATGATTCCCGCCAGGGGGGGGGGGGGTTCCAGTCTACAGTCTTGACTTGGAATGGGTTGTCTCCTACTTGGGCCTCAGATGAGCTTCTATGCTCGATGGAAAATAGGAACACACTATCTTACGGACCTTCCTACCCACTCGCTTCCAAAGTGGTTCAGCTCTGGGGCTGTATATCATTATCCTGTCGGGTGACCCACCAAAGGAAATCTACACATGGGTTGAATAATAACTATGTACATATAGCATGTATACATTTAAAATATTGAACCCCTTTAAAATATAAAACCTTTTTAAAGGATAGAACTTTTTTTAAATATAGAACCTTTTTGAATATAGACATTTTTCTTAGAAAATTGAACCTTTAAAAATATAGAACCTTTTAGAATAGAGAATTTTTTTAATATAGAATCTTCTAAAGCATAAAATCTTTTAAATTATAAAACCTTTTTAAATTATACCACTTCTTAAAATATAGAAACTTTTTAAAAATAAAGAAATCTTTTAAAATATAGAACCTTTTAGAAATATAGAACCTTTTAAAATATAGAACCTTAATATGAAGATGTTTGTTCTCATTCTGCACGTTAAAAAAGTGAATTACAGCAGTGAAAATAGAACTGCTCCTACAATTCTCCAACACCCATAAAAGCTGAGGTGTATTATATCTGTAGAGACAAAATAATTTCCCACCATCTCAACCACATCAATTTCAAAATTATACCGTCAACAAACACCAACGTAATTTTCGGTTCACTTCCGCCGAAACGGAAATAGAAGAGAAAATTGTCTGCCTAGCTATCCAATCTCACTTCCATATCAAATGAGTTCATTCATCCAGCACAAATCCTTTCACCGTGAAGTGAAGTGTGTGGGAGATTCTTTACAAGCAGAGTTTAGGTGATTTCGAGAAAGTAATTGAAGCGAGAAGACAAGCTTTAAGCTATAGATTTACAATGTTTGACAATTTCACACATATGTGAGTACAGACAATCCACGAAAACATTCCCAGCTTTTCGTGCACACAAATCCCGACCTGCCCATACTCTTACACATGCATGTACCATGCACCGTTTTTTACCCATAGAGAATAAAAATTCTCAGATAAACACCCGCTGATGCACAAATGTAAGCAATTATTCCACAACCATAAATATACACATAATTAGAAAAACACTACATAGGGTTGCGAACAGACAGCACCCTATCCACTGACACACAATTTCCACGTCAACGAAGTATCTGCACAAATTCGCTATTTCCGCCTAAGCAATGTATACATACGAGTATGTATACACAACCCGCTTCTATCCTTCTTTCACGCACTGAATGCCTGGTGGCGTGAGGTAGGCGACAAAATGATAATTTTGGATCCAACTTCCGCGATGCTGATTGCTTTCCCTTCACTGAAATTGGCGTCGTGCGGCCTCCAATTACCCCCGACGACCTCCGACATTCTTGGTCGCCCTCATTTACTTTTCCTCTTAAGGTTTGAATTCGGAATTCCAGTTCAGTAGGGTCCAGATATTTCTTAAGACTTTGTGGCTAAGAATGAAATCATTTTATACACATCTTGGACCTATCAAAATATAGCAGCTCCAGGCCACTTACGACTGAAATAGTTCTGGGATGGGGGGCGGCTTGTTCTGAGGCCCCAAGTTTATGGTCCTCTCTCGTGCACAAGGAAGACATTTTATATTTGCGGTTTTACTAATTTATTAGAAAATTAAACTATCAACTAACATCGCCGAAAGCCGAACAATGGCTATTAGATAAAACACTAATGATTTATTGAAGAAATGAATTTATTATGAGTGATGGAAAAGTTAATTAATAAATACTAACGAGTGAAACGTGATATATTCAAATTAATGGGAGAATTTAAAGGAATATCTCATTTGCCAATGATATCTGGTTAAACGAGTAGGAATAAAATGGGGCATTAACGAATGTTTCAAAAAATCAACCAATTATAATTTAACATAAAAATGTTTACCATGGGAACAGACGATGAATTAAAAAGTTTACAATAGGCCCGGGTGGAAGAATTTGAGATGAAGGCGTGTTATGTCGTTTCCTAAACAGTCACTGGTTAAATGGCTGAGATAGCACATAATGTTAGTTCGTATGATAATGTACTAGGCAGATGGTCTATTAAACATCTGCAAATTTCGAGAATTGTAAGAAAGCAGGCGCTACTCGTATGCATTAATGAGCTGCTAGCGTAGATGGGGAGTCAAAATATTTGTCTGTCATTAATGAAATTTTGGAAGGGAGAATTTCCGAGTAGCAGTCCAGCATTATAAACGTATTAATGGGAAGAAGATTCATTCTTTCATATATATATATATATATATATATATATATATATATATATATATATATATATATATATATATATATATATATATATATATATATATATATATATATATATATATATATATATATACAGTGGCGGCAACAAAAAAAGTGACATTTAATATTGGCAACAGAAATCGATACACAAAATCGTTTTCACGATTTTACTTGCCAACTAGCCAATGAAAAGGTGCGGGGCTTATGCCGCAAGTGGACGACTCTCCTGAGCTAAGACAAGAGAACTGCGCTTTACTGGAACTCAGTGTCTCGTTTGAGCTCGTACAGTTAGGCTTTAGTGTATGGCACTCCAGCGTGCTGATTTCCTGCATTCGTGCCTACATTTGACGTGCTATAACTTCTGTGCAAATGGATACAATGGGGCGGAAAAAGCTTTCTATGACAGAGAAAAGCCGTGCCTTGACCCTATTAGAGCAGGGAAAGTCTTTTATTGATGTAGCAGCAGATTTAGGAACCTCAAAAAATACGATTCATCGCCTAAAACGGGCAGCTGAGTTATTGCCACCAGGTACCATACCAAAGATGAAGGAGGGCATTGGTGCAGCTAGGAAGACATCTCCAAGGACTGATAATATCCTAAGGCGTGAAGTGATGTCAGACCCTTCTGTAACCTCCGCTTCAATCAAGAAAAAACACCCAGACCTCCTCCAGAACGTCGCCCTCAGGACCATCCGTCATTGCTTACAGAAGGACTTATGCCTACCGGCTCGCCGCGCTGCCAAGAAGCCACTTCTTACCAAGACTATGAAGATGAAAAGGCTCAATTTGTGCAAGACCTATAAACATTGGACAGCTGCCCATTGGAAGAAGGTTATGTTCAGTGATTAAAACACCTTTAGGCTGGTCAGAGGAGAGTCAAAGATCGTGCGTCGTCCCAGCAATGTGTCTCGGTATAAACCAAAATATACCGTGAAAACTGTGAAGCACCCTGATAGTGTGATGGTGTGTGGTGCCTTTAGTGGAAACAAGGGCAGAGGGGTCTGTACTTCCTTCCCAAGAATGTAACCATGAGGGGGACTAACTATCTGGAAGTTTTGAGGCAGCACATGCTGCCATTTTGGGAAATTCATCAGTGTGAATTTTTCATGCATGATGGTGCCCCTGCTCACAGGTCCCAGTTAGTGAAAAGGTTCTTCAATGATAATAATATTAGTGTTTTGGAGTGGCCTGGTAATTCCCCGGACCTAAATCCTATTGAGAATGCTTGGAATCTGATGAAAACCAAAGTTCAAGAGCCAGCACTCGGCAGCATCAAGGATCTGATAGAATCACTGAAGAAGATCTGGGTTACGATCGACCCCACCTACTTCGCAAACCTTACTGAATCAATGCCCAATCGACTCAGGATGATCATCAAGTGCAAGGGCAACATGACCAAGTATTAACTTTCATGAAATATTCATAATAAAATATGTAAGTTACATTTTTCTGTTTCATTTTCTCTGAATTGTCACATGTCACTTTTTTTGTTGCCGCCACTGTATATATATATATATATATATATATATATATATATATATATATATATATATATATATATATATATATATATAAATATATATATATAATATATATATATATATATATATATATATATATATATATATATATATATATATATATATATATATATATATATATGTGTGTGTGTGTGTATGTGTGTCTGTTGAAGACCATGGTGTATTTTGCCTTAATTAATTTCCTTTGACAACTTTCTATACTTCTAATTGTTTTTTTTATTCCATCTTGTAGATGGTAGATCGCTTTTCCTGTATTCATCTCTCTTTTAAATGAATGGGTTTGGTAAAAACCAAACTAAATTGTTGAGCTTCCGATCTTATTCTATCATCTTCGGAGCGTCTTAATATATTCATTCCTCAATTACCGATGATTTGCGTTGAGTCATCATCGGACTTAATGAAAGAAAACGGTTTTTAGGGGATATTTATTCCGCCTAGTTGAGCATAACGTTAAAGGAAACGAACCAATCCGGTGAGTGGAATTTTCGAACAACTTTAATATTCGATTCCAACTTAACGCTTGACTATTGATGGCCGGCTTTTCTTCGTTTATTAAAATAGCTTCGAAGATGTTCATCCTAAATTTATTTTCCTCTTTTCTTTTAATTATGCTGTCGTCAACTAGAATATCTATCGTTACGTTGATGTTGTGCAAGCTCTCCATATGATTTTTAGGCCCTCCGCTTTGCAGATGCATGGTTAAACGTCTCGAAAGTGTGGTAGTTGTCATGCCAATATATATTTCGAGTTATTATAAAGCTTGCAGTCTCTATTCGGGCAGATGAACTCGTAAACTACGTTGGTTGACTTGAGATTCAGGAAGTTTTCTTTTTCATAAGGAGATTGTTGGCTTTTGTCGTTTTATAGTATATTACAAGTTGATTTTTTCCATTTGATTCTTAACCTTGATGTTACGGTTAATAATCTCCTTGATGTTTTTTTCATCTATTTTAATAAGCCTTGGACATCTGATTTCTGTAATACCATTTAATGATGTATACTGCTCCCCGATTACTTTTCGTTTTATCCGTATCTTTGAAATGAATATTTAAAAATGATGGGAGTTGTTTTTCAATCATGCTGTTCGAAAAGCCGTTTTTCACGAGTGTTTGTTTTACACGTGATATCTCTGAGTGGAAAAGTTCCCAAGTAGAGCAGCATTTATATGCTCGGTGGATATATGAGCCGACTACACTTATTTTGTACCTTTTCGGGAATTCACAATCCGCATTTTGCCATCTTCCCATGTCCGTACTTTTTTATATACTTTTGTGATATAGCTACCATTGATGTTTTGAACTTCAACATTAAAAAAGAGAGTTTATTGCCCATGCTCAATTCATAAGTGAATTTTAGCACGGAGTTCTCCTCCAATTGCTGTTTAATGTTTATCAGATGTTCTTCGATTTGGACGTTGATGTAGATGTCGAGTACGTATCGGCAATATGTGTGTGGCTTATTTTCACTGTCGTCCAATAATCTCTCTTCAAGTTGACCCATATAATAGTTGGCGAAGGTCGGCCCCAAGGGTGACCCCATAGTCACTGCCTCCACTTGCGTGTATAGATTACCGTCCGGTGTCCTCAAAGGAGCCTCTGGTGTACATGAACGTAACATGTTCCTTAAGATGTTTGGGTCAAGATTTGGAGGAGACATTGTAGGATGGTGGTACACATTTTGTATAATGATGTCGATGGTCTGAGCGATAGGCACCTTCGTAAACAGGCTTTCCACGTCAAGGGATGATATTAGTCCTGCCTGTCTTGTAAAGTGGAATATATCGGTCAATTCCTCCGTAGATTTTATGTTATACTTCGAAGGGATATACGCTTTTATTACTTTATTTTGGATTTTAGCTAAACGGTAGGTTGGTGTCGTGACTTGAGAGATGATACGCCTCAATGGGTTGTTCGGCCTATGAATTTTTACATTTCCATATAGATATCCTGGTGTGTAATCGCTGATGGTGTACCACTACCCTACAATGTCTCCTCCAAATAGTCAGACAATCTGAGCCTTCCAATTTTTATGTTTCTTTTAGCGCTTAGTTATTTCTCGCGCCATGATTGGCCAATTTTTAAAATACTTTTGTTCACGTAGAAAGAATATATATAGTGTAGCAATTTGTAATAACTTCATTGAGTCGTTCTACATGATGATACGTGCGAGCAGGTCTCAAATGCTGAATTCGGAAAGAAAAGGAACGGGAGAAGGATGAACACTACTCATAAACACTAAAATAAAAATATGGAGAGAGTGAGCAATTTAATGAGGGTCCTGACAGTCAACGTAGACGGAGGGAGGGAAGAGCAACGGCATATAGAAAGATATTTTGTGTGCTGAGCTCCGACATCATATTAATAACAGAACACGGTATTAACACTACATCTGATCAAATTAAAATACCGGGCTACAGATTGGTCATGAAAAATCATTCACAGGAAAGAATTGATCGTGCTGCTATAGCTGTCAGGGGGAATATTTCTTTCAAAATCCTACGGGAGCTGGACGAATCCTTTGTGGTGGTTGAACTCCACACATTGGTAAGAGACCTCGTGATAGCAGCAACCTATCAACCCCCTCTCGACACCCATCTCTTCAAAAATAACTTCTACACGCTGTTTTGGCACCGCAGAATGGCAATCTTAGGGGGCGATCTTAATGCCAGATTCCGTGTGTCGTGCTATGGTAGAACCAACGAGAGAGGCTTAAACTTGGAATTGATTATGGGAAGAAAGAACATCCAAAAAATAGGGTTGGATTTTCCGACCTATATCACTTCCACAGCAGCCACCAAACCTGACAAAATCTTGACAAGTGAAGGCTTCCCCTCAACTACCATAGTGAGCCGGGCCCAACAGTCCCAAGTGATCAGATAGCAATCCTCATCACAATATCTCTCGCGCCGATCCAGCTTCCAGTCTCTCTCCGCAAAAATTACTGCTTAGACAACTAGGAACGTTACAAGAAACGACTCAGTCATTACGCCCCAGCTGACCTAAGCGACGCAACCTTGGACGAAATAGAAGAAGAACTGGAGAGGATAACTACGTCTATTCTAGAAGAAAACCGCGAGTTCGTACACAATACTGGGTACAAAACCTCTCCTCCGTCCAGATGGACAGAGGAGATTCGGGTGATCGCTCGTGGTCACAGGAAAGTGTACGAAGATATAAGACGGGAAGGTCCTAATCTAGAAAGAAGCTTATTTCTCCGACGCCGAAGCACCGAGCTAAAAGAAGCTATCAACCTCCAACAAGAGGAAATATGAAACAGTCTGATAGCCAAAATTGATAGCGAGCTGAACCCGGCTAAATTCCGGGGTCAAGTCAAGAATCAAAAAGGAATAACCGGAAGAACTAATGCTCAAATAAAAGAGAACGGAAATTATATAGAGGACCCAGAGGTTCTAGAATATAGATTTAGGAATTATTGGAAAAACGTCTTCAGTATCACCCCAGAAGACAATGAAAAGTTCGACCAGGAATTCGAAGACCAACTGATCGAAGACCTGAATCAGATTATACATCACACGTACCCACAACATCAAGTAGACGAAGGCAGGAAGATGGCGGGCCATGGCTGTACCATAAAACCAGAGGACTTCATGGTCACTGTGAGAACCTTTGAACAAAGGGCACCAGGCTGGACGGGCATCACCAAAATCAACTTCATAAATGCCCCACAGCAGATCATTCAGGGAATCACAAATATTTCTAACGCTTCTCTGAACACGGGTTACTTCCTTGATGGTTTTAAGATTTCCAAAATAATTTTCATACCTAATGGACGTGAACCCCTGAGAACTGGTCAATTACAGGCCAATCTCCCTGCTGGAATTCGTTGCGAAAGTTTAAGAGAAGCTCCTGGCTGACAGGCTTCAAGAACAACTAGCCAAGCTAGGAGCTCACAACCGTCAGCAGCACGGGTTCTGTAAGGGACGAGGAACAGAGACTGCCCTTGCCCTACTAAAAGAAAAAATCGCATGCAACAAAGCTGAGAGAAAATAAGTAGAAGTGGTGCTGCGGAATGTAAAGAAGTCCTTTGATAAGGTCTGGCTGAGAGGTCTAGAATTCAAGATCCTTAACCTCCAGCTTAACCCAATCCTGGCAAGGGTCCTTTGTGACTATGTCATGGAAAGGAGAGCCCAAATCGCGATCGAGGGCTACAAGGGATCCGAATTCGAACTCGAGGCCGGAGTTTCGCAAGGCAGCTGTCTAAGTCCGTTGCTGTACTTCGTGTACACAATAGACCTCCTTGCTCCAGTGAGGGACGATCCGATGTATCTGCAATTCGCAGATGACATGACACAAATCGTTAAAAGTTCAATCAGGAACGCTGGAGTTCAAGCATGGGCGACAGCTGCCGACATTTATAACATCAATCGTTATGAAAAAAAGGTGGAAAATAAAGACTAACCGCCAGAAATTTCTAATAATTCCGATGAAACGCCGGAAAATAGACGACGTCCTCGTCGACAACGAAATTTATCCGTACTATAACGAGGGAAAGGGCCTCGGCTTACGTCTTTACAAAACAGGATATAAGACTCACATAAACATCAGTCTCCCTAACCAAATGAAAGCTGAAGAAACTGTACCGTTTCCGAAGCCTCAACGTGCCAAATAAGATGAAACTCTACACAGCCTTGGTACACTCCGTCCTGGTGTATCCGACTGTATTCGATAAACGGCTTTACAAGAAAGAGCCGGTCTCAAACCGATCAATATGGAGGTCCAGAGGCTAGAGAGAAAAACATCGGACAAAGTAGAAGAAGAAATACTCCTAACAATCAACAATAATCTAGACATACCCCAACTCACACAACGCACAGTAGGAAGAACAGCGCTATTCCCCAGCGAAAGAAACTGTGCAAGAGAAAATATAAGATCAATCTACACCTAATAAAAATGCCAAATTCGAGACAAATCAAACAAAAACAATAAACTTTAATAAGAAGAGGCGAAATGCCCAAATTAACTTTATCTAAAGACTAAAGAACAATAAAAAACATAAAGAAGAAAGAGGCGAAGTTCCCAAGCTAAAATAAAATTAAATCAAAAAGAAGACGCAAAGAATAAAATAATCAACAAAGTTAACTAAAATAATAAGCAAAAGAAGATAATCAAACAACAATAATAAAAACGTAATCAAAAGGAGGCGAAGGGCCCAAATTAAGATTCGAATTAAAAATAAGAATTGAATAATTAAATAACAAAGTCAACGAAAATAAAAAGATAAGATAGATAAAATAACTACAATAACAACAAGCACAAATAAAAAAGAGGCAAAGTGCCCAAGTTAAAATTTAAGTAGAAAGAAGACAAAGAATAAATAAATAAGAAAGTTAAAAAGTACAAATAAAAAAGGCAAAAATGCCCATACGAAACTAGGAACAAAATAGTTAGAAAAGAAAAAAAACTACCTGAAAGGTTTGAAAGCCACGACGGAGGAACCAAATACTACAGAAACAAGGACCAGCAAAGACCCTAAGATCCGCTCAAGGCCATTCCGCTTACAGAAGATATTAACTACCACATTCTAACGTTTTTTTGTGTTATATATTTTTTGTTAAATATTTCAACTATACAGTACACACTTATCAACATGTGTACCCTTTGTATATATATTTTTTACATGATTTTTTTTTAATCTTTCTATTTTACCGTCCACACTTATCTACATGTGTACCCTTGACATGCAGGTTCAGCTATCCCTCAAATACACGAACACGCTTCTTTGAACCAGGTGGGCGGGGGGTTGATAGGATAGTAATCTCTTCTCCCGCAGGCTTCGCCTGCTAGTGATGAAAATAATATACTTATAGGACAGACAGAAAAAGAAAGGGGGAATTCACATTAACTTCATGCAGGGAGGCGTCGCTGGCATCTTTCTATTCATCATTTCATTTTAATACTCAATTCCTTATAATATATGAAGTTTTAATCTGTCCTCCTACTACGTTATATTTACACTATTGAAGTACTCATCAAGTCAGTTTTTGAACATATTAACTGACGTGCTTTCTACTACACGGTTGGGTAGGCCATTCCACGTTTGCGTGATTTTACACGTGAAGTCATTTTGAGCTATAGTAGAGTTAAATCGCTTGTTCACTAATCAATATTAATAAATATTTTTAAGATTTTGAATACCTCGATCAATTGTCCACGTAATCGTCTACTTTCAAAGTGATAGTAGGTTTAATGAGCGGAGTCTATCTTCTTACGGTTTGTTTCGGATTCCAGGAAATAGTTTCGTAGCCCGACGTTGTATTCTTTCTAACTGCGCTATATCCTTGTTTAGGGAGGGACACTAAAATTGAACCGCGTATTCGAGGTGTGGGCGCACGAGCGATTTGTATAGTGTCACGATCATATCTTTCGATTTGAAAGTAATATTTCGAGCAATATATCCTTGCATTCGGTTTTCTTTTTTGCAAGCTTCTGCTAATTGCTTCGATACTTTAAGGTCCTCCGAGATTAAAATCCCTAGGTATTTTTCTAAGTTAATGGATTCGAGAACTTGGTATTTCATATGGTATTCTACTTTTCAGTTATGACTTTCTAAATGCATGACCTTGCATTTACCTATGTTTAAGCCCAATTGCCATTTACCCGCCCATTCGACAATTTTATTAAGGTCTCTTTGCATTTGCTCTACATCGGATCTCGAAAAGGCTCGGCTTCCTAACTTTGTGTCATCTGCAAATTTAGAAATCCAACTAAACACTCCATGATCCAAGTCATTAATGTAAACAATAAATAATAATAGACCCAGGACTTGACCCCTGTGGTACCTCGCTGGTGACTAGGGCCCAGTCTAAACCCACCCCATTTAAAACAACCCCCTGTCAACGATTTGATAGCCAGTTTCTAATCCATTTAAGTATGTTACCCCCTCACTCCAATTGCTCTAATTTTTATCAATAACCTTTCGTGCGGGACTGTATCAAAGGCCTTTTTAAAGTCAAGGTAAATTATATCCGCCGCTTTAGTTTCATCATAGATGCTAATCATGTTATGAAAGAATTCGAGTAAATTGGTTAGGCACGAGCGCCCCCGTCTAAATCCATGCTGGGAATCTGCAATTAAATTAGTTGCCTCACAATCGCTCACGAACCTCTCTCTATTATCGATTCTAAGAGTTTTTAATTACAGAAGTTAGACTGATGGTACGGAAATTAGTAGGCTCGGTTTTATCCCCTTTTTTGAATATCGGCGTAACATTAGCACGCTTGAACTCTACTGGAACTAGGCCTTCCTCTATTGATCGATTAAAAATCGTGTAGAGCGGTCTTGCTAATTCATTTTTTAGTTCTTTAAGATGGGTTGGGTACACCACATCGGGCCCGAGTAACTTCGATTTTTTCATTTTAGTAATATATGAGAGAATCTCCCCTTCATTTATACTTATGTTGGATAGGGTATTTTGTCTTTCAAAATTTATGTCCTCGCCTAATGTTTCTAATTGTGTCACGTCCTCAATAGTAAAAACGCTCGAGAAGTGCTCATTTAATATTTTAGCAAATTGTTCTGGGACGTCCGTCATAACACCATCTTTGCCTCTGATCGACCCTATTGAACCATTTATGAGCTTTCTACTGTTAACGTAGTTATAAAACTATGTAAGAAACTGACCGTCTATGACGGTCAGCAATATTATTGACGGAGGCTACAAAAATTGAACAAACAATTAAAAGAAGTATACTAGTGATGCCCTCAACAACAGGGCAAACTAGTTAACAATTTCACACCTATGAAAACCCACCACACATGTCATCGCTATCATTAACTTGAACTTGAACTCGAATAATTACATTTCTGTTCATTCCCTGAAAATGACCTAACATGGTTGAAGTAGTCTAGGAATTAAGAATGTCATTCGCGGAGGTTTTTTCTCGCCTCGAAAAATTAATTATGCTGCCACAGCTGTGGACTTCGATAGTACACGCATACAACATAGCCTTTGCTCTGTAAGGTATAAAATAAGCGTAATCGGCTCATACATCTGCCGAACTTATAAATGCTGCTCTACGTGGCAAATTTTCCCCCAAGAAATTTCACGAGTAAAACAAATATTTGTGAATAATGATTTCTCAAACAGCATGATTGAAAAACAAATCTAATCATCTTTAAATAAGCATTACAAACATGCGGATAAAACTGAAAGTAATCTGGGAGAAGTCAACAACATCAAGGTGTATTATAGAAACCAGATGTCCACGGCATATAAAATAGATGAATAAAACAGCAAGGAGATTATTAACCGTAACATCAAGGTTAAAAATTAAACGGATAAAATCCAAATCATCATTTATATAAAACAACAAAAGCCAGCAATTTCCTGATGAAAAACAACATCTGCCTAAACTCCTCGAATCTCAAGTCAACCAACATAGTATACGAGGTCATCTGCCCGGATAAAGACTGTAAGCTTTATAATAACTCAAAATATTTTGGCATGACAACCACCACACTTTCGAGAAGTTTAACCATGCTTCTACAAAGGGAAGGGCCTAAGAATCATATGGAGAGTGCCCATAATATTAACCTAACGAGAGATATGCTTGTTGATAACACCATTATTAAAAGAAAAGGTCAATAAAGTGAGGCTGAACATCTTAGAAGCCATATTAATAATGAAGATAAGCCGACAAGCTAGAATCGCACATTAAAACTATTTTAAAATTCCACTCACATGAGTGGCCCATTTCCTCTAACGTTACGTTTAACCAAGGCGTAATAAATACCCCTTAAAAATCCTTTTCTTTCACTCTGAATTTGTCGCTTGGATAGCTGATATACGACTCACGTTAAGTTTGGTAAAGCAGACGCACGCCAAAATCTCAGTACATTCTCAACCGAAGAAGATTTTTTACGTAAAAGATTTTTTTACGGATTACTTTCGGAAGAAATCGACAAGAGGATATTTACTCGCATACGAGTTTCAGAAGGAAGCAGCCACTCCCCTCATTTTCCTCATTTTCATTTATTGTCTCTATCATCTTTCCTCTCCCACACCCAAAATCCTCCCATACAGGGGGGTACTTATAAGAGAGAATTACTTTTTTTTAGGCCCGTCATAAATTTCACCATGACTGCCTAAAGTCCCCATCCCCCGCCACCCACCCAAGGCCCAATGCCTAAGCTAAAGGACGCTAATTTTCGACCTCGTCCCAACTATGCAGAGCACTAGCATATGCATAATTGGGGGTATGGGAGGAGGAAGGTTTGAGGATTAGCCCACTGCCAGATACACGTACCAGAAGAACCCCGGACAATGGGCCGAGCTGCAACCTCTCCAGGAGAGTATGATAACTCCGCCTGTGGGGGCCCCCA
Organism: Ceratothoa steindachneri; assembly: GCA_963969495.1. Taxonomy (NCBI): domain Eukaryota; kingdom Metazoa; phylum Arthropoda; class Malacostraca; order Isopoda; family Cymothoidae; genus Ceratothoa; species Ceratothoa steindachneri. The sequence goes on along the minus strand of OZ018321.1, from coordinate 98,202,761 downwards.
AGACCAATGAGGGACACGCAACCGTCTCAGTGTATAGTAGGACGCAGCCGCTGTTTTTTAATTCCCTCGAGGCGGTGGCACCCACGGCAAGCTATGGTTGATTCCGCGATAGCCAACAAAAAGTCCGTCACTTCTCACCCCTCGAGAGGAGCCCAGACGGGTCCATCCTTTCATTTATTTATCACATCATATCAGCCATTTTAGCGAGGGCGGGTCTAAGGGATAATTGGGGAAGGGACTCCCATAATACAGAAATGAACCTAGAGTACAAAAGACTGCCACTAAGGACCGAACCAAGAAAAACCAAACCAGAAAGAGGACTTCTCATTAGGACCTTATATACTGATTTGAAAATCGCGCTGACGAAGCTGATAGAAGTATCAAATGGGTACGTGGCACTCTGTCACAAACAGAAGGACGTGGAAAGGATGGTGGCAACCGATGGACTGAAAGCTCTAAACAGAATCGGCTTATCACCAAAACTGCCACCACAGTTAATGGCAAATCGTTCATTTGTGTGCCATAGAGTTCACCTCTATGGAAAGAAGAAGTGGAAAAAGAGGAAGCGCAAAAAAGAGCAAATCAAACATACACCAATGTAGCAAAAGCCACAGTCAAAGAAATTAAAGAAACGCAGGAACAAAAAAATAACATCAACGTTAATGAAGGAAGAGGCCTTGACATATTTGCTTGTATAATGTTTATCCACGTGCATAACATAGCACAACCGGGAACATTCTCCGAGACGCTGAGCCTACTTTTATAAAAGAATGGAGTCAGAAAAATGTGGTTCCCCCAACCCCCCCTTCAGCATTAATATACGGCGTAACAGCTGGAAAAACGTTGCAGGTAAAAAATATGTTAGAGGTAGAGGCCACACTGGCTGAGAGAGAAGCAGTATAAGATACTGACGAATTCAATGAAGAAGAAAACGATACTGATAAATTAGAAAAAATACAAGAAGGAAACAAAAAAAAGAGGAACCCTAAAAAGAAAAGTCAAACTAAAAATGCGTACACTGAATCGGATACACAATCAGAAACTGGGCCAGAATCAGGAGCAGAAAATGAAGAAGGCTTTCGTCATGAAGCCAAAGACTTTAAATTAAAGATCTTCGTACACGAAACAGACCCTTTGCCAAAAGGGACAAAACTAGTGGACATTAAAAAGGGAATAGAAAGAGGAACATGGAAATGAAACTTTGTTACCGATCACGAGGAAAAAGCAATACAGAAACTGATTGAAGAGAACCGAATTATAATTTCTCCCAGGACAGGAAAATAATAAAAAAAGGACACATTTGAAAGGATAAAGAATAGAAAATGGAAGAACCCCAAAATAAAAAGCAAGTAAGTACAAAAGAAAATACAACAAATTATGGATAACCCGATGAAAAAGCATAGATCGTTCACATTAACACCGACGGCTGGAAAAGCAAAAGCACACAATACGGAAATACTTATAGGAAACCAGATCCTGACGTGATCAAAATTTCGGAGCATGGAATAAAAGAGGAAAAAAACATGAAAATCTCAAACTACCATATAATAAAAATGAATCCCACCGAGGAAAGGTACGATGGTAGGCCATCGCAATAAAGAGAAACTTGGTATACACGCAAGAACAGGAAGTTGACGAAGCCTACATAGCCGCTACTATCGAAATGAAGTACACTCTAATCACAATAGTAGCAGGCTACCAACCACCCCGTCGCTTGTATATACCGATACACTCTCTTATGGAGCTACTACACAAAAACAACCCATCAATTCTCCTGGGGGACCTCAACGCCAGGCTCCCAGAATCAGAGTACCGCACAAACCAAAATGCAGGGCGGAACCTAGAAACAATAATGGACAGAAATATATTAAAAAGAATAGGCCCGGAATTCCCAACATATATCACCGAAAGAGCTTCAACTAAACCGAACATAATAATGACGACAGAGAACTTTCCGTAAATGCTTATATGGAACCGATACCCATCCCCTGTAGCGACCATATCGCAATTTTGGTGACTGTAAATCAAAACCCGATACAAGTCCCAACAAACTTCTAAAAGCCTACAGGAAAGCGAACTGGCAAACATACACAGCTATGAAAAGAAACTCACAACTTGCACGTGAGTCAAAATTATGATAAATAACACCCACAAGAAAAATGGAAAAACGATTCCGAGCGCTTTCGTCTTTATTCCAAAAGGCCTCTTCATGGAATAACATAGGTCAGGACCGACAATGTCTTAAATAGTAAGGAAAGGGCGGTTAAAACAGCTACCTGCTTCAAAACCCTAACTAGGGGGTACAAATTCTTTAAACACTTTAATTTGTGATTTAATATAATTAGATATGATAGGATCTAGGGTAAACAATCCATGGCTCATATTAAAATTTGGAAAAGTTTTAATAGAGATACACTCCAAAATATTTCTTGAAATGTAGTTTGTACATTTAATAATAGTATGATCCTGACTATAATTCCACGCCCACTCATTGAAGAATCAGTTAAAATTTCTACGTTTCTGCTACGATGAAAAGGTCATATACCACGTTCCCTACTTGGACGCAGATACAAGATGATCAATGACTTACTTTCCTTTCAACGAAACTGAAGAAAGAATTTTCCGGAAACAGATCGCTATTCCAAAAGTCAAGGTGTAACAAGCATTTGCCGATCTTATTGTAAGTTGCCGAACCTTTTCTCAAAACATCCCTCAGAGTTGGTTGAATCCCTTACGTGATGGATTTTTTTACAAGTTGAGGATAAATTGCTTTAAGGAAAAGAATAGACACTCCGCCAAGTTACAGCGCCTTATTACAAACAGTGAATGGTCAATTTTTTTTATTTTTTTTTTTAAAGGCTCATCTGGCGACTGCCTACTTGGGCATTAGTCGCCGTATTAAAACTGGCCTAGTTCTAGGCTACTTTAAAATAAAATTAAAGAGAAAAAAAAAACAACACCCCAAAAAGGGGGAAAGGAAGCAAGCTCGTGCGTCGGGAAGAGGTCCCCCCGGCGCAGGAGCGTGCAACTAAAGGAAAAAAACAAATGCAAAAAAACGAAACAAAACAAAAAAACAAACAAACCTTGCTTAAATATTAGGGAGAAGGCCGGCCTCCCCCAAGAAGTCAACAAGTCCACAAGTCAATGTGCACGAATCTGAACCGAGCACAAGGGACAGGCGGTAGCGACCCCGCTCATCCCGGTACTGGGACAGGTATCGTGCGCGAAGATCACCCAGACTGGGACATTCGACAAGAATGTGCCGAACAGTCTGGGGGACGACGCAGTTGTTGCAATAGGGCGCAGGCGAGCGCTCCATCAAATAGCGATGCGTCACACGAGTGTGTCCGATTCGGAGACGACAGAAAGCAACCTGAAGCCACCGCGGCATTGGGGGATGGGTCCATGGGAAAGGTCACGGCGCAATGGCACACAACTTTAAGTTCCCTTCGATCGTCTCCCATCTTCTTTGCCAAGCAGTCCGAAGAGCTTCCCGTATTCCTGCCATGTAGTCGGTGTGAGGAAGAGCGAAACGCTGGTTCGGTCGCAGAGTCCTCACGGACTCTTTGGCGCCCTCATCGGCGCGCTCATTCCCCGCAATTCCTACATGTCCAGGAACCCAGCAGAAGATAATCTTGACATCTGCCCGGCTCGCCAAAACCGTGGCGTCACGAATATCGCGAACCAGGGGATGCGGAGATTCCAATGCCTCGAGAGCACTCAGGGCACTTTGTGAGTCGCTATAGATCACAATCCGGTCTCCGAACCGGGCACGTCGCGTAATCTCCCGTACCGAGTGGTGTATTGCCACCAGCTCGGCCGTGAAGACAGACGCAGCGCCTGGTAGAGCCCCGCTGACTTCAAACAGAGGGGATACGGCGTGTAAGCCGACCCCCTCTTGGGACTTGGAGCCATCCGTATACACTGGCACGGTTCCAGCGTGACACGATGTGTGCTCCAAAAAGGTCGAACGCAATACTCCCGGCGCAGTACAAGCTTTGGGAGCAGAGGCGTGGCGACAAATAGCCAAATGTGGTACCCTCCAGGGTGGCGTCCTGGGCAGAACCAGGGGCGCCACCGGCCCGAGAGCTATATCTACCTCTCGAAGGAGTTTCCTGGCCCTAAACCCAAAGGGCTTAGGGTATAACTGGCGTCTCTCGGCGGCATAGGCACCATCGAGATCAGCTGCGGATGCAGTGAGAGCTGTTGGCGACTGAGGGAGGCGCCGGGCTCGCGCGTACAGGCGGGTGATGCACTTCACGCGGCGCAGAGCGAGTGGCATCTCCCCAGTGAATGGTCAAAAAGAGTTCCCCTAACCTCGTGATCAACCTTTCAAGTCAAGTGTTTGATGCTGATACGTTTAACGCATTAAGTTATGGATTAAAATTTTCTATCCCATCCACCCCAAATTGTGTTAATATTGCTAACGCTTTTGCACAATTAGAAAAAGCAAGTGATCTGCCCCGTAACGAAATTTCAATTGCTAAAGGTTATGTGTATAAATTCTTAAGCGATGTACAAAATAATTATCCCCTTAGATTTAATAAAGCAATACGTTCTCTTAGGAATAATAAAAATTTATATGTGTGTAAGGCTGATAAATCTGCTGCCCCTGTTCTTATCGACAAATCTTCATATTTAGATACCTCTACATATGAAAACCTTAGAAAGAATCCTATTGACCGGGTAAAAGGAGAAATTCATTCAATCCTTCGTCTCTGCTTAAAGGTCATCCTGACCTCATTAATAAGTTTAAATCGTTGAATGCTTCCCTCCCCTATCTTTATGGTCTCATCAAAACCCATAAGCCGGAAAATCCTATCCGACCCATTATTAGTTCGGTTGGGTATGTTTCATTTACCCTATCTAAATGGTTAGCTTCTTTCCTAAGTCCTTTGGTGGGGACCGTTTCTAGTTCTCACATCGTTAATAAACTCTATCTCATTAGGAAACTTAATGATATTCCTTACCCTGATAATTTTAGCTTGGTTAGTTTCGATGTATGTTCCCTCTTTACAAAAGTTCCTGTACCCGATCTCTTAAATTTCCTCGAAGAGTACCTTGTTAATGTTGTTCTCCCTATACCAGCTTCCACTGTTATTAAACTTATTTCGCTCTGTATTGACAACTATAAATTCACCTCTTTGACGGGAAATATTACAATCAAATCTTTGGAATGGCTATGGGCAATTGTTTGTCCCTGGTAATGGCCAATCTATATATGGAGTTTTTTGAATCCAAAATACTTCCCCAGACCAACATAACCCCTATTTTATGGATGCGTTATGTTGAAGACATTCTTTGTTTGTGGCCTAATGATTTTAATATCAATACTTTTCTTGAAAAATCAACATGTTAGTCGCCTTAATTAAATTTACTTTAGAAAATGAAAAAGATAACACCTTCCCTTTCATAGATATTTTGATCCACCGAACAGACCAAGGTTTCAAATATGAGATTTATAGAAAACCTACAGCCATTGACTCATACATACATTTCTATTCCGATCACCATATTAGTATCAAAAAAAGTGTTTTCTCTTCCATGTTTCTCCGTGCCCTGAGAATTGTTTGACCAGAATATTTAAGAAAAAGAGGTTGATAGGATATATAATATAGGTTTAAATTTGTGTTACCCTTTTTACGTACTTAAAAATTGTTAGAATTCTGCTAAGCGTTCATTTTATCAACCTAATCGTAACATCCCTAAATTTCATGCCAAAAATGTATTAGTTTTACCTTTTAACGAAATTTTCATTAAATTACCTCGTTTACTAAAACCTTTGAACATAAATGTTATTTTTAAATATGAAAACACTATCTATCGCCTTCTCGTAAAAAATTCACCACCTAAACCAGGCATTGTGTATTCTATTGGTTGCAATAATTGTGAAAAATGCTATTATGGACAGACAGGGAAAGAATTGAATGTTAGAGTTAGACAGCACCAAACTAATGTTTGTAATTTTTGTCAACAATCTGCATTATTTTTACATATCTATAGTCAGAATCATACTATCAATTGGAATAGTGCTAAACCTTTTATTAAATGTAGAAACTACATTTCAAGAAATATTTTGGAGTGTATCTCTATAAATACTTTTCCAAGTTTTAATATTATCTCTGGATTGTTTTGTCTAGATCCTATCATATCTAATTATAATAAATCACAAATTAAAGTGTTTAAAGAATTTGTACCCCCTAGTTAGGGTTTTGATGCAGGTAGCTGTTTTAACCGCCCTCTCCTTACTATTTAAGACATTGTCGGTCCTGACCTATGTTATTCCATGAAGAGGTCTTTTAGAATAAAAACCAAAGCGCTCGGAATCGTTTTTTCCATTTTTCTTGTGGGCGTTATTTATCATACACAGCTATGTTAAATAGCCATGAACAGCCAGAACTGAACGGGAAAAGCATATATGAACTAGAGGAAATAACCAGAAGCTTAATCGAAAATATAAAGAAAGCAGACGAAGCAAGTGTGACAAAAATCAAATACATAACTCTACCACATCCCAAGAAATGAAGAAGAAAGCAAGAAAAGTCCAAGAAAAATATTCGGAAATAAGAATTTTCGGTACAAACAGACAAAGAAGCTGTGAATTAATAAGACTGAAAGTGGAAATGGTCTTTTTGATAGAAGAGCAACAAGAAAAAACTGGAAAGAATTCACGAACAAAATAGAGGTCACGGGAAACCCAAGGGAGGCCTGGAGAATGATAAAAATAATCAGAGGAAAACCACCAAGAGAGCCAATAAAAATAAAGAACGAGCAAGATGAATACCTCAAAAGCAAAGAGGAAAAAGTTTATACAATAGAAGAAAAAGATAATGGTCATCGAAACCCTAGAAAAAACATAGGGAGAATAACACCACCTAGAAGAGTCAATGAGAGTACGGACGAGAACGCGGGATTAAGAGCTCTAAACACTCTGGAGGAAGTAAAAAGGACAATCGCGACCTTTAAACAAAAGGCACCCGGAAATACCGGGATCACAAAATAAAACTACGAAAAAGACCCTGAAAAAGATACTAATATATATTAAAGATCTATTCAATGGATTCCTGAATATCAGTGCATACCCACTAATCTTTAAAGTAGCGAACATGGTTTTCCTTCACAAACCAGGAAAAACACCGTCATTGGTCTCAAATTACCGACCAATATCACTGCTTAATTTTCTGAGAAAGGTATTCGAGAAAATACTGAATACGAGACTGGTAGAACACCTAGAAAACTCAGGGAAATACAACTAGCAGCGGTACGGCTTCAAGAAGAGAAGAGACGCAACTATGGCGCTCGCGATCATAACCGAAAAGATCGCACAGGCAAAATCTGAAAAAGGATACGTGGTCGTGGTACTCCGAGACGTCAAGAAAGCCTTCGACAAGGTATGGGTGGATGGGTTCAATACAAACTCCTCCAACTCGATCTCGGCAACCGGATGGAGAGAATCCTGGCTGACTACGTAACAAACAGAGAGGCGTACATTGACATCAAAGACCACGTAGGACCCAAATTACAGCTGAAAACTGGGGTCCTAATAGGTGGGTGCCTGAGCCCCACTTTTTACTCGATTTACACAGCAGATATGTTACTTCCATTAACACCAAGCTGCATGAATGTGCAATACGCCGTCGACATCAGTCAGGTGATCTCCAGTCGAGACAAAAATCCCAGATGGCAAGCCAGGACAACAGAGCGAGAAATCCAAAATATAAATGAATTCGAAAGGAGATGGAAAATTAAAACCAACCTGAACAAATTTAAAATAATACCAATAATGAGAGTGAAAAAGGACAGGATAACCGTTAACGGTACAAAATACAGGGACACAGCCGAAGGAAAGTGCTGGGCCTACAAATGGGGAAAAGAGGATACCACGCCCACATAAAGGAGAGGATTACCAAGGATAAATCAGGCCTAAGATGTTATGCAGCCTGAAACATCTGAAGCAGAAAAAGAGAAAGACTCTCTACAAAGCATTTGTAGAGTCGGTGCTGGTGTATCCACCGATCTCCATCGACACAACAACTAAGACCAACAAACAGAAACTACAAAGGGTACAAAATAAAGCGGCCTACCTAATAACTAATACAAGGCGCCGAGAAAGAAAAAGACTTCGCAAAATAATAGATACGGCAGGGCTAGACACAACAAATAAAATCATTGAGAAACGGGCCAAAGAAATCTGGCAAAAAATTTAAGCAGATAACCAGGAGACTATAAGGATTATAGAAATAGAAAACCTCAATTACGACCGTCAAGTCTTCCCCAGCAGCAGGCTCCGTCTACGGCGAGAGGAAGACCCAATAATCACCTAAAATAAAAAAACAACAACAAAACAACTGAACAAGCAAAAACTATCCCAAAGGCATGAATGCCTGAAAATGAAGACAGAGATAATAAAGAAGACAGAACAAAATACTTAGAAGTAACCAAAAAGCAAACACAATCCGAAAAGAAATTAGAAGAACATAAAAAGAAAGAACGAAAAGAGAGCAGCCATTATCCTGGCATTTTTAACTTTCTATTCTTTCACACACACTAACACTCACCGCCCCCTTCCTCCTTAAAATACTAAAAATAAAAACATCCTTTCATGCTATATTCTCACAATCCCCAATTTTCTCTCACCTTCTTTCACTCTGTCAGATGCTCACCCCACTCATTACATCGGTAAAAGAGGCAAGAATAATTCAAAACGGTCCAAAGATGATCGAATAAGATCGAAAGCTCAGCAATTTAGTTTGGTTTTTACCAAACATATTCATTTAAAAAAGAGATGAATACTGTCCAAGTGATCTACCATCTACAAGATGGAATAAAAAAGATAGTTAGAAGAAGAGAAAGTTGCCAAAGGAAATTAATTACGGCAAAATACACAATAGTCTTCAACCAAATTTGCATTCAGGAAAGAATGCTACCCAACTACACACACACACATATATATATATATATATATATAAATATATATATATATATATATATATAAATATATATATATATATATATATATATATATATATATATATATATATATATATATATATATATATATATATATATATATATATATATATATATATACCGGGTGTCGCAGAAAAAAGTTAACCGTAATTTGAATTAGTATAACTCAAAAATTATTGGAGATTTTGGGGTCTTTTAAAAGGTGTTTTATTTAATAACTATTTATCTGTCGATTCTGGAAATTTCATTAAATTCTCCTTTACGATATTGATACACTAATGGGTTTAGTGGAGGCTATCAAAAATATGTTTGCGCAAGGAATTAAAATAATGAAACGAAGCCTAGGAAGGCTAAGCCACCAAGCAACTTTAAAGAGAAGCGTAGGGATCCTAGTTACCCTAGGTCATTTTACAGTGTTTTTTTCAGCCACGCTGTGGTAAGGTCTCGTCATTATTGCTTACTAAGCAAATCAAAGCGTTTCTGTGTAAAAGTTTACTTCCATAGAACCTTTTTAATCATACAGCTAACAAAAGATCAACGCGTATTTATAGTCACAAACTTTATTAAGACTGGCAGTACTAAACAAGTTCAAGATTCATTTGAACAACGTTTTCCAGGTAAGCACCCACCAATTAAGCCTACAACTTGGAAAAGTTTTCACAAATACCAACTAGAAGGAACATTCTTAAATCTAAATAAAGGTCGTTCGGGTCAAGTGAGAATCATAAGAACAACAGAAAACATCGTAAATGTTCAGATGACACTTCTTCAAAATCCACATGTATCAGTCAGAAAGAATGGGTTACAATTGGCAAATTCATCATTTAACCGCATTATTAAACATGGCTTCAAATGGCATCCCTATAAGATGAATGCAAGACACCAGATTCTTGGAACCGATTTTCCTCGTCATAAACAATTTGTCGAATGGCTTCTCCATAAACCTGCTCGTTTCTTGGAAAGCATTGTGATTGGTGACGAGGAAGCTTTTTTTATGAATGGAAAGGTAAATAGCCATAACATTCGGCCATATGCGCCGCTGAACCACCCATGAGCATTCAACTTTGACACACGTATTTGTGAGCAGAAAGTGTCTTTGTGGATCGGAATATTCGGGAATGGCTATCTTGTCGGGCCATTTTTTTACGAGAATAACTTGAATGGTGCTGCATACCTGAGCATGGTCAACAAAAAGATCTTCCCAGAACTCCGCCAGAGTTACGACAATCAATTCAATAGACTTTGGTGAATTCAGGACGGCGCACCAGCTCATAGAGAGCTTGCTGTAAGAACAAAACTAAGAGAAACGTTTCACCACCGCATTGTCGCGCTAAATCATGCAATTGAATGGCCCCCAAGATCCCCTGACTTAACACCGTGATATTATTTCTTATGGGGATATCTAGGAATGAACTGTATTCTATTCCACCACAAAGCATCAACAGTTAATAGATAGTATCACACGTGAAGTCAATAGACTTAAGGAAAATCACAAGTTAATCAAAAAAGTTGTGCAATTAATGCGATCAAAGGCGCAACTGTGCTTGGAAAGAAATGGAGGAGATGTGGAAGGAAACGTTGCTTAGAAAATTAAAAAATAAATTTGTATTACCCATATGAAGAGGTGTTTTTGATAAAAATGCCTTTAAATATATTTGTTGATTTTAAACTTCGAAATTTCATTACTTTACTTCCTTGCACAAACATAATTTTGACAGCCTCCACTAAACCCATTAGTCTATCAATATCGTGAAGGGGAATTTAATGAAATTTCCAGAATTGACAGAAAAATAGTTCATAAATTTGTTTTGTTTTGCAGGGCTAAAATCTCTAATATGTTTTGAGTTATACTAATTCAAATTACGGTTAACTTTTTTCTGGGACAGCTTATTATATATATATATATATATATATATATATATATATATATATATATATATATATATATATATATATATATATATATATATATATATATATATATATATATATATATATATATATATATATATATACATGGGCCAGGTATCGTAGTAGTGAGCGTGCTGGACTTTTAAAATATCCGGTTCCAGTTGACTACATTCGATGACAATCACAGTTACCAATGTGGTCGCTTTGTTGTTTAGTGGACACAAAGCAAAACTTCTGCGAAGCTGCTTCGCTTCGACTTGGTTCAGAAAATTTATAACAACACCAGGCAATGGCTTCGCTACTAAGATTAAAATTTAAAACCTACAAAAAAGCAACCATGGTTAAATTTATATAAATTTTCTGAACTTCGCCAATTATAATCATTTTAAAAAGGAATCTAAACTAAATTTCCCCCCTTTCAAAATATTACCTTGGTAAAATATAGTTATAGAAGATATATAAAAAGAATTTTTCTCAACTTCACCATTTGTAATTCTTTGGGTTTTAAAAATTTCACAAAATTTTGATATGGCCGTATACTAAAAAAAATGTAAAATGCACATTTGAGCAAAAAACCTATATTTTTATGCATTTTACATTTTAGACTTTTGCATATAATAAATTTATAAATAATTGTGAAGCTACACTAAATCTGATAAAAGTGCATTTCACATTTTTCTTAGCGTGCGGTCGTAATATTTATTTCTGAACTTCACCATTTTGTTTTTGGATATTATAAAAGAATTATTAGAAATAACTTTGATAAAAAACATAATTCATAACCAAACTAAGATGAAATTATTATTCAAATACTCAAAAAAGCCCCTCTTAAATTATAGAGTTAGTGAGGATGATGATGATGATAAGAAATTTTTCTCCTTTAAAATAATACATTTTTACTGCAACTTTACTTTTCATTTTCACTAATATCAAAACAAGGATTTGGTTCAGCAAATTTATAAAGACAAGAAATTTATATCCTTTAAAATAATAAATATTTTTGCTGCTAATTTACTTTTCAGGTTCAATCAACCCATTACATTTATTTTTTAGGTCAAGGTTAGGTTAGGTTATATAACCAAAGAAGTACCAAAAACGAGAGTTGTGTCTTTATAAAAAAACGCGTTTTTAAGCTATTCGTTCACACTCATGGTGACGTCACCAGCCCATTTTGGTGTGTGTCCCCTAAATAAAACAGCGCTCCAATATGCGATGGGCCAGCATGGTAGTTTATGTGTACAAAAACTTTTTATTAAACATCCAGAAATATGAGATGATGCAAATATATATATATATATATATATTTATATATATATATATATATATATATATATATATATATATATACAGGTACATTTAGGCAGTAGATTCTCTTCGTAAAATATTTTATCAAAGGCGCTGGTAATTATGTGTTAATTAGTTTCTTTTCGAGTCTCTTGATTTTTCTTATATTCCGTCTTTGGTCGTGAGGTAACTCGTTAATAAGTTGGCCAAAATTCATAAGAAGAGTAGTGTCGAACAAGAATAAGAAACAAGTTCATGACCAAAACAAAATATTTATTGGCCTGATGCGTTTCGATACACATCGGTATCATTATCGAAGGTCGATATTTCTAATTTAAGCAATTGAAGACAGAGCTTTATATACATGAATTTTAAGTGCTAACAAATATCCGAACATAATTATAGGGAATGAAAATTCTTAGAGACAAAAATGTACAATGAAGTGAGGGTTAAAACTGCTTAAAATAGTTTGAGGAAGGCAGAGTGAAAATTGTATGTTTGTTGGCCACAGAGTCCAGGGATGTAAAGATGGAGGTCGGCAAGTGCTTGAGGGATGCGAAAATAACGTCAGGGGCGCTGTCATCACCTTCTCAACGATTTGAAGAGTCCTTGAAATCGAATTGTCATTTTCTTCTGGTGAAAACCCCCTTAAATGGTTAATACTGTTATCAACAAGCAGAACGACCACGTGGTAAGCTTCGGCTAGGACGACTCTAAGGTGCGCTACTTTTCCAAGACCAAGTACCTGCACTCTTTGATGATGCTTGACTTCGAACGGCGAGATGCTGCCTTTATGATTCGCGACCAGTTACGGTTTCACCGCGGGCGATTTCAGAGACATTTTGGCCATGAAAGTATTGCGCTGGGTGAGAAAGATCACGAAAGAGGCGGACTAAGTCTTTCAGCAGGAAGGTGTCACTGCCCACAAGGTCAATACCGTGAATGCTTGGTTGATGTCGGACATGAACTTCTGGTCGAAGGACTTTTGGCCGCATCACTTGCCCGACTACAGCATGTGGTCGCATGTTGAGGGCAAGCCCTTCAAGGTCCTCCACAGCAAGGTCGACCAATTGAAATCCTTCGTCAACCACTTGTGGGCCATCATGAGGAAGTCCTTCGTCCACTACTTGTGGGCCAGCATGAGGAAGGACTTCGTTCACAGCGTGTGCGCAGCCTTTAGGTTTTTCCTGGCGCGCGTGCTCGCCGCCGAGGGCAGACACATTGATTAATATTACAATTTAAATATATTTATATGTTAAAACAATAAAAACGTGTCAAACTGCATCAAAAATCTCCATGTGTCCTTTGTTGCGAGAGTCGTATCGAGTGTAACAGGACTTTGCAATTCCCGGTATATTTCATCTACAAAGTTCATAAGCAAACGACCAACAGAAACATTCGGCAACAATCAGGTTCCGGAATAGGCAGGTTTTAGAAATAACTATAGTATTTATAATAATCTTCAGGCTTTAAAACCATGGACTCCATACGAGCCGAGATGGGGTTGAGGTTTTGTGGCGGGAATTAGATAGTGTTAGTAGGTCTTTAGAGGCGGGAAACTAGGTTTTGATAGTGGTCAGGGAAATTTTATGGCTCAAAGTGAGGCAGGGATAGGAAGCAAACACAGATTTGTAGAAGGTAGGCAGGCTAATGGAAGTGCTTTAGGGCTAAATGACTCGAGTAGTGATAGTGGTCAGGGAAATACAAGAGTACAGGGTCGGGGAAGGAGAGAAAGGAGATGCAGAGGAGATAGGCCCTCAGGTGCTTCAGGGATAGGTGGGCTGAGTTGTCTTTACACAAATGCTCGTAGTCTTAGAAATAAGAGGGATGAATTATTTAGTTATATCATTCATGAAGATATAGATATAATATGTATAGTTGAATCATGGGTTAATGAAAATATATTTAATGATAATGTCAGTGAATTTGAACTAAAAGGTTATACTATGTACATTAGTCAAAGGAGAGATAGCACTGGTGGTGGGTTGATTATTTATATTAGAAATAGCATTTCTTCAAATCTAAATAACTCTATAAAGCAAGGAGAAGGCGAATCATTATGGATAGATATTAAGGTTGGTAAAAATAGGAAAATACACCTGGGAGCTTTTTATAGACCACCGGGACAGACTGATTGCATCCATGAGTTAATGATTAGGGAAATAAGTAAAGGATGCAAAGAAGATACAGTTATTCTGGGCGACTTTAATTTAACTTCTGTAGACTGGGAAAATATGATAGGAAGAGATAGAGCAAGTTGTAAGTTTATGGAGTGTTTTGAGGATAACTTTTTGACCCAATTTGTTAATAAGCCAACAAGGGGTGCCAATATATAAGATCTAATTCTTTCAAATGATGATCACTTAGTTCAAGGATTGAGTGTAGGGGAATCATTGGGAAACAGTGATCATCAGATGGTTCGGTTTAATTTGCAAATAGTTAAGGGTAGAACAACGACAAACTCCACAAAAATTCCAAATTTTTATAGGGGAGATTAAGATAAATTACGCGGCATGCTAAATCAGATTAGGTGGGATATAGAATTCCATGGAAAGAATACTTATGAGATGTGGGATATTTTTAAGACTATATTAAACATGGTTCAGGAACAGTGTATTCCGATGAAGTCTATTAGGAAGAAATGTAGGAAACCATTATGGTGGAATCAAGAAATAGCTAATAAAGTTTCAGAGAAAAAAAGGGCATACCAGAGATTACAAAGTAAGAGTAGTTTAGATAATTTAAACCATTATAGGTCAACCAGAAATGAACTAAATAAGATTATTAAGAGGACCAAAAGAGGTCCTTAATGATCATTTTGCTTCAGTATTTACAGAAGAGAAACCAGTTAGATTAATTGATGATAATTCTAGGTCAAGGGAAGTAGTGATAAATTCTATTAATATAGACAGAGAAGAAATTAAAGGGCTTATAATGCAGTTAAATACTAGTAAGGCATCTGGCCCTGACAACATTCATTCTAGGATACTCAAAGAAGGCGTAGAAAGATTTGCAGTAGCTCTTGAGAAGATATTTATTCGATCAAAGAGTCTGGAGAAATACCAAATGATTGGAAATTGGCAAATGTAGTGCCAATTTTTAAAAAGGGAAGCAAAGAGGATCCAAATAACTTTAGACCGGTAAGCTTAACTTCTATAGTCTGTACAATTCTTGAGAAGATGGTTAAGAAGGGAATTTCTGATCATCTAGAGAGTAGCAGGTTAATTAATGATGCTCAGCATGGTTTTAGAAAAGGTAGATCGTGTTTAACTAATTTACTGGATTTTATGGATTATGTAACTAAAGAATTAGATAGGGTTGAGAAAGTTGATGTGATCTACTTAGATTTCAGCAAAGCTTTTGATAAGGTTCCACATAGAAGACTAGTTCATAAATTAAAGCCGCATGGGATATGTGGGAACATTTTAAATTGGATAACTGAATGGCTGAAAAATAGGAAACAGAGAGTTGTACTGAATGGAGTGAGGTCAGAGTGGAGGAATGTTATTAGTGGCGTACCTCAGGGATCAGTTTTAGGCCCTTTATTATTTATAATCTATGTAAATGATCTTGGGCAAGGAGTAAATAGCAAAGTGTCGATTTTTGCTGATGACACTAAATTGGCAGCTGTAGTCAAAGAGGTTGAGGGTAGCTTTAAAGTGCAGGGTGACTTAAATAAGTTGTTAGCTTGGGCTCAGAAGTGGCAGATGACTTTTAACCTTAATAAATGCAAAGTTATTAACATGGGGAGAAATAATAGGGAATTTAGCTATGAGATGGATGGGTATTGGCTTAATTCAGTTGAAGATGAGGAGGACTTAGGAGTAGTAGTAGATAGGTCACTGAAATTTTCAAAGCAGTCTATTGAGGCAAAAATAGAGCAAATAGGGTACTAGGTTACATTAAAAGAAATGTTAGCTACAAGAGTAAGGAGGTCATCCTTAAACTATACAACTCTTATGTCAGGCCACATTTAGAGTACTGTATACAGGCATGGTCACCACATTTTAGACATGATATAAACTTATTAGAGTCAGTACAAAGGAGGGCAACAAAAATAATACCATCCCTGAAGCACCTTGAATATGAAGATAGACTGAAGGTATTAAATATGTTTTCATTTGAAAGAAGGTGTGTGAGGGGAGATATGATTGAGTTTTTTAAAATCTTTTCTGGGATGGATAAATTGGATTTCAGCAAGTTATTTGAGTTAGAAGGTAGTAATAGAACTAGAGGCCACCACTTAAAGATAAAAAACAGAGGTGCAGACTGGATGTTAGAAAATATTTTTTCACTAACAGAGTGGTGGATTATTAGAATAGTTTGCCACCTGAGACTGTAGACAGCCCAAACTTGAATGTTTTCAAGCGCAGATTGGATGATTATATGGGGATGGAGGGTTAATTTCTTACTTTTTGGTATGTGGATATGTTTCTTGACTCATTCCTGTGGATGCAGTCTCTTTTTATTGTATATTTTGGGGGACTTTGAAATTTTTTTTTGACAGACTCCTATGGAGGCTTTAAATTATATATTGTAGATGCATGGTTGGACCTTCCTATATATTTTTAAATTGTATATTGTAGATGCATGATCTGACAAATCCTATGGATGCATTATGTGGGTGGGATTTGATGGATGCGGATGACCTTTGATAGGCCCTTGTGGCTTTTGTCATCCGTGAAATTATGTTATGTTATGTTATGTTAAGTACTTCTCTACTCAACAGTCCTAGTTTATAAAAAAATGCTTTGAAATCAGTAAACCCTGATTCACTTCTAAGAACACTACAGAGAAAAGGAGTTAATAAGACCTAGATTTACACACTCTCTTACATATACAGGCGTATAACACTGTCCTATAGGTTGCAGAATATCAGTAATTAAATACGAATAAAAAAGGGTTGAGACACTGAGATCTCATTTGACCCAAATCTATTTACAGCAGTGCTTGACGCGATTTTAAAGCCTTGAGGGGATTAAAATGAGGAATCAGAATTAATGCAAGATACTCTTATTTGCTTCGAATCCAGAACAATTTAAAAAAATTATAACAGATTTATCACAAGAGAAACGCACAATTGGAATGTAAAAGAACTTTACAAAGACGAAGTTAATGATAACTACTGGGAAGGGGTATGAAGAAATAGAGTCTATCAAATTATTGAGTAGATATATAAATACTTAGAAGATATTGTGGAACTTGAAGGGAGCAAATTATTATTACTACAGTGCCGGCCAAAAAAATTCAATCACCATTAGAATTGTACCCTTTTTTTATACACAATCAATATTTTAAAGTATTTAAACCTAACCTTGGTACATTCCTACCTTATACTAGTAGTTCGTCATATGTCCTTTGTCTTTGATGACTTGTTTGAGACATTCTGGCATCGATTTGATCATATTTTGGCACATTTCTTGTGATATCTCAGTGCACCAGACCTTTTTGATGTTTTGTGTGTGGTTGGGGATCGAGCCAGTATTGTGACATTCGACAGTACTTTTCATAATAAGCCATAGATTCTCGATCGGATTGAGAGCTGGACTATGTCAGACCAATCTAGAACACCAATTCTATTATCCTTTAGCCATTCACTAACGATTTTTGCCTTGTGACAAGGTGCCCCATCGTGCATTATAAGTTGTTTTCTCTTGCATTGCCAGAGTCGGGGGAACCTTTTCCTTTAGCATGGCTAAATATCTTTCATCAATCATGGCTGTGTTCTTAGGAAGAAAAAATAAAGCCCCCTTAACAAAATAGTTAAAGAACCCCAAAACCTCACACTTTGAGGGTGTTTCCTTGTCTTGATAGTGTATTTAGGATCCATCCTATCCAAGCCACGCGCGCTGCGCACCATTCTTGGACAGCTTCTGAATGTTAAAAAGAGGATTCATCACTAAAGAGAACGGTTTTTTAATCATCAATAATCCAATTGATGTGCTTTTTTTACAAACTCAACTATTTTCTTGCGTGTTTCGGCCTTCAGGAAAGGTTTCTTGGCAACATGCCGAGATAGCAACCCTAGCTCCTTTTGTAGCCGATGTCGAATTGTGCGCTCAGATACACCTTTAAGCAAATTATGATGCTCATGCTTAATTTCTTTTGCTGTTATTGTTGGTTACATTAACACAATACGTTTTATTGATTTATCAGTGCATAAATTTGTCTTTCTAGGTCACCCACTACCACTTTTTCGGTCTGGAGTACCAGAAACATCATCACTTATATGGCGGAAACGCATAAATTCACAGTTCCTTTAGATATTCTTAAAATGTTTTGCAATTTGTCTTTGCGATTTTCAAACCTTATGTAATGCAATAATAGCACCTATTTTGTCATCTGTTTCTTTGTAGCCATTATAGGCTCTCTTTAAAGTACACACTTTGGGTAATAAGAGCTGTTATTTTCTGAACATACATTATGCGCTGGAAATTGACGAGACTTCAACTCAGAACCGCTGCTAGCAGCCAACTGACCCAACACAGGACCAGCAGGACGCATGACTGCTCTACAAAACGCAGCTCACCCCAAGTCTATATCTATATTAGAACATATTTTATAGCTTTCTGAAATATGCAAAAAATACGTGTTATAGATGGTGATCGTATTTTTTTGGCCGTCACGGTAAAATAAAAAATTAGCCTGATTAGCGATAAAAAGTGTTAACTACAGTTTCAACTGCGACTTCATCCTCCTAAAGTTAAACGGCAAAGTAATTAACCAGTGAATTTTACAGATTTTAACTCATGGAGGTGAAATTTAGAGACTGAAAAAAAGGCAAGCAGAAACTGAGGAGAAAATTTAAAGTGCAATATCAAAGAGGTCAAATCGCTCAGAAAGTTAGTTATAATAAATCTGTATAGAAAATAGCAACAGTAGACGAAGGGAAAAAGATGAGATATATATGTATAGCAGCGGTCCCCTTGCAGGCATTTGGTGGGGGAAGGTGCACAACTGCAAGCAATGGGCACGCTAGGAGCGCAGTTTATATATGATGAAGAAAATAAAAGAGGTGCAAAGGAGGACCAAATAGAGAGCATAATCTGGGGGCACTTGGGTAGGGGTGGCACGCTGCTCCTCCACCTACGAAATGTAACATTCTAAAGAAAAACATGAAATGATCCATTTATGGAATAAGAGCTTAGCAACTAAACTCATGGGTAAGAAACCAAGCAGATGAGGGAGAAATAAAGAATAATATAAGTTCTAAAGAAGGGATGGGCTTGAAGCAACGAATCAAAATAAACATATAAATCCTGAACTGGACATCTTTTTAGATAAAATGACCAATATGATAGTGTCGCAGGAGGGTGAAATTTGCTCAAAGAAGAGATTAGCAGATCACTTTGCTTGAGAACACAAATTAAAATAAACATAAAAATCTTTAACAGGACAATTTTCTCGATATAATGACCAATAAGATAACTTGACGAAGAGTGAAATTTGCTCAGAGAGGAGATGGGCAGATCACATTGCTAGAAGAAACAAACAAAAAGGAACATAAAAATCTTAAAATTGACCATTTTTTCGATAAAATGATCCATAAGATAATTGGAAGAAGGGTAAAATTTACTCAAAAAGAGATGCACAGATCACATTGCTTGAAGAAACGAACAAAATAAACATAAAACCCTAAACTGGACACCTTTCTAGGTAAAGTGACCTATAAGATATGCTGGCAAAAGGGTGAGGTTTGCTCAAAGGAGAGATGAAGAGATTACATTGCTTGAAGGAACGAATCAAAATAAACACAAAAATCCTAAACTGGGCACCTTTTGGATTAAATTTCCCATAAGATAACCAGGCAGAAGGGTGAAATTTACTCAAAGAAGAGATGGGGTAGATCACATTGCTTGAAAAAACGAATCAAAAACTACATAAAAATCCTAACCTGGACACCTTCTTGGATAAAATGACACATAAGATAAATGACAGAAGGTTCAAATTTACTCAGAGAAGAGATAGGCAGCTTATATTACTTAAAGAAACGAATCAAAATAAACAAGAATCCTAAACTGGAGAGCTTTATGGATAAAGTGACCGCTTGAAGAAACGAATCAAAATAAACATAAATATCCTAAACTGGACACCTATTTAGATTAAATGGCCCATAAGATAACATGGTAGAAGGAAGAAATTTGCTCAAAGAAAAGATGGGCAGATCACATTGATAGAAGAAACAAATCAAAATCAACATAACAATCCTAAACTGGACACCTTTATGGATAAAGACATATAAGATAATCTGGCAGAAGGGTGAAATTTGCTCTAACGCAGGGGTAACGAGGCGAACCTGTGCCCTGGAACGTGATGGAAGGAAACTTCCTAGGGGGGTTCTTTGCCCACCAATTAAGTGAAACGCCCGGTAATGATGGTGACTGTGGTTGTTACACTTCTTGATTTCCTGCCATGCTGTCCAATCTATCAGCACACATCTTCTTGACTATCCATTGTAGTTTCCCCTAACCATGATGATAGATCATGTTTTCAATCTCCCACTCCCTTTTGAATATAAATTGTTCATACAGACTTTACATCACCTTCGCCTACTCATTCATTTATACTTTCGCACACACTCAACTCATTACACTTTCATTTCCTCCTCACTTTCTTGCAAACTCTTCATTCACGACGAGAAATTCAATCTCTTTCCTACACACAATCGAAACAAGCACCTCTTACATAATTCTAAAAATATTTCCTCACGTTACCATCACACGCTTAATCCATAGGCCCCTCGTACATACTTTGTACACATCCACGCATACATTTTTTTTATACCCACATGTAACCACTTATTCGCATTCCACACACACACACACCATAAGTAACCTCTCAAACATATTCACAATTCATACACACACACCCTACACGTTAACGTTATACACACGCAAAACACCTCCGCACAATCTCACACACCCGAACCTTTTAGGAGGACCGACGAATAGAAGATTGGAGTTTCGGGTGGTGTGGAAGATAGTGCCTCAGGGTGATGTAATTAACGCAAATCCCCGCAAGGAGGGGGGGAGCAATAGTTCTCCTCCACTTACAACTGAGACTAGTGGTAGGTACACGCTATTCCAACCTCTGTGCCCCAAGAGAAAGTGTCCCTGTCTCTCGGGTCATCTTTTCTACTTCTTTTAAATCCACCAATATCTTTTTCGCGCCTGCTCAGACCCAACAAAGGGTGACAGAGGATGTTAAGCGTTAAAAAAGAACTCACCGTAAATGTTGAGATTGGCTTCGTGGAAGGTGGATCCGGCGCGGTTGGTCGCTATGCACCTGTAGACACCTCCATCGTGGATTCTCGCGTCGGAGATGTTGATGGTGGAGACCACCTCCCCTCGGCCTCCGGGGCGCTCGTGCAACGTCACCCTGGCAACGGAGCGAAGAGGGCTGAAAGATACTAATGAGTGGGCACTGATGCGCTCAAATATACGGAGACGACCAACCATTGTCACCCTTCACGCTTCTGCGAGGTTACAAGGGAAATGAACCACACAGGGTTACTGGGGCAATGAAGCCAACATGGGCTTACACAAGCGAACACACACACACACACTTTCACACAGAACTAAGCTATTCGCACCGGATCCCCAAAAGGTGGAGAGTTACTTAAAACCAACGAGGCCATCCCCGGACACCTTATTTAGGCGGTCAAGGTTGTGAATTTATCCCCGTTCTTGTTGGGGGAAGGAAACTCCTGTGTGACAGAGGCTTCTTGCCCTTTTCCTCATCTACCTGACTAATTCCTCCTCTACCTGCTCCTTCCCTCCTATTCCTACCCTTGTGTTCTTTTCTCGTTTACCTTTTAGCCGCTGTTAAAATTTGCGTTGTAGTGCTCTGGTTATTAGTGGTTTAATGAAGTAGACTCGTCACCGGCGCAGTTGAATTGATCTACCACTTGATTGTCATTTAATATATTTTGGTATTGTGGGAAATCGGGATAAAAGTTGGATGCTTTTGGTAGAACATTCTACCAATATTCATGATTTCGTGAAAGAAGATTTGCGATTTCTTCGAGATTTCTCCTCGCCATTAAGTTTTTCGGGATTAATGTTTTTGTCGGGAATCAATTAATGTTCAAATAAAACCTTTCGTTTATTGGAAGTAAAATCTTTACAATTTTCTAGCTTTATCATTATTACTAGAAGCCTAATTACTGCCAAAATGAGAGAAATATCCTCAGAATCTTCACTTTCTTCATCAAGTTAAGGTCATATCTCATCACTTGTGCTCATGATGACTAAAATGGACTTAATTCGATTTATATTTTGACTCCATTGGGGTCATTTCCCTGCAAGGGAGGGTGGTAGTGAAACAGGGATAATGCCCCGAACACACTACCCCAAGAGAAACTTGCTCTCCCTTAGGTTAACTGTTGCACCTCTTTTAAATCTCTCACTATCTTTTGCCCGGCTGTCTAGATCCAACGACGGGTGATAGAGGGCATTAAACTTTTAAAATAAATAAATTTGCGTCATTTTTATTATTTTTGCCTTTTTTAATACTTTTTGAACACGAAACAAACTAAATTCTTGATTTTTTATAGCATATGGGAGAACCGGGAGGGTCACTACAGTGGGAGGATTCGAGCAGCCCCACTCACTCAATAATAAATATGATTCAAGGGTTGACTCTTGCTTTTGAAAAGTAGAAATCAGTCGCTGCTCAGACTTTGACGAATGTGTTGTGGCAAAATTTTCTGCAGGTTTGAATTTCATTTTTTTTAACATTTACGATGTAACTTTTGGTGGATCTTGTGTAAGGTGTAGCTCCTCCATTTTTATCATATTTAATGAATTTTTTTTCTGATTCTTAAGTTCTCAATTGAGCAATTTATATGAAATATATCGCGTGCAGCATAATATACTTTGGAAATGAGTTATTGAGAATTTTCATGAAAAATGTGGATCAGGGAGGATTCGTCCAGTTGTGTCCGGATCCCCCCGATACTAATAAAATAAAAAATGTATGCTTTGCATTAAATACAGATAAAAATAAACGCTATTGCACTGAGTGTCTATATTTATACTAGCCTATGCACTTATAAATAAGTGTTTCGAAATGTAATATATGTTTTTTTTCTTCAGATGAAGAAGAATTCTCCGATGAATTTGAAAGCTCTACAGTCGTGAGCCAGTTTGTTGAAAAATCACGTTAGAAAGATGATTTTGTCTTGATTGAGTTTGAGACAAAGAAGAAAGTCAAGGTTTGCAAAATAATGAAGATGATTTCTTTAGTACTGAAAAATGGAAAATATTATTTTTCGCTCATTGGATTTTGTCTTTTCAAAAGATTTGTCTGCTTCAGGAAAATAGAAATTCCTTTTGTCATTTTCTGATCTCCCTAAAAATAATTATTTAGGCGAGTATTCCTGCGGTAACTTTCTAAAGGAAAAGGCGACATTCCGGCTCCATTCGCCAGATACCACGGGTCTGTTTGCTTTCTTTGCTCACCTATTTCTTGCCAGAAATTTTCATTAAGACTAATCGCTCTATGGCTAGGAATAGTTGAAAGTCTTTTCTCGACACCTTCCTTCTAATCACAGATATCTACCCTAAAAGGGAAGACCTACTACGGAACGACTACAAAGAAGGCCTTAAAAGGAAGTCGTAAAAATTATGGCGTAAATAGAAGAAGCCCTAAAAAGGGGATAAAAATAAGCCCTAAAAGGAAGGCTTAAAATGCAAGCAAGGGAAAGGAAAGTCTACAACGGAATACCTACACACACCCCCAATGCTAAAGATTAAAATTAAACACAAAATAAAAAGACCTAAAAAGAAAGCCCTAAATCGGAAAGCCTAAAATGGGTAGAGTATGTAAAAAGAAGCCATACAAATTAAAAGCTGAAAATCAAGCCTTATAAAAGAAGGCTTGAGAATGAAGGCCTAACGAAAGCCCTAATAGAAAGCCTACAAGTCAATCAGTAAAAATAAAGCCAAAAAAAATACCGCTTAAAGGGTCCCCTAAAATGAAGGCCTAAAAAGGAAAACATATGAAGGAAGGTCTAAAAATTAAGTCCTAAGAATGAAGCATTAAAAAGGCCTAAAAATGTGAAAAATAAAGAACTTAAAAGGATCGCCTAAAAGAAAGGTCTAAAATGAAACCATAAAACAGGGGCGGGCAACCAACCTCCGGACCGCGAAAGCCTAGCGACCGGCCCGTCACCTTCCTCGACATTAATATTACAATCCGGCCCGCGAAAGCCCAGAGGAAGAGGGCAATGATCTTCCGTGTGGCAGTGAAAATGAGTAAAAAATGCATTTCCCTCACAAATACGAAAGATTTCATAGAGACAAAAGTTGTAGAGGAGGCAATTCTGAACACTAAATGATTATGGCTTTTTCCGCAGCGATGAATCCTTTTTCCGCGACCTTGTACTCCATTCTAGCAATTTTCCAAAATACATTGCGCATGTTCAACGTATCGAGACCATGTTTGGCAGCACCTACTGTTGCGAACAGCTCTTCTCCAAAATGAATTACATGAAGTCTCACCTTCGCTCCCAACTCTCGGACCGCCGCCTCAATGGCAATCTTATGTTGTCTACCTCATCCATCGAGCCAGACAATGAAGCACTTCTTCATGGAAAGCAGCGCCAGCCGTCTCACTGATTTGTATTTTTTTCAATAAAATTATTGTATAATGTATTCTAATATATATATATATATATATATATATATATATATATATATATATATATATATATATATATATATATATATATATATATATATAAATAAATATATATATATATATATATATATATATATATATATATATATATATATATATATATATATATATATATATATAGTCACTTTGGGGATTTCATTTGTCACTGTGACCCTCGGCCTGCTCCCAAAAGTCTCATCTGGAACTCACTCTGAAAAGGTTGCCCGCCCCTTTCAGAGAAGGAACGCCTTAAAAGTAATTCATTTAACAGAAAGCCTAGAAGTGCAGTCCTAAAAACGAAGGTCTAAAAAGAAAAACATACAAAAGGCCAGACAAGTAAGTGATTCGAATGAAGTGCTGGAAACACTATAAAAGGAAGGCTTAAAAAAGAAACCATAAAATGGAAGTGCAAAATAGTATGTTCACAAGAGGAAGACCTAGGGGGTAGGGCCTAAAAGGGAAGGCAGTGAATAAAACATCCTAAACGATGGCCAAAAAATAAGATTAAAAAGCAAGCCATTAAAACGAAAACCTAAAAGAATGGCCTAAAAAAGCCACATAATGGAATGTCTAAATAGGAAGCGATAAAAAGAAACCCTAGATGGAAGGTATAAAAAACCTTTAAAAGGAAAGTCCAATAAGGAAGTTCTAAAAATGGGGCTTAAATTGGAGGCTTAAAAGGAAGGTTTACAAGGTAAACCTTAAAATGGAACGCCAAAAAAGGGAGCGGTATAAAGGAAAACCTAAGAGATAAGCACTTTTAAGCAAACCCTAAGACTGGAAGACATAAAATCATAGGACTTAAAATAAACCCTTTAAAGGGAAGGCCTAAAAAAGAAGGAAGTCCGAAATAGGAAGCGGTAAATGGAAGACCAGAAAACAAAACTATAAAACGAAGGCTTGAAATGCAACCACTTTAAAGGAATCCTTGAAAAAGAGGCCTAAATTGAAGGCCTAAAATGAAAGACAAAATTTAAGTTATAAAAAGGAAAGCCTAAAAAGTAAGCCGTTTTAAGGACGCTCTTAGAGGAAGTCCTATAATGGAACCATTAAAAAGGAGGCCCAAAAATAAAGAACGGCCTAAAAGGAACGCATTTAAAAGCAGGCCTAAAAAATGTCTAAAAAGGAAGACCTAAAGAAAAAGCCATAAAATTAGCCTCTTTAAGGGAAAGACAAAAACGTATCTCTAAAAGTAATGCTTAACGTATGTCTAATAGCAAAGCTCTTTAAGGAAACACTAAAAAGGAAGGCATAAAAGTAATGCTTAAATGTAAAGCTTAAAAAGTAAGTCATTAAATGGAAGCCCAAATTTAAAGGCCTAAAAAATGAGGCCTTAAATGTAATTCCTAAATGGGAAAACCTGAAAAGAAAAGCTAAAAATTGAATCCTTAGAATGAATCACTAAAAAGTAAGGCTTAAAATGGAAGTCTTATAAGGACTAAAGAACGGCTTAAAAGAAAACTATAAAAAATAAGATCGAAGAAGGAAGCTCTCAATGGAAGGCATAAATAGAAGACCTAAACATCAATGCATAAAAATGAATCCTTAAAGGGAGGTAATATAGTAAAGCTTAAAAAGTAAGGTCGAAAAAGAAAGCCCTATAAATGGTCGCCTAAAATGCAGCCCTAATTGGAATGCCTAATACGTAACTCTTAAAAAGAAGTCCTATAATGGGCTAAATGTAAGGCCTAAAGACGAAGTCATAAAATCTCAAGCCTAAAAAAGGAACCTCTATAAAGCAAGGCTCAAAGTAAAACCCTAAATGGAAGCCCTAAATAAGACAAACTAAAGAGGAAAGCCTATAAAGTAATTCCTGAATAGGAAAGCCTAAAACTCAAGCCATAAAAGGAAAGGCTAAACTTAAGCTTTTTTAAAAGAGGCCCTAAAACAAAGGTATATAATGCAAGGTTTAAAAAGGAAGTCCTAAAAAGGGTAACTCTTCAAAAGAAGGCTAGTAGATAAGGCGTAAAGCGTAAGCCCTATAAGAAGACCTAAAATCGAACCCTTAAAAATGAAGGCCTATAAAAAACACAAAGAAAGGCCTAAATATTAAGCCCGTTTAGGGAAATAAAAAAGAAGGGTTAAAAATAAGGCCTAAATGTAAAGCCTAAAAAAATTTTAAAAAATGGAAGCCCTTTAAATGAGGCCGAAAATGAAGCCCTAGATGGAATCCCTAACGAAAGAGATCTGAAAAGAAAGGCTTAGGAAGTAAAAATGATTTAGTCCTTAGTGCTTAAAAAGTAAGGCGTAAAATGGAAGAACTAATAAGGAAGTATAAAAGGACGGGCTAGAAGGAAAATATAAAAAGTAAGGTTTAAATAAGCAACCTGAATGTAAGCCATAAAATAACATGCCTAGATAGAAATACGAGTATACAAAAAAGAATCCCTAAAATAGAAGTTCTACAATGAAGCCCTAAAATGAAGACCTAAAAAGTGACCCCCTTAAAGGATTACCTAAAATGTAGCCATAATAAGAACCCCTAAAAATATAGGCCTACAAAAGAAACCTTTAAGGAAGGCACGATATAAAGGAAGGCCTCAGAATTTAGACCTTTTAAGCAAGCCCTAAAAGTTAAGCTTAGAATGTCATTAAATGAAAGGCCTATAAAGAAGCCTTATAAAGGAAGGCTTCAAAATGAAACCCGAAATAGAAGCCCTAAATAGAAAAGCTCTTAATGAAGGCTTGACACAAAGCCCCTGAAAAATGGGGCAAAAATGAACTCTAAATAGGAAGGCCTAAAATGAAGCCCAGGAAAGGAAGGTATAAATAGTAAGCCATTTAAAAGAAGCTCTAAAATGGAAGGCATAAAATGGACGGTCTTAAATGGAATCATTATAAAGAAAGGCTCAAAATTGAAACCCTAAATTGAAGACTTAAATAGGAAACGCTATACAGGAAGGCTTGAAACGAAGGCCACTAAAAAAAAGGCCTATACAGTAAGCCCTAAATACGAAGGCCTAAAATTCAACGGTCTAAATAGTAAGCCATTTAAAGGAAGCTCTAAAATGGAAGGCATATAGAAGACATAAAAGAGAAGAACAAAAAGGAAGTTCTAAAAAGGAGGTTTATAAAAGAAGCTTTAAAAATTGAACCAAAAATGGAAGCCCTAAATAGGAAACGCTATAAATTGAGCCTGAAGCGAACTGCCTAAAAAGGGAGTTCTATAAAGTAAGCTCTAAATAGTTATGATTCAAAATGAAGACCTTAAAAGAAAGGTCTAAATGATAAGCCCTTAAAGGAAGGTCTAAAATGCAAGGTATAATATGGATGATGTAAAAAGGAAACCCTATAAAGGAAGGTTTAAAGATGAAACCACAATTTAAGCACTAAATTGGAAACGCTATGAATGAAGGCCTGAAACGAAGCACCCTAAAAATGAAGGCCAATAAAGTAAGCCCTAAATAAGAAGGCCTAAAAATGAAGCCATTAAAAGGAAGGTCTAAATAGTAAGCGCTTTAAAGGAAGCTCTAAAATGGAAGGTGTAAAAAGCAAGCATAACTGATTTCGAAATACGATGTCTTTAGCGCCTCGGGATGGCTTTCAGAATGGTTCGAAATGGTGCAAAGTAACACTGACTCGGCACTTCAGATTTGAACCTCGCAAGGAGGGCAAGAGTATAGGAGGGGTAATATGCCCCTGCTACAACTGAAACTTAGGGTAGCGTCAAGCCCTCCCAAGAGAAGGTGGTGCTCTCTTTCGGGTCATCATTTGCACCTTTTTAAATCTCCCACTCTCTTTTCCTCTCCTGTTTAGACCCAGCAAAGGAAAAAAGAAGGCGGTTAACTGTCTAAAAAATAATTTTAAAGACACTCCACAACATTAAAAAATCCCGAAATTGGATCATATTAAGATAGGATATAATTTCATTCCTTGATATCAGTATTTTTCAGCGGCCACCGACGAGGTCACGACCGACGAAAAAAGAAAGGAAAAACTGAACTTAAGAAGAGGATAATTTATAATAGTAAATCAACATAAATTACCCCAACAAAATAAAGAGCACGCTTAGGGGCTCCAGGGATTGGTCGCCTCTTTTAGAGACCCAGGCGTACCTTAATATCAGGTGTATTGGGTCGGACATTCCGAATAGAACCTCCCTCTAATTTCTATGGCGTCTTCATTGCGTCACCGCCATGTGAGTGGTTTATGAAAGCGGCGGATGAAATACCGTTTTTCCCATTATTTATTATTCTTATTAGGTTGTTTCAAATGATATGTTGGTTTCTTTAATAGTAAGTTAAAAACGACATAAAATAGTAAATATTTAATTAAGATATCATCCATCTGCAACAATAACCTTTTGGCAGCAAGACTCTAATGATAAAATCGCATTTCTCCAAGTTTCTTTACGTCGTAAATTCAGTCAAAACACGAATTCTTCCCTATTCTTGTACCTTTTATTGGGAATATGGAGTACAAAGTACTCGAAAAGATGAAAACCAGTAGGAAAAATATCTGGTGAATATGGAGGATGCTGCCATACAATATAACCCAATTTTCTCTGCTTAGACACAGTTAGCATGTGGCTTGGTGCAGTTATTTAACAGTATAGATCCGTGTCTCTTGACCAATACAGGCTATTCGATGGCCATTTTTGAATGCATTTCAGCAATATGTCGACTCTTCGTTATTGTTTTTTCCTGATTTAAAAAATTAAAACTAAATTAATCTTTTCCCTATTCGACCAAATTGAAACCAAAAGATTTGGGTAGAGGGGCAAAAATGACTTTGGCATATGACTTGGTTTTTTATTCTTGTCGAGAGATTGAATAGACTTCTTGCTTTTGTTTA
The DNA here is from genome assembly GCA_963969495.1 of Ceratothoa steindachneri. Lineage (NCBI taxonomy): Eukaryota > Metazoa > Arthropoda > Malacostraca > Isopoda > Cymothoidae > Ceratothoa > Ceratothoa steindachneri. The sequence continues at coordinate 98,173,121 of OZ018321.1, read as the reverse complement.
TGATTCTATTTTTCATCACAGGTCAATAGTCTCTTAATAATTGATGTCTTTTCTATCTCACAAGATGCGTCTTAACAAAAAATAAATGGAGGGATAAAGAGAGGGAGATAAGAAAAGAGCCTGTCTCGAAGAACCAATCCTGCGCATAAATACTCCCAGACGGGAAATAGTTGCGGGATTATCGGGAAAGTGAGGAATTAGGAAGAACGGACATTTACGGTCAGCACATATCTCAGTTAAAAGATCACAAACTGTAGATCATCCAGAAAAACTATAAACCTCTAGCACTTTAAAAAAAAACACATTTCAACTTTCTCTTCGTCTACCCGTCTCTCAAACCACTCCCACCTGTACCTTGCTCTCAGTCGACCAAAGTATAGCCGATGTGAGCAGGAGAAGGAGATTTTGCGGAGAGATCGGCCTGGGTCGGCCCCTACTTAAACTTCCAAGCCCGGATGGGAAGGAGAGGGGAAAGGGGAAACCCCTGAGGTCGCACTATGTCTCCCCCTATCAATAGTAAGAAGGCCGTCATGGACGAAAGTGGAAAGCGAAACAAAAGAGAGAGTATGTAGCATAAATGAAAGTAAAAAATGCCGAGGGGGTAAAAAAAGGTATGCCTTCTGCTAAGGATTCAGTTTCAAAGCTCAATTTTCTCGCGTGATAATAAAGGTTAGGTAAAATGGTGCCAAGATTGTCGAAGAAGAAAAGCCAGTGCCAATGAAAAGGTATGAAATAGTTGTTCCTCTCTCAAACTACTCCATAGTTCAGTCTTTATAACTATTCCCTTCTTCACCCTTTCTCATAGTAGTCCATTGGTTTTTACCTTTTAAGTTTCCCTTTTACATTTAATGAAACCATAAAAAGATAGATAATGTTAAGGATCATGAGAGAATATAGATGGTCAGAGGCGCAGATACATCAGCCATAAAACAAAACACGATCAGAAGAAAAATAACTGCACAGAAAATGCAAGATTCTAGCCAGTCTCCATGGTAACTATATAACCCTTTGACTAAAATTTCTTTTCTTACCACCCCCTCCCTCAATATCAATTCCCATCTTATCTCACCTGGTGTAAGACTAAATTTGCGTCGAAAGTCTAGGTCAGGGATGGGGAACCTATTGCACTCGCGCCCACAGTGGCACGCCAGTAATTTTTTTCGACACGCGAATTTAAATTTCTCCTAAATGCATTACATTTTACAAGAGTGAGGTAAATCAATAAAAATGAGAATAAATCCAAACAAATAAACATGTTATTCAATTCTGACTATTAACGTGCAGCACCATCTCTATCGAAAATTCTATTTTTCACCATCCTTTTATCAAATGTAACTTAAAAATATAGATAGTATGTAATATCATCTTCAACAACACAAATGGCACACTGGAATAGTTTTCAATAATATCCACCTAATTTTGGTTCGCATAGTCGAAAATGTTCGCGAGACCTGGTCTAGGAACGGCTAAGTCTGTACTGGTCTATCAAATATCATCAAAGGTTAAGAAGGCACAGAAACGGCTAAACTAGCTGTGTTCTATCAGTGATCATAAAAGCTCGTGAAAAAGCTAAGAAACGGCTAAACCAATTTTGGTCTAGGACATGTCATGAAAATCTAAGCAAGCCAAGAAACGACTAAGCAAGCCGTCATCTAGTAATTATCATAAAGGTTGTTAAGCAAGCTTAAAAACGGCTGAACCATTTCTGATCTAAGACATTCCATCAAAAGCAAAGTAATCCCTAAAACGGCTAAGAAAATGGATACGGCAAAAAATCCTAGAAAGGATAAAAAGTTAAAATTTTCTATGGCGTGTCAATAAAAATAAAAAATAACCCAACAAAATCAAGAAGGAAAGCTTCGAAATCTTTTAAAAAGCCTAAGCTGAATTTTTAAATGGAAGCAGCATCTTACCGTCCGTTGGGTGGCAGATCGAGGCCATTTATAGTCCACTTGATGTTAGAGATGGGGTTTCCGACTGCGTTGCATCGCAAAGATACCGTAGGTCCTGTCTGGAGGGTCTGCTCTATGAACTGGTAGATGAGGACGGGACGCGAATCTAGAAAACATGGCATGGGAACTGTAAGCCAACTAACTGGTGGTAAGAGTGCTGCCATTGAGGAGCACACTATAATAATAATAATAATAATAATCATAAAATGAGAGTAATATTATTAACTTCATGAAATAATTAGCATGACTGGAATGTACATAACTTTTCAAATGTAACCAGAAGTTTGTAGTTCCGAAATTCTTAATTTTTTGTTACAAGCATCTTATAAATAAGTACAAATTTGTGCCCTTCCGCCCCATCATTTATAGGTTATGAAACTTTTTGTCATTTATTTACATACTTTAATAACATTTATCATTTTGTCCTTTTCTATTCCATTTTTCTTTCTTCCCCCTCTTAAAAATATCCACTTTGGATTTCAGCTTATCTAATGGATTACATCTACTATCCATCCATGGCCGTGGATTTCAAATTCATTTCATCGTTGAATCAAACTATACATCAACAGGGAGGTGCTTGGTCTGCATATTCGAAAAAAGCCTATGTTGTGAGCTTCATTTCTTGATTGATCGAGTCCCCACGATGATTTAGAGGTATTGTTTTCAACTTCTTGAACCACTGCAATGTTATTTTTACTGTTCGTCTTGTTACCATAGCATCTTAGCCCAGCTACATATGTGATTGACATGGTTCCAGGCCCCTTGAGTGCAGCAATGCTTTGAGCATCTCGTTATCATGGCATTTTAGTTCACAAGCCGAATTAAACGTCTTGACATCACGCCATTTAAGTCCAGGCGATGTTTTAAATATATTGCTAGCAAACATTTAAATTTCTTTATTCCAAGTTAATTAAGTCTAGCTACTTTTAATTTCTTGTTACCATGAAATTTCTGTTTGTAATCCGATTTAAATGTCTTGGTTTTATACAACTCGAGTCTATGCGATGTTTTAAGCGTCTTGTTGCCATGATTATTTCAGTTCATATGATAATTTAAACGGTTTCAGTCATTTAGATTCCAGGCGATGTTTCGAACGTCTTAGTTCCATGACGTTTAGTCCTTAGGCCGATTTGAACATCTTGGTTCCAGTCAATTTTATTGGCCACATCGAGTTGGGTTTTGTTGATGTAGCAACTCTTTTCCATCCTTGATCTTCTTTGGAATTCTCTCTTCTATCCATTTCAACTTCATATGTTGCAAAACGATTGCAAAGCTTCTCCCCCGAAATAAGTATCGAAAGAAAACTCAAGTATGTTTGACACGTCTCTCTCACACATGCAAATAAATCATCTTTTTTTTCTTCGAAATTCGAAGCGCAATATCAGCGAGCGAGGTCGCATCACTCAGAAAGTAATATGAAATCAGTAAAGAATGTAGTTAAGCTAGAAAAAGTTAAAATAGTGGAAGATATATAACCGAAGGTCCTTACTGGGGCTGGGAGGATGTGACTTTCCCCCAGGTTTCACTTGTATCAAGTGCATTATACCTCTACTACACCCAATCCCCCTTATGGAGGAGAAGAGTACACGTTGGAACAATGAAAAAAGAGAGAGATTTCAAAGAGGAGCAATGGAGGACCCAAGGGAACGCCAGTTTCTCTTGGGGTTATAAGGGCACGCCGCTCTTCCAAGTACTAGGTGTAAGTCTACACGGCACCCCTTTGCCGGGCGCAAACTTAATAAAGGTGTGATACACCTACCAGAGTACTCTTACAGCTTGTACTCTGGAAAAGTACATCCAGAAGTGCTTCGAGTACTAAAATCTTGAAATTAATAACAAAATTGTTCTATTCCATGTCCGATCGTTTTGACTCACATCGAGTTAATCGAAAGATTATATTAATGAAGGCTAGATTGATTTAGGGCTATCCGTTTGATGATAATTAAATAGGATTTGAATTTGCCGAATCCATTTACTTACGTAAATGAGTCAAGTTAATTGAGTGTCGCTGCGTCTGACATCGGATAGGAACGAATTTTAGAAGAATAAATTCAGTATTAAGAATTTTGTGCCTTTGAAATTTGAGTAATTGCAATGTCAAACTATGGCAATTAAAGTGGTGCTCAATTACTGATTACGCTTTAAAGTGACCTCTGTACTTGAATTAACTATCAATTTGGTACTCAAGTGCCCCCACTTGCTTGATCTTTGAGGTCACTTGGTTGTACTCGATATTCCTACATTCCTTTGCACGAGTTCAACTCATAAATAATATACAAATATACATAATATACAATATACGCGTGTGTTTAATTCGATCAGCCTCTAACAAAAGGTTTTGACGTTGTAACTATCGTAAAAGAGAGAGGCAAGGTCGAAATTTTATGGTGACCTTACCCATGGTCACGCGACCATTTTCCTGCTCTGGATTCTTGAGGGGGACGTGGTTGGTCTTTAAACCACTGTAATAGAAAGACGTGGCTGGTTCATAAGCCCCTGTGATACAAAAACTTAGCTCGGAATCTTTGTAGGAATATATGTAGCAATAGGGAACCTTTAATCGAATACTAATTCTGAATGTTTGCTACCATTTTCTGTTCCAGCTGTGATTTCTAAGCAGGACGAAGTGGAATTTATTCGGAAAATGTCTGAACTTGTAACACGAAATAATAGTAATATTGAATAAAAGGTAAATCTGACAAAATCTGCAGAGGATCGTCTCAATTTTAATTAATGGGGGCGCATAACGTGAAAGTAAATACCAAAAACAAGGTCGTTCAATGCTAAATATCCTCTTTACGTAATATTGAACTGAGCAAGTTGAAGAGGTATTACATCAAGTTGCCTCAACCATTCTATTTGGGATTATGGCACTGGAGAGCACACAAGCCCATTGGTTCATTTTCGTGGTTTTATACAGGTGAAACGATCAATTCCTATTTTCTTGATTATCTGGAGATCACTTCGTGTTTTCTTGATTATCAAAGGGAGCAATTTGTGCTTTCTTGAATATCTAAAGGATCATACGTGCTTTATTGATTATTTAAGGAATTAATTCGTGCTTTTATAGTAATATAAGGCATTAATTCGTGCCTTCTTGAATTTTTAAGCTATCACTTCGTACCTTCTTGATTGTCCGGACGAAAGGTGTTCATAAGGTGTAACCTGAAACCTTAAACAAATTGGACTGTGAAAAAATTGAGCTCCTCCTTGAGCGTTGAATTTATCACTAGAAGAGCCATTTTTAATGAGTTCAACCCAATGTGGAATTAAATTTGCTGCCATCAACTCCTCTTTTAAACGTGTCTTTTCGAACTAAAAATAAGGGTTGTTCTCCTGAAATAAATTCTATTTTCCTTAGGTGAACTTTGCCATGACAGCCTTTATCTAAATAAAAACACAACACATCTATAATTATTTCAAATCTTCATAGCCCCTAAAATATTCTTTCCACCTTTATGCCATTTTAATTAATTACTTTATTTTAAGATTTTCAAATTCACTAACCACAGACGATATTAAGGAGCAGCGTGAATTATAATCTCCCTCGCTATTTAGACTTCTTTCTCCTTCCATTGTCTTCTGCAAAGAGAAATTAAGGGACCCTGCGGATCATAGAACTAAACCTCTCACTTAATCCACGAGTCAAACAAAGGATTAATATTTGTAATAACAATCAAGTATGCCATTTCAACAATTCTGAAATTTGTCTATGAACAAATTACTTGGAACTTAAAATAAAAATTCATCGACAGAGTAGAAAAATGGGTTTATTTATTTAAGAGTCGGGTATGGATTATTACCATTTGGAAATTACCAAATTTTCGACAAAATAATAATTTGAAAGTAAAATTATTTCTTTATTTTTGGTTCTGATAAGAGGCCCTCTGTTTAATAAACTTCCTGATATAGGCCCCGCATTAAGAGTGGCACAGCGCCAAAGAGTGCCAATGTTTTGGTCCTCGTCCCACATATTTCTATCTCTGGACGATGTTTCTTTCAGGTCCCTTTCGAATACGACCAATGTGCACGTCTGGTTGATAAGGTTAATTGATATAGTAATTCTTTCCATTATTGACTTTTATCCATTCCACTATCTCTCTTCTCACTTCAACTTCTATATATATTCGTTTTGTTTTTTTTTGCCCTATCTAATAGGCTTTAGATGAGGCTCTAAAATCCGAAAGAAAGTTTGCTATAAAAATCAAAACAAAACAACACTTTTCTTACGAAATTATGCCTTCCCTGTAGCATTGAAACACACTAATGGCCTACATAATGAGTT